>JAPDNY010000008.1:29085640-29685640 GCA_029375565.1 Gekko gecko | reverse complement strand
AGCCCCTCTCAAAGCCTGCTCATCTTACCTACGGTATTTGTAAAGACAAAAAGAACATGCTCAAAGAAGCAGAAGACACCACCCATCAATGTTCCCTCTAAGCTGTGGAGTCTTGTGAGCAGAAATTCTACTTTGTGAGCTACTGGCATTAAAGTTGTGAGCGAGCGATTTGGCTACTGCATAAACTAGTGTGCTCTGGAGCCATCCTTCCTGAGCTGAGACAAAAATGTGTGAGCCGGAGGCTAAAAAACTGGGAGCTAGCTCACACTAACTCAGAGAGAACACTGCCACCCATTGCCCGGTCAACAGGCATAGGCTGCAAGGGAGATGGGGGGAAATGTAAATGGCCACAAAGAGACAATTTCATTTGTGTGGTGTGTACATTGTCTGGCCTGCCTGGCCCCAGAGGTGGAGAGAGTGCTTGCTAACTCAGCAATGTACAAGCTACCTCTGAGCTGTTCTCAGTACTCAGTGTGGATCTGCAGAGTTGCTTCTTTCCCTCCTGTTTTACAGAGAGGCCGTGTTGTTCCAGCATTGGGGCATGGGACTATGATCTGGGAGACCGAGGTTTGAATCTCCACGGGGTCACGGAAGCTTGCTGGATGACCTTGGGCCACTCCGCGCTCTCAACCTAATCTACCTCGCAGGGTCCTTATAAGGATGAAATGGAGGAGAGAAGAGCAATGGGTCCCCACTGGGGAGAAAGGTGGGATATAAGAAATAAATCTACTGATACAATAGGCTCAATAGGTGGGGCAGCCGTGCTGGTCTGAAGCAGCAGAAGAGAGTCTGGGTCCAGTGGGGGCACCTTTAAGGCCCACAAAGTTTTATTCAAGGCATACGTTTTCATGTGCATACCTTTAATGTCACTCTCACTACCAGGGAGGATTTACATGATAGCCTACAACAACCTTTGTGTTGCTCCTCCAACTGCCTTACACACACACACACCCTCTGCCATCCCATGCATTATTGATTATGGGATATCGGTTTCCCAGGATCTGGGTTTCCTTCCACTGCTGCTTTCACAAATGATCCCTCTTCAGCTAAGGATGAATGGGCGTATCGACAGAACCTAATACTCAGAAGGGGTATCAGAGAATCCCAACCGTGTATTTTTACTGCCTTAGAAACCTGCCCGTGTGTGATAGTCTGGAGATGAAAGGAAGCAGATGTGATGATACCTCCATTCTGGTGCTGCAAGGATTATATGAACCCAAACACCCCTTTAGGCTTTACTGCTCTTCCTCAATTTCACAAGCATATTGTACTTAATTGAGTTGCATCTCTGTTGGTGAAGGAATTAAATATCAATTATCACATGAACAAAACTGGTAAATTTATTCATTTAGAGCTTTCTGCCTCACCTTTTCTCCCTAATGGGGACCCGAAACAGTTAACAACATTCTTTTCCCCTCCTCTGTTTTACCCTCACAACAGCTCTGTGAGGTAGATTAGGCTGCGAGAGAGTGGCGGAGCCCAGTGTGACCCGGCGGAGTGGGGATGTGAACCCAAGTTGCCCAGATCCTATTCCAGCACTCTTAATCATTACACCACACTGGCTCAGTTTTCACATACCAACTCTCAGTGAAATAAAACAGGAGAAAATACAATGGTAAAAAAAACCAACCCACAGAAATGCAACCTTTTCATTTGAACGACATTCAACCACCTTGTTTCTCTGCTGCTGAAGGAAAGCCACATATGATCTTCCCACACATGTTGTTACACCACATGCTCAAGTCTGAGCCACTGTTGTTATGGCTGACAAGCTTTGTTGCAGACTTCTTGTTTCTGAGCCTGATGAGGGATATGATGAACTTTAATCTCAAGCCTGTCGGAGCATTCATGTGGCTGGCCACATTTTACTCATTAACCAGCAGTGCATTAAAAATAGTGTATATCAGTGTCTACCAATGTTAAATTCCCCTTGAAATTATGACTTGTTCTCACAAACAGCATCTGAGGTGACAAGGTTGCCAGCCTCCAGGTGCAGCCTGGAATTCTCCTGGAATTACAACTGATACCCAGACTACAGAGATAAGGTGCCCTGGGGAAATGGCAGCTTTATGGACTCTGTGGTATCACATCCTGGCTGAGCTGCTTCCCTTCCCAAAACCCTGTTCTCCCCAGGCTCCATCCCCAAATACGCAGGAATTCTTCAGCATGGAGTTGGCAACCCAAGGTTGCAAACTTGTTTATTGATTGTACCACTTTAGACGGCAGGTGCACAATGACATGACTGAATGCTTTCCCACACAAAATAGTTCTACACACAAAACAGGCATGTGAGGGAAGAGACAAGGTTAGAACACTCACTCTTAACCAGTGTGAGGTAGTGGTTAAGAGCAGCTGATTCTAATCTGGGTTTGATTCCCCACTCCTCCACAAGAATCCTGCTGGGCGACCTTGGATCAGTCACAGTTCTCTTACTCAGCCCCACCTGCCTCACAGGGTATCTGTTGTGGGGAGAGGAAGGGAAGGCGATTGTAAGCCACTCGAAGACACTTTCAGCTAGTGAAGGGTGGGGTATAAAACCAACTCTCCTCCTCCTCCTGCTGATAACAGATTTTGTATGTGTAGAATTTTTTTCCCCCTGAAGAAACAGTTATGTGAGCCTCCATTTTCATTTCAAAGCAATATAGTTTTTTTATTTTGTTTAAAAAAACAGGTTTACCCAAGCCATTAGTCTATTCCAATGTATTTGATATATGCAAATTTAAAATAAACCATTCACTGAGCTGGAAAAAAAAACCCTGAATCACAGCTGCAACTTTCCTCAACCTAGGTAAAAACCAGCTAGGAATAGTTCTGACAAGCTGCTGGATAGCTACTACGATGACAGAGAAGCACCACCACCCCCAATCCCCAAAATTTTGAGGCAATAAGGAAGCAAAATATGGTTAGGATGCCAAAAATTGGGATCAGATTCCAGAGGGGTAGCTGTGTAGTCTGTAACCAAAAAGAGTGGTGTGGCAACTTAAAGACTAACACATTTACCATGACATGAGCATTCAGATCATGACCTGAGAAATTTGCCTTCTACCGTTCTGTCTTTTAAAACTTCATAACATCTTCCCTGATTAAGTGCTCTGGTGAGCTTGGAATCTTGCATAGTGCTTTGTGCCGAACTGGTTGATCTTCATAAAGGGTACTGCATAGATTTTGTTCTTGATTTTGTATCCTGTGCAGTTTTTAAAAAGCTGAAGAACACTGCCCTCTTGTGCCTGCTAGAGACCACAGCAACAAAATAACCCCATCCCTCCCTTTCTCCATCTCAACATAAGAACATAAGAGAAGCCAATGTTGGATCAGGCCAACGGCGCATCTAGTCCAATACTCTGTCACACAGTGGCCAAGAACACCAGGTACCATCAGGAGGTCCAGCAGGACACTAGAAGCCCTCCCACTGTTGCTCACTCCCCAAGCACCAAGAATATAGAGCATCCCTTGCCCCAGACTGAGAGTTCCTATCTATACCTTGTGGCTAATAGCCATTAATGGACCCCTGCTCCATATGTTTATCCAATTCCCTCTTGAAGCTGTCCATGCTTGTTGCCACCACCACCTCCTGTAGCAGTGAATTCCATGTGTTAATCACTCTTTGGATGAAGAAGTACTTCCTTTTATCCATTCTAACCCAACTGCTCAGCAATTTCATTGAGTGCCCTCAAGTTCTTGTATTGTGAGAAAGGGAGAAAAGTACTTCTTTCTCTACCTACGCTATCCCATGCATAATCTTATAAACTTCTATCACGTCACCCCTCAGCCGTCATTTCTCCAAGGTAAAGAGCCTCAAGTGCTTTAACTTTTCTTCATAGGGAAAGTGTTCCATTCCTTTTATCATTCTAGTTGCCCTTTTCTGCACTTTTCCCAATGCTATAATATCCTTTCTGAGATGTGGTGACCAGAATTGCACACAGTATTCCAAATGAGGTCACACCACCAATTTATACAGGGGCATTATAATACTGGCTGATTTGTGTTCAGTTCTCTTCCTAATAATCCCCAGCATAGTATTGGCCTTTTTTATTGCAGCCGCACACTGTCTCGACATTTTCAGTGAGTTATCTACTATGACTCCAAGATCTCTCTCTTGGTCAGTCTCTGACAGTTTGGACCCCATCAATGTGTATTTATAGTTAGGATGTTTAGCCCCAATGTGCATCACTTTGCACTTGGCCACACTGAACTGCATTTGCCACACTGATGCCCACTCGCCCATCCTCAACAGATCGCTTTGGAGTGCCTCACAATCCTCCCTAGTTCTCACCACCCTGAACAATTTGGCATCATCTGCAAATTTAGCCACTTCACTGCTTACTCCCAACTCCAAATCATTAATAAACAAGTTAAAAAGCACTGGGACCCAATCTTCTACAGAACCACATTAGAAAAACCACAACATACATCAGAGATTCAACACATTTCATCAACAAAATCAGTCCTCTGAAACTCAACCCCCAGGACATACTCATCAGTTTTGATGTGGCATCTCTTTTTACCAAGGTTTCAGTAAAAGACACACTCGCACTTGTAAATCAGATTTTTCTGGAGGACATAACAGCCTTATACCACCATTGTTTGTCAACCAGTTACTTCCAATGGGATACAAATTCTGTGAACAGATGGATGGGGTTGCCATGAGAAGCCCTCTCAGCTCAGTTATAGCAAACTTCTACATGGAACATTTTGAAAAAACAGCTTTAGAATCTGCAACCCACAAGCCTACAGTCTGGTTCTGGTACCTAGATGATACCTTTATCATTTGGAGCCATGGAGAAGTAGAATTGATGGAGTTTTTAGACCACCTCAACAACATCCACCCACACATACAATTCACCATGGAAAAAGAAGTTTCTAGATATCATGGTCATCCACAAAGCTAACATTCAATTAGGTCACAAGGTCTACAGAAAACCAACTCATACGGATCGTTATTTACACAAAAACTCCACCACCTTTGGCAAAAAAGAGGCATAATCAAAACATTAGTAGACTGTGCAAGACGGATATGTGAACCATACCTTTTCAATGATGAACTAAATCATCTAAACCATGCACTTCAAGCAAATGGCTACTCCAAGTATGTAATCAGAAGAGCGATTAAACCAAAGGTAAAACAAACAACTGAGGAAAAACAGTCTCCTACAGGAAAAGTGTTTTTGCCATATATCAAACGAATCACTGATCAGATGGGAAAACTTATGAAAAAACACAACCCACAAAGTGTTCAGACTCACCAGAAAAATACAACAGATGCTATGATCGGCAAAAGACAGAAGAGACCCCCTCACTTCTGCAGGAGTATACCGCATACCCTGCAGTTGTGGACAGGTTTACATCAAGACCGCACAAAGTAGCATTCAGACAAGAATAAAAGAACATGAAAGACACTGCAGACTGGGCCAACCTGAAAAATCAGCAGTGACTGAACATAGCCTAACTCAAACAGGACACAGTATCTTATTCCAAGACACTGAAATGCTGGACAACACATCCAATTACCATGTCAGATTACACAGGGAAGCCATTAAAATTCATAAACATAAACACAATTTCAACAAGAAGGAAGAAAGTTTAAAAATAAATAGGCCATGGTTTCCAGTCCTGAAAAACACAAAATGCTCCACATCTCACAACAGCACTACAGATAAGATTAGAATTTCAACAACCAATCCATATGCAAAAGAACCTCCTCAGGAAAGATCCTGCATTAGCATGTCACAGCCTGGGAATCTCCTACAAAATAATGACTCAGCCCTACCCCACCTTCCTGAGTAGATATAGGTTACCTGCCTACTATTTTTCTTCTCACATTGACACAGAGAGTACTCCATCTTTCTGTGTTATACCTCTAAGGATGCCAGTCACAGCTGCTGGCAAAACATCAGGTACTACAGTGCCAAGACCACGGCCATACAGCCCGGAAAATCTACAACAACTAATGGACCCAGTACTGCTTACCACCCTCCACTGAGAAAATTGTCCATTTATAGTCCCTCTCTGTTTCCTATTAATTAGCCAGTTTTTGATCCACAAGAGAATGTGTCCTTTTATCCAATGACTATTGAGCTTACTTAGGAGCCTTTGAGGAGGAACTTTATCAAAAGCTTTCTGGAAGTCAAGGTAAACAACATCTATTGGGTCCCCCTTGCCAACATGTTTGTTCAGCCCCTCAAAGAACACTAACAGGTTAGTGAGACAAGATCTTCCCTTATAGAACACATGCTTATAGAACACATGCTCAATAGTTTTTGTTCATCAGTGTGCCTTCTAATTTTTTCCTTAATAACGGTTTCCACCAACTTATCTGGTATTGACATCAGACTGACTGGCCTGTAATTTGCCGGATGTCCTCTGGAACCCTTTTTAAAGATGGGGGTCGAAATGCTGAGGTAAAAGGGAAATTACCATTTACAGAACAGAATCTTGCCCTGGGTGGTACAAGAAAGTAGATGGTACCTTAAAACAAGCAGTTTTAAGTACATACTGTTTAAGCTTGCACTTGTGATACGAATGGCAATCTGAGATAATGTAGGGGGCTAGAGAAAGTTTGCCAGCTGTCTGGAGGAAAAACAAATGTCCTGGCCCTTTCCATGCCATGTAAAGCTCTACTTACCCATTTCCACACATTACATGGAATTTTTCTCTTGGGCTGTCCACAAAAGAGATAAGAGTATGAACAGACCTGCACAGTTTATGTTCCATAAAGCCATATATGAGCACAAACAACCCCTGAAGTGGAAGGTGATGGTGTTCAGCTTGGCAGAATATCAGCTGAACAGGCCTATTGCAGAGTGCCTCTCTTTCATCTACAAGTTAATGCTTGCTGTCTCAGAAGGCTTCTGGATCTCTGTGGAATCCAGCATTCAAGAAAATGAAAAGTGAGATTGTCCAGGTTCCACAGTCAACAAAAATTGCAAATATGAGCACCACTGGGGAAAGCTTCACCTGCTGAATTTATATTTGCTGTGTAGCTGTTAGGGAGGGAAGGCAGCATGGAACAGCCTGACCTCAGAAGCTAAGCAGCCTCAGTATTTGGAAGGGACACCAAGAGATAGTTTCTATCAGCCAGTACTGAGGCACAAGGAAGACTGCAGGTGCAGGTCCTGGGACGATTTGTAGCTCATAACTGGTTTTTTTCTCCTGATGCCACTGCAGACTCATGGTTGTGTTTGGGGGAATGTGAGGAAAGATACACTTCTGCTCTGCAGTGTTGTTCAGAAGAGAGTCTCTCTGTCTTAGAACTTGCCGATTTGCATAAGGCGCAGTCAGAAAAATAAACAAAATCATTTTTTCCTTGAAAAGAAGGTGAGACTGGCCAGTGCCGGGAATGGATGAATCAAAATGTCTGTCAAGATAATGAAAAAGTTGGACTTCCGGTTAATGGTGACTTGAAATCAGATGTGTCTCCAGGATGCTCCCGGGACACGATCTGAGCAACAATGGTTTGGAAGGGGGGCGAGCAATCGCTACTCCCTGGGAACCTTGGGCAAAAGGCTCCCAGCCAAGGGGCTTCTGAGGGGGCGTCCTCTTCTCCAGCACGATGCTGGAGAATCGAGGTGCTCCTTCGCCCCGGTGGTCTAACTGTTGTGTGTCTGTATGAAACTAAAGACGCTCGCAAGAACAAGTGGAGGAGATCGTGCGACCAGTTGATTGCGAGCGATGTTGTAAGACAAGCAAGGAGCAGTGAGTTACTAAAAAACATTGAATCGGTGGTTTAAAAGAAAGCACCCCCCTTGATAGAAGCGTGGGAAGCGAGCGGGGGAGGGGCCCCTCCCACATGTGAAGACTTTAAAGCAGATTAACAAGGGGGGAGCAAAAGATAGAGCATTAAAACCAACTTTAAGAGCCTTACCAGTCAAAGCCAAAGCGCAACGGTGGCTTTCGGAGACTTTATGAACTTTCAGTTAATGTAAACAATCCAAAAAGATGGCGGGGAGGTGACTCAACAAAGGACAGAAACCAAAACCACCAGGCGGCTCAAGTCCGAGGCCAGAAGAAACCATAGAGTTTCCCAGGCTACTGGTAGACTCCCTTTGCCCCTTGCTGGACCAGATGACCATCATCAATCAGCAACTGACAACGCTGAACCAGAATTTTGCAGCACAGCAATTGCATTTGGCAGAAACTACCAAGAAAACAGAGCAGGTGGCTGAAAAAGTGAAGGAACTTGATGCTAGCTCTATAAAAGCAATGAAAAAGATGCAAATGCTAGGAAAAAAGCATGCTTCATTGGAAACTCAAGTACTACACCTACAAATGGAAAGAGCAAATATGGTACTCCGGTTCCATGGGGTGTCAGAAGCCCCTAATGAGAATCTAAAGCAACTATTGAGCGATGCATTGGCCCCATTGATGGATTTAAAAGCAGAAGATATCTTAAGTGAAATGGATGTGGCCTACAGAGTCTATTCTACGTACATCAAAAAGAATAATCTGCCAGGGGAAACTGTTGTGAGATTCTCAGAGAGACATTTAAGGGATTTAATCCTAAAAGCAGCTACAAAAAAAACCCTGAAAATCGGAGGTAACAACATAAGGATATTAAAAGACATTCCATTTGAGATAAGAAAAAAGAGGCAGAAGTACAAAGAACTAATCCTTTTCTTACAAACAAATAGCACTGCATATAGGTGGCTAATTCCCGAAGGTGTCGCTTTCAAAATAAAGGAATGGAGAGAAAAAATTGACTCTGTTTTCAAAGCTTGAGAGTTTTTGTGTCTGCAACTGGGAGGCCCAGAAGAGGACACGAAGGAAGAAGATGACAGCAAATCTATGGGCGAGTTGGACTCTGTGTCTTCCGACGAGGACTCTGATGCAGAAAAGGGGGCGGCCGCCCTTAAACAAGGCTACCAACTGAGAGATCGCAAGGAGAAGCAAAATAAGAATTGAGACTCTGAAAGTCATTGAAAGTTTTTTTATTATGGGATGACTGGGGGAGGGCTCTTGAATTGGGAAAGTAGTTAGGCTGTTGCAGTAGTGGGATTATTAAATCACGCTCAATGCTTTTTTGAAGCTTTTTTATGGACTAACACGGATACAAGCATTATTGAAGATCTCCATCTCTTGGGGTTTTAATTAGTAGTGGTTATCTTTTCTTTTTCCCTAGTGTAGATGTTTCCCCTTCCCCAGTTTCAGTTATAGTTTGTAGTCTTTAGAAAATGCAAATAAATAAATCCCCTTTGGGGGGCCAAAAAAAAAAAAAGATAATGAAAAAGTCTTTTTTTGATGTAAGGACAGCACCATTCCCCAATCCAGCCTAGCCAAAAGCCAAGCTTTCATGTGTGGTATGGCTGAAGACCCAACAGAATCTGTGAAGTTCACCTCCCGTAGGCTTCTCAGACCCTTTTTCCTTGCCAAAGGCCTTAGCTCCTTTGCTTGGGATTTCAAGGACCCTCCTATATCTCTTTGTCTGAACAGATCCTGGAGGTGTGGCTAAATTCCAATCCGGCTGCCCTACAGACCACTCGTCTTTCTTTCCATCAAGCATCTTTTCACAGGTCTCTAGTTGTCCTTAACGCCCCCAGATGCATTCCTCAAATTTGTTTTCAGTCTTCTTTGTTGCTAAAGCTGCCTGCTTAAGAGCTGCTTCTAAAGGACAACCGTATAACTGTGGTGCACACTGTGTTCCTTTCCCCTTTCCAACTTTACTGATTAATCATGCTTCAAACCCAGCCGCTTCACATTACAAAATTAGTTGAGACATCACTCATACTCAGGGTGTGTCGTGTATGGAGTCACCAACAGGTCGGAGCGGGGGGGAGAGATGTCCCGACCCTTTACTGGAAGCTTCATGTATGGAAACAGGTAGTTGAAGCTTTTCATGGCATAGAGGTATGTAACATCACCTGCTAAAAAATATCCTATTAGCCTTTTATCAGAGGGTTAGAACTTCTCCCCCTCCAGTCATGGCAACCCTTGCTTCAGCAGAAAGTGGGGCAGCTCGACTCAAAAGGAAACAGGGTTGCCAGTACAGGGGCAGCAGCCATTCTTATTGCAATGGTAGGTGCTGCTGAAAGGAATCCTTGGTGTACGGGTTTGCATCCTACCCAAGAAAGCCTGCAAGAAGTCTCTGCCTGTTCCCACATCTTACAATTTCATTTAGGTTATTTATAGTCCGCCTTTCTCATTGAGCCTTATGCTGAGGATTCTCTGCATCGCTTTCATCTCTGCTGCAACTGCAGAGGTGGGCATGTTGCCAATGGAGCCCCCACACGTCCCGAGTCTTCGGCCACTTTCCCCTGTCTCCCCCCCACACTTTTCCCTTCGAAACAAGCACTGCAGCCCCATATTGGTGTAGTTGTCGCAGGCTGCTGTGGTGAACATCTGCCCTTTTGGGGTTCTTTTCTTCAGGCATACACTATTAAGATCTGAAACAGATAAAAGGGACTAGATCAGCATACTACTACCATGCTATATTGATGGATTGATTTGCTCAATATTTAGGGGCCCCCCACAAGCAGGCTCGCAGCAGGTTACAACAGTGTTAAATTAATACATATTAAAAGTATAATACAAGTTGAATATAAATACCGTAATCTACACATCATAAAAGACCAATAAATGTTTTTCTTAATGTTACTAGACATTACTAAAACATTTGGTGGCATCTGCAACCCAAGTCTAATTGTGGTAATTGTAGAGAGAACAGTACAGAGCAAATAGGTGGGTGAGAGTCTGCCAAGATGGAATAGAACAGGGCAGAGAAGAGCCGGGGAGGCCATTGGAGATGCGTTGCTGCCACCTCAATCATAAGCCTGGCAGAACATCTCTATCTTGCAGACCCTGCAGAAATGCATTAAATCCCACAGGGCTCGGATCTCGAGAGAGTGTTCCACCAGGCTCTGGCTCTGGTTAAGGCTAGGCGTACATCCTTTGGGCCAGGGATAACCAGTAGTTGTTGGTCAGAAGAGCACCCAGCCCATCGGGTGACATATTGGGAGAGACAGTCCCACAGATATGTTGGTCCCAGTCGGCATAGGGCTTTGAATGTTAAAACCAGAACCTTGAACTTGGTCTGGAATTTAACTAGGAGCCAGTGCAGCTGACGCAGCACCAGATGAATATGTGCTCTTAGTGGTGTCCCTGTAAGGACTCATGCTGCTGCATTTTGGACCAGCTGCAGTTTCTTCTGGGTCATTCTCAAGGGTAGCCCTGTGTAGAGCGAGTTACAGTAATCCAGCCTGGAGGTGACCGTTGCATGGATCACTGTAGCTAAGTCACAATTAGCCTTGGGGGGGGAAAGTCTTCCAGTGCCCTAGCAGGAGAAAAATGCTAAGGAAATGGCACCCGCTGGGGACAGGAAAATGGCACCAATGTGGGCAACACTTTGCAGGGCGGGAAAATGTGCACTGTTCCTTTCAGATGATGTGCAGTGTGACTGCATTTTCTTCCCACAAAGATTCAAGTAAAGTGTTGGAAGTAAGAACATAAGAACATAAGAGAAGCCAATGTTGAATCAGGCCAATGGCCCATCTAGTCCAACACTCTGTCACACAGCGGCCAAAATATACCAGGTGCCATCAGGAGGTCGAGCAGTGGGGCCAGGACACTAGCAGCCATCCCACTGCTGCCCCCCAGCACCAAGAATAGAGTGCATCACCTGCCCCAGACTGAGAGTTCCCATCTATACCCTGTGGCTAATAGCCACTGGTGGACTTCTGCTCCATATGTTTATCTAATTCCCTCTTGAAACTGTCCATGCTTGCAGCTGCCACCACCTCCTGTGGCAGTGAATTCCATATGTTAATCACTCTTTGGGTGAAGAAGTATTTCCTTTTATCTGTTCTAACCCGACTGCTCAGCAATTTCATAGAGTGCCCACGAGTTCTTGTATTGTGAGAAAGGGAGAAAAGTACTTCTTTCTCAACCTGCTCAATCCCATTCATAATCTTATAAACCTCGATCATGTCACCTCTCAGCCGTCGTTTCTCCAAGCTAAAGAGCTCCAAGCATTTTAACCTTTCTTCATAGGGAAGGTGTTCCACCCCTTTTATCATTCTAGTTGCCCTTCTCTGCACTTTTTCCAATGCTATAATATCCTTTTTGAGATGTGGTGACCAGAACTGTACACAGTATTCTAAATGAGGTCGCACCAATGATTTATACAGGGGCATGATGATACTGGCTGATTTGTTATCAATTCCCTTCCTAATAATCCCCAGCATAGCGTTGGCCTTCTTTATTGCAGCTACACATTGTCTAGACATTTTCAGCGAGTTATCCACTAGGACTCCAAGATCTCTCTCTTGGTCCGTCTCTGCCAGTTCAGACCCCATCAACGTGTATTTATAGTTAGGATTTTTGGCTCCAATGTGCATCACTTTGCACTTGGCCACATTGAACCCCATTTGCCACGTTGAAGCCCACTCACCCATCCTCAACAGATCCCTTTGGAGTGCCTCACAATCCTCCCTGGTTTTCACCACCCTGAACAACTTCGTGTCATCTGCAAATTTAGCCACATCACTGCTTACTCCCAATTCCAAATTGTTAATACACAAGTTAAAAAGCATCGGACCGAGTACTGATCCCTGTGGTACCCCACTGCTTACCACCCTCCACTGAGAAAGTTTCCCATTTATACTCACTCTCTGTTTCCTATTTATAAGCCAGTTTTTGATCCACAAGAGGACTTGTCCTTTTATCCCATGACTATTGAGCTTACTTAGAAGTCTTTGATGAGGAACTGTATCAAAAGCTTTCCGGAAGTCAAGGTAAATAATATCTATTGGATCCCCCTTGTCCACATGTTTGTTCACTCCCTCAAAAAACACTAACAGGTTAGTGAGACAAGATCTTCCCTTACAGAACCCATGCTGAGTCTGCCTCAATAGTTTTTGTTCATCAATGTGCCTACTAATTCTTTCCTTAATAACAGTTTCCACCAACTTACCCGGTATCGATGTCAGACTGACTGGCCTGTAATTTCCCGGATCTCCCCTGGAGCCCTTTTTAAAGATGGGAGTGACATTAGCTACCTTCCAGTCCTCAGGAATAGAGGCAGATTTTAAAGAAAGATTACATATTTTTGTCAGGAGATCCACAAGTTCACATTTGAGTTCTTTCAGAACTCTCGGATGAATGCCATCCGGGCCTGGTGATTTATTAGTTTTTAAATTGTCCATCAGTCGGAGGACTTCCTCTCTTGTCACCGCAATCTGATTCAGGTCTTTCAAACCCCCTCCCGAAATCGGTGCTTCTGGGGTGGGCAAACATTTCTCCTCTTCCACAGTGAAGACAGAGGCAAAAAATGTATTCAGCTTCTCAGCCATTTCCCTATCATCCTTCACTACTCCTTTTACCCCTTGGTCATCCAAGGGCCCCACTGCCTCCCTGGCTGGCTTCCTACTTCTAATGTATTTGAAGAAAGTTTTATTGTTGGTCTTTATGTTTTTTGCGATATGCTCCTCATATTCCCTTTTTGCTTGCCTGATCACAGACTTGCATTTTGTTTGCCATAGTCTGTGTTCCCTTTTATCAACCTCACTAAGACTAGCTTTCCACTGCTTAAAGGAATCCTTCTTGCCTTTTACAGCTTCCATTACTTTATTTGTTAACCATGCAGGCTTTTTTCTATACCTATTTGTACCTTTCCTAACCTGCGGTATATATTTTTTCTGAGCTTCTAGGATTGTCTTTTTAAATAGTCTCCAAGCTTCCCCAATGGTTTTGACCTTCTCCACTCTTCCTTTCAATTTCTTCCTCACATGTCCCCTCATACCAGAGAAGTTACCCCTTTTAAAGTTAAAAGTGGTTGCGTCAGTCTTTTTGGGCAACTCCCTATCGGTACTAATGTTAAACTCAATGACATTATGGTCACTGTTCCCAAGCGGTGCAATCACTTTTACATCTCTCACCAGGTCTTGGGTGTTACTTAGGACCAAATCCAGGATCGCCTCTCCCCTGGTAGGATCTGTAACCATCTGTTCCACAGCACAGTCATTGAGAGTGTCTAAGAACGCAATCTCTTTTTCCCGACTAGAACTCATATTGACCCAATCAATGTGTGGGTAGTTAAAGTCGCCTATTACAACACAGTTATTTCGTCTAGCCGCTATCTTTAATTCATTCATCATTTTATAATCCTCCTCTATCTTTTGATCTGGTGGGCGATAACAAACTCCCACTGTTAAGCCTCCTTTTGGACCCACTATTTCAACCCATAGCATTTCCAGAAGCGAATCCAATTCTCTTACCCTCTCAATCTTACTGGACAGTATACCCTCTCTGACATACAGAGCCACCCCACCTCCAACCCTTCCCCCCTATCCTTCCGATATAATTTATAACCAGGAATCACCGTATCCCACTGATTTTCCTCATCCCATCAAGTTTCTGAAATACCCACAATGTCTATTTCCCCCCAAAAAACCAAGCATTCCAACTCCCCGATTTTACCTCGGAGACTTCTAGCATTTGTGTATAAACACTTATAGTTTCCCAGGTTTGTTAAGCCCACAGCCTTCCTCTTGCTGCCTCGAGACCTTGCCAGGCAGTTCCTATCATTAGCCACAGTCTCAGTGGACAATTGTAATTCATTTCCTTGTACAAAAGTAATAGCTACCCCTTCATCTCTTTGAGATGAGCCATCCCGAACCAGAGACTTTTCATCTCCTGTCGGCTTTCCCCCATTATTCAGTTTAAAAACTGCTCTGCCACCTTTTTGATTTTGAGCGCCAGCAGCCTGGTTCCTTCTCGGGACAAGTGGAGACCGTCCCTTTTGTACAGCTCCCTCTTGTCCCAAAAAGCATCCCAGTGCCTAACAAACTTGAACCCTTCCCCCTACACCACCGTCTCATCCACGCATTGAGACTCCTGATCTGTGCCTGTCTCTCCGGCCCTGCGCGTGGAACAGGTAGCACTTCCGAGAAGGCTACCTTGGAGGTCCTGGCCTTGAGTTTCCTGCCCAGCAGCCTAAATTTCTCCTCCAGGACCTCACGACTGCATTTCCCCACATCGTTGGTGCCAACGTGCACCACGACCACTGGCTCCTCCCCAGCACTATCTACCAGCCTATCTAAAACACGCGTAATATCCGCTACCTTCGCACCAGGCAGGCAAGTCACCATACAGTCAGTACGCGGGTTCGCCACCCAGCTGTCTACCTGCCTAAGGATCGAATCACCAACTACCAAGAGCCCCCCTCCCACCCTTCCCAGGGACGGTTCCTTGGTATGAAAGGATACCCGTTCACCAGCTGAAGAAGAGGTCCCTTCTGAGGGCACATTCCCCTTATCCTCAGCATGGTGCCCCTTTCCCCTTGACCCTCATGCTCCCTGGCAGCAGCCGGGCTGCCAGATCCAGAGTGGGACATATCTAACAAGTCCCCGAGAGTCTTCCCCGTGCACCTAACTGACTGTCCCAGTGATGGACTTTGCACTGTCTATAGCCTCCGACTTCAGAGGGGGTCCAGGGAGAGTTATAAGACCCTGAGCAACCTTCTTCTCTACTGCTCTGATAGCCCTATGATGTGTAGATCACTACTCTCAGGGAATCTTCCTTCCTTCCAGCTAACACCTTCTCTCCTTATATTTCTCTGTCTTGGCACCATGGATGCATCTCCACCCATCCTAGCTCAGTAGACTCGATTAGAAACTTGGAGTTCCTTACAGTGAAGGACTTATTAGTTCACAGAGATAAAAGGGCTCCAGGTGTTACTTTGTACCTTTACTCTGCAGCACACACCCACACCCCAGGTAAATTATGCTGTGCCTCCTGCCTTTGAGCATTCTGCTAACCAAATGTCTTACCATAAAGAAGGTCTGAGAAAGAGCATACAAAACAAAAAACCCACTCCAGTTTGGCAGCCAAAAAAGAGATAAACCTCCACGTGGAAGCTGTCACCCAGAGCTTCCCAACAGGAGGTTGCTTTGCACTTTTCTCCATCACCCACCATTTCTCCTGCCAATCAGGAATTAGTACAGAACTATAGCAAGCACCCATGCCAAAAAAAAAAAAAAAAAAATCCCCCCTGTAAAGCCTTCCACTGGTGCAGTGGGGAAAGTGGGAGCTGTGAGGGGCAAATTTGTAGATGACAAATTCAGGGGGAAGGACCTTTGAAAATGCTTGTTTTCCTGTCCAGAAGGTACAATAACATGCTTGAGCTGTGCTCCCCCACACACCCCGTCAGAGAAAAGCAGTTTTGGGAAAGTGTACAAAGGACGGGGGGGGGGACAATTGGAGCATGATTAGATCACAACATTGCATGGATGCTCCCTTCCCCCCAAAACACTCACCATGTTTGTAGCCAAGGTGGAGAAAAACAACAACTCCATATGGCAGCTAGATTCAAATCCAGCAGCAGCTTGTTGTTGTTGTTCAGTTGCACAGTCGAGTCCGACTGTTCGCGACCCCATGGACCAGATTATGCCAGGCCCTCCTGTCTTCCGCAGCAGCAGCTTAGGGACCAGCAAGATTTTGGGGGCATAAACTTCCAAGAGTCAAAGCTCCCTTTGTCACATACGAGTAGGAAGGGGGACCTCTGAGTCTTTATATCCCAGCCAGAAGGCAGGAGGGGGGTTGCAAAGAAGGAACTCAGGATATAGAGGTCATTCTGTTGCTGGCTTAAGAGTAGCAATCCTCAAACAGAGAAGCTTCAAGGGGAAATTACAATGTGAGATTGTTGAATTTAAGTTCATTCAAATTTTCTGTATGTATGGTTGTATGCATTTCTGTTTATACAATAGCCAATGTGTTCCATATGTATTTTGTATTAGACCTCTGAAGAAGGCCTGCTCAGGCCGAAACGCGTCAGGTCTATCTCATCAGCCCTTGTGTATATTTTATAATTTTTTATAGGTCTATCTCATCAGCCCTTGTGTATATTTTTATAATTTTTAATGAGGTATGAATGGGCCTTTATATAAGGTTTTAATTTGTGTTTAATAAATACATGTATGTTTTTGTATGAATTTTAAATTTGGCCCTCTTTTGTTTTGGACTAACCTTTTCAGGTACTGAATTCTTTATTTTGGGTTCAGTTTTTTTCCCTTCCCTTTTTGGTTCTCCTGAGTACTTAGGGATTTTAGCTAAAATGACCCAGAGATTTTCAGGGTCTTTTAGCTACACAGAGGATCAGATTGCCTCATTAATACAGCAACCTTCATTTTTTAAATACAAGGGCCTCTTCAAATGAGAGCAGTGGCTGGGTTAAATTTGAAAACATGAGCTTTAGAAAAATGAAAATAGACCTACATTCAGGTGCTTTGTGTGACTATTTGAGAAATAAAATTATACCCAGAGGATTAAGGATCAGGAAACAACCAGGCATGTTCCCAGACAATTCAGAATTTAAAGAGAAATGGTATGCCATCATGAACAAATGCTCCTATGATTTGATGGCTCTTTTAATTGAAACAGCCAAGACTGAGAGTTCTAAACTGGAGCAGGAGTTGGAAATTTTAAGAATGGATATAAATAAAACCCTTGGTGAGAAACCCTTCTCTGAAAAACTGTCAATGTTAGAGAGAAATGTAGAAAAGGAATTTGCTGCCATAAAAGAGGTAAAACTTAAAAAAAATCAGAGAGATTTAAGAGACTATGAGGAAGGCAAGGTTTATGATTGGAATGATAATTACAGGAAGGGTATTAAGAGAAAGTCGGTTTCCTTTAACACTACCATCAATACAAGTTCAGAACAGGAGAGGAATGACTCTGGTGATGAGACTCCTTCTACTAGCTTTAACCAGTGGAATTCTAAGAAACCCAGCACCTCAATATTTAATACTACAAGCCAAAAAAATTTTTTAGGCCGAGGGAACAGGACACAGGAGAAGCAGGAGCCAAGAATGTTTCACAAGAGGAAAATGCAGAAAACCAACAAGTAGTTAATTTATCCAACAGACAGTTTACTGAATGTGAAATCTCTGTTTTTTAAAAAAGGACTTTCATTTGTTCCCACCCCTCAACATAATGATTTTAAACTTATGGTTGAGATGCAACATCTTTTTCGTAAGATAAGACTAGCTGATTTTTTCAAGAACAATGCTGATCAACCTGTTGGACAGGTGGTTAAGTTTAAACCAAAATCTACTTTCAATCCACCCTCCCAAAACCCCAGAGTTCTAACTTTTCAGGAGCTGGTCTTGGAGGACATCAATAAAATGTATGACATCAATTGTAAAATCTGGCATAATTTGAGTAGAGCGGAGAAAATTTCTCTAAATAATCTGAAAAAGATAGATGATGTTGTTTTTAAGCCAGTTGATCAGGGGGGTGCTTTGGTTATATGGGATAAAACAGACTATATTGTGGAGGCTAATAGACAACTGAATAATCCCCTACACTATAGGGTAAGCAAGGAGGATCCAAATCAGAGGATAAGAAAAGAAATTGTTGTGGCATTAGATGAGGCCTTACTAGTAGGCTATATATCTAGAACAACCTATGATTTCCTTCTCCAATCTGAAAATAGAACCCCTCAATTCTATCTTTTGCCCAAGATCCATATGGGTGTATTGCCTGTTCCTGGCAGACCCATAGTCTCGGGATGTGGGTCTGTTTTGGAACCACTGGCTAGCTATGTGGATGATTTTTTAAAACCCTTCATCCCTAAAAGTAATACATACTTGAGAGACACCATGGATTTTTTGGGTCATATTAATAAAATCAGACTTGAATATGAAGATATACTTTTTGTAACCCTGGATGTGGTATCATTGTATACCAATATACCACAGGATGAGGCTTTGGAGGTTCTTCAGAGTACATTGGATTTGAGGTAAGGGGATCCCCATCCTCCCACTTTCTTTTTATGCCATTTGGCTGAGATTTGTTTGAAAAGGAATTATTTTCAGTTTCAGAATAGATTTTTCTGGCAGATATCAGGGACTGCAACGGGGTGCAAATTTGCACCTGAGTTGGCAAACCTTTTTATGAATAGGTTTGAGAATAAATTCATCCTCAATACAAAGAATATCTATGTTGAGAATATTATTTTGTTTACATTATTTTTGGATGATATTTTTTTACTTTGGAAGGGTTCTGCGTCACTTCTGCTGGAGTTTAAGGAATATATTAAGGGCCTACATGATACCATTAAGTTTGAAATGAAGTATGATTGTGAGGAGATTAATTTCTTGGATGTTAGGGTTAAAAGGGTGGGTAATACAATACAGACTAGCACATATAGAAAATCTACAGATGCAAATTCCTTTCTGTTCAGTGATAGTTTCCACCCACCACACCTGAAGAAGAACCTACCTTATTCCCAGTTGTTGAGGCTTAGAAGAAACTGTAGCCAATATTCTGACTTTGTTGAACAATCTAAAACATTGATGGGCCAGTTTAAGGATAGGGGCTACTCTTCTCGTGTTGTAAAGCAGGCATTTCATAAGGCTAAGAACACCAGTAGGTCCTCACTTTTAATACCTAAGAAAAAACAAGGTCAGCCTGATAGAAGGATGATTATACCATTGACTTATGATGGTAGGTCTGTTCAGGTCAGCAATATTATTAGGAAACACTGGCATCTATTGGCTAGCATTCCTTTGTGTGAGTCTGTTCCCATATTTGCTTACCGAAGGTCAAGGAATTTAAAAGACATGCTGGTAAGAAGCAGTCTCAAATCATCAGCAGTAGTTCCGAGGGGAGTAGATGGTAGGAGTTTACCAGCTGGCAACTTCCCCTGTGGGAGTTGTGAGGTTTGTGGTCTAATGTTGCGTACTAACATGTGCTATGATTCAACAAATAAGAAAAGGTATTCCATTAGATCTTTCTTTAATTGCAACTCAAAGGGTGTTATATATTGTATCATCGGTTGTACGTCAAGACCACTGAAAACCAGGATCACAGAGCATTGGAGTTGCATTCGACGAAAAAGGAAAGGAGCACCCTTGACTGATCATTTTGCTTTAAGAGGACATTCTGATAGAGACTTCTCTTTTTTTGCCCTGGAGTCAGTTTGACCTTGTAACAAATTGCAGCATTTGAAAACAAGGGAATTGTTTTGGATTCATGCCCTGAACACTGTTACACCATATGGTTTGAATGAACAAGTTGATTGGTGTGTAATATGATTTTTAAACAGTATCTTTATGTATGATTTAACACTTAGTTGGATATCTGTTATGTTCCTTTAAATGGCTTTGGCTTTGTCACACTTTATGTGTAGGTGCAATCACATGACTAGTTGCAGGCACCTGTAAGGAGTTTAGTATCCTTTTAAGGATTGTGTAACCCTGATTCTACTATATAGGTCCAACATTCTTTTGACCAACACTGCTTTTAACTGAAGCAACATTTTTTGGAACATTTGGCCATACAATCTTTGAAAAGAAAAAAATATATAATTGACCAGAGGTGATTATTTTCTCTTTTTTCATTTTCAGTAATTAGCTGTTTTATATTTGTAGTATGCATTGATTTATATAATTTTATTGTTCTAGAGGAGTACCACTGGACATGTGATTGTACTGGAGGCCTCATTTGCAATTTTGTATTTTTCTTCCTTGCCCAGTGGGTAAACTTTGGAAGTTAATGGTTTCTGTTTGATGATATATTTACAATTTATTGGTTAGTTGCATTATATGTGTTCAATTTATTAATTTTTGATTTATTTTATCTTTACAGCCTTTGTTTTCTGGTCTTTATGGATTCTAAATTTTCTGTATGTATGGTTGTATGCGTTTCTTTTTATACAATAGCCAATGTGTTCCATATGTATTTTGTATTAGACCTCTAAAGAAGGCCTGCTCAGGCCGAAACGCATCAGGTCTATCTCATCAGCCCTTGTGTATATTTTTATAATTTTTTATAGGTCTATCTCATCAGCCCTTGTGTATATTTTTATAATTTTTATGAGGTATGAATGGGCCTTTATATAAGGTTTTAATTTGTGTTTAATAAATACATGTATGTTTTTGTATGTTTTCTAAGTGAATTTTAAATTTGGCCCTCTTTTGTTTTGGACTAACCTTTTCAGGTACTGAATTCTTTATTTTGGGTTCAGTTTTTTTCCCTTCCCTTTTTGGTTCACTTGGATTACAGCGACCAAAAATAATCACTCGCTCTTCACATACAAGGAATATATTATCACAGCCCGATAAAAACAAAAGAAATGATCCAGGTGTAGAGTGTGGAAATAAGTTACCAGCTGATATTTTCCCGGGCCACAGGAAAACTGGCAATGACTGTTGGGGGAGGAGGGGGGTAATGTCCCAGCCTGTGCAGGAGAAAACAGCTGTGCTGCTGAGTGGCTCCCAGTCAACAACAAAAGCCGTGCTTGTCTCTTTCTAAATGCCAGCTCTGCTTAGCGGTAGTTGTTCTTTACCTACTCTCCATACAAAGGACACAGCTGTTAAAGAAACTCCCCACAACCACCTTTCCTTCCTTGACTAGAACACATGGTGGTTGGCATAGTTTAGGTCTGGCCTCATTCCTCTGTTACAGGAGTACTTTCAGTCACACAGGGTGCGGTCACACGGTCCTTTTGATAAAGTTCACCGCTGTTCCCTCGTGCATGTAAATTTCACGTTTACATGTGCCAACCCGCCTCCCGTGCCAAAGCAAGCTTACTCTCACAATTGTTCCAGTTTTTCATGCCCCCTGGAAAATCAGGTAGTTTCCTGGCACTTGTGCTTTGAATGCACGATTTTGCCCATCTGGACAGCCGTCTTTCACAATGATTGTGATTAGGGCCGTCTGACCGCTCTTTGTCCTTAAAAAAAAAAAAAAGCTTCCGGTTTGAGCGCTTGGGTAAACATGCGTTTAATAAATCCATTAATAAATGTTATTTTATGTTCATTTCTCTGTTTAAAGATAATATTAATTTGTTGTAAGAAGCACAGAAGCCCCTTCCCCTGGAACTGTTAGCTTACAGCACCCTGGAGGCGGGAATGAGAGGCGGGAGCTCTGGCAGCCTAGACAGGGCCGGCAAGGAGGATAGCAGAGACAGCGGGGCTGAGTCTTTTTTTGTGGAGCAATGGAGGCAATGGCGGCAGCATCAGCAGTGGCACCATCCCCCACAGCGGCAGCAGGAGCAGCAGCAGCCCAAGCCTGCCCCGTGGCCGGCAGGATCACCTGGAGGGACTCTGCGGCGGCAGGCAAGCGGGTGGTGGAAGAGAGGGGCCGGCTGCATCTAGTCAGCCCAACCCGAAGAAAATGTTCCCGATTTAATTAAAGCGGGAACAAAGTGTGATTATCTTGCTGGTGTGACCACAGCCACAGTGACAAACCTTGTGCTGTGCTAGCAGCTGCTGCCAATGCAACATTTTTAAAGAAATCTGCATAGCCAATCAAATCTTCAATGGCCAATCAGAAGCCTTGCTGGGCAAAAGGTCCACCTGGCCCAGCCCACTTTCTAAAAACACTTGGCAGGTATCAGGAAAGGTATCAGCAGGTGCCATGCCACCCCCTGGCACTGCATTGGGCATTCCCGCTCTGTTAGCAAGTCATCCAGGCAAGAAGTCCATTAGTGGCTATTAGCCACAAGATATAGATAGGAACTCTCAGTCTGGGGCAGGTGATGCACTCTATTCTTGGTGCTGGGGGGGGCAGCAGTGGGAGGGCTTCTAGTGTCCTGGCCCCACTGCTGGACCTCCTGATGGCACCTGTGTGACAGAGTGTTGGACTAGATGGGCCATTGGCCTGATTCAGCATTGGCTTCTCTTATGTTCTCTTACGTAGTTTCCTTCACCTTCCAATCAAAAGCCTCTGGTGGGCAGTTTGAGGAGCGAATGGCACTCAGATTACAATGCACTGGACTTGGCCACCAGCACTAAGTGGGAGCCCAGCCTGACAGAAGAGATTTGAGCCTCTGGATTACAAACCAGCAGACTCCAGCCACTTTGCTGAGTGGAGGAATGAGTGGGTAATTCACGTGGCTGGGGTTACCGTGTGGCCAAAGGAGTGCCAAGCATATTGGCTTAGCTGCATGGGTGCACTCAGGCACCGAGGTGCATAATATCATAAAAGAGAAACTGACGAGGCTGCAATGAGGCTAGCTTTATTTCTCTCACACAAGCAGGCCTTTGAATTGAAGGGGGGAAAGCCCCCTCATGTTGAGGTGGAGTTGACAAGGGATTTCTCCAAGACCTGAACAGAAGAAGGGCAGATAGTGGGGTTGGGGGGAGAGCTGGGGTGAACAGGTGATGTACAGAAGTGGAGTTACCCGGCATCAGCGACCGTGTCTCAGGAGTAGATAGTATACCGTAAAGCTCAGCTCAACCCTGGAAATTTTACACTCCTGTTACAGTGAAAGGACTAAAAACTCCTTTTAGAAATGGATAACAACAGGGAAGACACAGAGAGGAACACTGCTTGCATTCCCAGGAATAAATGAGCTGCAGGAGCTCATTAGCATATGGTATGCTAATGAGCTACTAGGCTATTAGCATATGCCACACCGCCTGACATCACTGGAAGTGATGTCAGA
The DNA here is from genome assembly GCA_029375565.1 of Gekko gecko. NCBI lineage: Eukaryota > Metazoa > Chordata > Lepidosauria > Squamata > Gekkonidae > Gekko > Gekko gecko. Next base: position 29,662,260 of record JAPDNY010000008.1, on the reverse strand, counting down.
ACAGGAAGCAAAAGTGGGAGGAGGCATCTTCAAAAGCCTCCCCTTCTCTTCCCCAGCTGCCTCGGGGGAGCGAAGAGAGAAGGGGTTTAAAGTTTAAACCCCTTCTCACTAGAGTTGGGCCACAGAAGGAGGAAAGAGGGAAGGAAGGAGAGAGAGAGAGAGTAGAGAGAAGGAAAGAAGGAAGGAAAGAGGGAAAGAAAGAGAAGGGAAAGGAGGGAAAGAAAGAGAGAGAAGGGAAGAAGGAGGGAAAGATGAAAAGGAGAGAAGGAAAGGAGGGAATGAAAGAAAGAGAGAAGGAAAGGAGGAAAAGAGAGGAAGGAAGGAAGGAAGGAAGGAAGGAAGGAAGGAAGGAAGGAAGGAAAACATGGTTGATTGTGACCTTCTGACCCACGACCTCACCAACGTAGGAGTCCGTGGGGTGGCCCTTCAATGGCTTACTTCATTTCTCCATGGTCAGGGACAGGGGGTGGTGCTGGGAGATGAGATGTCCTCCAGATATCCCCTAATGAAGTGATTCACAAGTGGCGCCAGCAACCTTCACTGTCTAATGCAGCTTCTGTGTTCAGATATTCTGACTTTAACTGGCCTTGTTGTCATCACTATGTGCAACAAGTTATATGGGCATTATGTACAATAAAGGACCACTCTAGAGTTACAATTGACAAAAGATCTTATATAGTAACTTTTGGTCAGTGAAGAATTATTGGTTTTAAGGCAAAGATCACAAACAGAGCAATTGCCACATGGAAAGTAACCTTTTGGACCGTGCCCCACTCCTATCAGGGTATTGTCTGAAGTGAGTGCTCCCTGTGTGTGCTCCTGACCAACATATCTTTAAGGTTTTTAGCCCTCTTAAAAGTAAATAGAGGTTTTGATCTACATCTTGGGATGTCAGACAAAAGGTACCAGTGCTTCTCAATTATATTCCTCACTCCAGCCTAAGTGCCATCATAAGTTTAGGGAATAATCATCCTGTCTGTGTAGTTAGTACAGATCCTAGCAGTCAATAAGGATTCCCTTTGTGTGGTCTTGGCTTTAGAAAAGGCTTGTTTAAGATTTTAGAAGAATATCTTCTATCCTTTAGTTGCTGCATAAGGATATTGGCTTGTCTATAAAAACCTATATCCTGGCTGCAATTTCTTCTAATTCTTAACATCTGAGAAAAAGGCACATTTTTTAAAGGTGACTATTCAAACACAGAAGCTGCATTAGACAGTGAAGGTCGCTTCACTTGTGAATCGCTTCATGTCCTTGGGACATTCTGATAAAGACCTTAAATTCTGTGTATTGGAAAAGTTGCAAGTGCACTCTTCACTACAAGCTTGACTTTTGAAGAAAAAGGAATCCTTTTGGATCTTTACATTTGGATACTCTGGTGCCAGAAGGTCTGAATGAAGAAATCGATTGGCTGTGTGTCTAAGGTATTTGGCTGTTTTTAGAAATGAGGAGTGCAATTAGGCTAATGTTATTTTCTTCTTCCAGGTGTTGCTGAGTCATCTGAGTCATCAGTTTTTCTCCTCTGTTGCATCATATTTACCCCACCCCCACAGTGCCTATATATTCAGGGGTGTGGACTACGGTAGCACTGATTCTTTTTACATTGTAGCTGAGCACTCTAGTTGGATTTTGAATATTGCAGATTGGGCCTAAACAGGTAAATTATTGCAGAATTCAGGTATTTTACATTAACTTATAACTAAAATTTTGCAGTTTTTGAGTTTATAGTTTATAGTCATTCATTTATGATTTTAGATCCGTGGGCATATGAAGTAAAACAAACCTGGATGAGTGGTCCATGTTGCATCTTAACAATATTTATTCCAACTTACTCCACTGGTGAACATCTCTGTGTGAGTAAGGTGGTTATTTGGATTTAATTTATTTCAAAATATTAATAATTTCCTTACATTAGATTTTTTTTTAGTTGATTGACAGTTATAGAGGTGATTCAATGTTCTCTCTTTTTTCTCTACCATTTTAGGTCTACATTGTACTTGATAATTTTTAGGTCCATTCTGTACATGATGAGTTTGAAATATAGCGATGTTTAACTTATGGAGCGCTCAGCTTATATTTTACCATTGAGGAAGGCTTTTTACCTGAAACGTGTTTGATTCTTGCATTTTGGATACATTTTGTACCTTTTAACTTGTATTTATATATTTGTCCTGATATTAGGTATAGATATTTATATATAGAAGCATAGATAATGTGGTTTTTATTGTGATTTTAATATTTCCTATGCATAATTAAAATATAGTATATTTTTATATTAGCACTGCATGTTTCGCCATATTTGATTATTGTTGATGGTGGTAGGACTATACAGGAGAACCTCTGAGAAACTGTGTTTATTATAAACATAGCACCATATTGTTAACAACTAGCTTTGGAGCTGTTTACTGGCCTCAGGAAGGAGTAAAACTGAAGTCCTGGCAAGGATCAGAGGTTTTTGCTGAAGGGAAGGGAATACTTCCACGTTCTCCCCTGCTGAACTGAGCTGGGGTGTTTTGAGAGCGCCTTCATTTCTCTGTGTTTTGACACCTCGATCTGTCGTGGGCAATTGGCAGCTCAGGGAAACCAGGGATAACAACTGTGTAGCAGCTGGACAGTTCAGGAATGTTCTCAACATATGAAGTATTGAATCCAATATGAATGATGACCATCCCTCTGAGAACTAAATATATGTCTTTGCTTATCCAGTCTGTGGAAAGAAAACTAGCACAGCCTGGAAGCCAACTGGCTGTTGTTGAGGGGCCCTGTTTGCAGTCTGCAGGCAGAAAATAACATCCAAACAAGGAGGTATGCAACGATATTGGTGAAGCATGAAAAACACACCTGTACTCAGCACAGGAAAAACAGCTAATTTGACCACACTGGCTGCTGCATTCTGTGTTCCTTTCCATCTGCTGGTAGTTTGCTCCTCTAGACTTCTCTTCCTTTCATAACACTTTCTTTTAGTTCAGCTGTTATGTTTGGACTCAGGTTTTTTTTATGCTGGCCAAGCTTCCCCATTGATTTGGGTCCAGGCTTGAAATTCACTGGCTTTCAAAATTTGCTGTGAGGAGACAGGATCTTGCTTTTGCCAAGTGTTTGAAAGAGATCCTGGTGTGTGTGTTTTAATAAACTCATCGGGAAAAATATTCACTACCTGTTTGGAGATGGCATCTGGATCCAGAAGATCAATTTACTTCTCACAGCAAATAAAGCAGACAAATTAAAATTAGATTTATGCAATCTATGTGGCTGCACTGTATGATTTCACTCTTGCCTTTGCTTCAACAACTATTATGAGAGCAGTTCTTGGCAGGTCTTTTCAAGATGCTACCCAGGTTGATTTAAAGGGTCTTTCTCCCAGCAAAGTGGTCTTATGATTGCACTGCAACTACATTAGGCAGGGGGGCAGCCATAATCAGTTTCTGCATCATAGCAGCAAAAAAGACAACGAAGGTTACACCACTTTAGAGACATGTGGCTGGATTATTTCCATTTTCTTGGAAGTAAACCCTACCAATTTCAGTGTAAATGGACAGCCGCAGTCCTGTGCACACTTTGAAGAAAGTTCAGTTGAACAAAGTAGGACTTAAAGTAGGACTTCAGTAAAACATGCATCAAAGTTATATGCTCCTATTATATTTTTATCCCAGCCTTCCTGCAAGGATTTCAGTGGTATACATTATCCTACCCTCACAACAACTTCCCCCTACACCACTTTCATGACCTGGGGAAGGGCTCCTATTTGTTTCTTGACTCAACTTGTTTATGATGGAGTACATGAAGATTTCTCCATTGGGCAAACAATTACCCCCCCCAGGACAGTTTAATATCATGAAAATGGCATGTGAAGTCATATACCCCTTCACCCTACACGCTGGGGTCCCACTCTGAATCAGGCCCATATTGTCTGAGCACTGAGTTCCTAGAAGGAAACTCACAAGACCATGTCTGACTGTCTTAATGGTGGACCCAGATGAGGCCCAAAGACTGTGTATGGGGCCTCCCTGCACTCTAACCTGTTGGCAGAGTAATTAACACAGCAACGGTGCACAATCTGATTAAAGTGTACATAAAGGTTTATTTAGGAGCTAACATACTTGATAGTAAAGAGGAGTGGTAGAGGTAGGATCCTAACTACATCTCTAGCTAAGAGAGAGAGACTAAGTGTGGAACTTCTGAGAAGAAGCAGGATAGGATATTACCCTAAGAGTAGCAATCTGGAGACAGACAAGGAATGACACTTAATAGGAGAGAAGGTGCTGACTTCACTATCCTAATTGTCTTCTTGCTGCCCTCTGCAGGGTCTTCTTCTCTTCTTTGTACACCAGGCATTGTCAGCTTCCAACATAACAAACTACATCATAATTCCCTGCTTTAGGGATTTCATGACATCCCTGCTAGAGAGGGAATGCTAGAAATTGCTTGGTTATCACCAATTGTTAGTTATCACCACCTTAGTTATCACCAGCCAGTTTGGTGTAGTGGTTAAGTGCATGGACTCTAATCTGTGGGAACCGGGTTTGATTTCCCACTCTTCCACTTGCAGCTGCTGGATGACCTTGGGCAAGTCATAGTTATGGCACAGCTGTTCTTGAAAAAGGGCAGTTTCTGTCAGAGCTTTCTCAGCCCCACCTACCTCACAGGGTGTCTCTTGTGGAGAGGGGAAGGGAAAGGAGTTTGTAAGCTGCTCTGAGGCTCCTTTGGATAGTGAAGGGTGGGGTATAAATCCAATCTCCTCCTCCTCCTCCTCCTCTTCTTCTTCCTCTTCCTCTATTGATTACAGAATGAAAATGTGGTTGTAGACAAAGTATGCCTAGTGTCCCAGAGAGCAGATGCTTACCCACATCCCAAAATGGCCACAGTTTTTAAAATGTGCCAGTTGTGACTTCTGGTTTTGGCGACTTGCTGGCGGGTGTGCTCCATCGCACTCCAATGAGAGCAGCCCATGATTGCGGTGGACGGGAGGGGTCCTGGATGATTATGGGCCCCCCCAGAGCCCTCAGAGGGGGCTCATAGCCTGGGGCGCAAGGGATGTCTCTTCCGAGGCGACTGCCGAGGAATTGAGGCTCCCCTTTGCCCTGACAGGACCTGCCGCCGTGAGACCAGTAATGGAGACAGAGATGCACACCGGAGCGAGTGAGCAAGTGATCTAGCATGTAGACACTTTCCCTACCTTTCAGAAGCAAGCAGGGAATGAAGTGTGAGTCTGTATCTTCCCAAATCAGTCAAGCGCAGAAGTGGATAATCGTCCCAAAGCCCCAAGTTAAGGCAGCAGAGGGGGAGGAGTCAATCCCACCTGGTAAAAAAGCTACTGAGAAAGTGAGTACGGGGGGCAGAGAGTGACAATTTTGAGTGCAAAGCATTAACCCAGCCAAGCAGTGTGCAGAATAGTAAGAAGCGCATGACTTAACAGACTTTCAGAAACTTAAAAGACCTTTTCTCCATATGTAAACAATGTCGTATTGGGCAGACAAAATGGCAGCCAGGACAAGACCTTCTCCAGGAACTGCCAGCTCAGCGATTCCAGCCTCAAGACCAGAAGTAACCACTGACTTCCCTAATGTCTTAGCTACAGCACTACACCCTCTGCTGGACCATCTTAATAACAGCTTTGATGCTCTTCAAAAGCAATTGAAGAAAACCAACAAAAAAACAGAACAAACAGCCAAAACGTTGAAAAAAGTTGAAACCAAGTCAAATGCAATAAACCAAAGACTGGAAGCAGTGGAAAAAGAAAGCACCTCTGATAAAGAAAAGTTCTTGCAATTACAAATGGAAAAATTATCCTGAGATTTCAAGGTATTCTAGAGCAAATGGAAAAATCATCCTGAGATTTCAAGGTATTCTAGAGCAAAAAGGAGAGAACTTGAAAGAGATCTTAAGCGAAGCTCTGGCTCCAGTGGCAGATTTTAAATTGGAACTTTTATAAAATGATATGGATATGGTCTATCAGACCTATTCAGACTTTATTTAGAAAAATAATCTGCCCAGTGAAGTTTTTGTGAAGTTCTCTAAGAGGTGAACAAGAGATAAAATATTGAAAGTGACTAATGGGATAACCCTAAAAATCAAAGGAGCAGAAATGAGTTTTAAAGGATATTCCATTTGAGATAAGAAAGAGGAGAAAACAATATAAAAACCTGATATCCTTTCTACAGAAAAACTCAGTCCCTTACAGATGGATAACACCAGAAGGACTTATCTTCAACTACAAAGAGAACAAAGAAAAGATTGACTCTGTTGCACAAGCAAAGACATTTTTGGAGCAGCACTAACCAACACCAAAAGATAAAGGGAAAGCAGAGGATAAGAAAGCAACAGAAGAAAACAATGAACATAAGTTGAGAAGCAGTGACAATTCATCGGGAAGTTCTTCAGAAGAAGACTCCAAATCCGAGAAAGGAGTGGCTGCTCCTAAACTTCTCAAAGCCAGTTTGACAAAAGCAAACATAGAGGGGGAAAATGTGATAAATAGCTTAACACTGAAAGCCTGGGGTTTCTTCCCCTGTATTAACTATATAATACTAGGATGCACATACTCAGGCTAAACCATGCTTGTACTAGTTTGATTCTGAAATTATAATGGTTAAACTTCATTCCTGAAATTTTAAGGGGGGGAGGGAGTATCGAAACAAGTTATGTATATCGTAATATGATCCTTGTTTAGCTTTGTATTTTAGTCTAGATTGCCCTTTACCCTTTTCCTTTGTAGTATGTAGTGAAAAGCAATAAAAAGTTAAAAAAAATAAAAAAATAAAATGTGCCAGTTGTGTGTGTGTTAACATTAGGGTGAACAATACCAGAGCTCTCTGAGATGCAGAACACTTCTGTGTAGCGTTTCATATGGTCCCCTGCCTTGATTAAAATGTTTTTACCTCTCTACTGTTCATAGTCTTCATGTATAATAAGAATTTTACTATGGTTTCCCTATAGACTGTAGCTTACTGACATGCTAATGGTACATGCACATGGTCTGATGCACCATCAGAAGATATTTTAAATGAGAAAATGGGCCTGTGAAACTCTGCCCTGGTAAACCCTCTGCTCATGCTCTGCATTTTCCATAAATCAAACCAGCTTTTGGAGTGTAACATCCAGAATCAGTTCACCAAGCTTGGAGTCAAGTTTGATCCTTTTGCTTTATTAAGTAACAATCTAGTATAATAAACTGGATGGCATGTAGAGGAGCTCAGTCCAAAATTCTGAGATCCATTTCATTATTTTGCTATATCTTGAGATGCAGCAGGGTTGAATTTGCAGAACTACTCTGCACTGAAGTGTCTTTACTTGTTCTTTAATCTGTAAAGGCACTTTAATAATGCACATTGCAAAAGAATGGCAAAACCACAACGCCACAGTTGTTTCCTGAACGGTTGTTGGAGATACTGGTTGGCTGTGTATGGCTGCCAAGCTCTGGTAGAGTGTCTGGGGTAGCAGGTATTTTTTTTATGGGGAATCAAGTCAGTAACACTTTCTGGGGGGCACGATGTGACTATTCTCCTCTGGCGATGTGCAATTGTATGCTAATAAATATTTATTCCCATGTATCCATACGTAGGACTGCAAACCTACTTCCTAGATTCAAAACCACATGCTCTGTCATCCTGGTATACAGCAATTCTCCTCCTCCTACACAGGCCCGGCCTTCAGTAGACCCTATCTTGCAAGGTGTTTGAAATATGTCCTCAGAGAAATTCTGGGGAGAATAATTATCCAGTGCCTGATATTTTTATGGGAGAAAACACTCTCACAGGTCAGAACTTCACATAAATAAAATTTTATTGGAGATAGGATCTAGCATGCTCACTAGACTATTTAATAGCCAAATGTCTTTGTAAAATGGACAGTGTAGAAGGACATGCTTGATTGTTTCTACCATACCAGCATAATAGGGGCAAAGATGTTGTGCATATGGGATATGTACATATCTCCCATCCTGGACTTTTACCCAGGGCTCCAAACTCACTAAGACCACCCCTGTTTGAATATGGAGGTTCCCTTTGCTCATGGTGCCTACTGGCCACTGATGGACCTGTCCTGGAGGAATCTAATTCCCCTTTTAAAGCCATGAGCAAATCTGAGACTGCCATTTTAGGCTTCAAGCCCACAAAAGCTTGTGCCAGTCACTCTGTTAGTCTTTAAAGTGCCACAAGACTCCTTTTCATTTTTATTCGGGAATAAATCCAACTGACATTTGGCAATAAATGCAATAGAAATTGCAGTCAGCTAAGAGGGCAGCTGCTTCAGGGCCTCCGCCGCCCACACTTGGGCAACCTGATGTTTTCACGACGCCTCGCTAGATGGCAGCGAAGAGCAGAGGCGAAGGGGGCTCCTTGTACTTTTCTGATGATTTTTCGATTTCTTCCGAGGCGTGAAACCCCTTGGAGTATTTCGTTGCTGCGTCAGCAGGGAGCAAGTAGTGTTAACAGTGCTGCAGGCGGTGAGGACTATAAATAGGCTTAAGCCTGCCCTCAGTTATCGCGACGCTGTTTAAAAAAAAAAAAAGTGCCTGGTGTTCTGCTGCTGTGCAGCCGCCAGCTGGCGAGAAGAACGGCGAGTCATTATTAGCTGGCGCTTCTGGTAAGGCGAACATTTTGGAGTTTATCTCCTTTTATATATATAGCAGCTCTTTGGGTATGGGAGCTCGCACTTCCGCCCAGTTTCCTGTGCCAGCTTCAAATGTAGGGATGGGGAATCCTATTCTTGGAGTCCGGGGGCGGGGGAGGTCTGTGGAGCAATACTTGGGGCTTACAAACTTCTCTGCAGTAGAACAAAGTTTGAGTCCAGTGGCGCCTTTAAGAGCAACGAAGTTTTATTCAAGGTATAAGATTTCGTGTACAAGCACACTTTTTCAGATACAGAGAGAGGTTGGGAGTGCAATAAACGTTTAGCCCCCCCCCCATGTTGCACCGCCCCTTTTCTCTCTCTCTGAAGAAGTGTGCGTGAATACCAAAGCTTATGCCTTGAATAAAACTTTGTTTGTCTTAAAGGTGCCACTGGACTCAAACTTTGTTTTGCTGCTTCAAACCAGCACCGCTACCCACCTGAGTCTATTCACTCAGGTAAGCAGCACTGAGAGAAGAAAAGGATTGGGCCTGGCACTTTTCTCTGCTGTTTTTGAAAGGCTTGGTGTGACCTATTCCATTACAGTGTAGTGTATGAAAAATCATAAGTAGCTGGTAGTGAATAATTCCCATTTTCTCTCCAGTTAAACAAGTAACAAAATTTGTTATTTTCCTTTTCCTCCTTAGCTGTGGTCTGCTGAAAAAGCTTTGTGGTTTGTGATGGGGTCCAAACTCTCTGTGGATGATTCGGTTCATGTCCTGATAGTTGGAGGAGGTTTTGGTGGCATTGCTGCTGCCAATCAACTGAAATCTTGGAGGGTCCCTTTTATTCTTGTGGATATGAGAGATGCTTTCCACCACAATGTTGCTGCCCTCCGGGCCTCCGTTGACAGCGGTGATTTCTCATTTGATCTTCCTTCGTCATCCTATCTGCTCACTGTTTTAGTCTTTGTTAGGCTTGGCCTGTCAAGCTGGGATGGGGGGAAGAGGGGGTACAAAATTCCATTGTCCCAATTTTCCTTGGTGGCTTGGGGGATCAAGCAAAGTGTTGCTGGGGGAAGATAGCAGCCTAGCTCTTTCTGTAAAAACATCTTTTGTGTATTTCTGAATGAATCCACAATTGAGATCTCAGCAGCCATCCTTGGAGGTCTCTGATTTAGAAGGAAGGGTATAAAGATGAAGTTACTGCCTTGCAAGCCCAGTTTTGTGATTTAAATTATAGACATACATGCTAACAAAATAAATGCTGGCTCTGTTTTCCAAATATATTTCTCCATGAGCTGTTCTATTAATTTTTAAAAGGGATTTTTTTTAAAAAAAAGTATGAACTGTTTTCAAGAATTGGGAAGAAGAATTCTAGGGTGAGATCATGGAGGACAGCCCGTGACACCTATGCACAACCTGTCTGTACTTGAGACTTGTAGAACTTCCCCTCCCCCCGACTCCCTGAGCCCACCCCTGGAAAGGAATAGGTATGTTTGGCCTGAGCATGGTAAAAGCAGTTCCAGATTGGCCTCACTGCTCTAAAATTGTACCTTTGCCCATAATCAGGGTCTTTTTTTGGGTGGGGGGACACCCTTTCTGTGTCAAACAAGTCCCACATTATGCTGGAATTCTCCTTGGCCACAGTTCATTCTCTCCAGTTCGAAGGGCATGCTGCCAAACCTCACTGGGGAGGAATCTGCCCTTACCAATCGGTATCAACACCATCTCACACTATCTATTCTTCTCTCTTTCCAAGTGGACAGCATCAGTCCAAGACCTAGAACAGAAGCTGGGGCTGGGTAGTGGTTTCCAGATCTGGCTCCTAAAGGATGTTGGCTAGCAGGTACCAGCAGGTAGCAATAAAGCATCAGAGCCAGAGGCTCTAGAATGGACCGCACCACCGTAGATGGTTGGGGGTGGATTCCAGTTTTCAAAGTACCTTTTCATTTTAAAAGTAGAAGTCAGAGAACAAGAAAAGCAGTTTCTATTTGCAGGGAATTCTTTTTAAAAGAGAACAGCATCCCAAAATGTGATTTCTCTGTCTGCAGTCTATGGTGTTCCATTCTGCTACCTCAGTTCTCTTCCACCTCATTCTCTGTTATTTTTGTGAAGAGAGAAGAATGAGAGAAATGGAGAGGACAAGATGAGGAGAGAGTTCCCCTCCCATCTGACCTGTACATACCATCTTACTCCCCCTTCCTGTGAATGATGACATGCTCCTTGCTCTGCCTTACAGTGGGCAGGAGGGAGGGAGGGGGAGGATGGGGGGAGAGGTGCGCATGAGAAAACAAAGGGAAGCCTCTTCCTTCAGTCCTCCTCCTGTGATGGCGTTGCTAGGCAATGACTTCATGTGCTTACTCCTTGGGGTGGTGGTATGGCAGAGGAGCAGAAGGGAAGGGGGGGAGTAGAGAGCTAACAGCAGCTTTGGGAGCAGTGATGCAACCAGCATTGTCAGAAAGGCACAAGAGAGAAGGTGCCTTGGCTGTTAGACCCCAGCCATCTTCTCAAGGGGGGCCGGCCAGCCCAGTTCGTCATGAACCAGGACCCTGGGGGATATAACCTCTAAGAAATCCAAGCAGATAAATGGCACCTTCTTCCACTGTAGTACTAATTCTTTTCAGTTAAGGTGTGGCTTTGTGACCCTGAATGTTGGGTTGGTGTTCTACAGTTTGCGCATGTATTCATTTCTTGACATCCCCGTATTCTTACCCAATAGGTACCATTAATTGCTTAAACATTTTATTTTGCAGGGTTTGCACCAAAAACCTTCATCTCCTATTCTGTAACATTTGGAGACAGTTTCCGGCAAGCCAAAGTGGTTAGCATTGACTTGGAAAAACAACACGTACTGCTGCATGATGGTGAAGTGAGTTGGTGGAAATGTGGAAGCACTCTTTGCTTGAGAGAGCAGCTGCAGTCCTAACCAGAGTTGTTATTTCCTTTCCCTCCCTCCCCCAGCCTACAAGTTGGGAATAGAATCAATCAATTCCAACTAGGAATAAGGGGAAGAAAGGAAAAATTCAAGCCAGAGAGGACAGACTATATCACATTAGAGAGGATGTCTTGTCACAGGCTGCCCAAAGTCTTATGGCCCGAACAAGGAATTTAGCTTAAAAAAGAGAGTATTTTCTGGGACAGAATTGCAGGAAATCTAGTAACTAAAGTATCTGAAATTTAGTAACTAAAATACAAAAAAATTAACAACTAATGTATCTCAGGAAAGTCATTCTGTTGGCACATAAGTGGTTTGATCCATTTCTCTCTAGCCACCTTATATAATAAGCATTCAAACAAAACATGCCTCACAGAGTTTCTGATACCTAAACCACAACTGCAATATCTATCTGAAAACTATACTCAGTATACAGCTATACTCAGTATACAGCCTTTGGAAATCATGGACAGTAGTGCATTTAGTCTTGTGAGCATAATTGCTCACCTCTATCTTGGAATTGTAAGGTTAAACAATTTATTATTTATTTATCGCAGGGCAGAGTTACACACAGGAAGCATGTAATAATATAAACAACTATTTTGGGATTGTAAAGAGTGGAGGAATAACTCTGTGGAGAGCACAGCAGACACACCTAGCCCAGGAAATATTACTGTTAGTATCAGTCTCCATAACTGACTGCTACATAGTCTTATGGGCTAGGGGGCCACCCTCACACAGAAACTACTTTCTCTGGGCATCGTATGATGTTCAGATTTTCAATTATAGCCTGATTCCATGAACTGGAGAAATTATTTTGTTTCTTGTAATATAATAAGCTATTATCCTCAGAGAACATTATTTTAAGTTTCAGATTTAATGCTAGTATCTCTGGGCTCTTGGATTTAATGGTATGCTGGGCAAGTTCCAGTCTGGCAGTACCAGCCACATATTTTGAGATCCTGCAAATTTGACATAAAAATTGTATTAGCAGCCAATCTATAGTCTTGTTTATTTTATGAACCCAGATGGCTGCTCCATATAGTAATTAAGGCAGCACTTTAGTATTGAAAGCTCTGATCAGTGCAGGAAGGTATTATCCACCTTTCCTGTAGAAAAAGTGCTTTAATGCTGAGAGTTATATTCTAAGTCCATGAAAGTCAGTAGGCTTAGAAGAATGTGCACTCTGGTTGGGATTGCATTGCAAGCCTCTGAGTCTTTTTTTAACTATTCCTTTTAGGAACTCTCCTTTTCTCATCTTATCCTTGCCACAGGGAGTGACGGATCTTTCCCTGGGAAATTTAACCGTATTGTTGACAGGCAGTCAGCCATTCAGACCTATGAGGACATGGTCAAGGAGGTGAATCACTTTGCTTATGCTTTCATATCATGAATGTGGTTGAGGATAGGTCCAATAAAGGGACGCGGGATGTCTGCACAAGGTAATAATTGGATGAGTTAAAATGTTTATTGTGGGAATTATGTGGTTGGACCTTCTGGGTTCAAATTACCTCAGTCAAAAACTGAAAGGGTGGCCTCTAGTGAAATGCCTCCAGTACATTCTATGGCCAGTTCTGAAAATGCCCTTTTTAAAAGGGGGTCAGTAAAAAATGGAAGATGGCTTCTTGTATTTGTTTAGTTTTGGAGCACACCTCCAGGCGGGTAATGAAACATAAACATAACCAACTGGAAGGAAAGAGCAACATGAAAAATATGGTGATCCTCTTCAAACCCTTCCCCTCAACTCCTGCTTCACATTGGCCAGCAAAAGCGAGTAACATTTAAAATATTGGCAGTACTTACAAAAGAGAACCAGGATGGTGGAGCAATTGGCCCTGAAGCTCACTGGGTGACTTTTGGCCAGTTATTCTTTCTCAGCCTAAGCCACCTCACAGGATTGCTTTGAGGCAAAGTGGAATATGAGGGCATGATGTATGCTGTTCTGAACTCTTTGGAAGAAATGTAATAGATACCTAGGCCTTGAAACTACTTGAATTGTAAGTAGAATGTCTGGATGAGAATTCTTATCACTCCAGAAGGATGGTCTATGTGTTGTTAAATACAGTATAGAAGGGCTGCTGAAGACTGAAATTCTTTGGCTCCATCACAAGCCTCTGTGAATTTATGAAGGAAAGTCCTAGGCATTGTTGCTGTGATTTTAATCTTGTTTCTCTCTTTAATTGTGAAAGGTTCAGAAAGCTCCTCGCTTAGTTGTTGTGGGTGGTGGTTCAGCTGGTGTTGAGATGGCAGCAGAGATTAAGACGGAGTATCCCACCAAAGAGGTAAAGGGCTCAAGTTGCATGACAGTCTACCCACCCATTAGTTGTCGTTCTTCATACATTCACACTTGTTCCCCAAGGAGGAACTAAAATGGCTGTATTTTTAGGAGTATCTATACTATAGAGCTGTGTTTATTTTATACTGGTATATAGCTGTCAGAGCTTCCCCCAAAGAATCCTGGGAACATTCATTTTGTTTGGGATACCATTAATTCCCCTCAACAAACGATAGTTTGCTGGGAAGGGACAAAGTCTGTTGAGAGTGTAGAGATGCCCTTTTGTTCTCATAACATCTGTTCTCCCCCCCTTCAGTAGTAAATCACAAAATGTGAATTGATTCACTGCTTATAGCTCATGGTTTCCCTCAATACATTTGTCTATAAATATAATGATGGATGCCACAACTTTGCCTGATGCCATTTTTTTTTTGCATTAATAATAGGTTTCCTGAGGATAGCTGGATATAGTCCCCAGAGAAACAGAAGGTCTTTTTCCACTCTGGTCACTGTCATTTAACTTAATTAATGCACTAGTGGAGCCAGCATTAATCTGAAAAGTTGCATGATTTGTGAGCTCTAGAAATGTACATGTTCCTATGTTGTAATAAATGCACGGTTGTTTTTATTAAGGGCTGCTAATATGGATCTTGTCAGATCTTGGAAGCTAAGCAGGGCCAGTCCTGGTCAGTATTTGGATGGGAGACCACCAAGGAATGCCAGGATCACTACACAGAGGCAGGCAATGGCAAACCACCTCTGAACATCTCTTGCCTTGAAAACTCTATGGAGTCACCATAAATCAGTTGCAACTTGATGGCACTTCACACACACACAATATGGAAGGTCTTAAACTGATGTTTTTTTCACAAGCTGAACATATTTTGCTTGGTGTTTGTGCTTCCAGGTCACACTTATTCATTCAAAAATTGCATTGGCGGATGTAGAACTCCTCCCTAGTGTTCGGCAGAAGGTGAAGGAGATTCTTATCCAGAAAGGAGTACATATCTTGTTGAGTAGGTACCTAACTGGGTCTGTTATGTATATGTAGTATTCCGCTGGGTATCACAGGCTCTCCCCTAGCTGAAGCGAGCTTTTCCGGGGCATTTTCCTGTACTTATTTTCATTTTATGTTCTTTATAGTCTGCCATTCTTGCTGAGTCTCAGTATAAAACAGTGCAATCTATGCCAGCATACTGTAGTGGTTAATAGCAGTGGACTCTAATCTGCATTACCGGGTTTGATTCTCCACTCCTCCTCCACATGAAGCCTTCTGGGTGATCTTGGGCCAGTCACAGTTCTCTGAGAACTCTCTCAGCCCCACCTACTTCACAAGGGGCCTATTGTGTGGAGAGGAAGAGAAGGAGATTGTAAGCCAATTTGAGTCCCCTTAAGGTTGAAAGAAGTGGGGTAGAAAAACCTTCTCTCTTTTTCTTCTTCAATCAGATAGCATAAGCAACCAGTGAACAGTTACAGGCAATACCTGCAATAATCATTGCAATGGACTATGACCCTGCTCCGTTATAAATGTGCCCTCCTGGACTGATCCATTCTACTGCATTTCTTATCTCTTTTTAAAAATGCCCTCGTGAAGATGATTGTTTTCAACATTCTGTGGAATGATGCAAGTGTAGGAGTCAGGCTGTCCCACAAGGTGGGAGTGACAACAGAGAATGCGTGTGATTCTTTGCCATTCTACCCATCTGCAGGGTGGCACTGGGAGAAGGCTTTGCTTGGGCACATAAAGCTATCACAGCAGAGTATAGTGGGAGAGATGGTCTGCAGCTATGTAGGCCATCAAGGGCTTGGAGTGATAACTGGAACTTTGGGACTTGGAAACCGATCAGTAACCAATGGCGGGTCCATAGAACGGCTGTGACATACGTGCTCTGCCGATTGCCTCATAGTAACAGGGTTGCAGCATTCTACACCAGCTAGAGTTTCTGAGTTGTCTTCAAGGGCAGAGCCATGTAGATTGCTTTACAATAGTCTCACCTCAAGGTAATCGTATCATGAATCAAGGTAGGGAGCCGTCTTCTGGGCTAAATGAAGTTGGTAGAAGGTCTTTTTTTTGCATTGACTTTGCTTCTCTAGTAATAGTGCTGGGTCCAGTATAACGCCTGAGCTTCTCGGCTGGACCCCAGCAAAGGTGCTTGTAAGAGTTGCTTCAAATAAGACCGGCAGTCCTATCCTAAGCAGAGTTATACCTTTCTAAGTCCATTGACTTCAAAGTCCTTAGTGTTGGAGCGAGTGACTCCGCCTACCTGGACACTGAGGGGCGCTATGTCACTCTAAGTACGTACAGGTGTTATCTCCTTGAATGAGATGCCTCTCTTTGAACCTGGGAGCTGCTCTGTGACACCTCCTCTCACTTTGTCCTCCCACTCTGTTTACATGACCTTCTCCATAGATACAATGCCTTCATACTCCCACACACATGATGCTGGACAAGCTGACCTGGGGTTGCTGGGTCCTACCTGGCAGTCGCTGGGGGGCTCCTGGGTTTGTTCTGGGATCCTCTGGCACGTGTCATCACATCGCCTTCCTGTCCAGTTTGGGGCGGGATTTTCTCCGCTGGCCAGCTGGTCAGCGGCGGGGAAGCACCCTGCAAAAGAAGGGGTTTCCTCACCCCTGGCGGGGGTCTGGCAACCCTAGGCCGGCCATTTGTGATAGGGCAAATACTCTTTAGATTAGGCTTCTTTCTGTTCTTTTGTCTGCAACCTGAATGTGAACTGAATCTGCTTGAATAAATGTAAGTTTACCTTTTTTTTGCAATGTACTTCTTGGAAGATTTACTTACTCGACTCAATACCACGCTTCTATGACTGGGCAAACTCTGCTGTATGAACCGAATATCCCAATACTCAGCTAGGATTGCAGAGTCTCCATTTTTATACTTAGTGTATAAAACTGTTTATACTTAGTATAACTTTCATTGCTTGTCTCTTAAAATACATTTGACTGAGGCCCAGCTGGCCTGTGATTTGCATAAAAATGCATGTGCATGTCATTCAAGGTGAGATACAGACACTTCAGATTGAAACATGCAGTGTCTGTATTTTGGAATGGTAACAGAATGCAGAAAAATTCTGTTGGGAAGTGCCTTCTGTGGCAGAGGTTAGATGTAATGGGAAGTTTGATTCATCCTGCTTTTCTCTTTAGTTCCAATTGCTTAGTAAGAGAACAGAGTGTTTATTTTGACGGAAAATTTTCTCAAGAGCTGTGTGCTGTGTATAGGTTACAGGAAATCCCTCCCAACTTCATTCTACTTTCTGAACTTTAATTGCATATGCTCACTAAGATATTTTCAAAATATTCCATTTAACTTGGATGACTAGTAATAATCACCCTTTATTGCTGAAGTGGAAGCTGAGATTTAAAACAGTATAATCAGAGTATTACAGTGTTCTCCTAAACGGACTTGGAGCTGTCTTGGTCCATTGAAGTCAGGAGGCTTGGAAGGATTTTTGTTGTGTTAAAAATATCTTTTTAAACAGTGAGACTCAATGGGTAGCCTTTGGCATAGTGTTTTAAAATATGAGAGTCTTAGTAGTATCATGGTCTCAGAGGTTCAATGAGATGTGAGCTTTTGTTTTGTTTGTCTGACTATAACAGGCGAGAGAGTTTCCAATCTGGCTATGCTGACTTTAAACCAATTCAAGGAGAATATGACAGTGAAGACTGACAAAGGCACAGAGATGGCTACTGACATGGTTATTCTCTGCACTGGAATAAAGGTCAATTCATCAGCATACCACAGTGCATTCTGTAAGTTATTTTCCCTCCGTGCTCTCCAGCATGAGGAAACAAACCTATCTCCTGTACCTCCAGTACTGGTGGTGTTTGGAATCTTCTTTGGCAGAGTGTATCAGTTCTGCACTATTCTTTTTAAAAGACAGGCAGATTCATTGCTTAATGATGACTGCCTTTTTAAATTTACCCTTCGTGAGAGAATTAGTGTTGATCACAGGGTTGGCCCCTTGAAAACCATGTTGCACTGCCATAAGTCAGTGGTCCTGGGATGTGTTAAACTAAAATGTCAGTAATTTAACTGTGGTTTTTTGTAAATCAAGCTTTGCTGTGATAGTGGAGGAAAGACCATGTGTACTTTGTAATATTTGTCTTTTCAAAATGAACCTACTGCGATTGGCACATCCAAGTATATCATTCTAGTTTATATATAACCACTTGCTTGGTGGTGAGTTAAATTGCCAGGATTTTGTAAGATTGGAAAAGGTGGTTCTTCCTTCTGTGATTGTCAGCATTGTTGCTGACATTGTTCAGTACAGGTAGCAGATAGACTGCTGGAACTTTTTCCCCCCAGGGTTAGGGTGCAACTTAAACAAAGATACTGCGAGGATACAATGAAAATGGCACATGTACTGCCTTGAAGGGCTGCAATCAAAGGTGGTAAAGAAACATAAATTAGAAAAGCTGAAGTATATTTATTTACTCTTATTTTTAGTCCATCTTTCTTGTGGAGACTCAAGGTGGATTACGTAGTGTAAATGAATGCAACCAATAAGAAGAGACATCTAATAAGCAATGTAATAAGACTAGGAGTATAGAAATCTGAAACAAACCATAAACAAACCCAGGGGACTCCCTCATCCTGCAGAAAAATAAAAAAGTAAAAAAACGTGGGGAGGGTTGAATTCCCCCAATACCTTTTGAAATGGCCTCTGCAGGGATCTTCTCCAGGCATCAACAGTGAGAGAGAATGTTCTGGGGGTGGGGGAGGCTTCTAACTGGCTCTTGTCAGTAAAAGGCAGGGGGAGGGGGCAGGGCCCTGCCCAGGACTATTTTGGCCTTTGAGGGCCTTGGGGGAGCCTTGGGGTCAGGGCTGACAAGGGTTGCCAGTGCCAGGCTGGGAGATTTTGTGGTGGAGTCTAAGGAAGGCTGTGTTTGGGGAAGGGAGAGGCCCCAGCTGGGTATAATGCCAATGTCCACTCCCCAAGGCAGTCATTTTTTCCATGGGAAATTATCTCTGTAGTCTGGAGATGAGCAGTAATTCCAGGGGATCCCCAGGTCCCACCTGGAGGCTGGCATCCCTAGGCAGCACCATCTGCGTGACTTGATATCCCGATTTGCATGACTTAACTAGGCCTGGCTGCTTGCTACTCTTCAACAGCAGCCATCCTATGAAAGTCAGTGTGGTGCAACAGTTAAGGCTTCAAAGTAGGGTCCGCAAGACCCAGGTTCAGACCCCTATCTTGCAGTGGAAGCTGACTGGGTGATTTTGGACTGGTCACATACTTTCAGCCTAACCAACCTCACAGGGTTGTTGTGCAGATAAAAAGGAGAGAACAATGTAAGCTGCTTTGGTCCCCACTGTGGAGAAAGACTGTAATTTTCCTAGGTAGAGGCTGTGGGGGAGGGGGTGGAGATGGAAAGCTGAAGACAGACAGGCAGATAAAGGTAGATTGGCTGTTGGGTGGGAAGGAAATAGGGTTACCAACTCCAGGTTTGGAAATTCCTGGACATTTGAAGGGTGGAGGCTGGGGAGGGTGGGGTTTGAGGAGGGGAGGAACTTCAGAGCGGTATAATGCCATAGACTGCACCCTCCAAACCAGCCATTTCCTCCACAAGAACTACCATTGCCAGCCTCCAGGTGAAGGCTGGAGATCACCCAGGATTACAACTGTTGTCCAGGTGACAGAGATCAGTTCCCTGGATAAAATGGCTGCTTTGGAGGGTTGAGTCTATGGCATTATACCCTGATGAGGCTACTTGCCTCCCCAAGCCTCATTGTCCCAAGGTTCCACCTCCAAACCTCCAGGAGAAAGAGAGTGATGAGGTGGGGAGACAGAGAAACAAAGAATGGTGAGAGGGCAGAAAGAGAGAGGAAGTAATATGCATGAAGAAGAGACAGTAAGAAAAGGGCGAGAGAGAGTGTGAGAAAGGTAGGAGAGGGGAGAAAGCAAAGGTGTGAGGAACGGGATAACCATCCTGCAAGTTTCTTGCAGGTCTCCACTTGTAAATAGTAATAAGAGTGATTCACCACCACTCTTACTAAACCTGTTGGAAAGTATACAGAGCACCTGATAAGAGGACTCTGTGTCTGAAGCTGGTATTTACAGGGCCATTTTATCTGCATCCTGCATGCCACCACTTGGCTTTTGTCAAAGTTTCAAGTAATTTTATTACTTGTTTCAAATTAAGCATAGGAGGCTATCATAGATAACAGAAAACAATGATATTGCTTTGTGTGTTTTTTTCTTTGTGGCACTCGCATTGCATTTGCTATTAATGTTGGTCAGTTCATTGGACCACAAAATGATTCCTTCTTTTCCTTCTCAGCTGACAAGCTGGCAAGTGACGGTGCTTTGAAAGTGAATGAGCACCTCCAAGTGGAAGGATATGATAACATCTATGCCATTGGTGACTGTGCTCATGTCAAGGAGCCAAAGATGGCATACCATGCTGGGCTTCACGCAAATGTTGTGGTGACCAACATCATCAACAGCCTGACACACAAACCTCTGAAAACCTACAAGCCAGGTAAATGAGCTGCAAAGGCATGTGACAGATCTCTGTTTTTTTCTTTTTAATAGTTACTAGGTATAAAGAATGGGCATGATTTTGATATGACCATGTTTAGCTTTTTAAAGATACTATTGCCTGACTTGCAGTTTCACTATGTATACTTGTGGCGATACTTGCAGCAGTTTCCAAAATTACACCAGAGTTCTTTTGGGGCTGCTATAATTTCAAGGATTTCCCAGGAGTCACAGCATACTCTTGTAATGCTGCTTCATACAGTACTTTCTTGACACAATCTCTTATCTGGAATTTTTTCACCAAAGCCAGATCATGGTTCTAGTGGTTTTTGTAAATAATCTTTGTGTCTCCCATTTAGGTTCACTTACCTTCCTGCTTTCAATGGGAAAAAATGATGGAGTGGGTCAAATTAATGGCTGCTATGTGGGATGTTTCATAGTGACTCTCATCAAAAGCAGGGATCTTTTTGTCTCAAAGAGTTGGAAGGAGATGGGACAAAGAATGCCTTGCTAAAGTGCAAAGAAGAAGAAGAAGAAGAGATTGGATTCATACCCCTCCCTTCACTACCCAAAGGAGCCTCAGAGCGGCTTACAAACTCCTTTCCCTTCCCCTCCCCACAACAGACACCCTGTGAGGTAGGTGGGGCTGAGAGAGCTCTGACAGAAACTGCTGTTTTTCAAGAACAGCTGTGCCAGAACTATGGCTTGCCCAAGGTCATCCAGCAGCGGCAAGTGGAGGAATGGGGAATCAAACCTGGTTCTCCCAGATTAGAGTCCGCACACTTAACCACTACACCAAACTGGCTCAAAGGATGGGGTGCTGTTGAGAGAAAAATGAGAGGTGAACAAATGGTGCCAAAAGGAGTATATTCTTGAAGAACATTGAGGGGATGAGGTCAGGGTATTGTTTTTTAAAAAAGAAAATGCACTTTGCTCTTTGGTAGGTCTCTCTTATTTGTTTGACTGGGCTTAGAAAGTGCATTTTCTTAGAGGCTCTGGGATTTATTTTTACTATATAATTCATGGGCCAATATGAATTTTGTAAGAAGTGGAATGATTTTTTTTTAGTGATCTAAAAGCAGCAGCAAACCATGAGTTAAGTAGGAATGATGTTCATCCCACATGGGGGTTGTGTTTAATATTTTGTGGCACATTTGCCCTTTGTTCCCTGTTTTCTGTGTTGGCCTGAATCTAGCTGTTCTCAACGGAAGTGGTTTTGCCATGATATAATGTATTGGTATAATTAGTTCTTCCTCCCTGAGGTACGCCCAAAACATGCTGATTTCTATAATGTATGAAACCATCCATCCTTTTAAAGCAGTCTTAGTCTTTGTTTCTGTGATGTCAAAAACTTGTAGCTGTTGATTACTTTTTATTTTAGGGAGAAAGTTATTACTGAACAGTTCTAAATCTTGCGGTAAAAGATTATATTACCCATTTGTTGATAAACAAAAAAGGAATCATGATGAAATATTCCCAGAAATTATGGGGTAGGGCACTCCAGTGAGTTCTCTTTGATATTTTAAGATGCTCTATAGGCACAGATTGTGATCCATCAGTGAGAAAAGGGCATTATAGTAATGTTCTTTGGCAACCTGTGCCATTGTTCTGTAAAATATCTAAAACAAGAATACTGCCAAACTTCCAGGTGCAATTGCCTGAAAGCACACGTTGCAGACTTTAGCCTAAAATGAGACATGCAAAGCTTGTAAAAGTGCTGACAAATTTTTACTTGAAAGTAAGTTCTCGGGAAAATAATGGCTCCAATCCAGCTAAACTTGGCCACCAAAAATATTTGTGGGTTGTAACCAACTTGTACTGGTTTCATTGGGAGGTAGTTATGACTGGTTTTAGCCAGATTGGAAAAAATGATGGCCGCAGCAGTGGGCAGGAAAGACGAAAAGGAACAAGGTGCAAGGTAGAGTTTATTTGGCTCTTATGGATCCCTACGTGTTTTGTTCAAGGTGGAAGCTGAGAAATCCCTGTAGATCCTCTAGTGAAACATGTAGGGATCCCTAAGAGCCAAATAAACTCTCTACCTTGCACCTTATTCCTTTTTGTCTTTTTAGCCAGATTAGACCAATATTTCTTACTTCTAAGTGGAAGTAGGCAGTGTGGCGTTTTGTGCTCGGGGTTCTCCATTAATCATAAAACCTGTATTCTCCCCTTTCACCATAATGCAAAAATTGAAAAAGACATTGCCTTTCATGAGCAATGCCTTCTGTGTATGGGATTAAATATCGCAGTTTTGTCTGTGTGTATGCAAAGGAGAGTAATGGGCCATTTTGTCTAGATTTTAAAAAAATGGGTGAGGGGAATGATGAATGCAAAGGAGCAGCCACGTTAGGAGAATAATACCATAATCCACTGATAGACTGTTAGCCAGTTTCCACTGGAACATCTACAGCCTCTTGGTTGCTGAGAATCTTGCAAAGAATGTTGAACTAATAGGACATTGGCTTGATCCAACAAGGTCATACTTATGCTCCTGAGCAAGAGTTTAGCACATAGCATAGATAAATTGTTAGTAGATTCCTGCTTTGTAAATTTTACTTACTGACGACCTCCAGAGGCATCTAGATCAAGGCGGTGTGGCGGTATTGTTGCTGTTAGATCTGTCGGCCGCATTCGATACAATTGACCATCAGCTGGCCCACTGCCTTGCCAACGCAGGGATACAGGGGCTTGCCCTTTAATGGCTTGCCTCTTTTCTCCGGGGTTGGGGCCAAAGAGTGGCGCTCAGGGAACAGCAGTCCTGAAGGCACCTGCTTGAATGCGGTGTGCCTCAAGGGGAGCGTGCTTTCCCCGATGTTGTTTAACATCTATATGCACCCCCTTGCCCAGATTGCTTGGAGGTACAGGCTAGCAGATGACACCCAGCTCTATCTGATGTTGGGCGGCTGGTCGGACTCCAGCCCAGAAGATCTGAATTGGGCATTACAAGCTGTGGCTGGTTGGCTTAGACTGAGCTGGCTGAAACTAAACCCAGCGAAGACGGAGGTCCTGTGCCTGAGTCGGGGAGTGGGGTTCCCTCTCCCGTCCTTCGATGGGGTGCCTTTGGTGCCAGTGTCAGAGGTTAGGAGTTTGGGAGTGCTCCTGGATTCCTCTTTAACTATGGAGGCCCAGGTGGCAGCGGCTGCCAGCTCGGTCTTTTACCAACTTCA
This sequence comes from Gekko gecko, assembly GCA_029375565.1. Taxonomy (NCBI): domain Eukaryota; kingdom Metazoa; phylum Chordata; class Lepidosauria; order Squamata; family Gekkonidae; genus Gekko; species Gekko gecko. Next base: position 29,638,843 of record JAPDNY010000008.1, on the reverse strand, counting down.
GCTGATTCGGCAGTTGGTCCCCTTCCTCAACTGCGGCGAACTGGCTACAGTGATCCATGCAATGGTCACCTCAAGATTAGACTACTGTAATGCTCTCTACATGGGGCTGCCTTTGTTGCAGATTCAGAAGCTGCAGTTAGTGCAGAATGCTGCAGCCAGACTTCTGATGGGTCTCCCTAGATGGGATCACATCCGGCCTGTGCTGAAAGCGCTGCACTGGCTGCCAATAGCATTCCGAATCCATTTCAAGGTGCTGGTACTTACCTTTAAAGCCCTATATGGCCAGGGTCCGACGTACCTGAGGGATGCCTTTCCCCATATATACCCCAGAGAGCACTACGGGTTGGGCTCCCAACATCGTCTCGTGATCCCAGGCCCCAGAGAGGCCAGGCTTGTGGCAGCCAGGGCCAAGGCCTTTTCAGTGGTGGCTCCTACCTGGTGGAATGAGCTCCTGGAGATCAGGGCCCCTGCGGGACCTTTCACAGTTCCACAAGGGCTGCAAGATGGAGCTCTTCTGCCAGGCTTTTAATTACGAGCCACCACTACCACCAAAACTACCAACAACAACTATCTTGTGGTAACATCAGGGGTATTGGGATGGCCCGATATAAGACCACTACAGTATTGTGATGGATTGGTGCCACCGAAATGGGCTTGGGGTTAACATCCACAAGCCTCCATCTTGACTTGTCTACAGTAATAATATCATGGAGCACTTTATTAATGTTAATTTGGTTGTTTTACCCTGATTTTAATGTTTTATATTTGGTACTTGATGCCCTTGTTGTGAGCAGCCCTGAGCCCACTTGCGGGGAGGGTGGGATAAAAATATGATAAATAAATAAATAAATTTTAAACACATCTGTGGACCACAGAATTTTTTTTTTCTTTAAGTACACCATGCAAGAGCATCACTTGATAATACAAAAACTAAACTCCATTTAGGATTTAGAATTTTTTTTTAGTGAAAACTGACTTTCCTTGGAAGGATTTGTACGATGCAGATGTAGAGGCCAGGTAGAAACCTATTTTCTTCTACTTTTCTCATGAAGGATTTCCTAGATTCTATTGTTATCTTTTGGAAGGATTCAAAAATACTCCTTTGTTTCTGAATGTGCCACTGCAGCAAACTACTGGCCTATCTCAGCACATCGTCTTCATCTGGGAACTTGACAGCATCAGTGCGGTGAACCAGCTCTGCGGGACTGAGAATATAATGGGCCTCTTCCTTCCACATCCTGAAATAGCAGCAGTGGCCCAGGGGAGGGGGAATAACTGCTGCTGGGGAACTGTTGCAGGGGAAGGGGGGGGAGGGGAAGCCTCGTGGGAGAAATGATGAAAATAAAGCTGGAAATATACTGCACATTAGCAAAGCTGAGCAGCAGTACTCCAATCTGCAAAGAATAAGGCACAGGCAACACAGCAAAAAGTATCTCTGGCCAAAATTCTAAGCATTCTTACTAGAAAGCAAGTCCCACAGAACTCAGTGAGACTTTAGTTAGACTAAATGTACTTAAGACTTGTTAAACTTTTTTTTAATCATGGGAGGGAACGGGAAGAGACACTAGTGGATTACAACAACACAATCCTGAACACTTACGGGCTTGTATTGCTCTAGCTACTTGGAGAAAAACTCATTCTGTGCCCTTATTCTTATAAAGACAGCAGACGAGAGCAGGAAAGCGAAAGTGAAAGTATCAACAATGATGTTCTGCTTCATTCCTTATAGACTGCCATGAAAACACAGTACTTTGCAACTGAGAGGATAATGCTTTCCAAACAGCAGAAGAATGTCCATCACAGTGGTCTACTGCATTACAATTACCACACCTTTTTTTTAAGGGTTCCCCAGAGGGCAGAATACCCCTGTTTCCTTCTCAGTCTAATTTTGTAAATCTGAATATCTTCCAATGGCAAATGACACATCCGAGTTGAATTTGATACCACTAATTGGAATGACTTCTCTCTGCTCTACATTTTACATCTGAAGTAAGATATATATATATGGAAATGTACATTAGTGAAATAAAGCTAAAATGTTTAAAAAGCACAATGCCATTTTTAATAAAAACAAATAAGATGAAATATTCTCAGTAATTACAGGTCATTCTGGGGTAAAACAGTAAAGCACCAAGTGAACTCTCTGAAATTACGTTCTCCAATATGGAATGTAGACACAACATAATGATTTCTACCTACCACTGGGAAAAGAAACGGGAGCAAACGATTCATGTTTTCAGTATTTGTATGCATTGAATTGTTTGCTACTCTAAAATGAAATTCATTTTTAAAAGGTCTAAACTAAAATAACTTGAGACATAAAGAGAGAGCTCGCAACTTAATCTCTTAGGGATGAAACAAAATGTTAGGTTGTCTAAAGCATGATAAAATTGCAGGTCAAACATTTTTCCTCTCTTTTTCCCGTAACAAAAGCCCACCACCCATCACAGAATTTTGAAGCTACTCACATACTCCTTCCTCACAATATTTTAAAAATAAAACCCACTTCTAATTCTCAATCCTACTCAAATTTATGTTGAAAAATAAAATTTCATTTGGCTTCTGTTGCTACTTGGCATCTAGTTTTGCCATCTCTTGCACATAGATGCCAATGCTCTCACTGTCAAAGAGAAGGAAGTAAATGTTCTTCAAGGACGAAGGGCTGGAGTCATCAAAATGGGAAGAAATGGCTTTGAGAGTCACCTGGGCAGCAGTCTGTTTTGGAAAGCAATTTCTAAAGATAAGAAAAAGATCAGTGTTAAAACTTGTAAGTAAAGCATCAACCTGAAATGCCTTGAGTTAATACTAGGCCATATAGTACTTAACCAATATATTCTGCAGAGTTGATATTTGCAGGCTTCTCTGCCCTACCACTGGGCAACCCTATGTTGCAGCAGCACTTTGTTGGATCTACATTTTCTGAGCCCCAATGAAAGGAATTTTCCCTGCTGCCCAGGCAGATCAGTACATGGTGGACAGAGAATCTACAGTGGATTCTGGGCAAAGACCGATAACTAAGAGGCAAGGGGCCTTGGCCAAAAATGAAGTAGATAGCTACAGTTGGTCACAATTAGACAAGAATGGTTGGATCAGCAACTGCATCTGATTTCAAAAACAGATAATTAGACCTTATTAAAGGTCATATAAATGAGAGGGAAGGCCAAGGACTAAGATAAGGGGCAGCTAGCTGGTACTTTTGTGAAAGCGGAAAGAAGGTCAAATAAATCAGGGCTATGCATGTAAGTGAGGAAGGGCTACCAGACCCTAGAGCTCCACACTGGTGATCAGAGTATTTTAATATTTCACCAGGAATGCTATAGTCCTTGAAGGCAGTTCTGATACTTTCATACCAATCAAACTCTTAAGTCAGCCACAGAAGTCACTAGGATAGTCAACTTTTTTCCCAACAGAGCTTTTATTGTTATTTAATAAAACTCAAGCCAAGCCGTGATCAGAATATAACAACTTGCACAATGGAGATGCACTGGCTGGAAAAGCTATATGCCAAGCAGCTTGTTAATGGCACATAAATCCTGTCAGAAAAAAAATTGTGGCAAAAGATCTGTGTGAGCTCTATACTTAACGTGAAGTTAACCACATCAGAAAAACAGACCTTTTATGATCAAGAGCGACACAAAAAATGGAATCGGCAATTGTATAATTAGAAATAGTATTAATATTGTCAATTGCTGGTGAAGGGTTTTCTGTGTCCATGGAGGCAGGATGAAAGGATTGGCAATGTCTTACAGACATGGTATATTTTTTGTATATATCTGTAATTTGTTTATTTTAATAATAAAATAATAAAATTAAAATTAGTTTTTTAAAGAAAAAATTCTGACAACCCTTGTTAAAAATTTTCATATACTGAAACTGCCCTACTTATTTACACATGGAATGCTGAAATTAATAATTTTGTAATATTAATAATTTAGACCATTTTCTACAAATGACTTAAATAGGAGGACTTAACAAAGGAAACACATACCTGCCACTGGGGAGAGGTGGAAATGCCACAGACTTCAGCTTTTTGTCTTCAGCTGCAGTTAAACAGTTCTTTATAGACTCCTCCAATTGTTCTTCACATTTATCTGAACCCCACTGTGGGATGTGACAGTGAATGACAAACTTTGCTGCTAGACCAGTTGACTGGCTAAGAGCAGCTGTGGTAAACAAACAACAAAAAGGGGAGGAAGGGAGAGAAACTAAAGGTAAGTTTTCAAAAAAACCCATACTTCTTTGTTGTTTGGAATTAGTTCTTTATTACTGAAAAGGAAAACAAAAATCACATGTATGTTGAGAACTAGACATGCCCACATTAAAACATCACATTGAAACACTTTCAAAGAAAATATATGCACAAAATATCACTCCCTTGTGTGGATAAACACAATTCGAAACTCAGTCTGGTTACCCTTGACAGATAATTGCAGGTACCTGGGTCAACTTGAGCCAGCCCTCCTGCACTAACCTGGATTCTAAACCAGAGTTTAAACAAAGCTTAGGATCCCAATTTATGAGAGAAAACCAACTCCAGCCAGCTTACACTGGCATGCCTCTATTAAGTTTACATATAATATCAAGGACAGTGTTTAATTGTCACACTGCGGTCATCTGTGGGATGGAAATGGCATGCCACAAAAGATCTGCAATTTATTTCAGGTAATTTAGCATTTTATATTAATATAAAATTATGAAAGTGCCTGCTATCTTTGACAAATGATTTGCTGGAGGATGGTACTATTGGTAGGATTCTATTTCTAACTGTCTGATCTTGAATATGATTAGAGGCCTGGTCTAGACATGCAGCAGAATAAGGTGGCAATGAGGTGGCAGAGCGCTGAGGCGCTGTACCTCAGTCCTGTACTACTGCATGGCAGGGCTTTTTCCAACATTCCCCTATATTAATAATTCCCTGTCAGTGGAAAAGTAGTACAGCACATGAAGGGCTAGGCTAGAATCCTTCTCCCTGACGTGTTCAATTTTCATTTGCAGAGAGTTGTTACATAGGGAAGCATTAAGAATGTGACCTCTCCAATTGGAGCATGGAAGTACAAGAATTCTACTTCTTTCTGCTGCATGTGTACAACATGCCAAAGTTATCCATAGGAAGGAATCTGCAAAGGAGGTCACAAAAATTAAGATTTGGGTTGTACCTGTACTCAAAAGACACAAAATGGTTCTTGCATTGCTTTGCCATACCTGAATACACAAGGAATACCACACAAAGGTTCAGTCTGGTGATCACTACTTCCTTTAGCTATTTGTAATCTTAAAAATGGTAATAAAGAAAATTTATTCAAGGATAAGTTGTGTCAGAAGAAAGTTCTGAATATCTGGGAAGAAGTGATTAATAACACTACAGAAAATAAAGATGTTACCTTCTGTGACTTCTAGAGGTCCTTGTGACTTGCGCAGTTCCTTTACTGTTTCTAAGAACTCTTTACCTCCAGCCTTTTCCAGCGCTTTACCTGAAAAAGTGAAACAAGGTCTCTAACTGAAATGATGAATATAGCTTTCAAATAAAAATATACATCTGGCCTTTTAAGAAAAACAGCCGTCTCAACAGCTTTTCTGTGGCCTAACATTCCTCTATCACTGACAGAAGTGGAACTGGAACCTCTGTTTTCAACGTACATTATGGATTATAATGGTATTATTGTCTTAAAGCAGGGGTCCTCAAACTACGGCCCGCGGGCCACATGCGGCCCGCCGAGGACATTTATGCGGCCCGCCGAGTGTTTATGCCCCCCCCCGCCCGGAGCCGCCGCCTCCTCGAGGAGCGCAGCAGCAGCGTCCCCGCAGCCTCTTTCTTCCTCCAGCAGCCCTGGGCGGCAAGAGCGCCCAGGAGCTGAGGAGGAGGAAGGGGCGAACAGGCTGGTAATGGGGGAGGGAGCGAACGTGGCGGCGGGGCGAGCAGGCTGGTGGGGGGAGGGAGCCAACGCGGCGGCAGGGCGAGCAGGCTGGTGGAGGGGAGGGAGCCAACGTGGCGGCGGGGTGAGCAGGCTGGTGGGAGGGAGGGGGCGAACGTGGCGGCGGGGCGAGCAGGCTGGTGGGGGGAGGGGCGAACACGGCGGCCCTCCAACAGTCTGAGGGACAGTGAACTGGCCCCCTGTTTAAAAAGTTTGAGGACCCCTGTCTTAAAGAGTGGTGAAAAGGCATGAGCCAGGGTATGTTTTAAGTGCAATCCATTTTTGGACAGTATAATGAAGAGCATTGAGAGGGAAGGCGGCATGGTATAGCCTGATCTTGTCAGATCTCAGAAGCTAAGTAGGGTCAATACTTGGCTGGGAGACCATCAAGGAAGAGTCTGCAGAGGAAGGCAATGGCAAACCACCTCTGCTTCTTGCTTGTCTTGGAAGTCCCTTGCTGGAGTTGCCATAAGTCAGCTGCGACAGCATGTTACATACACACACAGAAAAGAAGAATTGGATTTATACCGCACCCTTTTCTTGGAGTCTCAGAGCAGCTTACAATCTTTTCCCCTTCCTCTCCCCACAACAAACACCCTGTGAGGTAGGTGGGGCTGAGAGAGCTCTGAAAGAACTGTGACTGACCCAAGGTCACCCAGCTGGCTGCATGTGGAGGAGTGAGGAATCAAACTTGGTTCTCCAGATTAGAGGCCATTGCTCTTAACCACTACACCAAACTGGCTCTCTTAACCACTACACCAAATGAGAGAGAAAGAGATTCAAAACACTGAATGGGATAGAGGAATCAACTGTATCACAACTAAACATAACTATATCTGATCACCTATTATGGAAGGCCCAGCCACAGGAAGCACAAAGAGTTGCTTATAGTGACTAACTCTGCTGCCACCACCTCAGCATTTAAATAGGAGACTTAAGACTAGGGGTGTGTTCACTGAAATTCCCAAGCCAAAAATATACACAGAAATCACTAGTTTGGGTCAGTAGTGATTTTCCAGAAAGGAAATGCAAATCTGGGGTTGGTGGTATAATAAAAACCCCTTCCCAGAAACAATCCTCCCGACCCCCCACCCCCAAGTTTGGGCGCTTACCAGCAATGCAGCATGTGCTTATCTTTTTTCTCTGATCTCACTAATTTCTGATTTCCTGGATAATAGCATCTTCCCTTCCAATCAGATCCTTGCAAGGGAGGAGAATAGACTGCCCTCAGCCAATCATTTTTGGAGATAAGCTGCAGAGAGCTGCCACTCTTTCACTCCATCAATTGTGGGAGTAGGGCCCTTTCCCCCTCTGCAAGTAGAATGACTGGCAGCGCCTTCTTCAAGGGCCCGTAGAACTGGAATCCATGGTCTAGTTTGTTTGAAATTTGGTTGGTCTTGAGTGGACAGGCAGTCCTCACTCCCCTGCAATTTTGGTGTCATTTGGTTGCAAAACAGCGACACCAGCCCTGCACAACCCCCCTCCCCAAGGAATAATGTAAAAGCTGCCAATCTCCTTCTTTCACTTTGTGAAACAAACAACAGACCACAACAAGGAAGTATGGCAAAAGCAGCATTTTCAGCAGAAAGATAAAAAAAGTTTTTACTGTCAGTCACTGTAAGAGTAGGAAAATGAAATGAATGTTGATAGGTTTGGTGTTTTTTTAATGCTTGTGGCCACTGCCACTCTTGCATGACAGAAATCAGTAGAGAGAACTCAGCCAGAGCAAAGAGGCATCTACCACAGGGGTCTATAAAAATTGAACCCCTTGGTCCAATTCATTCGAAACTTGGGACATTTTTAGACTCGACGGAGGAGTATGCTCTGTGGAAATTTGGTGCCGTTATCAGATGTCAGATAAGGATGTATTTTATTTCCCTATCTCTCCAGTCTATATCATAAGGAAGCTGGACTCGATTTAGATGAAGGTGGAGTGAAAATTGATGGAACAGTAACAATTTAAGATATGCAGATGATACCACATTACTGGTACAAGATAGTGAAGACTTGAAATGACTACTGCCGAAGGTTAAAGCAGAAAGTGCCAAAGCAGGATTACAGCTGAACATCAAGAAGACAAAAGTAGTGACTACTGGGGAATTATACAACTTTAAGGTTGATGATGAAGAAACTGAAATTGTTCAAGATTCTCTATTCCTTGGCTGCATCACCAACCAAAAAGGAGAATACAACCAAGAAATCAATAGGAGTTTGAGACCGGGAAGAGCAGCCATGAAGGAGCTAGGAAAGATCCTTAAGTGTAAAGATGTGTTGCTGGTGACTAAAATCAAGATCATTCATATGGTAGTATTCCCTGTTGCTATGTATGGGAGAATGAGGAAAGCTGACAGGAAGACGGTTGATTAATGTGAAATGTGGTGGTGGAGGAGAGTTTTACAGATATAGTGTCTATCAAAAAAGTGGGTTCTAGATCAAATCAAGCCTGAACACTCCCTAGAAGCTAAAATGGCCAAACTGAGGCTATCATGCCTGGTCACATTATGAGAAAACAAGATTCACTGGAAAAGACAACAATGCTTGGTAAAGTTGAAGGCAGCAGGAAAAGAGGAAGAACCAGCATGAGAGAGACTAACTCAATAAAGGAAACCACAGGCCTCAGTTTGCAAGACCTGAGCAAGGTTGTCAACAATAGGACATTTTGGAGAACATTAATTTATGGGTCACTACAAGTTGAAAGTGACTTGACAGCAGTCAAAACACACACACACACACACACACACACACACACACACACACACACACACACACACACACACCCAGTAGCAGTCAAAACACACACACACACACACACACACACACACACACACACACACCCAGTAGCAGTCAAAACACACACGCGCACACACACACACACACACACACACACACACACACACACACACCCACCCACCCACCCACCCAGTAGACTTCACCATTGAAAGTAATGGTTCCAAAGCTCTGGAGCTCAAAAATCCACATATATTTGAAATCTGAGCCGGTAATGACCTACACAAACATAAGCAGTTAACAGGGGGAAAAAAACCCCAAACCCCAGACTTGAAAGTATAACAAACTTTCTCTTGGTGCACACTTCTACTTAAGACATGAAAAGGCTTTACCCTTTGGCTATTAAAGGCTACTAACAGTACTATTAAATACTTTTATAAAAGAGTCCCCTCCTCCCCAAAAAACAATCTGGTGAGCACAGCTAAAGTGTAGCACAGGTCGGTGAAGAATGAAAGCACGGGTTGATATAAAAATCACTACAAAAAGCGAATCAGAAATGTGACATTAAACATGTTAAAAACAGAAAACTTCTAAAAATCTGAGAAGATAAAAATAAAAATAGAGCTATTTCTTGCCTGGTGCCAGATATATACTAATTTACAAAGGGTTCTGCATTCAGACCTTTCAGTTCATGGTATAAAGAGCCATGTGTTTTTCATCCTGAAGCACAAGTGCAGCTATGCTGGCTGGCTGGCTTCCTAGAATGCAACAAGCATGCCTAGCAACCAGCTTATTCATAGTTCTACCATACCCCTACCTGTTGCCTGCAAGAGAGGCAAATTTATGTTTTGGATAGATTGAACTTTATTATGGTAGGTTAATAATAAGAGAATAAGTTCAAATAATGAAGGGGGGATCAGAAGCGAATCACAGATAGTAAGACTAACAAATATCTCTGAATAATAGAAATATCAGTCTGATGGGCTACAGCAGGGATCCCCAACGGGGGGCTCACTGACACCTCTCCTTGCACCCACCAAGTGTTTTTGGAAAGTGTGTGGTGCCGGGGGTGCTCCTGCTCAGCACAACTTCTGACTGGCCACACAGCTACTGCTATGGTATTTGGTTTTATTATCTTATTGATCTTTCCCAGTGTATTTTATAAAATTACTTCTCTTGTCCCCTGCGCTTGGGCTTTCTTTGCATGGCTCCGCCTCTCATGGTGGCCATTTTGTGGTTGGCTCTACCTCCTACAGCAGCCCTTTCCCATTAATCCAGACTAAGTTTTCCACTCGTGCAAGGCACTTTTGTTAGTGGAACAGAATGTTTCTACCTGCCACTGCAGCTCAATGGTTCTCCCAAAATGCTGCACCAAGGAAGAGAGAGAAAAGGCTTAGTGTGGAGGCTAATTTTAAAATGAGGTTTTGAAACAACATGACCAAATTTCTAATGGCAATGTAGAACAGTAATATCAAATACAAAAAATATTTTGTATTTAAAGTTCAGTTTTGTATTTAAAGTTCAGTTTCCGACATTGCCACCCAATTAAAATGCCAAAGAGCACAACCTTCTTTGTGGCTACCCTGGAGCCAGGTAAAATTTTTCTTCTTTCAACAGGCTTTAATTAATGCCCTGATCTTTAATTGTAGTTCTTCTTTTCCTGCTTTTTTTTTTTTTTTTTTGCTTGATCCTGGTTCTCATTTCATTGCAATTTTTGTTGTTTTTTGCTGTTTTGGAACACTTTTAAAAGCACTACATCAGTGTTTGTAAATATATAAAATAATTCCTAATAATATATAAATGCTGCTCAGTGAAAGGCTTTTATTACATACAACTTAATCTCACCCTACCAACTTCAATAAAGTCTTACCAACTTCCTCCTTGAGATCTATTTCACCAGTAGTTGGGTGCACAATGCCTTCTACTTTCATAGAACCAATATGGCTGATGTCACTCTGTGTCAGAGATAGCTACAAGAACCGATGGGGGAAGAGAAAGAATTCATGAATACATAAACCACTGCCAAAGAAGACAGACAGTCCATCTAGCTCAGCATCTTGTTTTCAAAAATGGCCACCTGATGTCCATAGAACACCTACATGCAGGGCACAAAGGCAATAGCACTCCATTACAGTATATCCCCAGCATCTGGAACTATTTAGTTTTTTATAAACAGCAGCCATTCATACATTATTCTCTATGAACTCATCTAACTCCTTTAAAATGATCCTTTAAGTCTGTAACCATCACTTCATCTTGTAACTGTGAATTCTGTTAGTTTTGTGCTATGTGAAAGAGTCCTGCTAGTCCATTTTATTGAGTGATAACCTAAAGTTTAGTATTATGATAGGGAGAACACTGTTTCATGTCCACGTTCTCTACTCCATTCATGATTTTACAAGCCTTGACCAAGTCTCCGCTCAGTTATCTTTTTGTCTAAACTGAAAATACTATCAGGCTGTGATCACACATGCTAAATAATCCACTTTCAGTGCACTTTCCAACTGGATTTTTACTGTGTGAACTGGCAAAATCCAGTTGGAAAGTGCATTGGAAGTGGGTTGAAAGTGGATTATTTAGTGTGTGTGACTGCAGCCTCATACATTTCTCATAGAGAAAGTGTGCTAGCCCTCAATAATTTTAGTTGTTCTTTTTGAACCTTTTCAGCTAATGTCATACGTGATACAGAATGATATAAATGCATTATGGTAGCACCAATTTCATATTCAATCCTTTTTCTAACAGTTCTGAATCTCACATTTATGTTTTTCCCTGCTGGTGTGTGTTGTTGTTCAGTCGCACAGTCGAGTCCGACTCTTCGCGACCCCATGGATCAGTTTACGCCAGGCCCTCCTGTCTTCCGCTGTCCGCTGAAGTTTGCTCAATTTCATGTTCATTGCATCGATGACACTGTCTAACCATCTCATCCTTTGCCGTCCCCTTCTTCTTTGACCTTCAATCTTTCCCAGCATCAGGGTCTTCTCCAGTGAACGCTCCCTTCTCATTTGGTGGCCAAAGTATTTGAGCTTCAGCTGCAGGATCTGGCCTTCCAGGGAACAATCAGGGTTGATTTCTTTTAGGATTGACTGATTTGATCTCCTGGCAGTCCAAGGGACTCTCAAGAGTCTTCTCCAGCACCATAGTTCAAAAGAATCTATTCTTCGGCGCTCGGCCTTCCTTATAGTCCAACTCTCGCAGCCATACATTACTACGGGGAATACCATTGCTTTGACCATGCGGACTTTTGTTGGCAAGGTGATGTCTCTGCTTTTTATCATGCTGCTTAGGTTTGCCATCGCTTTCCTCCCAAGGAGCAGGCGTCTTTTAATTTCATGGCTGCAGTCACCATCTGCAGTGATATGGGATCCTAGGAACGTGAAGTCTGTCACTACTTCTACGACTTCCCCTTCTATTTGCCAAGGAGTGATGGGGCCAGATGCCATGATCTTAGTTTTTTTGATGTTGAGCTTCAAGCCCACTTTTGCACTCTCCTCTTTCACCCTGAGCAAGAGGCTCTTTAGGTCCTCTTCACTTTCTGCCATCAGAGTGGTATCGTCTGCATATCTGAGGTTATTGATCTTTTCCCCAGCAATCTTAACTCCAGCTTGTGATTCATCCAGGCCAGCATTTCGCATGATGTACTCTGCATATAAGTTAAATAAGCAAGGTGACAATATACATCCTTGTTGTACTCCTTTTCCTATGCTAAATCAATCAGTTGTTCCATATCCGGTTCTAACTGTTGCTTCTTGACCCTTATACAGGTTTCTCAGGAGACATGTGAGGTGGTCCGGTACTCCCATCTCTTTAAGAACCTACCATAATTTATTGTGATCCACACAATCAAAGGCTTTAGCATAGTCAATGAAGCAGAAGTAGATGTTTTTCTGGTACTCTCTTGCTTTCTCCATAATCCAGCGAATGTTGGCAATTTGATCTCTAGTTCCTCTACCTCTTCGAAACCCAGCTTGTACTTCTGGCAGTTCTCTATCCACGTAGTGTTGGAGCCTAGCTTGTAGGATTTTGAGCATGACCTTGCTAGCGTGTGAAATGAGTGCAATTGTGCGATAGTTTGAACATTCCTTGACATTGCCCTTCTTTGAGATTGGAATGTACACTGACCTTTTCCAATCCTGTGGCCACTGTTGTGTTTTCCAAATTTGTTGGCAAATTGAGTGCAGCACTTTAACAGCATCTTCTTTTAAGACTTTGAATAACTCAGCTGGGATACCATCACCTCCACTAGCTTTGTTGTTAGTAATGCTTTCTAAGGCATTACTGCTGGTGTACATAGCGTTATATTTTCAATAATCAGTCCACTACATCTGGATATCCCTATCTTGAGTAGTCATAACCAATTCAGAGCCCATCAGTATATATATGAAGTTAGGATTCTTTTTTATCCCTACACACTTTACAGCTACTTAGTTTTTCAGTATCTTTTTGGAATTATCCTCATATTAACCCACTAAACCAGATAAACTTTGTTTGCCTTCTATGGCTGCTAAATTTCTTTTTCTAGAATACCCCTAACTGCTTCCAGCTTCCACAAGCATCATTCAGTTTTACAAGTCTTCACCTTCCTGATATAATAAAATCCGAACACAACAGGAGATTTCAAGATTACTTTTGTCAATGCTGTTGTAGTCTAAGACTTTGGGGACCTAAGCCTTGTTAATGAAACACTTTCTCACAGACCTTTGTTTTTGCATATACAGTAAGCAAAACAATCATTCTAAAATACTTGTTGAGTAAGTTACTAAATAATAAACAATCTCTGTGACCCTAGCTATTGTTGAGAAGATAAAAATGCTTAGTGAATCTTTATGAAACATTAACATACAAAGCATTCTAAACTGAGATGATGGACATCTCTGCTGACTTGTCAGGACATTAAAATTTTATTGTACCATCTTCTCTTCTCTAACTTACTACCTTCTGTCCTGGAACAAGGCTCTTGGAGGAAAGTATGGTAAACCCATCTCCAGGTCCATCGTCAATTGCTGAATTTGATGCTCCTTCTTTTTCACTGTCCTTCTGTTTGTTCTAATGGAAAACAAAAGCATTCAAAAAAGCTAATTATAATAGCCTTTTAATAGATCAAATATATTGTTTATAAATTCTTTAAAATGTGCACACAAATACTATCTTATCAGAATATGGCTATCACTGACCATATTTTCTGCAGCTGAGGAATGTTCTGCAAGCACCCCATGAGGGCTACATTCAATGCCAATTTATTTATTTATTTTTTAAGAAGGAAGATCCTCATGCAGTGACTTCACTTCAGCTTGTTTTCATTTTGGGAAGCTGTTTTGTATAAAACAACAGTTGTGTGGAAACTGAACAGGAAACAAAAACCTCTTCACAGATAGTGTTTCCTTTGATGGAGTAACTTCTTAACTTTCCACCACAGGACTATTTGATATAATGGTATTAACAGGTGAAAATAAAGCATTAAAGTCACTGTGTGAACATTTTACCACCTACAACAAATGTGTGATTCAGTTCCCAGACAGACACTACAAAGATTAATGCTTTGCTTGAACAATTCTGCTTGCAGGGCATGGTGGGGACTGTATACACGGGCCCTGGTCATATGGGCCAGAAAACGTGGGGGAGAGGCATGGCAGTTCACCCCAGAGCAAAATAAGGTGCTGTAGCCCAATCACACGGGCCACCGGTTTGCCACGCTCCAACTCCAAGTGCCGATCACACCGTGCTGCTGCAGCGCGGCAAAAAAGCGGCGCAGCAGACCACACAAGCCGCGCTGTTGCGAAGTGCGCATGTGCCATTTGGGGGGGGGCGCTGCCGGTGTCTTGCATATGTGCATGCCTCATTCAGCGTTGGTGCGCATCCCATGGAAACTTACATCTGGAAACCCTGGGACATGGGCCGGTGTCGGAAGCTGCGGGATACTGGCACTCCCGCAATCAGATGCCGGCCTTTACCCCGGGGTTTCCAGAAACTAGTACTTCGACCCTAGTAGTTTTTTACTCCGCGTTTTCCACGGAAAGCCACGGGTTGGCCACGGGAGTGCTATGCCTCCCAGATATGCTGGTATGATTGCGCACGGAAAGTCCGCAGAGCTACCGTGCCTTCAGCGGGGCAAATGCTCCGTGTGAACGGGGCCACAGTAATGTACCTCAGGTGCACCTAAAGTCACTCCTGTGATGAAAATGGAAATGTTTTCTCTGTTTTTCAACATGCTTTGGAATTGTGAAAATGGCTGCATATAAAGCTATACACCTTTATAATACAGAAATAACCATATGAAATCAGAGCAGGGATTCCCAACACTTTTTGGGCCTGCAGGCACCTTTAGTATTCTGACACAGGTTGGTGGTTGCAACCAGAAAATGTAAAGGATTAAGGTTATGCATAACTATTATTTATGTATTTATCTATTTGATTTATATCCCACCCTCCCTGCCAAGGCAGGCTCAAGGTGGCTTACATAACATATATTGAACAACCGAAACACAAAATTCAATAAAATCACAACAGAGTGATTATAAAACATAGCATAAAGTGCTAGTGCAAATTCGTAACTGGTGGTGAGCATTAACAACTTCCAACATTAACCCATAATCAGCTAACATTATAGTCTGGACAGGCTGTTAATAGTGATGTTAAAACTGATGTTGGTATTGGGGCCAGGGCAGAAGTTCTGTTTAACAGGATATCCTTTTAAATGAAAACACGGTTTAAAAATATTTTCTTGCTTACAGACAGCTAGCTATCTTCACTAATGCAGTGAAGATCCTTTGGCTGTGATGGCAGCTGCTGCCAAAGCATTGTTTGTTTGTTTTTAAGATATACACTGTCAACCAGAAGCTCTTGCTGGGCAAAAGCCCACCTGCCTCCTCCCACTTTCTAAAAACACTTGGCAGCCACTAGGAAAGGTGTTGGCAGAAGCCATGATACCACAGGCACCACACTGGGGACCTCTGACTAGAGATGAAAAATTACTGGAAGTTTTGAAGCCGGGTGTGTGTGTGTGTGTGTGTGAAAAAAACTCACACATTTTGGGAAAAACAGAAACATATGCAATTCTTATTGTCCTATCAAACCTAAACTAATTTTACTGCTTTACTATCATAAAATATATCATTTAGAACTTACTTAACATATAAAATTGCACTATCTGAAATACTTATGGAATTTAAAAATTATAAATGCGTTAGTTTGGTATAAGCAGAACTGCAAATATACTCAACAAGTGGGACCTGCAAGAAACTTGTGGGAGCAGCTATCCCATTCCCCCCACCTCTGCTTCTTCCCCTCTCCCCCTACTTCTCTCACACTTTCTCCTTCCTGCCACCCCTTTTCTTACTCTCTCTCTTCCTCTCTCCCCTCCATGCCTGTCACTTCCTTTCTGCCCCCACCCCATTCACTCTTTCTGCCCCTGTCACTCTCCCGGCCTCCCACCTACATCTCCCCCCCCACACACACAGCAGCAGTGGCAACAGCCGCTCTGCAGGAATCACAACGGATTGCTCTGTCATCTGGAGATCAGTTGTAATTCCAATGCAGTGTTATGTAAAAATGGCCTCTATACAAGTTTCTCTTTGTAAGAAGAGATTGGATTTATACCCCGCCCTTCACTCAGTCTCAGAGCAGCTAACAAACTCCTTTCTCTTCCCCTCCCCCCAACAGACACCCTGTGAGGTAGGTGGGGCTGAGAGATCTCTTTCCAGAGCTGTCCTTGAGAGACAGGAGTCATTCATACTGAAATGACAGATCACCCAGTCTAAGAATTTTCATTATGGAAATGATATTTAGTTTTCCTGTCAATAAGCCAATGCATATATTGAAGGCCCTGAGCTGGATGGCCCAGGCTGGCCTGATCCCAGAAGCTAATCTGGGTCAGCCCTGGTTAGTACTTGGATGGGTGACCACCGAGGAAGTCCAGGGTTGCTATGCAGAAGCAGGCACTGGCAAAACCACCTCTGTTCATCTTTTGCCTTGACAGCTCTATGGAGTCACCACAAATCAGTTGTGACTTGATGATACTTCACACACAAATGTTGAAGGCGGAATCAGTGAATTCAGTTATTTAAACTAAGGCTCTAATAAGTATAGGTACTTGGAAAAAAGGTCTGTTGAAATCAGTGGGACTAGTTTCTACATTATTTTTTTTAATTGCCAAAGTGTAGAATTCTCTTTTATATTGCAAGTAGGGTTATATTGGATTTCAGTCTTTTTCTGCTGAGTATTACAGCAGCTGAAATAAACCTTGGATGGCTCATTTGAATTAAGCTGAAGAGGAACTGATCTCTTACAAGAAGTTCTGGTTTGTTCTTGCACAGAGTATCTTGCCTGCTAATAACAACATTATGCAGGACTCATTTGTAATGAAATGAATATAACATCCGAAGTGAATTGACCTCTAACAAACAAACAAAACTATTATAAGAAAATTCAAAAATTAACAGACTACATTAGTTCTAAGAGAGAAAGCTTATTTTCCACAAAGTCAGAGTAAATCTGAGCTCTGTTTACCTTTTTGGGTGTCCGGGCTTTAGAAGCCTTTGCCTTCTTTCCACTCTTCTTGATCCCTCCCAAAGACTTCCTCCCTCTCTTCTCTGGGGAAGGTGAAAGGATAGTATCAGATTTACTTTTGATGCCTCGTTTTTTGGCAAGAAGCTCAGGGTGAATTCTAGGCAGAACACCTCCACTTGCAATGGTCACTCCTTTTAATAACTGCAGAAAGAGGCAATATATAAGAGAAGGACATACGTGAACACAGGATCTCTTGAGGTCATTCATTTAAATTGACTTATTTTTATTTATTTACATGATTTATAGTCTGCCTTTCTCACGGAGAATCAAGGCGGATTACACAATGTAAATCAATGCAATCAGTAGGATGATACATCTCATAAAACTAGAATTGCAGAAATTTAAAACAAGGCTATCATCTGAACAAATCATAAGTAGTAGTCTTATTTCCTTTATAAAAACACCCTCCTGAATAATTCTGTTTTACATAGTTTATGAAATGCCAGAAGCATGGGAGCCTTCCTGATGTCCTCAGGCAGGCCATTCCACAGGTCACTACAGAGAAGGCACATGTATGGGCAGTCGTTGATCTTGCCCATTTGCAGGATGGCCACTGCAGAAGGCCCTGCTCAGATGAGTGAAGTTGTTGTGGAGGGGTGGATCATAGGTGAAGAGACTTGATGTGCCTGTATAAAAAATTCACTGTACAAAAAGGGATAACAAACGTCTGCTGCCTGGAGGTCCTTGAAGGAAGGGTGGAATACAAACATAAATGATACATTTTATTCTCATCTTTATACTTAACTCTTACAGAAATAATTCCTGTGCACTTGAAGAAATTATTCCAAAAATAATCTACAGACCGCAAGAGAGGCTTTTTCAGAAGAGAAATATGCCTATGTTAATTTTTAAAAAACAATTAAATTAACAATAATACTTCCCTTTTCAAATGCTGAAGGAAAAGCACAAACTATGGCTCGAGTTACTGATACAACTATCCTATATATTTGTTCCAATATTCTTGTTTACAGCATCATCATATAATTTACTGCATTACATTGTTTATTACAGTGCAGCTTGTTATTACAAATTGAGTCTGAGCACAACCATGCTTAGCTATTATATTTCTCTCCGTCTGTTGAGAGTTGACAACTAAAATCTCTTTGAATAAGACACAGATTACAAATTGGATGATTGCAAGCCACAAATACCTCATTTAGCAAAGTCTTAACAAGATGAAAATAAACCATGGTTTACAAATGTTCTAATATTGCTTTTTGGGCTTCAGTTGTCACTGTTACTTTTCTTGTGGCAATGAACAGCATCTCCTCATAAGTAACCATAAAAACCAGCCTATTGGCCTGTAGAAAGAAGCATATAATCCAATATAGACAACTGCTGCATCTGGAAAGCATACCTGGTTCAACTCCTCATCATTTGCAACTGCCAGAAGAATGTGTCTTGGGGCAATTCTTCCCTTTTTGTTATCCCTCGCTGCATTACCAGCCAATTCCAATATTTCGGCTACAAATACAATGAAATATGACTCAGTAACGAGAAATGTATTATGTATGATTTCAGGCCAAGATCTTCTTCATGAGTAACCAAGTCCAAGAATATACATTGTCCTATATTCAAATTAGATCAACAGCATCATAAGGTGATCCATGTTAGCAGTATACATATTCCTGAGACTGTTTCACATTCCTAAGTTAAAACATCAAAATGTTTGAGAAGCAGCAAAAAGTAGAAAACAAAATACAGATTAAAAAAAGGCAGACTGGTAGTTAAAAAAAGTTTACTGATCTCTCTAAAAGCCATGAACAGTGGAAAAGGTGAACCTTCATAGGTAACAAAAGCTCCACTGAACTGGTGCCCCTGCTGAAAAGGTCCTGCTCCTCATACTCCCCAGCCTCACTTCTGAAGGCACTGGAAATAGGGCTGTCAGTTCTGGGTTGGGAAATACCAGGAGATTTTAAGATGTGAAGCCTGGGGAAGGTATAATGCCATAGAATCCACCCTCCAAAGCTGCCATTTTCTCCAGGGGGAACTGATTTTGGTCATCTAGAGATCAATTTTAATAGTGGGAGATCTCTAGGTGTTACCTGGAGGTTGGCAACCCTAATTGGAAAAAAGCCCCTCCACCATATCTTGAGTGTGATAAAATGATTGGTCAACTAAGAACAAGCCTGATTGTCATATTATTCAAAAACTATGTTACAGCACAATAATATATTCATTATATTATATATAATAATATATTCATTATATTATTATATTATAAAGAGTGATTAACATATGGAATTCACTGCCACAGTAGGTGGTGGCAGCTACAAGCATGGACAGTTTCAAGAGGGAATTGGATAAACATATGGAGCAGAAGTCCATCAGTGGCTATTAGCCACAGGGTATAGATGGGAATTCTAAGTCTGGGGCAGGTGATGCACTCTATTCTTGGTGCCGGAGGGGGCAGCAGTGGGTGGGCTTCTAGTGTCCTGGTCCCACTGCTGGACCTCCTGATGGCACCTGATATATTTTGGCCGCTGTGTGACAGAGTGTTGGACTGTATGGGCCATTGGCCTGATTCAACATTGGCTTCTCTTATGTTCTTATATATTAGTGTGTTATTTTAAAAAATAGCTTAATGTGTCCATAGGAGATTCTATCAAAAATCTCCTATGTACTGGAATAAAATTTCCTGAGGACATCAGCACATGTGCAGGTGTGTGTGTGTGTGCACCTTGATGTCATTATGACCTCTGGTGATTGACTGCGTGTGCACCTGGAAGCCATGGTGACCTCTGGTGATTGAGCCCTAGCCTGGAGGATATTCAAAGAGGTGGCTGAATAAGGCCTGCCCCGCCTCCAGACTGCTGGTATTCCAAGGAGGTCTCCCATCCAAGTACTTGCCAGAGTCGATCCTGCTTAGTTTCTGAGATCTGACAAGATTGGGCTTGCCTGGGCTATCCAGGTCAGGGTGACATCAGCAAATCTTAAGGTATCACATCTTTGCAGAAACAGAAATAAATGCCTGACTGCATGCTGCCATCGAGCCTTGGGTACACCTGAACAGGTTTTCAAGACCACTAGCTGTAATGATTGATTGCTGACATAATGCAGAACTTTCCCAGTCCTATAAAGGTACAACTTTTACCAAATGTAAAAGAATTTTATCTTCCTACCTTCTTTACATTTTGTTTTTCTTTTTTATGCTACTCTGAGGCATCTGTGTTAATTTTTGAAACATTTAGAAGAACATTAAAGGAAATTTATGTCAAAAGGCTTTCTAGCAGCTTGAATAAAATACTGATTTTATGAGGTCAAACACTGTGGGAATTGGTTTTAGGCTGTCTCCTACTCAACATATGATCCATTCACCATGAAAAAGGGGTGGCTTACCTGCACAAGCAAGGCTTACTTTCAAAGGTACTTACAGTATGTCTTGATTCTCTTTAAAGTGTTATGTACAGTAGGGGAAGGCGTGTGGAAACTGGACTGGGACCAGCTAATCAGCTGACTACCATTCTGCAGCTAACTCTGTTGCCCCACCCATGCTGCAGGTAACTGGCAGCAGAGGTCCATTTTAAAGTCCAGCTCTTGTCAGAGGCATAAACCTTGGCGGAAGAGCTAAAGGCCCACGGTTCGTGCTTGGTGACCCTTAGGAATCATGACAGAAGAATTCCAGATTATTTCATGCTGTAACAGAAGGGAGTCTGCAACAGAAAGCAACAGACAGACTCTGTATTTTCCCATGACCCACTAGTAGTGCCTGGTGATGGGATTTCGTATCATGTGTCTGGGTGAATCTAAATTGGGGAGGGGGAAGTGGTACTACTTTCAAGGTATTAATGAGTAGAGGGAGATATGGTGGTGGAAGAATGGGCCAGCAGAGATCATCAGTTTATGACCATTCCTCTTTCTGGTCCCTTTCCCTACCTCAAGGATGCTGGTAACCACTTGCTAACCACTCAGGTCTGAAAGTACTGCTGCTGCAGGGCAGATCAGTTCAAAATAAATCATCTCACATTCAGAATTGAATAGTGAATCAGGAGGCTGAGCTGGCATGCATCACAGAGAACTGGGTAGGTCTCTCCCAACCCTGCACCCCCTCCCCCGGTTTCTGATACAGCATCAGCCTGGGCTTGGTGGGTGGGGAGAGGGAGTGTCTGTGGTCTATTAGGTGTCTCTGGCACTCACCAGGTGTTCTGTTACCCAGAAACCTAATTTTGATCATATGTACCTGATGCTGGGAACTCGGGACAGAATAGGGTTTTTGTTGGTGTGCCACCTATCCCGCTGCTCATTTGTCTCCCTGCCTGAGCTGACTGAGGCAATCTTGGATTTGACATTGAGGAGCCCGAGGACTGCTGTGCTTGGGGATTTCAATGACCATGCGGAGGCAGTGGCTCAGGACACTGCTGCCATGACAACCATGGGGCTGTCCCACAACTGCTGCCATGACAACCATGAGGCTGTCCCTAATTATATAGGGGCACATATACTTGATCTGCGTTTCTCTGGAGACAAAATCCATGGCTTGGTAATGGAGGAATCTTCCACATGGTTGTCATGGACCAACCATTATCTGGTAAGATTTCGAGTCACAGACACTCAGAACTTCTGCAAGAGCAGGGGCCAGTTAGGATGGTCCACCCCAGGAGGCTGATGAATCCAAATGGTTTCCCGACATCTCTTGGGGATTTTCCAGTCAATTCAGAAGCGACTTGACAGCACTTCACACACACTCTCTCACTCACACACACACGGTCACCCAAGCTGTGGAATATGGAGATGACTCTGGCTATGAACATGATTGGTCTTAAGTGCCCTCTACCCTCCTACACAACTTCGAATACTCCCTAGTTTACTGAGAAGCTTAGAGCAATAAAGTGATTGAGTGAGTGCAAGTGAAGGAAAACTCATAGTGAATGTGACCGAGCAGCTGAGAGCACATTATCATGCCTACTCTGTGGCAGTGATGACAACAAAGTGCACTGTCTTCTCTGCCACCATTGTATCCATGCAATGCCATCCAACTGAGCTTTTCTGGGTTGTGAAGGGGCTCTTATCCCGTGCTCCTTAAAATGTAGACTCAGAAAACATACAGGCCTGCTGTGATGCTTTTGTAATGCATTTTGCAGATAAAATGCTCACATCTGCTGTGATTTAGATTCTACAGTTGGTGTAATTCAGTCTCCAGATGCCATAGGAGTGCAGTCTGTTCCTACTAGTATGGATGACTGTCAGTTGGTGAGGCTTGATGAAGTGAACAAGCTGCTCAAAAGTGTGTGCCCTACCACATCTAGATCTGACACCTGCCCTTTATGGCTGTTGGTACTGAGCCAGACTGGGATGGTTGAGCGGGTGCTGGAGGAAATAAACACCTCTCTGCAGGAGGGTGTAGTTCCAGCTTCCTTGAAAGATGCAGTCATGTGACCCCTCCTGAAGAAGGCATCCCTGGACCCCACTGACTAAGCAAATACTGCCCAATGGCTAACATTCCATTTTTGGCCAAGTGCTTGAGTAGGTGGTGACTCCAGTAGATGGATTATCTAGACCAATTTCAATCCTGATTCAGGCCTGGATTTGGGGACAGAAGCAGCCTTGGTTGCCCTGGTGAACAGAAGGAGTGCATCCCTCTTGATTCTTCTGGACCTCTGCAGTGTCTGATACCATCGATCATGGTATCCTTCTGGAGAGGCTGGTTGAGTTGGGAGTAGGGGGTATTGTGCTAGGGGACTGCTGCTTGGCCTCATGCCATTTATGTTGCAGGGTCATGGGGGAGGGGTTGTCCCCCATTTTGTTTAACGTCTACATGAAACCATGGAAAGTGATAATCAGGGGGTTAGAGTAAGGTGTCACCAATATGTAGATGACAACAAGCTCTGCTTCTCCTGAACAGGTGAGTCAAGCAGATCTGTGGAAGTCCTGACAGTAATGAAGATGGACATAGTAGGAATGAAGGCCAATAAACTGAAGCTCAAACCACACACTACTAAAATACTGCTGGTCAATGATAAAGCTGCTCCAGGAATAGGCTCATAGTTAGGGAATGCTGCTGGAATCTGGCCTACAGTTGGAGGCCCAGATCTCCTCTGTGACAAATAATGCTTTGGCTCATACACCAGCTATGACCATTCCTCCAAAAGTGTGAGCTGGCCATGGTAATCCATGCTCTGCTTACATCCAGGTTAGACCACTTTGTGCTTTGTGAGGGAGCTGCCTTTGAAAATGGTCCAGAAACAAAAGCAAGTCCAAAAATGCTGCAGACAGGCTATTATCATGGGATACAGAGATAATATCACTGCAGTACTGAAAAATCTGCGCTGATTGCCCATTTGTTTCTGGGCAAAATTAAAAGAGCTGGTTCTTACTTTATGGCCTAAATGGCCAGGGTTCTTGAAGGACTGCCTCCTCCCATATTGTCTAGCCTGCTAGCTAAACTATGCCCCACAAGCCTTGCTCTTTGTGCCCTTGCTTTCAGAGGTGAGGTGAGTGGCAACCAGAAACAGGGTTTTTCAATAATGGCACCTCAGTTATAGAATACCCTTTCCCACAGGGCCCACCTAGCACCTATGTTGCTTTCTTTTAGGTGCCAAGCCAAAATGTTTTTGCCCACTCATGCTTTTAATTAAAAGGCCGTTTTTTAAAAAATACTATTTTAGTCTGGAATTTGTTATTTTAAACTGTCAGTGGTCTGTTTTTATTTGACTACATTGGGCTGGGTACTTAAATGCCAAATGTTAATGAATACATTTTAATGTTTATACAAATTTTCTAAATACATAATAAACAAAATAATAATAATCTGAGGTCCATAGTTGCACCTATGTATAGATGTGGGCCAACACATTTTACAGTGCATTATTTGGGGGAGGATCACTGTTTCATTAAATTAATAATAATGAATGGATACCAGTGCTGATACACTGGTGGTTTCAAAGTTCCAGTTAAAGTTTTTCAGGTGATTATTCCTAGGGATTATTTGAGAGAGTACATGTATTTTTTATTGATTTCTAAACAGGGTGGTGTGGGGAGCCACAAATAATAATCAGGTTATGAATTAACCTGATTGTTGTGCAGGTCAAATCCAAACTGAAGCTAAATTCTTACTTGTATGTTTCATGCCACATGGTAGAAGGGATATTGTAATCTCCAGTCCAATATGGAGCTAACAAGTAATACAAACAAAGATGTAGAATTTCTAGACATTCTGAAGCCCCCTGAATAAAGCAGAAATTGGGCAAGGGGATGCTATACTTTCTTCACAAGCCTATTGTAACATCATAAAACCCATCATTGTAATATTATCACCATAAAAATTTTACTATTTTGCATTTTTATGAAAGCTGAAAGCATAAACACCTCGGTTTTCTACTAGAAAAAACTGACAGTATTCCCAATATTAAAGAGAAGACACATACAAACTGCTACCATCTATGCTACCTTAGCATATTCTCTGTCATCAGAGAGGTAGGAAGAAGTCAAATTGAAAACAGAACACTCATATTTTGTATTAAAGCAAAGAAAATGCATTATCTGTTCAGAAATAGTCTGATATGGTTATAATAGGGTTAGCAGCATATCTGAATATCAGTTTAAACCTCATAACACTGAACTTTTCCATAGAGTATTATGAATTCATAAACTGATATTCAGCTATTGAAATCATAGGATATTGTTGCCAAAATTAATCAGTTAAACAAGTATGTTCTTGAAAATATATTGTATTTGTCTATCGTACACACAGGAATGATCTAAATTGTCTCACAGACAAAAACTATTCATTCCAATTAACTAAAACCTTGCCCTAAAAAAGTATTTCACACATTTCAAAAGAGAAAATATTTCATAGCTTTCCCCCCCAGTGGTACTCAAAATTTTCAACTTTTCCTTTGGAAAAACTAGAAAACAATCAGTTGGGGGGACGGGGGACGGGGGGACTTTTCCCCAGAATTTTTCCAGGCACTCATATCAATAAATGCAAGTGATGCTATGAAGAGCAACAGTAATTTCAAAACAGTTTTGACTTCATTTGAATATAACATTGAAATCACACTTATTTTTCCTTAAGTATTTCAGTTTGAGTATTTGTTGCTATCGGAAAATAAAATTGACTTGAGAGGGTATGTTCTTTTGTATACTAAATATAATTCAAAATAAAGTAAATCATGCTCTATTCAGGGCACCATATTATGTTCTAGAAAAAAAAATCTATTTTAATTTTTCTGGAAAACCCATATCACTGCACCCAGGACTCAACATGTATAATGTTGTGGCTGTATATAAACCATGACTATATATAAACTGACTCATATCCTATTATGGACATGAGTCCAAAATTTCTGGGCCCTTTTTTCTGGGTAATAAATGCTGGATGGAATCTCTACTAAAGCGTATCTTTATCTTCAGAGCTAAAAGATAAATCTTCTTGGTTGTGATAAAGCAGACTGGATTGGATTTCCACTGTTCACACTTGCCTCTGCTTTTGTACATGCCTGACTTCAAAACATTGACCAGTAAGTGATTTTTATGAATTCTTGGACCATTATCATCCCTAAATTTTGAAGGTGCTGTGCAAGCACTTTGCCATTCTAGTTCAGCATTTTAATTTAAAAAATGTCATTACCTGCTAAGTATTCTATGACAGCTGCCATGTAGACAGGAGCTCCCACTCCTATCCGATACTTGTATGTTCCTTTCTTCAAGTATCGCATCATTCTCCCCACTGGAAAAATAACACCTGCTCTGCTGGAGCGTGACATTTTGGTCATTTTTTTCTTTCCACCTCTGGCCGACATGTTGCTCTTTTGTGTTTTTCAGTCTTCTAGCAGATTATTCTTATTTGCTTGCCCTAACACAAAATCTATAAAAAGCGAAAGCAGGGATTGATGTTGGGTGTGAAATACAACAGGCACTCTGTCCAATAGAATGTAAGTATCATTGAAAACATAAATGTTCCTGGGCAACATGACTGATATTGCAATATAACAAAGTGCATAGTAGTAGTTGAACTACAGTGTGAAGTTCATGATGCAACAAAGAACTTCAACGATATATTTAAGAGAAAGTATAAACACCCAATTTTAACTGATATCAGTTACAGTTCTTTGAAATGTACACCCCTCCCATTTTTAGTGGCACTGCAAGGTATCAATTGAACTAAAGAGTGGGGGAAAGATTGTCTTTATCCTTACAGCCAATTCTAACTACTAAGTAGAATTAATGTTTTCCAAGGGGTAGGGGCAGATGCAATACAGGGCAATGCTTCTTTGCCTTTAAAAGTTATGTAGAAGACAGAATTTTAGCAGGTGCTTCATATATTGCTGTCTAAATTCCTTCTGCTACACAGTGCCTAAAAGTACAGCTGAATGCGACTATGCAAACATGATTTAAGACCACATATTTTATTCTTGTAAATATGTATGGCTCAAGAGGCTTGGCCATCAAAAAACTGTGAGGTTGATAAAGCAGCAGCAGGTCCATGTGGGAAAAGTCTGTATCCTCTTTACTAGACATTTTTCATAGTTTTGTTAAGCAAGTTTGTTAAAAGGTGATGTATACTAAAAATACACAAAAAGCTTGTGAATGTGG
Organism: Gekko gecko; assembly: GCA_029375565.1. Lineage (NCBI taxonomy): Eukaryota > Metazoa > Chordata > Lepidosauria > Squamata > Gekkonidae > Gekko > Gekko gecko. The sequence goes on along the minus strand of JAPDNY010000008.1, from coordinate 29,612,105 downwards.
AGAAACAACCTAAAATCTTGCATGGAGGCAGTGCAATATATATGCACTGTATCTAGGGTGTTATAGGACAGTTTGTGTATTTGTTTTTGTTTTGTCTGTGTGTAATTTTATCTATACGTATAAAAGAGTAGCCACCTTTTTCTTTTATCTGTTCTGTTATACTGTAAAATACAATAAAATATTTCCAAAACGAGAGAAAAGGGTAGCCATCTTTTGTTACTTTTGTTACAGCCAGTTTGGTGTAGTGGTTAAGTGCACGGACTCTAATCTGGGAGAACCGGGTTTGATTCCCCACTCCTCCACTTGCACCTGGCTGGATGACCTTGGGCAAGCCATAGTTCTGATAAGAGCTGTTTTTGAAAAAAGAGCAGTTTCTGTCAAGAGCTCTCACAGCCCCACCCACCTCACAGGGTGTCTGTTGTGGGGAGGGGAAGGGAAAGGAGTTTGTAAGCCGCTCTGAGACACCTTTGGGTAGTGAAGGGTGGGGTATAAATCCAATCTCTTCTTCTTCTTTTTAAAATTCAAATAGATACAGCTTTCCCAGAATGTAGAAAACTACAAGTTTAATTTACTCTTGTTGGACTTTAAAGCACAGGACTTCAGACAGGAAAGAAAGAAAAAAAGAAGCAAAGATGGTAACCCTAGAGGAAAGGATATATTTGAAATTGTATGATACTAGTACTTGTGCTCAGGTGAAAAACTGCCTCCCTGAGGTCCAGCTTTAAGGCCTACAGAGGGTAAATGTGTCTAGAGTGTACCACTTTAGACCACAGTTAGGAGATCACACTTGTGAATGCTGCTCCATGCAAATAAAAGCCACTTATAAAAAACAAATAAATGTTTGGGAGAAGCATTAACCCCTAGCCTTCTCCCCCTCACAAAGTAACAAGGAAGACTATTCAGACATGCAAGTGCACTTTACTTGCAGCCTCACACTGACCATTGCAATGAAAACTAGTCCTAATTCACAGTCCCAAAATACAATCACACAGATTTGCCCAGGCCTTATAGTTATTTCACCATTTCCACTGTGGTCACTGGTATTTGGCACGCATGAAACTGCCTTATGCTAAGTCAGACTACTGGCCTACGAAGGTCAGGACTGTTCACTCGGAATTGCAGCAGCTTTCCAGATTCTCAGGCCGAGGTCTTATAATCACATCACCTACTAGTACCAGATCCAATTTTAATGGAGATTGCACCTGGAGGGGCATGCCAAACAGATGCTTCTACTTGAGCCACAGCCCCTCCCACTTGAGGTGGGAAATACCTGAACGATCAGTTTGGGCCTTGATTCTCTTTAACTCCGAAAACTTTTGTCTAAACTTAGCATCAGGCTCGCTATTAAAAACACACACACACAACGGCTTCATATATCTACTGAGTACTACGTCAACGCGCCTGCTTTGTGACGGATTATTCCGTAAAGTTCTCTCGGCAGACCGAGGGGGCAGCGTCTTTATCTCTGCTTTATGAAAACCTATCCCTTTAGCGGGATTGGTCGTTCATTCCGGCGGGGAGCATTACTGCTTCTTTTTTTCAAATTCAAACCTCCAAAGCGTTAGGCCTATTTGCATAAGGAGCACGTATGTGAAGCGACAGAACCTCCACGACAGAGGAAACAGGGCAGCCGCCTCACAGGCTTGATACTCAAAAGAGGGGCAGAAGCAGCATTTAAAACGGGTAGTATTTCTGGCGTGGGGGGCGGATAGATGTGGCGAGAAGCGCGCGCTACTGTGGAAGCCAAGAGACGTACGCGCATAGGACTATGGGAAACCTAACGCCGCTCATTTCCCGCGCAATTCCCATTTTCTTCCCCGGCTCCCCTTCTGTTTTTTAAAAACTGCCCTCTTGACGGTTGCCTTGACACCCCCCCTCCCCCGCTCTAGTTCCGGCTATGTACCGTTAACCGGTTCTAACGGAAAAGGCACCCCGGAAAGGGAAACGCTGTGGAGCGCCCTCTCCTCACTTCACTCCCCCGGGGAGAGGCGCGCGGCGAGCAGAGATCACGCCCCCTCGAGAGGCTGAAGAGCCGGAGGAGTATCGCGAGTGGCGGTTCCCCTTAAGCGGCACCATCTTGACCTTTCCGGTGCTGTGGGGGAGGACGCAAAAGAAGCCCCAGCGGGGTTAGCTTCTTCTCTGAGGCGGCGCCGTCGCCGCATCCCCCTCCCGCCTTTCAGAGACTCTCCTGCCCTTTCCCCCTCCCGCTCCACCACCGCCCCTGCCTGAGGACGGTGTGCCTCGCCCCACACTGCTGCGTGCAGAGGAACCGGTGAGGGGGGCCCGCTCCCCGTAACGCGGGCCGCCTCCGCAGTTTTGGGGAAGGGGCGGGAAACGAAAGGCCTCCTCTGCCCAACGCCCCAACCGGTTGTTGTCTACTTGGGTTCCTTTAGCGGAATCGTCCTTCCCCCTCCGGGTCACCTGTCCGGCTAACCGCCGTCTCCGCCTGCCGCTTCAGTGCCGCAGTCCCTTTGCGGTGCTCCCTCCTTCCCTTTCGTCGCTTGTATTGTATGGTTTCAATGGCGGCAGCTCTGGAGGCCGGTGGTAGGAAACGGGGAGGGGAGGGGCTGCTCCTTCTCCACATACCACCTCTAGGAGGAGTCACGGCAGCGTGGTCCACCGAGCGCCCCCGCCGCCCGTCCTGGCACTGGCGCGCTCTTCTCTGGGCAGAGCCCAGAACGCGTGAGAACACTTCGAAGAAAAGAGCAAGGGTAGGGATAGCGAAAGAGGCTTTATTTTGCACTCCGTCCATCACTGCTGCAAGGCATCTTGTAAGACCGCTCTCCTAAATTACACGCAGTATTTGGTCTTAGTGCCTTAGGTATGAACACTATATTTAAGACTGCCACAGCATAGCTGCCTAAATTGAAAAAAAGAGAGAGTGGGTCTGTTGTAGTTTATGTTTTTGGACTGACTGGCCACATGTTACAAAAATTCCTCCCTTCTATAGGTTGCTTGGAGTTTCTGCGGTTAGAACGGTATTGTTTACACATGAATGCCTCAGAGGGAGAGTCCCTTTCGAATGCTAGATGTGCAGTCATATTGTTTAGTGTTAAATGGGGTAGTGCTAACTCTGATTTATGTATTTACATCCACCAGTGAAGCTTAGAATAACTGGTTCACCCATAACTTTTATTGACTGGTGTGAGTCACTGGTGGCTTTTCTCAGCACAACCATGACCTTTGGTCATAGGTAACCCCCCCCCCATGTTCTGATGCAGCACACACTCACTTTTTCTTTGGCTGCTCACAGCCTCACAGGAAATTAGAAATCAAATGTGGAAGATAGTGGTTCAGGATACATAACTTACAGTGCCATCCTAAGCAGAGTTGTATCCTTCTAAACACCTTGACTTCTGAGCCTTTAGATTAAGAAGGGTGTAATTCTGCCTGACCAGGCCTGGATGGCTCAGGCTGCCCTGATCTTGTCAGATTTCAGAAACTAAGCAGGGTCAGCCCTGGTTAGTACTTGTGCAGGAGACCTCCAAGAAAGTCTAGAGTTGCTACGCAGAGGCAGGCAATGATGAACCACCTCTGTTTGCCTCCTGCCTTGAAAACACTAAGGGTAAGGGGTTCCCATAAGACAGCTGTGACTTAACAGCACTTTCCACCAATTCTTCCTAGGATGGCACTGTTCAAGTCCAATTGTAAATCCTGTTGTGAGGGTTTAGGATGACAACTCAGCAATCAGCATATTCGAAAATAAATTGCTAGTATTGGGTAAGCTCTGCACTGACACAGAATTGGGTAATGTCAGGGGCATGCCGTAAATGGAGAGGGACTTAACTTCCTGAGCCTCTTCAGCCTTTGTTGTGCCTTTGATGCTGGCACAATGAGCAAAACCTGTAGCATTTACTTAGTAGTGCTCTGTTCAGAACTACAGGTCCTCAGGACCCACACACTGGAGGAGATTGCCCTACAGCAGGTGTAGCCAAACTGGCTTGGGAGCCACATGGGGCTCTTTGACACATATTGTGTGGCTCCCAGCAGGTTGGCTAGGGAAGTGAAGGGGAGGCATGCCACCCTGATTGGTCTTCTCTTCCTGAGCGAGTGTTCTCCTCCCTAGGTAGCCTTTTGGTTGGGGGGGGGCAGGGAAAGAAAGCAACTTTAACTTTAAACATGTTCTCAAAGGCCCCCCCCCCCGCCGGCCAGTTTGGAGGAGGCATTTGTCTCTTTAAACCCCTTCGCCAAGCCAGCTGGCATGGGGGCCTGGGGGAGTTGAAGAATGCAGTTAAAGTTGCTTTATTTCCACTTGTACCTTCCTCCCATTTATTTGCTTTCTTTCCACCTCTTTCTTTCATTTCACCTTTTCTCTCTCTTTCTCCCTTTCTTTCTCTTTCTCTTCCTTCTCCTCCCTTATCTATTCTCTCTCTCTCTCTCCCCCTCTCTCTCTCTCCCCTCCCTACCTCCCTCTATTTGTTTCTTTGTTTCTGTCTCTCCTTTCCACCTCTCCTTCCCTCCCTCTTCCTTCCTTCCTCTCCCTCCCCATCTATTTGCTTTCTTTGTTCTGTCTTTCTTTCCTCTTCTTTCACTCTTTTTTCAGTCTTTCTCTCTTAGGCAAATAAATATCATTAGCGGACAAATAAATATCATTATCAATAACTGTTTTTACCCCTTTTGTTTTTGGCAGTCTCATTTAATATTAATAAAAAACAAATTTGCATATTTTCCAATTAAAATGTGTAATATTTGTTCATGTCTTGCGGGTCTCAAACATCTGATGTTTATTCTATGTGGCTCTTACATTAAGCACGTTTGGCCACCCCTGCCCTACAGCTTGGGGGTATTGGGACATGGCATGCTGTACAAGTAACAAGGGTGGAAAATGGTCAGTAATATCAGTAAAAGTCCGTTTTTTCATCTTGGTAATTAATTTCTCAGGTTTTTTTTAAAGAATTGGTCAGTAAAGTCAGTATTTCTTTGTTTTTGTGAATGCAATTTGTGTTTTGTTTTCATTACTGCATTTTTTTTGGGGGGGGAACATGACTTCCCAGTGAGAAGACACTTCCCCCCCCCCCAGTTCAACTCAAGGCTCATATATTCCATAATATGTTTCATAGGGGCATGGCGGAATCGGGAGACAATGCATCAAATTTAATTTTCCTTCATTTTTTTTTTGATGGATAGCCATCATGATGTGAGGATTTCACAAAAATTCAAAGAGATCTCGGTATCACAAATCAGTGGTTCTTGAAATATGTTTCTTCTAGGTGGCTATCACTAGAGAATGCTGCTACAAGACTGATTGAACAGTGGCTAGCAGTTACAAAGTACTTAAAGGACTTTGTTCTTAAGAGTAAAACTGATTTGGTGAATTTTTTTACAAATTATAGAAACATAATTATTAAAAGCAGAGGTGATGTTTTGTTGCACAAGTGCCTGCTTATTTACAAAGTTCACTGGAGTGTTCCAGAAAGAAGAGCCTTTGGGGCATGTGATACATAGTGAAGTAAAAATACAAGAACCGTAATGAATTGTGTTTGTAAGAGTTCAGCACCATCGTCTCGTGAAGCCTTCAGTGATGAGCACGACATACCTGTGAGAGTTATCAGTGAAAGCAGAATCTGTGATGAACTGAAAAAACTTTCTGAAAACTTTCTGGAATTTTCTTTTTGTAGCAGTCTGCAAACAAGCCCATTCTCAGAATTCTTCAATGTTTAGCTGTGGGCAGCAAGTCAAGCAAGGAATCCACAAGGATATAATGAAAGTAGCAGCAGCACTCCCAGTGATTATTCCCCTGGACATGATTGAGGATGAATGGAAATGTCTTAGGTTTGAAGATGAAACTGCAAGTGAAACTTGCTTCATAGATACATACTGGAATCAGTTCTTTGAAAAAACAAAACCATCTGGAGATCCAAAATGCCCCCGGTTACCAAGGTGGTGAAAGCAGCATTATCATTATCTCATGGTAGTGTAAACACAGAAAGAGGGTTTTCAAAATCTGGATGCATTTTGACCGATATAATGGCCAGCGTGTCAGAGAGAACTTTGAATGCCCATCTGATGGTCAAAGAAACTTTATATCATTGATAAGAAAACAAGGTATACCGTGTTAATATCACAAGGAGCTTTTACAGATGACAAGAGCAGCTCATGTTCATTACAAGCAATATTGTGATGAACAGTATGTCATTAAAGAGAAGGAGCAAAAAGAAAAAAGAAAGGGAAAAGGCAGAGAAGTTAGGTTTTGGAAGATAGACAGTGAAAAGTATAGTATACAAGAGAAGGAAGCAAAACTGAAAAAGTTGAGAAAAGAACAGAATGAAAAGAGGATGATTGTTCGGAAGTTGCTGAGTGATGCAACCAAATGTGTAAAGGAGACTGCTGAGAAAAAAAGATATGGTGGGATTCAACACGGCACAGCTCATGCTAGAAGGAGTGGAGAAAGCAATGGAAGAAGAGGGCAAGAAAAAAAATGCTTGCAGATGCATTGCAGGAAACTCTTGGGAAACGAAAGCATTCATTAATAACTTTTCAGGGGGGGGAAAGATAAAGTAAAAGCAAAGACAACTCTTACCTTACAGTAATTATGTTTTGTTCTCATAAAGATTATTTTATATATGATTTTAATATGTTTTGCTGTTTTATTATCTGCAGTATGTGATTATTTTAAAAAGGGAATCTTTTTGCCTTAAATTTTGTACAATAATGAAAACATTGTTCTATCTTTCTAAAAATATTTTTTTCAATAAAAAGGTATGTGATGGCTGGCTATGGGGATGGTAGGGGTCAGATAATAATTTTTTAATGGAGTCATAGTTTTACTTTTAAAATGCTGTTTCTTGTCAGTATTTGGGCAGGGTTTTTAAAACTTTGGTCAATAAAATTAGTAATTTTGACCCTTTGACTAGTTTCCACCAAGGAAGGAAGGAATCCCTGCCTCACACCAAGAGTGCTGGAGAGATTTGCAGTGCAGTCCTAAGCATGTTGTTGACTCAGAGATAAATCCAGTTGAGTTTAATGGGTCTCCCTAGTAAGTGCTTAGGATTGGCAGCCTGGAGGAAAACTATATAACTTATGTGATGTTTGAACAAGTCATATTTAATACCAGAAAAATCACATCACACCCTCCAACTAAGCTCATTAACTCTTTCTGTCTCTTATCAGGCCAAATTGAAGATCCAGAAGAAAAACAACTCCATAGTTAAAAATCAACTTCATAGATAAAAACAAAAAGCCTCCCATTATTTTCTGTCCTTTGTGTGTGTAAGTTGGTGTCAAGTTGCAGGAGACTTATGGCAAACCCAAGCAAGGGGTTTTCAAGACAAGTGAGAAGCAGAGGTGGTTTGCTATCACCCTCTGCTGCAGTTTTTCTTAGAGGTTTCCCATCCAACTACTAACCAGCCCTGACTCTGTTTAGCTTCTGAGATTTGACAAGATGGGGCTGTACCATGTCACCTGCCCTCCCAATACTGTTTACCAGACCATAATAAGGCAATGGGTCAGATGTGTCCTGTCTTGCTAGAGTAAAGCCATATCCACTGACACAGTCTTCAGGTACTCTTTTTTGCTACAAGTGGAAGCGTGGCATCAGGTTCTGCTGTCAGAGAGGATGAGTTCTGTGATGAAATCTGTAGAGATGGTTCTCCATGGCCCAGCTGGTGAGGGCAGGGGCTATAACAACCCCTTGGGTCTCCCTGGCAGATCTCTTGCTTGTCAGCAAGACTCACAGTGCTACATACTAGGTCACATGGGCTTGAATCCAAGAGCCACCAAAAGTTGATATGTAAAATCTAAAAATTGTTATATTTTACAGTTGGTAACAGTTGTAGTAAGTCTCATCATGATCTACAATTAACTTGTCTAAACTGTTTTAAAACTTATCTTTGTTTACTGTTTGCCTATGTAACTGAAAATGGAATAGGGCAAGGATTAGTAAGCATTTACTCAACTTGTTCCATGTATTTATAGAAATGTGAAGCAGATATGTGTTTTGATGTGATTGTTTTTAGCTGAGTTCTGAAATTTGCTCTCTCTCTGTCTTCTCTCTCAAAAAAAACTTTCAAAGGTGCATCTGGGGACTTGCTAGCCATAGGAAGCATTTCCTAATAATCTTCACACTTTTGTTGTTGTTAACGCCAGTTTGGTGTAGTGGTTAAGTGTGTGGACTCTAATCTGGGAGAACCAGGTTTGATTCCCCACTCCTCCACTTACACCAGCTGGATGACCTTGGGCAAGCCATAGTTCTGGCACAGCTGTTCTTGAAAAAGAGCAGTTTTTGTCAGAGCTCTCTCAGCCCCACCTGCCTCACAGGGTGTCTGTTGTGGGGAGGGGAAGGATTTTGTAAGTTTCTCTGAGATTCCTTTGGGTAGTGAAGGGCGGGGTATAAATCCAATTTCTTCTCTTGTTAAAAGAACTATGAAAGAGTGTACTATAGTTTTTCAAGTTAAAAAATTACAAGTAATGGATACTATCAAAAAGTGTTTAGTTATTAGTTGCATAAGAAAAGGATAAGACAATTTCCTTCACCCGATACAGACTGGGATAAAGTCCTAAAAACACAATGCCCCACAAACGGTTGTAGATCCCAAACTGGAAAGCCACTCATTGCAGAAGGGAAAGTAGAGAAACTTGTTCAGAAAAGGAAAACCTGTAAAGAACAGAGAAACTTTCTATATCACGTCCTCCATAAATACTAAACCAACAGCTCTGAGTAATCATGGTGTACCAGTCTGTAGAGGTTACAGTCAGATTGGGAGATAGAGGAACCTTGTGCAGTTAGAGCTTCTGCAGAACTATGAGTCCAACCATACATGAACTTCCTATGTCCTTTTCTGGTGCCAACTATTGGAAAGCCTTTGCAAGAAGCTGGTGATATCTCAGGGAGCACCACAAGAGAACCCAGATCTGAGTTGGATCCATTTGAGGTCCCAATTATTATAGTGAAGGAATTTGATAGAGGACAAAGTACTGGCCTTAATACAACTTGGACAGAAATATATGATAGTGAAAGTCAAATACCTTTAATGGCATAGCAGTAAAATATATAGATATACAATAACATAGCTTGAAAATTTAAAAGCATAACAAAATAAATCATTCCTTTAGGAGTATAGATCTAACTTTGGCCGCTTTGGCAAGAAACTTGGCCACTATAGCTGTGATATCAGGATTAACATTCTTTAGAAAATACTGAATAGCTTTTTCCTTATTTGAAGTATAATTAAGAGGGAATAAAGATGACAACAATTCTTTGCGTAAGGCTGAATGAAGTTGACAGTTGAAAATAATATGATATATTGAATCTACAGATTTTAAAGGGCGTGGACATAACCTTTCCACATGATAGTCAAACAGAACCTCATAGCATGTCTTGGGATCAAGGTAAAAGCTGCCAAAGTGCAGCCAGAAATCTGATAATCTCAGATATATCCCCTTTTAAATTATCTTTGTGTATGTGGGAAAGGCTTTCTCATGGACCACTGCCTTGACATGGTGAGGGGGTTGTGTGGTTCAGTAAGGTTGTGGGCTATGCCATGGAGGGCCACCCAGGACAGACAGGCCACAGCAGAGAACTCAGACAGAACGTGATCCACTGGAGAAGGAAATGGAAACCCACTCCAGTATCTTTGCCAAGAAAACCCCATGGAGAGTAACAAAAGGCTAAAAGATATGACACCGGAAGATGAGCCCCTCAGGTTGGAAGGTGTCCAGTATGCTGCTGGGGAAGAGCAGAGAGCAAGTACAGTAACCACAGAAAGAAAGAAGTGACTGGGCCAAAGCCGAAAGGACGCTCAGCTGTGGATGTGTTTGACAGTGAAAGGAAACTCCGATGTTGCAAAGTACAATACTGCTTAGGAACCTGGAATATAAGATGTATGAATCAAGGTAAGTTAGATGTGGTAAAAAATGAGATGGCAAGACTGAACATCAACATCTTGGGAATCAGTTAACTAAAGTATATGGGAATGGGCGAATTTAACTCAGAAGACCATTATATCTACTACTGTGGCCAAGGATCCCATAGAAAAAATGGTGTGGTCTTTATAGTCAACAAGAGAGAGAAAAGTAGTAATGGGATGTAATTTCAAAAACATCAGAATAATCTGTGTCTGAATCCAAGGCAAACCATTCAATTTCACAGTAATCCAAGTCTATGCCTCAACCACTGACGCAGAAGAAGCTGAAATGGACCAGTTCTATGAAGACCTACAACACCTAGAACTAACACGAAAAAGAGATGTCCTTATCATAGAGGACTGGAATGCTAAAGTAGGAAGTCAAAAGGTAACTGGAATAACAAGTTTGGCCTTGGAGAACAAAATGAAGCCAGGCAAAGGCTAACAGAGTTTTGTCAAGAGAACACACTGGTCATAGCGAACACCCTCTTCCAACAACCTAAGAGGCTACACGTGGACATCACCAGATCGGCAACACCAAAATCAGATTGATTATATCATTTGCAGTCAAAGATTGAGAAGCTCTGTACATTCAGTAAAAACAAGACCTGAAGCTGACTGTGGCTCAGATCATGAGCTACTCATTGCAAAATTCAGGCTTAAACTGAAGAAAGTTGGGAAAACTGCTAGGCCGGGGGTGTCAAACATGCAGCTGGATCAGGCCCCCAGAGGGCTTCTATCAGGCCCACAGTGGAACTGGCTGTCTTCTGCTTCTTCTTTCAGTTCTGCTGCTACTGCATCATCGTAGGTTTGCAGCTTACAGATACTCACCTGAACAGCATACTCAAGATTGCAACAGCACAGACATGTTGATGCAATAATTTACAGCAAAAGGTATCAGTTACCAGACACTGTTAAGTAAACAAAATATCGCAAGAGTGCTAATGTTTTAAGCATGTTTTTATTTTAAGTAAAAAACCCCACCATTTGTGTTTGTGTCCTTTATAAAGTTTATATCTCTGCTACCTGGCATTACATTTTATGACACACATGGCCCGGCCCAACAAGGTCTCATTTATGTCAGATCTGGCCCTCATAACAAAGGAGTTCGACACCCCTGCACTAGGCCATTCAGGTTTGACCTAGATAACATCCCTGATGACTATACAGTGGAGGTGAAGAATAGGTTTAAGGGACTAGATTTGACAGAGTGCCTGAAGAATGATGGACGGAGGTTCGTGACATTGTACAGGAGGCAGCAATCAGCACCATCCCAAAGAAGAGGAAATGCAGGAAAGCAAAGTGGCTATCTGATGAGGCTCTACAAATAGCAAAGGAAAGAAGAAAAGCAAAAGGCAAAGGTGAAAAGGAAAGATTTACCCAACTGAATGCAGATTTCCAGAGAACAGCAAGGAGAGATAAGGAGGCTTTCCTGAATGAATAATGCAAAGTAATAGAGGAAAAGAATAGAATGGGAAGAATTAGAGATCTCTTCAAGAAAATTGGAGAAATCAAGGGAATGTTCCATGCAAAGCTGGCCATGATAAAGGACAAAAACGGTAGGGATCTAACAGAAGCAGAAGAGATTAGGAAGAGGTGGCAAGAATACACAGAAGAACTATACAAGAAGGACCTTGACAACTACGATGGTGTGCTCACTGACCTTGAGCTAGACATCTTGGAGTGCGAAGTCAAATGGGCCTTAGAAAGCATTACTAACAATAAAGCTAGTGGAGGTGATGGTATCCCAGCTGAGCTATTCAAAGTCTTAAAAGATTATACTGTTGAAGTGCTGCACTTAATATGCCAGCAAATTTGGAAAATGCAACAGTTGGCCACAATATTGGAAAAAGTCAGTTTACATTCCAGTCCCAAAGAAGGGCAATGCTAAGAAATGTTTAAACTATCACACAATTGCACTCATTTCACATGCTAACAAGGTCATGCTCAAAATCCTACAAGCTAGGCTTCAGCAGTACATGCACAGAGAACTGTCAGAAGTACAAGCTGGGTTTTGAAGAGGTAGAGGAACTAGAGATCAAATTGCCAACATTTGCTGGATTATGGAGAAAGCAAGGGAATACCAGAAGAACATCTACTTCTGCTTCATTGACTACGCTAGAGCCTTTGATTGTGTGGATCACAACCAACTGTGGTAAGTCCTTAAAGAGATGGGAGTACCAGACTACCTCACATGAGAAACCTGTATAAAGGGTCAAGACACAACAGTTAGAACCAGATATGGAACAACTGATTGGTTTAGCATAGGAAAAGGAGTACGACAGGGCTGTATATTATCACCTTGCTTATTTAATTTATATGCAGAGTACATCGTGCAAAATGCCAGCCTGGATGAATCACAAGCTGGAATTAAGATTGCCGTGGAAAACATCAACAACCTCAGATATGCAGATCATGGGGTTTCGGTTTCGGCGTCGCGAATGGCGGCCGCTTCTCGGGACGCTCCCGGAGGCGGTTAGCCCACGCACAGTTAGGGGGGGTCTTCGCATGTGCGAAAGACCCTAGTGAGTCCTGCAGACACCGGAAGAGAAGAGAGGAGGGACTTCTGGTCCAGACAGCCCCCCCCAAGAGCTTGCTGTCAATCAACAGGAAAAGGAGATGCTGTGCCCCCTGCTGGAACAATTGCAGAAAATCAACGAAACTCTGTTTAAAATGGATAGTGTTCTCATCAGTCGACAGAAACAGATATCGGAAACAACTAGAAAGATGATGGAGATCGAACAGAAATCGAATCTGATTCTAGGTTTCCAGGGCGTTAAAGAAGAAGAGAAAGAAGATCTCGGATTTACCTTGACAAATGTCTTGGCACCCCTAACTGGCAGTGAAGCGATAAAATTAAAAGAAGAGGTGGATGAGGCTCCCAAAGCCTATTCCGCTTTTATAAAAGAGAATATTCTGCCAGTAGAAGGGGATGTTGAGCATAGCAAGCGACAAACTGGAGATCTAATTCCATCTGAAGAGTTTATGGAGCCCTGGAAGCTTGAAGGCCAGAAGTTTAAGGAAAAAGAGAAAAGAAAGAAGAAGGATTTCATCTTCAAAATACAGAAACTTCTGAAGAGACACGCCAGCAGGGAGGAAGATGCAGTATTCAAAACTGGGACAAGTGAAGAAGACAGCAGCCCAGGGGAAAGTGGTGATGGAACGGAAGACTTCAAAGTTAAAATGGACTCAATCCATAACTGGAAGAGATTTAAAAAGAAGATACTTTGAGGACTGTTCGTGTAACATCTGGAAGGAGCTGTTTAATTACTAACCCCAATGGACTTTACTAACTGCATTAACAGAGTGACTTTGGACTTTGCAATAGTTAAAAAGAAGATCTTCTAACCATGATAGATGCCAAAATTGGTATTGGTTATTAACCTAAACTAACCCTCACTAACAGGAAAAATTTCACTCCATCTTTTTCTTTCTCCATCTGTCTACCCTTCCCGTTTCTTATAAAAAGAATAAAATTCTCTCTTTTTTAAGAGTTTTACAAAAAAAAAAAAAAAAGATATGCAGATCATACCTCTCTAATCGCGGAAAGTGAAGAGGACCTAAAAAGCCTCTTTCTGAGGGTAGAAGAGGAGAGCGCAGAAGTTGGCTTGAAACTGAACATTAAAAACCCCTAAGATCATGGTATCTGCCCCCATCACTCCTTGGCAAATAGAAGGGGAAGTCATGGAAGTGGTGACAGAATTCATGTTCCTGGGATCCAAGATCACAGCAGATAGTGGCTGCAGCCATGAAATAAAAAGACATCTGCTCCTAGGAAGGAAAGCTATGCCAAACTTAAACAGCATAACAAAAAGTAAGAGACATCACCCTGCCAACAAAAGTCTGTATGGTCAAAGTGATGGTACTCCCAGTAGTAATGTATGGCTGAGAGAGTTGGACCATAAGGAAGGTTGAGTGCTGAAGAATAGATGCTTTTGAATTATGGTGCTGGAGGAGACTCTTGAAAGTCCCTTGGACTGCATGGAGATCAAATCAGTCAATCCTAAAAGAAATCAACCCTGACTGCTCACTGGAAAGCCAGATACTGAAGCTGAAGCTCAAATACTTTGGCCACCAGATGATGCTGGGAAAGAGTGAAGGCAACAGTAGAAGGGGATGACAAAGGATGAGATGGTTAGACAGTGTTATTGATGGAACAAACATTAAGCAAACTCTGTAGGATGACAGAAGACAGGAGGGCCTGGTGTCATGTGGTCCATGGGATTGCGAAGAGTTGGACTCGAGTGTGTGACTGAAGAACAACAAAAATATGGGAAAGGAGACTTCATGGTCACTAGCCTTTTAGTGCTATCTGTGACATGTACCTCCTATAAAGTTGATTGCTGGAGCATACATTTCTCCTGCAACATGGACTGTGGTGACTAACCTATGATTGGTGGTGGTGGAAAGTACCATCAAGTCACAAGTGACTTACCACGACCCCATAGGGTTTTCAAGGCAAGAGACATTCTGAGGTGGTTTGCCATTGCCTGCTCCGCATCATAACTGCTAATTCTTGGCAGTCTCCCATCCAAATAATATCCAGAGCCAACTCTGCTTAGCTGCCGAGATCTGACAAGATCAGAATAGCCTTGTAGGGATCGAAATATCCCTTCCCCATAGGAACTTCTGGAAGGTCAGAATCTCCATCTGGTTACACTAAGGTCAAGGTAGTCAGCACGTATCCTGACTGATCTTTCTCAGGTTCCCTGAATTGAAAACTTCCTAGAGAATCTCATAGCCCATCATAGTTCAGAAGCTTCTGACTGATGCAACTAATAGCCTTTGAGAACCTTAAATTTGGTTATGTTAATTTAATTAGGAATATAAGAGAAGCCATGTTGAATCGTGCCAGTAGCCCATCCAGTCCAACACTTTGTGTCACACAGTTGCCAGAAAACCAGGTGCCATCAGAAGGTACACCAGTGGGGACAGAACTTCAGAAGCCCTCCCAGTGTTGTCCCCCAAGCACCAAGAATACAGAGCATCACTGCCCCACACAGAGTGTTTTATCCATACTTCTTTTATCTGTTCTAAACCTACTGCTCATTAATTTCATTGTGTGTCCACAACTTCTTGTATTGTGAGAAAGGGAGAAAAGTGTCTTTCTCTGGCTTTTCTATCCCTGAACAACTCAGTGTCATCCACAAAGTTAGCAACTTCCCTGTTTCCTCCCAACTCCAGATGATTAATGAACAAGTTAAAAAGCACCTGACCCAGTACTGAGCCATGCAATACCCCACTGCTTACCACCCTCCATTGTGACAACTGCCTGTTTATATTCACTCTGTTTCCTGTTAATTAAGCAGTTTTTAATTCACAGGAAGACTTGTCCTCTTATCCCATGACTACTGAGTTTTTAGGAGCCTTTGATGAGTAACTTTTATCAAAAGCTTTTTGGAAGTCTAGGTAAACAACATCTACTGGGTCACCCTTGTCCACATGTTTGTTTATCTCCTCAAAGAACTCTTAACAGGTTAGTGAGACAAGATCTTCCTTTACTGAATCCATGCTGATTCTTCCTCAATAAAACAGGGTTGCACTTACCTGTAACCAGGGCTTTTTTTTTGTAGAAAAAGCCCAGCAGGAACTTATTAGCATAATAGGCCATACCCAACAGCAGGAACTCATTAGCGTATTAGGCCACACCCCTGACAACACATCTCATTAGCATATTAGGCCACACCCCATGTTACCAGAAGTGTGGTCATCCAGCCACATCCATCTTTTGCTTCTTATTCTGTTTACCTGTTTGTTGTCAAACCCCAGGGCTTTTTTTGGAGCAGGAACTCCTTTGCATGTGAGGCCACGCACCCCTAATGTAGCCAATCCTAATGAGTTTCTGCTGTTTGGTGTGGCCTGTTATGCTAACGAGTTCCTGCTGGGCGTGGCCAACTTGGGAGCCAGCCGGAACTCTGCTCCTGTGCGTTCCTACTTCAAAATAGCCCTGCTTGTAACTGCTGTTCTTCGAGTGGTCTTCTGTGCAGGCACACATGGGACTGCACAGTCGCAGGCCAGCCTATGGCGAGGAATTAGAAAGCTTCTTATAAGAATTTTCCAGACTCTCATGAGTACTGGCTCCCCCTCCCACTGACAGTGTCTTCCCGCCTAGAAATCATGTGATGTGGGAGGGGCCAGCACTCATCCCTCAATTCTCTTAAGCTGCTGGGTAATCAAAAACTCACTGAATACAGACCACAGGGGGGACGGAGGGTTGCATGTCCTGACTCATGTGAAATTTAGAGACAGGGAGGAAGTCAATATGAGGTCTGAACACCACCTTATCATTGTGGTACTTTAGATGGGGATCACAAGACAGGGCCCCGATTTCACTTATTCTTTGGGCAGATGTGATTGCCACTAGGAACGCCGTCATGAATGAAACCCAAGAGACATCCATGGTAGCCAGAGGCTCAAATGGTTTATGTGTAAGCGCAGTAAGTACCAGAGATAAACACCATTGTGGGGTTGGGGGTACAACAGGAAGGTAAAGATTACATAAATCTTTCAAAAACCATTTAGAGTCATGGGCAGAGAATACAGAACAACCTTTAGAGATGACGGCGGCAAGCTGCCCTCCTTGAAGAACAAAAGGAATTCAAATATTTTATTCAGACTGCATAGTTGAAGTTTTAGACCCTGCGCAGAAGCCCAATCGGTGAATTTTGCCCACTTCGATGCATAAGATTTCCTGGTAGCTTCAGCGCTGCTTCCAAAACATCTGATACTTTAGAGGTCAAGGAAGCTGTGGCTGAATCAACCAGGCTGCTAGATGGAGGCAGATCACTGCTGGGTAAGTCACCTGCCTGTGACCTAACAGAATTGCAATGTCCGGGGAATACAGTATTGTCCTGACCCGGGACCAGCCCACCCTGCCGCCGTCGGCCCCGGCCCGGGACCAGCCCACCCTGCCGCCGTCGGCCCTGGCCTGGGACCAGCCCACCCCACCGCCGCCTGCAGCATCAGGGTGATGACAAGGAAGAAGACCCACCCCGCACCCCCCACGAAACCAGCAAAGTCGCCGTGACTCGCCCCACCAACTGGGAGCCGCAGCAGTCTAGGGGTGGTGGAGGCAGGCGTCGAGAGGTCCAGAGCACCCGGGAGAGCCAGGAGGCGGCTGCGGGCGCTTCAGAACAACGTGGGTGGCAAGGCAGGAGGAGCAGAAGTGCCGACAACATGGAGGCCCGGCTGGAGAGCGGAGAAACAGGACAGCAAGGGACCGGAAGGGAGCCCCACCCAGGAAGGATGCCAGCAGAGTGCGGGGGAGGTCCTGCCTCAGCCAGCATTGGAGAGGAGGAGGGTCCAACCAGGGACTGGGACGCCTGAGCGACCGGCGAGGGAGTGAATGGGAGGGGGGGGCAGAGAAGGCTTGGGTGGAGCACGGGCTGTGGAGGGGAATAAAAGGGGGAAATGAGAGCTGGCCGGGGAGGAAGCCAGACTGAGTGAAGCACAGCGAGAGACCTTTGTGAGAGAGAGGACAGAGGGTCGGTGCCCGAAGACGAAAGACCTGGAAGACAAAAGACCTGTTCCTCCAATTAGTGCTGTAACTAAGGAGGACAGGCTCTGGTCTGAGGCCTTTCTTTCTCAAAAACCCCTTTGACCTCCCTGGCACCCAGGCCATGCTCCTCCCTCCCTCCCTCCTCCCTGTTGGGAGTAGCGACATGGCGGCCACTCCTGGGTGCGACAAGTATGTTCCCTGGGACAAGTGCCAAAGGAGAGGAAACCATGTCCTCCTGGGCCAAAACAGGGCTATGAGGATGCATATTGCCTGGTCGCTCTTCAGCTTCACCAAAACCCTGGGGAGGAGCCCGATGGGGAAGACAAAAAATAGGGATCCCTGCCATTGGAATTGAAAAGCATCCTCATACAAGAACATAAGAGAAGCCAATGTTGAATCAGGCCAATGGCCCATCTAGTCCAACACTCTGTCACACAGCGGCCAAAATATACCAGGTGCCATCAGGAGGTCCAGCAGTGGGGCCAGGGCACCAGAAGCCCTCCCACTGCTGCCCCCTCCAGCACCAAGAATAGAGTGCATCACCTGCCCCAGACTGAGAGTTCCCATTCTATACCCTGTGGCTAATAGCCACTGGTGGACTTCTGCTCCATATGTTTATCTAATTTCCTCTTGAAACTGTCCATGCTTGCAGCTGCCATGACCTCCTGTGGCAGTGAATTCCATATGTTAATCACTCTTTGGGTGAAGAAGTATTTCCTTTTATTTGTTCTAACCCGACTGCTCAGCAATTTCATAGAGTGCCCACAAGTTCTTGTATTGTGAGAAAGGGAGAAAAGTACTTCTTTCTCAACCTGCTCAATCCCATTCATAATCTTATAAACCTCGATCATGTCACTTCTCAGCCGTCGTTTCTCCAAGCTAAAGAGCCCCAAGCATTTTAACCTTTCTTCATAGGGAAGGTGTTCCAACCCTTTTATCATTCTAGTTGGTCTTCTCTGCACTTTTTCCAATGCTATAATATCCTTTTTGAGATGTGGTGACCAGAACTGTACACAGTATTCCAAATGAGGTCGCACCAATGATTTATACAGGGGCATGATGATACTGGCTGATTTGTTATCAATTCCCTTCCTAATAATCCCCAGCATAGCGTTGGCCTTCTTTATTGCAGCTACACATTGTGTAGACATTTTCAGCGAGTTATCCACTACGACTCCAAGATCTCTCTCTTGGTCAGTCTCTGCCAGATCAGACCCCATCAACGTGTATTTATATTTAGGATTTTTGGCTCCAATGTGCATCACTTTGCACTTGGCCACATTGAACCCCATTTGCCACGTTGACGCCCACTCACCCATCCTCAACAGATCCCTTTGGAGTGCCTCACAATCCTCCTTGGTTTTCACCACCCTGAACAACTTCGTGTCATCTGCAAATTTAGCCACATCACTGCTTACTCCCAATTCCAAATCGTTAATAAACAAGTTAAAAAGCATCGGACCGAGTACTGTTCCCTGTGGTACCCCACTGCTTACCACCCTCCACTGAGAAAGTTTCCCATTTATAGTCACTCTCTGTTTCCTATTTATAAGCCAGTTTTTGCTCCACAAGAGGACTTGTCCTGTTATCCCATGACTATTGAGCTTACTTAGGAGCCTTTGATGAGGAACTGTATCAAAAGCTTTCCGGAAGTCAAGGTAAATAATATCTATTGGGTCCCCCTTGTCCACATGTTTGTTCACTCCCTCAAAAAACACTAACAGGTTAGTGAGACAAGATCTTCCCTTACAGAACCCATGCTGAGTCTGCCTCAATAGTTTTTGTTCATCAATGTGCCTACTAATTCTTTCCTTAATAACAGTTTCCACCAACTTACCCGGTATCGATGTCAGACTGACTGGCCTGTAATTTCCTGGATCTCCCCTGGAGCCCTTTTTAAAGATGGGAGTGACATTAGCTACCTTCCAGTCCTCAGGAATGGAGGCAGATTTTAAAGAAAGATTACATATTTTTGTCAGGAGATCCACAAGTTCACATTTGAGTTCTTTCAGAACTCTCGGATGAATGCCATCCGGGCCTGGTGATTTATTAGTTTTTAAATTGTCCATCAGTCGGAGGACTTCCTCTCTTGTTACTGCAATCTGATTCAGGTCTTTCAAACCCCCTCCCGAAATCGGTGCTTCTGGAGTGGGCAAACACTTCTCCTCTTCCACAGTGAAGACAGAGGCAAAAAATGCATTCAGCTTCTCAGCCATTTCCCTATCATCCTTCACTACTCCTTTTACCCCTTGGTCATCCAAGGGCCCCACTGCCTCCCTGGCTGGCTTCCTACTTCTAATGTATTTGAAGAAAGTTTTATTGTTGGTCTTTATGTTTTTTGCGATATGCTCCTCATATTCCTTTTTGCTTGTCTGATCACAGACTTGCATTTTATTTGCCATAGTCTGTGTTCCCTTTTATCAACCTCACTAAGACTAGCTTTCCACCGCTTAAAGGAATCCTTCTTACCTTTTACAGCTTCCATTACTTTATTTGTTAACCATGCAGGCTTTTTTCTATACCTATTTGTACCTTTCCTAACCTGCGGTATATATTTTTTCTGAGCTTCTAGGATTGTCTTTTTAAATAGTCTCCAAGCTTCCCCAATGGTTTTGACCTTCTCCACTCTTCCTTTCAATTTCTTCCTCACATGTCCCCTCATACCAGAGAAGTTACCCCTTCTAAAGTTAAAAGTGGTTGCGTCAGTCTTTTTGGGCAACTCCCTATCTGTACAAATGTTAAACTCAATGACATTATGGTCACTGTTCCCAAGTGGTGCAATCACTTGTACATCTCTCACCAGGTCTTGGGTGTTACTTAGGACCAAATCCAGGATCGCCTCTCCCCTGGTAGGATCTGTGACCATCTGTTCCACAGCACAGTCATTGAGAGTGTCTAAGAACGCAATCTCTTTTTCCCGACTAGAACTCATATTGACCCAATCAATGTGTGGGTAGTTAAAGTCGCCTATTACAACACAGTTATTTCGTCTAGCCGCTATCTTTAATTCATTCATCATTTTATAATCCTCCTCTATCTTTTGATCTGGTGGGCGATAACAAACTCCCACTGTTAAGCCTCCTTTTGGACCCACTATTTCAACCCATAGCATTTCCAGAAGCGAATCCAATTCTCTTACCCTCTCAATCTTACTGGACGGTATACCCTCTCTGACATACAGAGCCACCCCACCTCCAACCCTCCCCCTATCCTTCCAATATAATTTATAACCAGGAATCACCGTATCCCACTGATTTTCCTCATCCCACCAAGTTTCTGAAATACCCACAATGTCTATTTCCCCCCCAACACCAAGCATTCCAACTCCCCGATTTTACCTCGGAGACTTCTAGCATTTGTGTATAAACACTTATAGTTTCCCATGTTTGTTAAGCCCACAGCCTTCCTCTTGCTGCCTCGAGACCTTGCCAGGCAGTTCCTATCATTAGCCACAGTCTCAGTGGACAATTGTAATCCATTTCCTTGTACAAAAGTAACAGCTACCCCTTCATCTCTTTGAGATGAGCCATCCCGAACCAGAGACTTTTCATCTCCTGTCGGCTTTCCCCCATTATTCAGTTTAAAAACTGCTCTGCCACCTTTTTGATTTTGAGCGCCAGCAGCCTGGTTCCTTCTCGGGACAAGTGGAGACCGTCCCTTTTGTACAGCTCCCTCTTGTCCCAAAAAGCATCCCAGTGCCTAACAAACTTGAACCCTTCCCCCTACACCACCGTCTCATCCACGCATTGAGACTCCTGATCTGTGCCTGTCTCTCCGGCCCTGCGCGTGGAACAGGTAGCACTTCCGAGAAGGCTACCTTGGAGGTCCTGGCCTTGAGTTTCCTGCCCAGCAGCCTAAATTTCTCCTCCAGGACCTCACGACTGCATTTCCCCACATCGTTGGTGCCGACGTGCACCACGACCACTGGCTCCTCCCCAGCACTATCTACCAGCCTATCTAAAACACGCGTAATGTCCGCTACCTTCGCACCAGGCAGGCAAGTCACCATACGGTCAGTACGCGGGTTCGCCACCCAGCTGTCTACCTGCCTAAGGATCGAATCACCAACTACCAAGAGCTCCCCTCCCACCCTTCCCAGGGACGGTTCCTTGGTACGAAAGGATACCCGTTCACCAGCTGAAGAAGAGGTCCCTTCTGAGGGCACATTCCCCTTATCCTCAGCATGGTGCCCCTTTTCCCCTTGACCCTCATGCTCCCTGGCAGCAGCCGGGCTGCCAGATTCAGAGTGGGACATATCTAACAAGTCCCCGAGAGTCTTCCCCGTGCACCTAACTGACTGTCCCTGCTTCTCCAGGTCAGCCACCTTGGCCTCAAGGGAGCAAACTCGCTCCCTGAGAACCAGGAGCTCCTTGCACCGAGCACACACCCAAGACTTCTGACCAGTGGGCAGATAGTCATACATGTGACACTCCAAGCAAAACACTGGATAGCCCCCAACCCCCTGCTGGCATTCTGGCTTCATAATTATTTTTAAACAAATACTTTTCTATAACCCCCTTTTAAAACCCTTTGTATTTATATGGCTCCTGTTGTAGGAGTCTACTTACCTTACCTTACCAAGGAGCCAAGGTCCTGGCTTTCTGGCTCTTCCTGGGCTTCTTACAGAGCCCCTAGGCCAAGAGCCACAGGCAAAGAGCCTCGCCCTTTTGCTCTCGCCCTTCGGCTCGTGCCAGAGGCTCGTGCCTCTTGCAAACTTCCTGCCTTAAATGGAATTGTCTCCCAGGAGAGGGCGTGGCCATCAGCTACTCAAAATCACCCAAGGCACTTAATGACGGTCAAACAATGACCCTTTCACACCCCAACTCCAGCAGCCAGGAGTCTGCTATTCAATTTCACCCAAGCACTTAATTACAGGCAAACAATGACCCTTTCACACCCTAACTCCAGCAGTCAGGAGTCTGTTACAACTCACCCACACACTCCCAAATACAGTCCCTGACACAGTACCTTCTCAGCTAAAGCACCTCAGCTGAAAGTAAATAAATAAAAATACCACTCACCCCTCTGGCAGCTCAAACACCTTGCTCCTTCTCAGAGCTCAGCTGGGTCAGCTGACTCCAGGGAGCTCTGACTGCTACCCACTGTTAAACAGTAGTTAGGGCATAGTGCATTTGCTTCCAAAACAAAGAGGTCCACCAATGGGAAACCAGAGTGTTGGAAAATAGGTAGGAACACAGGGTACATAAGAGAGCCCTTTGTGACCTGATGTCGTTACCTGCTCAGCCTGTCTGCGATGACATTGTGAGGACCTGCGATGTGGATGGCTGTTATGTGTATGTCGTGAGCTATGGCATATTCCCAAAAGATGGTAGCCACTGTACATAGTCTCATGGAGCCAGTGCCTCCTTGTTTGTTTATATAATGCATAGCCATGGTGTTGTCCCTAGCCACTAAAACGCAACGACCACTGAGAAGGTTTGCAAAAGAATGGAGAGCACGTTTGATGGCTCTAAGCTCTAAAAGGTTAATATGTAGGGAGGCTTCCCATTGAGTCCAGGAGCCTTGTGCAGTAGTAACTCCACAATGAGCACCCCATCCCGTTAGGGATGCATCCGTAAAAACCTGTACAGAGTGCAGTTGCAAGCCAAGTGGCATCCCCCTGAACAGGTGGGCAGTTGATGACCACCAGGAAAGAGAGTGCACCACCACTCTTGGAACCATGAGCTTGGACCATGGAGAATGCTACAAGGGAGAATAGTGCCTAATCAGTTTTGCAGGGTGCGCATATGTAGCCTAGCATATCGGGTGACTGCAGTAGTAGATGTCATGTGACCCAACAGCGTTTGGAGATATTTGACTGAAACAAACCTAGTCTGGGACAGCCGAGTCACCAGCCCCCGTAAACGATCTCCCCTCTGCTTAGGAAGGAAAGCCTGACCTTGAGAGGAGTCTAGTACTGCTCTAATAGATTCTACAGTTTTGTAGGGATCAGTACGGATTTCTCTACATTGATCAGGAGACCCAAGGAATCAAAAAGGTCACGTGCGTATCGTAAGTGATTCAACAGGAAGTCCGGAGACTTGG
This sequence comes from Gekko gecko, assembly GCA_029375565.1. Classification (NCBI taxonomy): domain Eukaryota; kingdom Metazoa; phylum Chordata; class Lepidosauria; order Squamata; family Gekkonidae; genus Gekko; species Gekko gecko. The sequence continues at coordinate 29,588,720 of JAPDNY010000008.1, read as the reverse complement.
CAGCAAAAAGCCAGTCATCAAGATATGGGTAAAGGATGCAACCTTTAAGCTGGAAATGGGAGACCACCACAGAGAGGACCTTCGTAAAGATCCTGGGAGCTGAGGAGAGACCAAAAGGCAAGACTGTGTACTCCAGTAAGCAACCCATATAAGTAAATCTCAAGTACCTCCTGGAACTAGGGTGGATTGCGATATGGAAATACACATCCCTTAAGTCTATTATAGCAAACCAGTCTTCAGCATTTAGTAAAGGCAAGATCTCCTGTAAGGAGAGCATACAAAATCTGGGGACCAACAGAAAATCGTTAAGGTCACAGAGATCTAAGATTGGTCTCTTACCTTCCCCCTTTCTTATTGATAGCAAAATACCTGGGGTAAAAACCCCAAGGTGAATTTTTGTCAATAATATCCAGTAACGCTCCCTTTTCAATCAGGGAAGACAGTTCCTCCGACAGAAACTGGGAACCAGCAGCTTCTGCAGGGGGAGGCAAGTGGCAGGGCGGTAAGGAGTGAAATTCCAGGTTATAACCATTCTTTATTAACGATAACACCCAAGAACTTTGTGTAATGGTATACCAGGCATCATAAAAATAGGACAACCTGTCCGAAAACATTGGTGTGCATGCTAGTCAAGTAGCAAACGAACCCTTAGTAGATTGATCCCCAGGATAGGCACTAAAGGTCTTTTGTCTAGACCTATTCTGCCTATGTGGTTGTGGCTGCTGTTGGTAGGGCTGTTGCGTTGAAGCAGGTATTTGATCTGGGGGCCTATAACCCTGGTAACGGGGGTACCTAGAAGAGTGGAAACGGTTACCAGATTTTGACCAGTACCTCTGTTTAGATGATTGTTGGGATGTAGAAGCTGAGATGCCCAATGTCTTGGCCTGTGTCATGATCTGTGCAGGATGGAGACAGGGCCTAGAGGCCTAAACTATAGGAGGGGCCTGTTTGGCAGTAGAAAGCAGACAGCCTACAATCCCCACAATGCTTGGGGATGGGTTTTAGCCAATGGAGTGCAGAGATTTTGTGTAGGCCTCTGGCGATCTGTACATGACTGGGAGAAAAGCCTGAGGCCTAGGGCCCAGGGGAGGCCTGTGTGGTAGTAGAAAGCAAGCTGCCTACAATTCCCACAATGCCTAGAGCCAGCTGCAACCAATGGGGATACTAGAAGTCTCTGGGTGATTATACTTGGTTTCAGTTTAACTGACGTTCTTTTCCTCTGTGGTCTGTGAGGAGACTGGTCTGGGACAAAGTTCCCTCACTTGGAAGAGTAAGTTAAACCTAGTCTAAAGAGGGCTGTGAGGAAATGGTTCTTTGGCTCTTCTGCGGTTTTCCCTCTCACAGAGTCACCGAGGGGGAAAGGCTGGTCTGAGAGGAAAGGATCCCTCACTGGGCTCAGTGTGAGTGTTAGGCAGGAGGCCTGGTAAGAAGATAGGCCTTAAGTAGTACCAGTTAAGGAGTAATAGGTAGCTGCGTTAGCTTTGTGTTCTTCTATACCTTTTTAAAGCACCTTGCCTTATTTACCTTGCCCCAGTATTGTTCTTAATAAACCATTGTTAAGTACTCTGCCTGGTCATCACGCCTGCGTTTTCTTGGCTGTAAAAGGGGCATTCTCGAATGGGCTTGAGAGGGTACCCTGGGCCTTCTCAAGGGACTGTAAGTCTAGGGTGGTGGCAGTGGAAGATGGCGACCCCCTGGGGTCATGACAGCTTGTAACTTGTACTTCCTTAATTTTTCTAAAACATCGGTCTGGTCACTAAACAATTCATGGCCCTCAAAGGGGAGATCTTCTAACTTTGCTCTGATGTCAGGGGGCAAAGTGGAAACTCTGAGCCAAGAGTGATGTCTCAAGACAAGGGCAGACACCATTGCTCTGCCGTGACAGTCTGCATTATAGTGGGAAGCATTTAACTTGTGTTTACATAAGGCCTTCCTCTTTGTAGCCAGATCTGTAGCTAAGAGGTGCTTGTCTTCAGGCAAAAAGTTAAGAAACAAAGCCACTCTTTCCCAGAGCAACATCTGATAGCTGCTTATAATTGCCAAATGATTGACTAAGCCCAATAGCACTGGAGGAATCTTGTGCCCAACCATGTCTAATTTGCTCCCTTCTTTGTCTGAAGGAGAGGACCTAGACCCAGCACAACCCTTGGCTGGGAGAACCTCAACCATCAATGAATTAGCCTTAGGGTGCTGAAATAAAAAGGCTGAAATAAAAAGTGTCTTTCATGCGATACAGGCTTTCCAGCTTTCTCAAAGAGGCTGGCACAGAGGCAGGTCGCTCCCAGGCTGCCGCGATGACTTCTTGAATGCCTTACAGGAAAGGAAGGGATACCGGTCCTCCTTCAGGATCAAACAGTACCTTCATGAGCAGATCCTTTGTCTGTGGTTCCAGGCTAAATATTCCAGGTTGAGAGCTTTAGCCATTCTTATAAGCAGTTCAGCATAAGGCTTGTTGACATCTGCAGGCAAAACCGACTGGAAAGTGCCTACTAGATCATCCGGTGGAACTTGTAACAATGACTCAGAGCCCTGCGCAGAAGCTTTATCACTAACCTCTTCAGATGGGAGCATGCTGCGCCTTCCACTTCACCAGTCTATTTATTTCATCTCGTGATGAACAGGATGGGGGGGTACCATGGAGCAGGGCATAGTTGATCCCATCCCCCCCATCCTGAAGGCATCATCATCAGCACTGGATACCAATGGGCTGAGTAGGACCAGTGCAAATTGCTCTGGTAAGGCCTCAGTGGTGAGGATGGCGAGATCTCGCTGTCAGGATGCCGAAGATCAAAAGGCTAAGGAGTACAAGAAAGGCAGTGTTGGCATGGACATTGAAGTCCCCCAAAACTATCAGTTTGAGGAAATGCAAGGCACACTGCCACCACCTCAGCTAGCCTCAGCAGGGACTCAGTTAATAAGCTAGGTGGATGCTAAGCCAGCAAGACTCCCACCCTCTCCTTGGCATCCTATGTCAGACCTACACAATGTCAGCAATGCTTGGTGCATGAAGCTGAAGGAGAAAGAATCCTGGATGAGAATTGCCATCCCCATCACCCATCTTCCTGTTCGCGGTTGATGGACTGAGAATTCTGAGGGAGTCAGCTGAGTGAGAGTTACTACTTCATCCTCATCCACCCAGATCTCAGTCAAGCATGCCAGATCAAAATTGCCTTTTCTAATAAATTATTTGAGGGAGGCAGTCTTATGAATAGTTGATGTGACATTGTACAACATCAAGCTTGAAGAGGAGGTCAAAGAAGACTGGGTCTGCACATCATCATTCCTTGGGATAGGAAGGAGATTACAAAGGGACCAAGCATGTCCATATCTCAATCTCCTTCTAAATCTAACGCTTACCCACCATCACACCTCCCACTTGCCCATCCTACAGGGATTCCCTGGAGACCTAGGCACATCTTGCAGCTTACTCTAGTTTCTCTTTACACTTGTGGGAGGATCTAACCAACTGTGCAGCAGTTTTATAGTGCACCAGAAAAACCCACAATCAACCAAACCCACAAGAGTCCAAGCCAGGCATTGGACCGCCACCCTAGCCACCTTTGTAATCAATACCCCTCCCCCCCCAAAATAATCAGCCAGTCAGGATTTGCAAAAGCTGTTGCCTCTTCTTGGACAGAGCTGCAGCTTTTGGACTCCGCCTGGTGCTTTCCTGATGTTCCAGCAAGGCAGTCTCAAGCACCCCTGCTGTGGCCTCACTTATTACTCAGGTAATTAGCTCTAATCATCAACCAGCTGAGATCTGTAGGAGCTGTTGCCTCTGCTGAGACACAGCTGCAGCTTCTGGACTCTGCCTGGTGCTTTCAGTATGTTGTTCAGTAGCACAGTCGAGTTCGACTCTTCGCAACCCCATGGACCAGATCACGCCAGGCCTTCCTGTCTTCCGCCATCCTCTGAAGTTTGCTCAATTTCATGTTCGTTGCATCTGTGACACTGTCTAACCATCTCATCCTTTGCCGTCCCCTTCTTTGACCTTCAATCTTTCCCAGCATCAGGGTCTTCTCCAGTGAGTGCTCCCTTCTCATTTGGGACCAAAGTATTTGAGCTTCAACTTCAGGATCTGACCTTCCAGGGAACAGTCAGGGTTAATTTCTTTTAGGATTGACTGATTTGATCTCCTTGCAGTCCAAGGGACTCTCAAGATTCTTCTCCAGCACCATAGTTCAAAATAATCTATTCTTTGACGCTCAGCCTTCTTTATAGTCCACCTCTTGCAACCACACATTACTACCTGGAATACCATTGCTTTGACCCTGCGTGCTTTTGTTGGCAGGGTGATGTCTCTACTTTTTATCATGCTGTTTAGGTTTGCCATTGCTTTCCTCCCCAGGAGCAGGCATCTTTTAATCTCATGATCTTGGATCCCAGGAACATGAAGTCTGTCACTACTTCCACGACTTCACCTTCTATTTGCCAAGGAGTGATGGGGCTGGATGCCATGATCTTAGTTTTTTTGATGTTGAGTTTCAAGCCAACCTTTGTGCTCTCCTCTTTGACCCTTAGCAAGAGGCTCTTGAGGTCGACTTCACTTTCTGCCATTAGAGTGGTATCGTCTGCATGTCTGAGGTTGTTGATCTTTTCCCCAGCAATCTTAATTCTGGTTTGTGATTCATCCAGGCCAGCATTTCACCTTATGTACTTGGCATATAAATTAAATATATTTCAATATACAAGTTTTAAAAAAATTAAGATAGGCACTGTGTGTTTTTCATTCCTCTGAGTGGTAGGAAAGTCTAGTGCAAGCTTTACAGGGTCAGTTTTCTTTGGAGCTCCAAGCCTAAGAGATTAGTATAAGAAATTAATTTTGCAGAAAAACTGGAACCACTGGTAAGCATATCCTGGAAGTGGATCCCTTCCCTGTAAGTGAAGCATCTGAGGCAACACTAAAATTCAAAGATGCGCAGCCAAAGACAGTGTCATGGGGGGAAAGCTTTAATGCTGAGACCACCAGAAGGGCACGCAAATAATTTATCTGGGAAAGGACAGAAAACAATATTTTCAAAATGGTCAAAATTATGCAGGAAAAAGATCTGCCAAGGTGTCACATACACACTTGGTTATACTTTTTATAATGTTTATAATCAAATTTCTTGTTCTAGTCAATATTTATCCTTATATAAAGTACATTTCATAAGTATAAGTAAAGCCAGTAGGTAATGATGAGTACAATACAAAACCTTGATGCAAATATTCTTGACACTGTTTTGATTATGTTCCTAGAATGTTTTCTCTTTAAAGTGTCTTAACAGCTGTGAAGTAGAAAAGCAGACTGAAAAGTCTTCATTTTTTTCAGGCTCCTATACATTTATCACTCTTTTGTTTGAAAACATGTACATCCAAGGAATGCAAGAGATAAAGAGAACACACTTTCCCAGGGTTAAAAAGTGGTTTCAAATGTCTTTTTCAAGTCTATCTCTCTGTTGGTGTCTGTCACCAATATCTTAACAGAGCACTGCAGGAATGACAAAAATATAGATAATATGGATCAACGCAATAGCTCTCTAATGTCTGCTCCTACCCTGCCCACCAAGGTGCTGTTGGATTTTTGCTGAAGTGAGCAGCGACCAACGGAGACTCCTACCCTTCCCCCAAGGTGCTACTGGGAGATGTAAATACTTGTCTGCTCTTGAAATCAGATATATTGATTTTCTACAGAATTAGAACTTATACAAAACTCACCCCCAACAAAGGAATTGCAGGCAATTCAGTTTCTATTGAAACATTTCCTTTCAAAGAGTTGACTGGTAATTTTCAGCATGGAATAGCACTGCCCCCAAATGTCAACTCGTGGACTTCTTTAGCAGGATACTTCGCAGTAGTGCTTGAAATCTCTGTTTGAAAAGCCTTTGTGCAGTAGTGTGTGTGACTTCTGCTCTGTTCAGCAGTGGAAACCTTACAAAGAAGCACCGTTAGTAGAACTTCAAGCTCCGAAAGGCAGAGCAGAGTAAATGTATTTGAGCCTTTCAGCACTATGAAAATTTTTTGATTTGATTTTGGTATTAAAAATAAATTGTTGTGTAGCTTCAAAACACATAGTCATCCTCCAGTATGCCAATATGGTAGTTCTCTGCAAAAGCATCCAGTCATGGCTCAGACTAATCAGAAATATTTAACAGAAGTAGGTATTGGGAGGCATGGATGCTGAGCAGAATATTTGTATCAAGATTTTGTGTTCTACTCATATCATTATCTATTCTTTGCTTATATTTATGAAATGTACTTTATATAAGGATGAATGTTGTCTAGAACAAGAAATTTGCATTATAAACATTATAAAAAGTGTAACCAAGTGCGTTAAAATTATAGAATAGTGGTTTTCTTTGGTGAGTTCATTTTTCCCAATTGCATTCACACCGAAGCCTGTCTTGTTTTTCAAGTTGTCACATACAGGCAGGTAGAATGACATGACTGGCTGCATTTGAAGAAGCCATAAGCCTCAACTATTTGTGTAAAATACGGGCTGCCTCAAAATAGCTGTGAAGAAAACACAAAGCCTACCTAGTTTAAATAGAACAGACAGGACCAGTAGGAAGTAAACTTTTGGCCTGGGAGAATCCAAGATAATACCAATAAAATGAACAGACTGAGAAGGGAGAAGGAAGTATTTTCACAATTAACTAACAGAGCCAACAGTTCATAATATACAGTATGAGAGCCAAGTTGGTTAAAAGGACCTCCTGGTAAGGGTCAACAGCCAACCCTTCAGCAAGGCTGGGGGGAGGGGATGAAACATTGGAACACACCTGAAAGTCTCTTCAGTGGGGTGATATCATTCAGCTGGTTAGGTCATGCCTCTGCTCACTCATGTAGGGCTATGCAAATTTTGCATGGCTTTCTACCGGAGTGATCAAAGGTTGACCCTCCAGTCGTGTCCAAGCCCTGCTGTATGTGTTCTTCACTTGCATTTTTCTGTCTCTTTTTGCTAAGATTGCATGTCTAGATGTTCTCTGCCTCTTCTTTTCTCCTTTTTTGGAGTGGATGGGTTGGAAATGGATGACTTTGCCCCACTGAAGAGAAGAAATCTTCAAGTGAGTTCCAATGTTTTGTTCTCCTTCAGTGGGGGAAAGCATCAAGTTGGTTAGCTTTACCCAAGCTATACATCTGGTTGGGATCCCTCTTGTGGTCTATGGACCACCCATCTGCAGTAGGGCCCTCCTGCCAAAGGCTGCCTCTTCTGAGGCTGTTTGGCCAATTCTATAGTGCTTGATGAAGATAGAGAAGGATGCCCATGTGACTACTCTGCAAATCTCTACTGCCGCTCTAGTGGAGAAGGCTGCTGAAGCTGCTGCTGCTCTGGTCAAATGAGTTGTGAGTTTGCTGGACAGTGGCAATCCCTAGACCTCATACACATTGAATATACACTGTTTAACCCAGAATGCAATGATAGATTTTGTGATCTTTCTTCATAGATTATTGCTGCTGTGTGAGACAAACAAGGAGTCTGTGAGCCTCAAAGGTGCTGTTCTGTTCAAGTAAATGCAAGAGCCCTGCGCATGTCTAGCTTATGCCAAGCCTTTTATTTGGGCTGTTTTGGTTTGAGGCAGAAGGATGGTAGTATTATTGTCTGATTTAGATGGAATGCCAAGTTAACTTTGGTTACAAACTGAGCCCTTCTGGAAGATATTACATAGCTCCTTTTTGGAAGATAATGCTGGCATCTCCAACACCCTTCTTGCTGATGTTACTGCTACCAGGAAAGCTACCTTCCATAACAGGAACTTGAGTTCCACCGATTTTAATGGCTCGAAGGGTGGTTTTGTGATTGCTCACAAGACAGTTGGAAGGCTCCAGGTGGGGAACCTATGCCTGACAGGTGATGCCAGTTGCCTTGTTCCCATTGGGTGCATTCAGACGCGCCGTTTGAGCCGTTTTTGGCACGGCTCAGAAACGGCTTTTACCTGCGCGTTCACACACCCAACATCTGCCTACCGTCCCCAGCCGTCGCTTTCTGGAGCAAACCCCCTTTGAAACGGAGTATTTTGACACCACTTACCCAAGTGGTGTTTTCCATGATTCTCCGTTTCAAGCCGCACTTTTCCCTGTCTGATCGCTCCATCCAGCCACTTCCGGGTGCTTCAACCCCCCCCTCTGGGAAGCTGCCTCCAGCTTCCGGTTTTAGTCCTCCATTTTTTTTTCCCCTTACCGGTGTGCGCTTGAGCGGAGCTCCGCACTTAAGTTAAAAAAAGAAAAGGTTCACTGGTGCCTAGTTTAGGCATTTAGAGGAGTCCGGGATCTCGGGGAGGCCATTTTAAAAAGGACTCTTCATTTAAACTTTAAAGGGACCTGTTGAGATCGCTCTTCTGCGCACCCGCCAAACTTCCTGTTCGGGAGAGGGCTGCCTGTGCGCATGCTCAAAGGAGAGGGGAAACCCCCCCCCCCACCTGCAGGAGGACGGCGGGGAGCTCGGAAGGAGGAGGTGAGTCTGATCGCGATTCTCCAGTTTAAAAAAAAACGCATCGTGCCGGAGCAGTTTAAACCGCTCCAGCACGCTGTCTAAACGCACCCATTATGAAGCATTTTGTATGCATTTTTGTGGACAGGTTTTTGAGCCTCCAAAGGGCCAGAAGAGAATTGAGGGCTGTGATCTGCCTCTTTAACATTTTGGGTTTGAGACCTTCTTTCCAATCGACATAGAGGAAGGCCACAACGCCTCTGTAGGATGGATGTAGTGGGTCCAGCTTTTTGTCTGCCACATGTGGCTATATATGCGCCTCGTAGGCAGTTTTCTGGATTGAAGCATAATGTCCACTGTTCCGCTAGAGAAGCTGTGAGCTTCTAAGTCCACCCGTTCAATTTCCATGTAGTCAGCTGCAGCCAGGCTGGGTCTGAGTGAAGGACTGAGCCTGATTTTCTGCTGTTTCTCCCTTGGGAGGAAAACCTTTGCTAGGTGTGGGCAGCTCCTGGCTCCCAGGTGTACTAGATCCCTTGATGAGTCCATGTGGCTTTTCGAGGCATTGCTAAGGAAACCATGCATTTGCAGGGCTTCCACTGTCCTTTCTGTGAACTTTGTTGCTATAGTTACATCCTTTGTGTTTATCAGGATGTTGTCTAGCTGGGGTATACATGGATTCCCCTCTGTAGTAGCTTTGCCACCAGGGCCACCATGATCTTGTCTGATGTTGAGGAACTGGAGCTGTCCCCCAATCATGTAGTCAGGTGGAGTGTTTTTTGGCAGGTGTATTCTTGTCCTGCCTGGATGCTTCTTGTTGCCTCTAGCCGGTTATGGTATCCTCTGTAATTTTTGGGGTCCTGGTTCTCTGAAGCCTTGAAAAGGCTGGTGTGATTTAACTTTTGAATCTCTATCCCTGCTCGTCAGGGATGAAGGCATTGCCCTCTTTTTCTCTTTTCTTGCTACTAGGACTTTTTCCAGGCTTGATTCCCCAAAGAGAAGTCTGCCCAAGAATTTTTCTGACAAAAAGGTTGTTCTTAAGATAGTAGGGTCCACCTTCCAATGTTTCAGCAAGATGTTCCGTTGTATGATTATGTTCGCCACTTGTGCCCTTGCACAGAACTGGATGGTGTCCTGTGATGCATCTGAGGCAAATTCTGTCAGTGTATTCATCTGAAGCAAGGACCTCCTCAGGTCCAGCTTCTCTCTGGGCTCTGTAATAGATCATCAGCTCAAATGACAACTGCCCAGTTAAAATGTGAGAGCACTGCTGATGCCCTTATTGCCAGGGATGATGCCTAATGCAGTCTCTTCAATGCCATTTAGTTCTTTCTGCCCACTGAGCCCTTTAGAGCATTCTCCCCATCCTTGGGCAGTACCACTGGGGAATCCACCAGGGGCAACTTTGGATCCTCCACCACCTCATCTGGAAAGGAATAAAACTTTTTGGATATAGCTGATAGTGAGTTGGTGGCCCTAGGCAGTGCCCATTCCACCTTGAGGATGTCCTCAAAGGAATCTGGAAAGGGGAATACAGTTTGTACACTGGCTGGCTTTTTTAAACCTATGCTGTCCAACTTAGCCAAGACAGATAACCTAGGCTTCTCTGGCACCTCGATCTGATAGTTAACTGTGGTAATGGCCTGGTTGCGGAGGCATTGGAAATGGTCTGGTATGAAAAAATATATACAGATGTGTGCTGGATGCCCACAAACAATACAATAACAAAAGAGACTAGAATAAAGCCATAAATGGACCCAGACTATGCCTCACAACCTTTTGACTTTGGCAGCAGCAGCAGTATGCTTGAAAATAAGTGAGGAGACCTTGCCCAAGTAGATTAACAGAAAAGTAAATCAATGAAAGTGTCAACTTGAAGGTAACATTGAATGTGAGATTCCTATGTAGGATTTGTTCCTGAGGAAAGACCAGAGGTCTGAAACACTTAAATATCAAGAATTAGTGTTGAAGGAGAGATTGGAGCAGACTGCTTTTGAGAATACAAGACTGTTAGAAAGATATAGACAGAGAGTCTGGAGCAGACTGCTATATGTAATTTTATTGACTTTTGTAATTTTTCTATGAAGGAATAAGTGGTTGTTTTTCATTACCAGACACTAAATGTTGTTATGGCTTTAATCTAGTCTCTTTTGTTATTGTATAGTTCTGTGGGCATCTACCACACATCTGTATATCTTTTTTCATACCAGACTGTCTTGGGATTGTGTGTTATTCTTGTGGATTGTTTTTCTCGAGGCATTGGAAATGTTCAGCCCGGAAAAGCCTCAACAAGGTTTTTTGCTCTTCTGCCTTCTCCCCTAACAATTTGCCCTCAACTGAGGTATCACCAAGGATGAGTTCCTGCAATCAGATATGGATGGGGGTGAATGCCTTAGCCCCCTCCTGGTCTGGGATGGCAGCTTCCTGGCTCTGGGTCCGCTGTGTGGGTACTTGTCAACTGAAGCCTCATTGTCCTCAGAGGCTTCTGAGGAGTGCAGGCTCTGCTTCAGGTTGCTCTTCTTGCATGGCTAATCTTGATGCCTTCATGAGGTTCCACGCATCTACCTCTCCATCTCCCAAAGCTTGTGGGGTTCTCCTTTTTCATTTTCCCTGGCACTGCAGCTGCTCTTTTTGCTATTGCTGATGCAGAAGCACCTCGGCTTTTGCCACTGCTGACACAGAAGCACCTCCGCTTGGTCCCTGTTCCTACTTCATGATTTATTTATTTACTTATTTGAAAGTTTCTATAAATATCAGCCTTTGCTTTAAAGTCTCTTGGCTTGGAGCAGAGCTCTAGCCTCCTTCCTAAGCAGTAGGGTTATTCAAACTGGAGGGTCAGGCTTTGATCACTCCAATAGGGAACCACACAAAATTTGCATAGCCCTACCTGAGTGAGCAGAATCATGACTGAACCATCAGTATGACTTCCCCCACTGAAGGAGAAAAACCACAGTTTTACATGGGCTACCACAATTGCTGTTCGTTTTGTACACATGTAGGTCCTGATTCAAAACTGAAGGGAAGCACAATGTACTGCAAGTAACAGTTTTCATATCTACAGCAGAGGAACTTTCTGCATGAGGGGTGGAGATGTATGAAGAAATTTGTCTTTCAAAATTAGGGCAGAGAACAAGATTGGTATTTCTAAGAATTGTAAGATAGTAAATAAGGTAACCTTATGTTAGGTGGTGTCAAAGTTCCATCTGAACCAAGACGTGGTCTGTCCTACCTTTTTATCTCCAAAGACAGGGGCTGAAGGGTCATTCCACTCTGAATGTAAGCATTTGCTTTCTACATCTCCCTTTTGGAAACACACCAGACTTTTCATATTCTACTTTGGTTCTAAGAAAAGAACTCATGTCATCCCTTGCATTTTAGCCACCAGACATCCCAGACGATAGAACTCTGCTATGAGTATCTCATAAGCTTCTGCAATTGAAGATCAAGACACATTCAGCCAGGGCAATGGCTACTTCCTCTACATTTGTGAAGAGGATGCATTTTTTTCAACATTAGAAGGAACTGAGTGGTAAAGGTGCAACTCCTCTGCCTTGGGCATGTGAGGGCCAAAGGCTGTACATTCTCATTAAAATCTTGCATTGTGAGTCAAGCAAAACTTGGGACTGGGGTAAATGGCGATTTATAGGTTTATTTGAGGGTGAGAGAGGTTTATGAAAGGGGAGCCTTAGTGGTCTAATGTCACTTGATTAAAGGTTGCAATCTATGCACAGTTACATGAGCATAAGGCTAATTTTTAACATTTCTTGGTCCACACCAGGAACAGCTTAAAACATATTTAGTATGGACAGCAACTAAAGCATCTTGTACAGCAGTTGCTAAGCCGTGTTCTAGGACAAACTAAGATTGTGAGATCTTAGGGCAAATCTACAAATTCCTTCAGGCTATAAGCCTGCAGAGGTAGCCAAACTGTGGCTTGGGAGTTGCATGTCGCTCTTTCACACATATTGTGCAGCTCCTGGCAGAGGGTGGCTGGGGAAGCAAAGGGGAGGCATCCCTCCCCAATCGGTCTTCCATTCCCCAGCCAGTGTTCCCCTCCCTGGGTAGGCTTGAGGTGTGTGGGGGGGAGCAGAGAAAGAAAGTAAATTTAACTTTAAATGCATTCTCAAATACTCCCCGCCAGTCAGCTTGGAGAGGTGGAAGACAGTGTTAAAGTTGCTTTCTTTCCAACTCTCCCCGGTGTTTGCTTGCTTTCCACTTTTCTTTCTTTCCCTCTTTCTTCCTTCCCTTTCGACCTAAAGCTAAATGTGTTCTCCAAGCCCCGCCATACTGGTTGGCTGGCTTGGCTTAGAGAAAGCATTTGTCTCTTTAAACTGTTTCTCCAAGCTAAGCCTGCATGGCAGCAGGGGCAGGGGGTTTGGACCACACATTTAAAGTTCATTGTGTTCCCCAAGCCTCCAGCCCTGCCCACCAGCTTGGAGAAGGCATTTTTCTCTTAAAATCCCTTTGCCAAGCTGGCTGATGGGGGGGGGGGAGTTGGAGAACACATTTAAAGTTAAAGTTGCTTTCTTTTCACCTCTTCCACCCTCCCCATTTGCTTTCTTTCCACCTTGCTCTCTTTTCCCTTTTCTTCCTCCTTCCTCCATCTTTGTTTTATTTCCACATCTTTCTTCTCACCTTTCTATCTCTTCTTCCCTCCCTTTCTCTTCCTTCCTTCCTCCCCTTCCTCATCTATTTGCTTTCTTTGTTTCTTTCTCTCTCCCTTCCTCCCCCTCCCTTCCTCATCTATTTGTTTTCTTTCTGTTTCTCTCTCTCTCTTTCCACCTCTTCCATTCTTTCCACCTTTCTCTTTCTCCCTTCCTTCCGACCTCCCTCCCTCTCCCTCCCCATCTATTTGCTTTGTTTCTTTTTCTTTATCTCTTCTTTCCTCCTCCCCATCTATTTGCTTTCTTTCCACCTTTCTTTCTCTTTTTCTCCCTTTCTTCCCCCCTCTCTTCCTTCCTTCCCCCATCCCCCATCATGCCATCTATTTATCTCTCTCTCTCTTTCTTTCCACCTTTCTCTGTCTCAGACAAATAAATGTCATTAGGAAACAAATAAATATAATTGGACAAATAAATATCATTTTGAATATCTGTTTTTGCCCCTTTTGCTTTTATATTTGATAGTCTCATTTAATGTTAATAAAAAGCAAATTTGCATCTTTTTCAATAAAAACTTGTGTGTAATATTTGTTCATGTCTTGCAGCTCTCAAATATCTGACATTTATTCTGTTTGGCTCCTATGTTAAGCAGGTTTGGCCACCCCTGCTATAAGGGAATTCTCTACATGGTAAAATCGATCACTACATTAAATGTACAAAGGAGCCACTGCACATATTCTTTCTTCCAAAAATAAATTTAGTGTTGATTCTTTTATGTGCTTCTCTGATATTATCTGACAAAAAAAATGCAGGAATAATGTTACAAATATTTACCACTTGTTAGAAGAATCTGTTGATAGGTAGAGGAAAACTTATGTAAAACTTTGGCTTGTGTACTAAAACATACTTCAAATATTAAATGGAAATAATTAGTAGATGTTTATATCTTAAATACCAGGGGACCTGTCAGGATATAGGAGGGAAGTCTCATGTTGCCATTCCCTCTTGCTTTTCCTCTTTGTCCTCCAGCACTAGTTGCAGTTTTTCCCTTCTCTCCCACTATCTGCCCTTTTCTGTTTCTCCTCTACTTCTACTCAGTTTTTCTGTTGCGCTCTCCCATTTTCTGTTTTCCCTTTTGTGCTCTTCTCATCCATCTGTATTTCTGTCCTTTCAATATTTTACCTTTTTTCATCTCTCTCTTGCCTCCCCCATGCTGGTGTTAAGTCTTGAAGTCCTCAGCAGTGTTGATTATGGGTTGCCTATCAACCCTCTCCCCCAATGGCCACTGAGATCTCATGGTGTAATCTCACAAGCTCTCAGTGGCATATTTTACTCAAAGAAACAGACATTACTTCTGTGATTTGGGTTTTTTTTTGTAATAAATGTATTTTTTATTTTCTGCAGATATGGAGCTTTCCTTATGCTTGTGGAAAAGTACCCCATCTGTCCTTGCACCCCATTGTGTGGATTTTTTGATGCAACTGTATGGCCTGGTTCAGAATTAGATATAACAAGAGGCGGGACCCGCGATACTCGCGGGGGGGAGGGAGTATTCCGGCCGCCAAGCTTCCCCCTCCCTCCCCCCCCTAGCAGCGGCGGCGGCAGCAGCGGCGAGGCCAGCCGGCCCACCGAGATTCCCCCTCCCCAGCAGCAGCGAAGGGGCGGCGAGGCTGGCCGGCCCCTCAAGCCTCCCCTCCCTCCCAAGCAACAGGGCAGCGGCGACGGCGGGGGGGGAGGCCGGCCGGCCGCCTGGCCCACCAAACCTCCCCCTTCCTCCCTTTCAAGCAGCAGAGCGGCGGCGGTGACGGCGGCGAGGGGGGGGAGGCCGGCCGGCTGGCCCGCCAAGCCTCCCCCTCCCTCCCAAGCAGCAGGGCGGCAGCGGCGGCGGCGGGGGGAGGCCGGCCGGCTGGCCCGCCAAGCTTCACCCTCCCTCCCCGGCGAGGCCGGCTGCCCGCCAAGCCTCCCCCTTCCTCTCTCCCCAGCAGCAGCGGCAGAGGTGAGGCCGGCTGGCCCGCCAAGCCTTCTCCCGCCCTCCCAGCCCTTGACGGCCCGGCGGCAACAGCCAGTTTGTAGAGCGTTCCCTGCACATGCGCAGGGAACGCTCTTTTTTGGGGATTTAGATATTCCCCTTACATTTTAAAAAACTTTTTAGATTTTTATGCACACGTGGGGACTGCCCCACGTGCGCAGGAAAATCTCCCTGCCCCCCAGGTGCCCCCGATGTGCGGATTTAGATATCCGCACAGAGGGGGCAACTTGGGAATTAGATATATAGATGATGATTATGTACTCTTAGTCTGGGACATTGTGTCTTAATGTGGTTGATACTAAAATTGAAGCAGGACTTGCAGCAGATGCCATCTTTAGATTGTCAGAGGTATCCAGAGACAGTTCAACTACAGCTTTCAAGATAAAAAGATGTAATTAAAATTTTATGTGGGACAGAGATCAGGTCTTCTGAAATTATGTTTAAAATACTTGTAATGATTTCAAGTTATATGTGTGTGTTTCTTTAAATGGTTGGTAAGTTTCAGAAGAACAAGGAGGGTAAAAAAGGGAGATGAGTGAGTGAGGTGACTGGTTGGTGACTGAGAGTGTGTGTGTGGAGAGAGAAGGCAGAGTGGTCAGTCAGAAGCCTGAAGTCAGCAAGCAGCTGCTGTCCGTTGTGGTCAATCTATGCAGAATCTGAGAAGCAGTCTTCTAATTAGAATTATATAGTAGTGCTGTGAAAGCCATTATGATTCTAAAGGAGGATGAAATATACTTAAGGGGGCATATTAGGCAAAATCTAAAATAGTCAAGAATATTTTAAGAATGTGAAGGGAAAAGCTGAAAGAGACCTGAGTAAAAAGGGAAAGATTTTACTGAGCAGCTTAACAAAACATCTTGTAACCAATATGCTCCTTTTACCAATAACGTTTTATCTTGTTTGTTGTTAACCCAGAGTCATATGCTGTTTAAAATATAAGAGTCTCATCCTCAGAACCACACAGTTCAATGAAGGAGCCTTAGAGCTTGGGCACAATACTGTCAGAAAGGTTAATTAATGACTGGAATTAAATTCCTTGTGGCAGCATTATATACACTGAGTGAGAGAAAGAAACAACAAGAAATTTAAAACTACATCACACCTAACACAAAATAAAAAAAGGTACCATGACAATACTGTTCTAAGAAATTATTGTCTTGATGAATTATGAAAGGCTCAGGGCTCATTCATAGGTAAAAGTCAATTTAATATTGAACTATCATGTTGTTAGGACTGGATTACATAAAAGCAGAGAGAACACTGCTGTGACCAAGTATAGTGTCCTATTCCCTTTTTTTATATATTCAGTAAGTTCTTTGAAGTATTATTTGTTGTTTTATTATGTACAGAACTTTAACATTAGAAGGCATTAGTTCCTAAAGTGTCATAGTAATACTAAATTTTAGCGGAAATACCTGTAAATCCACATTAGAAGCATACTTTAAACAAAACTTTAAAAGACAAATGTTTTGTAAAGGGATCCATGCTTTATTTTTTAAATTAGCTGCCCTTTACAAATGACAGATGAATAACAAATAAACATTTACTGTTTTAAAAAGGGAAATATTTACATCATACACAACAAATAGTACAAAAATGCATACATCACAGTTCAAATTGATATATCACTGCAGAAATAATTAAGGAGTGAATGTTCAGAATGTAGTTTTCTTGGAAAGAAGCCAGACTATTAGCATAATGAATAGTATCAAATGGATTGCAGGTCAAAATATATTTACTTGTACATATATTCTGAATTTTGCCATAAACTTACTTTGCTTAGGAAATCCAGGAATTATTGTGCTTCTATATAAAAGTAGAACAATAGTCTTATCCCAGTCAGAATTAGTGAAGTTAAATGTATATGGATGCTGGTTCTGTATATTTGGGTAAATAAAGACTGGATGATTTGAAGAAGCAGGGAAAACTTTATCTTGTACCTGCTGCATAAGTAGAGAATCTGATGTAAATAGATAATTCTAATTATCTGCTTTAAGCAAAACAAGTTGAAATTGCTTTCTCAAAAAGCTTATAAACAATTATCCCACAGCATTTATGTTACCGTGTCAAGAAATGATTTTAAAAAATTAAAAACTTCAGAACAACATATGTTAAAACATAACTTTAAGTCTCAATATAATGTTTATGAGTGTAGAAACAATGCCCATCTATAAATCACTTCCATAAAGTTGTATTTAAAGATTTGTACACCAAACACCACCATATGAACAATAAAAAGCAAACTCTACCTTGTAAAAGTAAAAAAAAATTAAAAATCAACAAATTGCTTCTGTAAATCATTCTCCTTCAACCAATGTCTAATTATTTAAAACAAATCTGCTTTATGAATATTTCAAGTTTTGCTACTCAGAAATCAAAAAGTTTGGTTTGGGCTAATTTTTAAAGCATAGAATGAAATATTCAGTCAGAAATCAATGGAAACCTCCCACTGGTTACTGTTACTAAAATCTTCCATCTTCAAATAATTCGAACTCATTTCTGTTTACCTAGTACTTTTTTATCCAGTCCTTCCCTCCTCAGTTGGTTAAAACTCAGTAGGTTACACTGAGACTGAGCAACTAACCTAAAGTCACCCAGTGAGTTCCATGGCAAAGTGGGGCTTTGAACTTTCCAGGCACAATCCAACAATTTTACAGTTTTTGTATTGATGAACCTTACCAGGACTCAGCTGAGATTCACAAAGTGCCAATTTTAAATTAGTACATGCCTTTGTTACTACTAGAATGTTTTCTCTGGGCCATATGGACATGGAAGAACAAAAGTTGATCTGAATGGTTTTTTCTGCATATTCTGGATAAAATGACAAAAGACATTCATAGGAAGTGCTATGTTTTGCATGAAGAACGTTTCTTTGGCGTAAATCTGTCCTTAGAAATTATGAAGTTGAAGAGAAAGAGTCAAATGGGAAAGGAAAATAATTGCTGAGTTTGGGAATGTTTCTGCAAGAATGTATGTTTACGTAATACGTATGTTCTGCAGCAGTTTCAATGCTTGTACAAGTACAAATGGGAGACATTTGGATTTTATCTTGCACAGTATTCTAGCATGAAGTGTAAAGCAGTACTAGGAACCAACTCTTATTTTTGAAATTGAATGATACTCCTTAGTTTTTATAGAATGATGCTCCTGAATATTAGTTTTTATTTGTAAATACATGTGAATGAATGCTAAAAAACTCTACTTGCCCATACTGGAGAATATCTTGTAGGTAGACTCTAGCAAATGGTTAAATGTGTTTGTAAAGATGTATTTGTTATATGAAGATGTACAACTCATACAAGAGACACAGTAGAGATAATGAAAGTTAAAGGAATAGGAAAGATTTGTTGAAGCAAAGTGTTGAGGTGTATCTCTGGAAAAAAAATGGAATTATTTCTAAATGGAATTCCATACTCCCCAGCATGCCATATGCCAGGGACACTATGTTAATGGCAAAAACCTTTATAAGGTTTGCCATCAATCCATGCTTTCCATCACACAACTCTCTAAAATTTCAAACTTAATATAGTGACTGTATTGAAAAATAATTGCAAACAAAAACTAGATCAGTATAAGCTAAAAGTTATAATTCTTCAGTTTCAAATCCTAAAACCTTAGATGGTCTTTAGTTATATGCACTTTAGTCAAACAGGGATGTACTTGTCTGTAGCTTCTGTTCATCGAGCAATTACCCATGCTGCCCCTCGTGGGTTCTGTACATATATAGGCCTAACTTGGAGAGGTTTTTGAAGCTCAAAAATGCCAGAGGCCACTCCTTTCCCTCCTCCACACTGCTTTCTTGCCTTTTCCCAGTGTGATTCAGAGGGGGAGGAGCACCTGTCCTTCAGTTCCTCCTTGCTACTTCCGCTGCTATCAAAGAGAGAGAGTTTTATTATAACATTAAAGCTCACAGTGAGGCAGGAGGGAAGGATGTGCAACTGCACAGGTGACAACTTGAACAATAATTACAGGCAAGTGCAACCCTGTTTTCATTGTTGTGGTACCTATGCAGTCCCACATGAGAGAATAGCGAGCTGACTTATTAAGTCATGGAAGGTGGATGTCAGCTCTGAGTTGAAAAATGACGAAGCATTGCTGTTCCAACTTCTGCATCTTTCATGGCATCAGCATCCATGAGGTAATGTCTGGCATTTCTAGAGAGACCACAGTGGCTTACAGCAGAAGCTGATTGTGCTCAAGTGGAATGATCATTGAACTGTAAAGGGCAGCCAACTTGTGCAAATTCATGGTGTAAGCAATATAGGATACTGTTGATCTAGGAATGAATTGAACATAAAGTCTGTAGTCTGCTCTGGATCCAGAACAGGAAAAGAGTTTTGTGTCTTAAAGGCTTTGGCCCTGTTGTGTTACAACAGCACAGCTCGGTGGATGTCAGAAATATGGAAAGTTCATTCTTGTAGTTGTGGAAGCAGAACTGGCAAGATGCTGTCTTGGTTCAAGTGGAACATGAATGCCACTTCAGGGAGGAATTTAAGAGGCAGTGTAGAATTGCTTTGGTGCAAAAAAAAAAAAATTAGGAAAGAAGGGTCATATCTGAGACCCTGATGTTCGCTGACCCTTTTGGCAGATGTTGTTGTAACCAGGAAAATCATCTTCATGGTCAGAAGGTAGAAGGGGCAGATAGCTCATTGGCTCAAACAGCTTGCTTCTTTTGATAGTACAAGTAAACTTGGAGGCTGGAGAGGGGGGAAATGAGTTAATAGATCTCGCAATAACAGTTTTGGATTCCACTTTGGCAAAACTTGAACTGTTCTTAACTTGGGTATGGAAACAGGCTATAGGAGATGAAAGTAAACCTCCATGCATTGGCATAGAAGGTATTCAAAATTCTTCCTGGGGAGCACAGTACTGGGTAAATGCTTTTTTGAATAGCCCAGACGGAGAAACTCTTTCATTTGTGAGCATGGGAATGCCAATCTAGTGGTTTTCTGGTGCTGAGTCTAACTTGATTTACTGTTTTAACAGAAAAGTGGCCTGAGAGTGAATAAGTCACACAATTAAGCAGAGGCTGAAAATGCTTGGGCGAACAGAGGGAAAGTGTAGCATCTGAGATGCTTGGAAGTATCCCCTCAGAGAGTTTGGGTCCTAGGCTACCTGGGGGCAAATTACCTGCATTTTTTGTTTGCATTAATGACAAACCTGTTGAAGGTACCCCTGCATGATGGAATATTGGGGCAAGATAATCCTGATTCAGCTCTCCTTGGCGTAAAGCTAGATAAGTGCAATTGAGGAAGTCCAGAAATTGGCCAGTGGTGCGTGCTGCCTTGATAATGGCCTGGTTATGAATAAGCAATTTCCCTATTTGAGTAGCCCAGTGACACAGAGTCATTGAGGCTGTGCCTGCTTGTTTAATACCTGGCTGTGAGAATGTCGGTTGCCACTTGGATATTTTTCCGTCACATTACAGTGAAGGGCAAGCAACCTTAGGAAAAGAGACTTGAGTTCAAGGATGTTTATTTGAGATAGTGTGTCTTGGGTGGAACAGATACCAGCAGCAAGATAGGTCCCAGATGGGCACTTTTATGTGACAGGGGTGCATCTGTGACAGGAATGATCTCTGGAAGTGGGAGGGGAGTTGAATGGTACCACAACATATTGTCCACCAATGTACTGATCAGAATCTAAAAAAAATGAAATTACATGTTACTATTTAATTTCTCTCATATTTTTTTAGATTCTTGAATATTTTTTCATGTTTGCTTAGTAATCTGTTTATATCCAATCATTACTGAAGAAGACCATTGAAACAAAGTTTTGAATATTCAGAGCCTTCGTTTGAATTTGCTTAATCTACTTGTTGAATGCTGAATTCACCTATTGAATTGTTTGGGGAGAACCTTTTGTTCTGTTTGTACTTACCTGTTGTATGCTGAATTTGTTGAATCTATTAGCTCAATGTTATACTTATAAGTTGGATTTTACCAGTTGTATGTTGCTTACCTGTTGAATTTGCTGTATTTATCTGTTGAACTTATATTTACCTGTGGAACTTTCTTGTCTCCTAGTTGTACTTATCTCTAGTTTTTGATAATATATAATACAAGAAGGGGGACCTGCAATACTTGCGGGGGGGAGCTCCATGTGGAGGAGGAGGAAGCAGCTGCAGGAGAGCCTTCTCCCCTTCTCCCCCGCCCCCTGGCACTGGCGGCAAGGCCTGCGTGGCTCCCAGCTGCCAGGCCCACCAAGTCTTCTCCCTCACCCCTGGCACTGGCAGTGAGGCCTGAGCTCAGCCTGCCAAAACTTCTCTATTCCCCCCTCCCCACCGGTGGTGGCGAGGCCTGAGTGGCTCACAGCCACCGGCCTGCCAAGCCTTCTCCCTCCCCCCTGGCACTGGCGGTGAGGCCAGAGCTCGGCCTGCCAAAACTTCTCTATTCCCCTCCCCACCGGTGGTGGCAGGCCTGGTGGCTCCAGCCACCGGCCTGCCAAGCCTTCTCCCTCCCCTGGCACTGGCGGGGCAGGCTCGCCTGCTAAGCCTTCTCCTTCCCCTCTCCCCTCCCCCAGCGGCAGCAGAGGCAAGGTCTGAGTAGCTCATAGCCGCCGGCCCGCCAAGCCTTCTCCCACCCCCTCTGGCCCTGGTGGCAGCACAGTTGCTGGGGCATTCTCTGCGTATGCGCAGGGAATTTTCTTTTACTTTGGGGGGGATTTAAATATCCCCCATATACTTTTTTCAACTTTTTAGATTTTTCTGCACACCTGGAGACTGCTCCAAGTGTGCAGGAAAATCTCTCTGCCCCCCAAGTGCCCCCGATGTGCAGATTTAGATATCCGCACAGAGGAGGCAACTTGGCTACTAGATATATAGATTTATTTGCAATTCCTTGTTCTTTAGTATATTAGCTTTGGCTACTTTAGCATCCTTATACACAGCTCCTTGCACCAGGAAGGTAGCCAGTATATGCTAGTCCTCTGGTAAAAGTTTCAGCTATGCCATCCCAGAAGAATAGCTGATAAAAACAGGTTGCTTACCTGTAACTGATGATCTTTTAGTGGTCATCTGTTCAGTCACACACTTGGGTTGGCATCTATGCATGTACCTGACCTCAGAAAAATATCAGAGCTAGCCTCTAACACTTTTTGGTGCACTTTCTCCTCGCTCTGGGGAGCAGGCATCGACTGCACATGCCTGGTGATGAGGAGAAAGTGCCCTCCTGCTCAGTCCCTTCCATCCGCTGCCAGTAAGTCCCATCAACTAAAGGTAAGTGAATGAGAGATGCCAGCAGTGGGGAAGCATGAGTGGATATGTGTGACTCCACAAAAGACCACTCGAAGATCATTAGTTACAGGTAAGCAACCTGTTTATCTTCTTCATAGTCTCTGTGCAGTAGTGAGCTTCAGTGTAACAGGATGGAGGGTGCTGGCAGCCAAGTTACAGTAGACAGTCACTAGTTCATAGCACAGGGAGATGAACGTGATCCACTTGGATAGTCTCTGGGGCTATAACTTGTGGCCTTTCCTGGGCTCACCATAGGCTACAAATAGTTGAGGGTCTTTGCAAAATAGACAGAATGATAGGGCTCTACAGACATCTTAGGAATGTAATGTCTTTTGCCCTCATCAGTTGGATCCGGGGGGACAATAGGCTGAAAAATGTGGAATGGTGAGGCCAACCTTTGGCAGAAAGGGTGGATCAGGGCACAACACCACCTGGTTCCTGTGGAAAACGGTGTAAGGATTATCCACTCTGAACACACAGCGATCACTGGCTTGCTTTGCTGAGGTGATTGCAACAAGGAACGCTGTTTTCCAGGTAAGAGTATGGGGAGTAGTTGTTGCCATCAGCTGAAAATGTTTGCCCATGGGCTTGGTCAAGACGAGAGATAGGCTCCACTCGAACTAGAAGCTTCTGTGAGAGATGGAGTCATATTATGTCCTTAAGGAAGGCTTTGGTAATCCTGTGGGAGGAGAGGGAACTGCCCTGTTCCAGATTGTGATGGGCTAAGATTGTTGCCAAATGGACCTTCAGGAAAAAACCCAGGTCAGACTCCTGCAGCGACACTAGATACAAGAGGACATCTGACAACAGAACTGATCTGGGGTCAAATTGTCAGGCAGACTCATAGACAGAAAAATGCCTCCACTTGGCCCTGTAAGCACAGCGGGTAGCCAGTTTTCTGGCATTAAGCAGCACGTACTGTACCTGTAGAGAAAAAAACGTCAGGGTATCCTCCACGCTGTGAGATGGAAGAAGCCAGTATTGTGGTGTAGAACTCTGCCTTGCTGCTGCGACAGAAGGTCAGGAGCTAGAGGTAAGTGACGGTATGTATTCCGAGGCAATTGCAGAAGATGCAGAAACCACAACTGCCTGGGCCACCAAGGAGTCACTAAGATGCAGGAGGTCCAGTCATGAAGAAGCTTCTGGATGATGTGCTATATCAACAGATACAGAAGAATCAGGTAAAATAGTTTCCCCGCCCACTTGTGCAGGAAAGCATCCCCGAGCAAGCCATGGGTCATTGGTCCTCAAAGAGCCAGTCATCTATGTATGGGTACACTACCATGCCTTGCTTCATGAGAGCTGCCTCCACCATGGCTATGCATTTGGTGCAGGCTCGGGTGTTTGACAGTCCAAAGGGGAGTACACAGTACTGGTAATGATGGCACCCCACTGTGAAGCAGAGGTAGTGGTGATGCCTGATGGTCATATGGAAGTAAGCATCTTGAAGGTTGATGGATACTAGCCAGGCATTCGCAGGAAGCAATGGAAGAATAGTCTATAAAGGTACCATGCAGAATTTTGTCTTTATGATGTGATGGTTGAGGCTTCTGAAGTCTATAATGGGATATTTGCCCCCATCCCACTTTGGCGTGATGTAGAGTGGGAGGCATCTCCTCAATGGCCCCTTTGGCAAGAAGGGTCTGTACTTCTAGAAGAAAGCAGGATAGGGGTGTAGCCACAAAATGTGGGATGGGGGTAGGGATGCAAACTCTATGGTGTACCCCACCTGGATGACAGTTAGGACCCAGGCATCTGAAGAAATCATCCCAAGCTGGAAGATTAAGATGGTGGGAAGAGGGGGCACTGCCAGATGAAGGAATGAGTCAAAGAGATTGCTTAGATGTTTGTGTGGATCTCTTACCAGATGAAGGTTTGGCCTTGGGTTGGTGTGACTGCTTGGGAGGAATGGATTTCTTCATTCAGGTGTCTGGTGCTTGTGGGGAGCACTGACACTTGGGATAGATAGTCCTTTAGTGCTTTGATTTGAACTGGCACTGAGCAGGTGGTTGAGTGACCTCAAGGTTCCTATCATGCTTCCAGCTGTAATTTACTGTGGTTAGGGTTTCATCAGCAGAGGTGTGGAACAGACCCTCACCATCAAAGGGCAGATCTTCTATCTTGGCCTTGATGTTGGGCTGAAGTGATGTAGATCAGAGTCAGGCATGGTGACGAAAGGCAATAGCCATGGCTAGGGTCTTAGACAAAAAGTGACAGTATGTTTGATGGTACTAATTTGTTGCTTTGAGACTTTGCAAATTTCTATTACTGTAGAGGTGGCTACTTCCTGGGAGGACAAAGTCAAGTCTGGAATCAAGGGAACCAACTGGTTGGCTAGGTGGAAATTATAGGCTGCCAAATAAGAGAAGTAATTATGCATTTTCGATATGACAGTTGTCAAGGAATATATTTTTCTGGGCAGTACATCTCTTTTCCTCCCCTCCTGATCTGTGGGAGTGGCATGCCAAACCTGTCTGGATTTTGATGAGGACTGGACTATGGCTGAGTTGGGGGGGATGTGAGAAAAGGAACTTTGCATCTGACTGCTGCACCCTTTGCATCATACCTCTTTGAAGTAGAGGCAGCCAAAGTGGGCTTATCCAAGCTCTCTTTAGGCCCTCTGAGTGCATCAAAAGCATGGGTAGAATGGCTGCAGGAGGTAGGTCCGATTGCACCACATCCGTCACTTTTGATGTGTTGGTGGTCATTTATACCTGAAGGACTTCTGCCATATGCCTGATAAGCTCAAGGTAATATTTCAGTTCCTCAAATGGTGAGAGGGAGCCTTGATGGGCAACTTGTCCAAATCTGAGTTGTCAGTACTGATATTAGAAGATTCAGATGAAGAAATCTGCACATCTCTAGATAACAAGGTGGTCTGGTATGCGGACCAGGTTGGTAGACTGTTGGAGACAATGGTCCAGAGAAGGCTTTGAGCCTAAGATTGGAGCTGTAGGGTCTAAAGCAGGCTTAAAGCCCAAGGCTGGAGCTGTATGGCTACTGTGATGGTGGGACAGTCTCAAATCTAATGTCTGAGAAGATAGGGAGGCCCAAGCTAAAGAGCCCCAAGCGTTTTAACCTTTCTTCATAGGGAAGGTGTTCCTTTTATCTTTCTAGTTGCCCTTCTCTGCACTTTTTCCAATGCTATAATATCCTTTTTGAGATGTGGCTACCAGAACTGTACACAGTATTCCAAATGAGGTCGCACCAATGATTTATACAGGGGCATGATGATACTGGCTGATTTGTTTTCAGTTCCCTTCCTAATAATCCCCAGCATAGTGTTGGCCTTCTTTATTGCAGCTACACACTGTCTAGACATTTTCATTGAGTTATCTACTACAATTCCAAGATCTCTCTCTTGGTCTGTCTCTGCCAGTTCAGCCCCCATCAACGTGTATTTATATTTAGGAGTTTTGGCTCCAATGTGCATCACTTTGAACTTGGTCACATTGAACCCCATTTGCCACGTTGAAGCCCACTCACCCATCCTCGACAGATCCCTTTGGAGTGCCTCACAATCCTCCCTGGTTTTCACCACCCTGAACAACTTCATGTCATCTGCAAATTTAGCCACTTCACTGCTTACTCCCAATTCCAAATTGTTAATAAACAAGTTAAAAAGCATCAGACCGAGTACTGATCCCTGTGGTACCCCACTGCTTACCACCCTCCACTGAGAAAGTTTCCCATTTATACTCATTCTCTGTTTCCTATTTATAAGCCAGTTTTTGCTCCACAAGAGGACTTGTCCTTTTATCCCATGACTATTGAGCTTACTTAGGAGCCTTTGATGAGGAACTGTATCAAAAGCTTTCTGGAAGTCAAGGTAAATAATATCTATTAGGTCCCCCTTGTCTCCTTCATGGGAGATCTCTCAGGTGGCAGAGGGTTGGTGTGGTTCTTTCAGCTCCAACCACCAAGTCTGACTCTGGATGTCTTCAGGCAAGGAAGTCCCTGACAGCTGTAACTCTGTAACGTAGGGGAATGAAACAGGGCGCTGATGGTTTGTTGTCCCAAACACAGCTCCTCCAAAGCGGCAGGAGGAGGGTGAGTCAGTCCCAAGACAGCCAATCCGCCAGGGTTGAGGATGCCATGGAGTCATGGTGACCAGATGGCCCACCTGAACAGGTAGTTGATGTCAGGGTCAAAAGGCCTGTGATAATCAATGGTACGTGGATGCCAATGCCAGGACTGATGTGGACTTCTTCAGTTTCAGCTTCAAGAGGGTTGATTCCTTGTCCTTATGTTTCACTTTGGCCAATGTGGCTGAGTTCCCCGATTTTAGCAAATCTTCCCTTGTTGATAGTGGGGGAGGTAGTATATCATGGGTCTGAGGAGGTAGAGATATTGCTGGTCAAAAGGAGGATTCCAATAGAAGGCTGTGGAGTGAAGCTGTCCTGGTTTTTTGGGCCTGTTTAGTGAACTTACCACAATGGGTGCAAGAATCCACTCGGTGTCCCTCCTCCAGGCACAACAGGCCATCAGAAGATGGAAGTTTGGCCTTGCAGCCATGACACTTTTTGAAGAAAATTTTCCCTTCCATATGCTGTATTCCCCATATTCCCGTATTCTGGACATGGAAGAGCAGTCACTGCGGGTGTGGAGGGGGAGGTATTTGTGAATTTCCTGGATTGTGCAGTGGGTTGGACTAGATGAACCTGGAGATCCCTTCCAACTCTATGATTCTATTCCCCAAGGCAGTAGGGAAGGGGGAAGGGAGGGGGTCCACAGAAAGAGGAAAACTCACAAGTAGAAACTGTATTCTTTTATCTTTTTTGTAGAAGATCGACAAAGGGAAGAAATGATGATAGGAGTTGAGGGATTTTGAAGACAAGAAGTGTCGAGGAGAGCTCCAAAGAAAAGAAGCAACAAGGTGCAGACAACGCGATGGGCAAAAAAGAACTGAGCGGGAGGGTGCTTTATCCTCAGCTCCAGGCATATGCAGTCAATGGCTGCTCCCCAGAGCAAGGGAAAAAGTACCAAAAAGTGTGGAACTACACAGAGACCATGAAGAAGATCTGGTCATGATGGATTGTAAATTGGTTATCTGAAGCCTAAGTCAGAAGAGGCATAGATTTTTCTCACCTACACCATAAAGTTTATGGTCTTCTCTACCAAGTGGCCAATGCAGTTCCTAGGTTTGGGACGTGTAGCTCAGTGGCCATGGAAGTTAGCATCACCCTGTTATCACTTGAGCCCTTGGAATGCCAGAAAATCCAGGTTAGAAGGAACACACAGGCCAGGCACTGTAGAGACCAGCTAGCAGCTCAGAGGCATTCAACGCTGGCTAGTAGGGATGCATCCTCAGAGGAGCAGACCTAGGGAAATTGCTGTTGATCAGGTACTCTGCTTTGTTTTAATTGTCTGCACCTGCTTGATGATGACTTGGCATGAGCTGAGGATCAACAATCAGATATAAGCAACAAATGAGAGGCAGACTGGTGTGTAAGTAATGCATCTGTTTCCTGTGACCAAAAGCACAACAGGCTCAGTTTAGTCATTTTAGCTTCTAGGAAGAGTTCAGGCTTGATTTGGTCTAGAATCCATTTTTTTTGTCTTTTTGATGTTTCACGGTATGCCCTCCCCAGTTCCAATCTCCTTCCGATTTCTTGCTTGCAGTCTCCCTTTTCAGTGGGAACGGGACATAAATATTCTTCAGGCTGAAAGGGGAACTGAGGCAGATTTTAGCCAAGGTCCCACTGGGGCCTCTAGTAAGTCATCCAGTATTGGAAAGATGGCTGGCCCAGTATATTCTGGCTGCCTGATGAACTGTTGCTCTTGTGGGAACAACCCTTGACACTTACCATGAGGGATCCTTCTCCTCTGAGGAAAGGAGGACATTTTGGGTGATTCCCACCATCCTATCAGGGAGAGGCAGGAACCAAATCTTTCTTCCTCTTCCTTTGTGGTGTGGGAACTCCCCCTCCTCAGCAGCAGTCTTGAATACAACTTACTCCTACTAATGAACAGAGAAAAAACTCCAAACATGAAGGTAAACTTTGAATAGAACCACAGAAGGTAATGTGGAAAAAATACGAAATCTGGTGAGAATAACCATGGATAAGAAGGTGGAAGAAGAGATAGATTAAGTCACATCTCAGAAAAGAGAGAGAGAGAAGGTGATAGAGCGATGCATAGGGTAGGGCAAGATGTCCTCCTTTCCTCAGAGTAGAAGGACCCCTCACGCTAAGTGTCAAGGGTCATTCTCCCTCTGAGGTGGAGGACATCTTGGGTACTTCCAAATCAGTACCTTAAACCCTGGGTGGGAGATCGCTCTCCTCTTCCACAATGTGTTGAAGGACTCTTCTTCCGAAGGAAGCGTCGACCGAGTTGTATACATTCAGCTTGTAATGCCTAACGAAGGTGGAGATGGATGACCAAGTCGTGTTTCTACAGACTTCCTTAACCAAAGCATGTTTCGCCAGTGCAGCATTAGTAGATGCACTCGTGACTGAATGGGCTGTGATCCCAGAGGGGATTTCAAGACTGAAGGATTTGTAAGCTTCCCCTATACAGGATTTGATTGCAAAGCTGATTGCAGATTTGGACATCTTATTCCTGAAGTTTGAAGGTGAGATGTTAATGAATATGGACTCAGTTTTCCTAATGTGGGCAGTATGGATAAGGTAAGCTTTGAGGGCTCTGCGAAAGTCCAGTGTGTGCCAGGCCCTTTCTTGAGGATGTTTTGGTTCTGGACAGAAAGAAGGGAGGTAAATCTCTTGAGAGTTATGAAACCTAGAAACTACCTTTGGTAAGAATGCCGGGTCTATACGAAGCACTACCTTGTCCTTGTGGAAAACGCATAGGCCAGGATTCGTAGAGAGTGCCCAAATTTCAGAGACACATCTGGCTGTGGTCATGGCCACCAGGAATATCGCTTTCATGTGTAACCATTTCAGAGGAATGTCCTGAATGGGTTCAAAAGGAGCCTTGGTAAGGGTGGACAGAACCGTATGCAGTCTCCATGTTGGAAACCTGTGTACTTGAGGAGGGCTACATAGCGTTGCTCCTCTCAGAAACCTATGTATGTGTGGATGTGTCAACAAGGAATGACCCTTCACACGGGGAAGCATGAAAGCCAAAGCTGTGACTTGTTTCTTAAGTGTTGCAGGTTTCAGACCAGATTTGAGGCTATCATTCAGGAAATCCAAGATGGAATGAATATGAGGTTTCATGGCATCCACAGATTTTCTCCTACATCACCTATAAAAGGCTTTCCAGGTGGCATTATATATTCTAATAGTAGAATCCTTTCTAGAAGCAAGGATAGTATCTGTCACATTTGAGGAATATCCAAGTCTCAAGTAAGAGAACTGTTCAAGTTCCATACGGTCAGAAGTAGACATTCTGGGTATGGATGCCACACTGGACCTTGGATGAGCATGTCTGGTGATATGGGTAGATGCAGAGGCAGGAATGCAGACATTTGTTACAGAGTTCAGAACCATGGATGATGAGGCCACCACAGGGCCACCAGGAGAACTGTAGCCTTCTGTTGTTTTATCCTCTGCAGTACTTTGGGTATTATTGGAATGAGAGGAAAGGCATACAGTAGACCTTTTGGCCAGGGGGTGGACAAGGCATCTGATGCCTCCGCTCTGTCATGGAGAAACCTGGTGAAGAACCTGGGTAACTGGTTGTTCTGATGAGATGCGAACAGATCTGCTAATGGAGTGCTGAAGTTTTTTAGGATACAATTGAAAACTTCACCTGTTCAGCATCCAGTCTCCTGGATGGATCATCTGTCTGCTGAGCCAGTCCGCCTTGACATTGTCTAGGCCCTTGATATGTTTGGCTCTGATTGATGCTAGATTCTTTTCTGCCCAGGAGAATAGCATCACTGCTTCCTTGTGCAAGGCTGTTTATGTAAGCCTTGGTGTATACATTGTCTGTTCGAACTAGAATGTGCCAGCTCTTTACTCTGGTACGATAATGAAGTAGAGCTAGTTGAATTGCTCTCAGCTCCAGTATGTTCATGGGAAGGCGACATTCCCTCTGAGACCAATGCCCCCTGTGTTGGAGTCTCATTCAACGTCAATCTCCAACCTTGGAGACTCACATCTGTGAACAGCTGAAGTTCCCTGTCGTGGATGAACTTCTTTCCATGGTGAAGGTTGGTGTCACATGCCCACCAACATAGGGACTCCCTCACAGGAAGTAGCACAAGAAATGAGGTGTCCCATTTCTCCATGATCTGTAGTTGATATGGTTGGAGAAAGAACTGTAGTGGCCTTGTGTGTAATCAGCCCCATTGCACCGCATCTAGGTTGGAGATCAGGATTCCCATTACCTTGGCTAAGGTGAGTAGAGATGAAGAAGTATTCTCAATGATGATTCTCACCGTTTGCTTGGTCTTCAGTGTCTTCTCCTCTAGTAAAAAGAGAGAAGAACTCCTGGTGTTGATCAGCATCCCCAGGTGTTCTAACCTGTGTGTTCGGTGAGAGCTAACTCTTGGTGAGATTGATGAGAAAGACGTGTGATTGGAGACAATAAATCGTCTCCCTGATGTCCTGAAGCACTTTCCCCTGGAAGTCTATTGGATGAGCAGGTCGTCTACGTATGGGTGGACGTGTATGCCTTTCTTCCTCAAGTGTGCTATTGGGTTGACCAGCACCTTGGTGAACACTCTTGGGGCAGTCGCGAGACCAAAGGGTAGAGCCCTGAACTGCATGTGATAATTCCCTACACAAAACCTCAGAAAATGTCTGTGTGAGGGCAGGATCAGTGCATGGAGATATGCCTCTGTGAGGTCCAGGGAGGCAAGAAATTCAGCTGCAGGGCCTCTGTGATGGACTTGAGGGTCTTTATATGTGTTAGATTGATGAACTTGTTCACAAACTTTTGGTCTAGGATGGCTCTCTGATCTCCATTTTTCTTGAGGACTGTGAAATATGGAGTAAACCCCTTGGCCTTTCTGAGAGTCTGGGACCGGCTCCACTGCTAAGATGTTTAGTAGACGTTGATAACTGCCGCGAGCGTTATGGCTCTTTTCCTGAGATCTTTGTGGGGGGGGAGATGATTAATTGATCTAGAAGCGTTCTTATAAATTCTATGGAATATTCTTTGGAGACTATTTCTAAAGTCCAGGAGTCTGCTTGGGATTCTGGCCAGGCTGTTTGAAAGTGAAGCAGTCCCCCCCCACACACCGGGATCCTTTCTGAGTCACGCTTTAGTGGTTTTGTTGTCACAGTCAGGTTTGTCATTCCTTTGTTGTCCAAAATGGGGCCCAGCGAAGTTCCTCTTAAAGAGTTGTCTAGAGGAACCCCAGGCGGCCCTTTTCTGGTCCAGCTTTGGTCCATAAGACAGGTTAGAGGAGCAAAAGGAGTGACTGCTAGATCCTCTCTTGGCTAGACGACGTAGATTTCTAGGTATCGCCTTCTTGTCTGTAGTCTCCACCAGGATCTTTTCCAGATGGTCACCAAGCAACTTTTCTCCTTGGAAATGATAAGCCATTACAAAGGACTTGGACTGTAGGTCTGTGGACCAGGCACATAGCCAGATCCCACTCCTTGCAACTACCACTGAAGACATTGCCCTAGAGGAAAAGGTAAGAGCATCCAAGGCAGCATCCATTGCAAAAGATCATGCTTTTAAAGTTCTGGTCACTCCCTCTATGAGTCATCTATTATTCTCTGGAAGCTGGATCAGCTTTGATAGCCATTGCAGTGGCTTCATGTGATCTCTTAAGAGTGGTATCTATTTTCTTATCCAGGTTATTTCAGACTGAGCCATGGCCATCCTCAGATAGGAGTCCAAAGGACTGGAGTGCAGCCACTGGAGCATCCACCATCTCATTGGCCAAAAAAGGTAAATCATACATTTTTTTAACAAAACTAGGGAACTGTTTGTTAGAGGTGGACTTCACCCATTCTGCCTTCAGCTGTCTTTCAAAAAACTCTGGGAATGGGAATACATTCTCATACATTGCATATCTGGGGAAGAATTCCTCTGTCCCCTTAGATCTATTTCTGGGATTTATGCCTCGGCTGTTTCATCCCCTGCTGGTTTGGCATGCAACTCAAGAGCTGACAGGGACTTAACAATGATATACTGGTAGTCCTCTGCCTTAAAGAAATGTGCAGACTGTTGTGGGACGCTAATGTCTTCCACCTCTTCATCAGACAGGAACTCTCCTTCCTCCCTGTGATCCCTTTCAGGTTCAGGGGATTGTTCCCTTTCTGAGTCTATCTGTCCCTGGGGGTCTGCTTTCTGGCTGCTTTAGTCAGCCATCTTGCCCCCCCCATCCCTAGATCTAGGACAGTCTACAGGTTCTGGAACAGGGGAGTTTGCACAGGAGGTAAAGGTCTTCAGGTCCCCTAGGTGGCACAGGTTTAAGAATTCTTCCCTCAATGTGTGCCTCATGGACTCAAAAAATTACTGGGGAGCAGGCTCACCACCCAGCATGGGTACATTGCCAGGCTAAAGTCTTCTGAGGTCTTCTATTGTTGGTTGGTTCAGTGTGAGCAGTCTGCTTAAGTCTTCCACCGGGAGGTTGGCAACCACCACTTAGCCCTCAAGCCAAGAGACCTGGCTGCACGCGGGAGCATTTCCTGCCAAAAGAATGGAGCTAAAATGGCCACTGCCGTCAGCCGAGGAGCAGGAGTGGGGCCCTGCGGTGATTTCTTCAGAAAGATGGTGCTTCTCTCCACTCAATTCGGGGCCATTGCTGGTAGCTGAGGCAAGCCGGAAGGTCATATCGGCTCTGGCGATGTCCTGAGGCAGCTTCATTGTGATGGCATCAATCTCTGACTCAGAGAGAAAGCCATCAGCTGAACTTCGCAGCATGGTGCAAAAGAGGGGCTCCGCAGCTATTTCCAGAGGCTGTTACAGCTGTCACGAAATTCCCTCTAGAGTACAGAAAAAGATTAAAAAGAGGAGTAAGTATAAGAGGAAGAATTGAGAGGAAAAGACAGAAAAAATCAAGTAAAGGTGTCAGTAAGTTTTGTAGGCATAGCCTACAAGAACCTCTCCCTGTCAAGGCAGGAATAGAACTGAGGAGGGGGCATTCCCACATCACACAGGAAGAAGGAGAAAGATTTGGTTCCTGCCTCTCCCTGATAGGATGGTGGGAATCACCCAAGATGTCCTCCACCTCAGAGGAAGAACACAAGAGATGCAAGTCTCTAGAGAAGTCTCTAGAGAAGTGCCATATGAAGGACAGTAGGAAACATCAGCTGTGTGGAACTTAGCAGAGCTTATTGCTTCCATCCTTGGGTCATAATAGTCATAACAGAGGTTGTGATATGGAAACCACAATGGGGATATATGACAGTACACAGTCAGATGCGACCAATGTGATGGATCCAAGCACTGGAGGGAACAACTGATGACATGTAGTTGGTGGCTTGGTATTGATGAGCTCACTTTCTGGCATTAAACATGCTGACATAGGAAAATGGCATGCCAAAATGGTGCTCTTAGAATCAGCACCAATTTGAAGACTCGCTTCAAAATGAGTCACAGTTACGGGAAGATGTTGGAGACAAGGACACTTTGGACAGCTTTTTGGAATTGTGCTTGTGCTGAGCCTTTTTAGGTGGCAGTTCTGTGGCTGTGCATCTGGAAAAAGCTGAAGTGGGAGGCTGTGCCGTATTCAGAGTTGTGGGAATTGAAGGGCCTTGATTCAATGTTAGAACCATCAGAACTGATGCTGCTTGGATCCTTTTTTCTGGAATATGAAACAGTGCTGTCCTCTGGCAATTATCTGAAGCTGCTCCAGTGGGAGTTTTTCTCATGAAGCTGTTTTGAAATCTTAGACTGAATCATGCCTTGCTTTTAGCATAAGGTGCCTACCTTGGGGGTGCTTGGAAATGCATTCCTCACCTAGGCATAGTAGACACAGAGAATAATCACTGATGTGAGGAAATTTTTGCCCCAGAGGACATACAGTTCTCAAAAAAAGCATTTAGGGTCACATTTTCTAAGGCCTATATCTGTAGTATAAAATTTTCAACATTTACCTGCAAGTACTGACCAAGTTGGTGCATGAAATTTTTGCCTCATTGGGCATACATGTCTTCAGAAGAGTGTCTTTTTTTGAGGACTGGCTCTGTAATATAAATCTTTCAAGCCTTGTCTTCAAATATCAACCATTTCAGTGTGAGAGGTTTCTGAGTCACAGGTTGTATACTTCCTGAAAGAGCATTGTGGGCCGTATTCTTGAGGCCTAGTTCTGTAAAATAACTTTTCTTCAAATATTGACCAATTCTGATCTTTTAAAGTTCTATGTTAGGTTTTTTTCCTTCAATGGAAAGTTCTTCAACAAAAGGAGCTTTGTGAAAGTGAACCTCTCTCAGTGGTGGCAGAGAGACAACTGAGGAAGGGTGTTCCTCCTGATCGTACTGGAAAAGTTAGGAAAGCATTTGGGGGGGGAGGGGGAAAGGAGCATCTTCTGGCATTTTTGAGCTTCAAATGCCTCTCTGTGGTAGACCTGCACACACTCAGAACCCGTGTGGAATTGCACAGGTACCATGACAATGAACTATAAGCAAATAAATCTATTTAACAACAAGCATGTCTGAAAGCTTCATAGAAATCCTGGATTTACATTTTTGTGAGCAGCTCCTTTATTTTTAAAATTATTTATTTTAGATCCTGCCTTCTTACCTGAGACAGGTGTCCAAGACAACTGTCAAGTTCATTAGAGCATGAGAATTCTTAGAACAGACTAAAGTCTATGTACTCTTTCCAACAGTGATCAGCCAGATGTTTGTGGAGCTCACAAGCAAGCCATGAAGATGGTGGCTATTGCTTCTTGTTGCCTCTGAACAAGGAATTGTTACTTAGGGTAATTTACACATTGAAGGTTATTTAAAATGCTTTGATAGATCAGAAGAAAACTAGTAGCATGGACATTTACTTCAGTCCATCAATCTCTTCAAAATTTTCAACTTTCATTAGACAGTCACTATTTTAAAACTAAACTAACAAAAACATAGGCCCACTTAATTTTAGAGTCTTCAGAGGAGACCATTTTCCCTTTCTGGTCCCTAAAACTTTTTTTTTTTAAATTGCTACTACTATATTTAGAGAGACCATTTTGTTGCCTGAGTCCAGTATTGGTTATATGTAGCTATGCAAGACTAGTATTGTGAAGATGGGAACAGATATGTATCCTATTGAAAGTAATACAGTGTGGCTACAGGCATCTTCATACAGATGTGTACCCTAATGCATTTATAGTAATCTATTTGTGCTGTATTATTTTCAGTACATATCCAAATGTCCCTTGCCATTCATATTCTGATGTTAGGAGCAATGCATAAATACACATAACTAGAATAGGATTGGGACCCTTGCATTTAGGGAGGATGCTTGCTATTAATATGTTGTCAAAGGCTTCCACAGCTGGAGTTCATTAGCTGTTATAGATTTTCTGGGTTGTATGGCCGTGGTCTTGGCATCATAGGACCAGTAGCTGTGGCTGGCATCCTCAGAGATATAACATAGAAAGACAATGCCAAGACCATGCCACACAACCCAGAAAATCTACAACACCTGATGCTTGCTATTGTTTGGTTCCCAGGGTAGTCTGTGGAAAAAAGAAAATTTGTGAACTGAACATCACTCCCCCAGCAGAAAAAAAGATAAGCACTAGTTAGATATTGTATTTGGGAGTTATGAAAATAATGTCCCAAAGGCCCAAAGTACATGTTACAAATTATGCAAGTTTGCCACAGGCACTAGCAGCCATACTACAGCTGAGAGTTCTGCTGGCAACTTCCATTTAGAAGCACAGCAGGATTGGGACAGCTGTGCAAGAGGAGAGGAGCCATCCCTCCCATCATTTTTCCAAGCTGAGATGGTACCGGGGGTGGGGGGCATTATTTGCCAGTTAGGGATCTGCACGTGCAGCACCCTAATGTGGCAAGTAACATCCCCTGGCAACCTTTCAGCTTGGGAAAACAACAGGGAGGGAGGCTGGATCCCCTCCCCCCACTCCACTGTTCTGATCCAAATTGCGTCCCTCTGGAGCTTCTAAATGGACTTGCCACTGGGAACTCTCAGCTGCAGTATATCTGTGAATGCTCATGGTGTACTCATGTAATTTGTAAAATTTAGTTGGGCCATTAGAAAAAAGCAATAAGGAACTATTTCCTTTCTTTCTAAAACATTAAAAATTCAGCTAAAGAAATGTAACAATATAAAAAAGGAATAGTAATAGCAAAATAAGAATAAAACAAAATTTTAGTTAAATTAGCATCAGTGAACATATATATATACAGGTTTCTCAAAATAAAAAAGGCATACCGCCCGGCAGTTCTGGTCACATTATTACCTCCTTGGCAAAAACTTAATACGTCAATCCCTATTAAGTCCTTACACTAAATAATCTAAATTTTGTATCAAACAATAAATGAAATAAAATGATTTCTTCCTCATCCTTTGTGAGTACATAGCCTCTTTAATCCTACAAATATTTAACCCAATTCAAAATTTTACATTTATGGAAACTTGGCAGTGCACATGGAGCCTTCCACTTCACTGCAGTGTCAAGTAACAGTTCTTTGTGTGCATCTCCACTGCCAAGGTGGAGCTACATCTAACATTATAATGAATGTAAGCACTTATTGGTAGCTCTGTGTATGCTTAGAATAGCCATGGAATCTAAGATAAATATTGTTGTGTGAAAAGTCCTTGAAGCTAACGAATCCCTTATAATTCCGCATAGTAATACACAATAGAGCACACCATTCATTTGAACAGCATTGACAATGTGCATAGCTTTGCATTGTACTGTGACAATTGGGATGGATCTTACAATAAAATGGACGTTTCCTTGACCTAAGATGCCTGAAAAGCCAAGGCTACAGGTTGGGAGTCTTATGGACAAAATGCTGTGGTACATGGAGCAGCAGTGAAGAGAGAGGATTGAGCAGTATTTGCTGTCATGTTCACATTAGTTGAGAAAGAACAGCAGAGCAAGCTCTCATCTGGAAGATTTTAAAGATCCAATCCAATGTGTTTTGGGCAGATCTAATGATGTTATGTGTGCTAAATCTAACAAACCTATTGTGAAATTCTTGATATTTGTATAACCTCACTAAATAGTTCAGATCTAAACTCTGTTCAAAGATAAAATGTGGTGTATGTTGCAAATCAGTACATAAGAAAATAGAGTACATTTTAAAAGATAATACACTTTTGTGTTTTAAGGATTTTTAAAATGTTTAGAGGCACTTGGTTATTCTCAGTGACTGAAAACAGTGGTTAAATCTGTAACACATTAGATTATTTGAAACTAAATAGCAAATTACTTGAACTATATTAGTTCACTTTACATTTCTTTAAAAATTCAGATGGTATCAAAAACTATTAACAAAAATGAGTTTTGTCATCAAAATCATCAATAATGGATGAATGGAAGAGGCCAACTAACACACATTTTTCTAACAATCAGGCAGCACCTTATTTGTAAGCTTTTAGTACTGGGATTGTTCCATTGAAAGGGGCCAAAGACAGGCTTAGTTAATCAAGAGTTTTATCAGACAGCAAAAAACCAAATTAATAATATGGGTGTTTTTGTAGTATAAAAAAGGAAATATGAAACAAATAGAATTAAAATTATGCAAAAGAGGCTGTCTTACAAAATCAAACATTAGGCAAATTTAAAATTATTTTCTATTACACAAGAACTTAACCTCTCCCCCAAAAGTCAACAAAAGCTCCAGAAGTTATGGAAGAGTTAAGGATGGAATCATCAAATGTGAGTAAGTGAATGTTTATCATCTGGTAGCCAGAAAAGAAGGTAAAAGCACTGCTGTGTCTTCATGGAGCTGCTTTTTAAAACAAATATAAAAGTTTCTCATAGAAGGCTGAGAAATTTCTCACCTTATTAAAAACAAGCATAGAACTCTTGTCTATGTCTTAATGGTCTTCACATTAGCTGCTGGATAACATGCTGAGATCTTCATGTGAAGCCTTCCATTATTTTAACAGCATGAATGAAAAGGGAAGAATGAAACAGAAGCCAGTTTCCTTCACCATTAGCAGTGGCTCTGGCCTCTGGAAGAGGAGAGCAAAAAACACTGGCATGTCCATCTCCTATAGCTGCACCAGGTCCACTGTTCAGGAACAAAACTCTGCTGTGCATGACTCAAGAATATCTCTCTGCTCCTTGGAGATAATCCAATATCTTCAGCAAACCTTCAGGTGCAGTGTTCTTCTGTCACCACTGTAGGCCTTCCACAAGTATCTCCACCCTCTTACTTGCTTCATTTTTTGGCAATCAGCCAAGGTGTTTGACCCTTTAAGTGACAGATAAATGATTTCATATAGAAATGCCCTTTCAGAGGGTGGTTATTAAAGTGCTGCTCCCATTTGTTTTAGATTATGCAAAATCTCAACTATCTAAATTTACCTCAATTACAGTAGTATATATTTATAGTAGATGACCACATTTATCACTTCTAAGCTTAGTTAATATCTTTAGATAGCAGCAGCAAGTTATCTGTTATCTTCTGTTTGTACCTCATTGGCTGATTGAAGCACTTCTGAGTTACCTCTGTTTTTGCAAATTCACCATCCCTGTTCTGAAAATGATGGAATCAACAGAAGAACTCCCTTTCTTTTTAATGTGGCTGCATCTAAATCTGAGTTAGTTTTGGGTAGTCACCTGGAAAGCTACCCATTTAGGGCACATCCTGGGAGCTGTAATTCTTCCCTACCACTGCCTGTTTGGGTTTTTGAAAGATGTGAACATGCTGAGAAAACTGATTGTTTTGTAAGGGGTGGTAGATGTTCTATTATCTGAATTATGTATTTTAAAACTTTGTGCTAATGGCTTGTCTACAAATCATTCTTGAGTCTTCCATGTGAGATAGGCAGGTTAAAAATCTCTTACAGTTTTAAAAGTCTTAAATATTGTTGCATCTAAGACTAAAGAATTAGACCACAGCAATCTACATATCACTGGTAAGACTTCATCTGGAGTACTATTTTCAGGTCTAGGTTCTACAATTCAAGAAGTATGTTGAAAAATTAGAAGGTATTCTAAAGAATGTGAAAAGAGTGAGAAAAAGTAGAAATAACTGGAAATAGTCCAAGCCTCAGAACTTGACCTGTCAAGCTAAACAAAACCTGTAATTTTTTTTCTCCTAATGTCAGTGGAACAGGCACATGGTTGTCTTCCATTTTTCTCATGTTAATCATCAACATACCTTAGTAATTTTTAATGATAAAACTTATGTTATGGTAACCAATTCAAATGTAAGAGAAAAGGAAAGGAACTGTTGACTTTGTCCACTACAGTTAAGACAAGAGCTAATAAGAATTAAAATTAGAGAAAATATATTTAGGTCAAATAATTTAAGAGCTGTGTGGCTTGTGAGGGCTACCAAGGAAATGCTAAATAACTTTCTCACTAGCAAAACCATTTAATACCATTTTGAATGAAATATTTAGAGGACAACAATGCACTGGAAGAGAGATAAAAAGAAAGTCATGAATGTTTGACAATTCCATTTTCCACTGTTTGAGCAGAACTACTATTTAGAATTATTTTAGTATAGGTATGCATCAGAAACCTACGGTTCCCATCAGTGGCCTCCTTAGTCATACTTTGTCAAGGGCCAGATCAGACATGATGCTGAGGCTGGGGGGTGGGGGTAGGTTGCCAACTGTCAGGAGAAAAAAAAATGTTCTGTCACTTTAATATACAGGGGTATGCCTCCTTTTGCAATTTTTTTCCAATCTGAAATAGTCCCATGGGGCTCCTGTTTCCCCAATTAGGATAAACATTCAGGTTCTTAAATAGATCCTAATCTGGTAGTTTAGTCAATTCTAGAAAACAGAAGTCTTCTGTATCTTGTTTTGTTTGGTACTATTTTTTGCTAACATATCACTGGTGTCCTCTGCTGGTAGTTAGTTTAAACACTGGTAACCTTTGTGGTATATCTCCTAGATAATTTGACTGCCCATTAAATATCATTATGTAATGTATTTACAATAGCAAAATTGCAATTCAATTTTAATAATGAAAATTCATAGTATTTTAATTATTCTTGCATTCACTATTAAATGGTTTTGCTCTTTGTTATTTACACAGGGTAATGCCTTCTGGCACCCTCAAATGCAATAATTTATTATGCTGTAATACTTTCTGTGAGTGCACAAATATCATGCAAATATTGCAGCTGTATTCCACAATGCAAGAAGCATAGTATCAATATACATATAATTATACAAGCAACTGACAATCAGGTAAAAGGCAAAATTTAGTATTTTCTGTACAAAAATATGCAGCTTTTTATAAATTGTAAAATGCATATCTTTTGGCACTTTCAGACAATGTTGTATAAAAATAAATATTCTATGTACAAACAAACATACACACACATACACACAGGACAGTCCATGGTTAAAATCTTCACTGCAAAAGAAAAATACAAACCAGTGTTAGTATAACACACACAGCTTTTGGAACGGGATTTCCTGTATAGAGGAATTGCTATGAAGCTATACTGTCACATGAGTATACTCTATGGTACTACTCAGATTCGACAGTCCAATCAAAGTGAAACAATTTTCAATCCAACTGATTTCCATGGGAAAGATTTGTACACATGTCTGATTCTCCTGTTGAAATCAATGTGACTTAAAAAGCAATTCTGGCTGGACTGTGCTTACTGTTAGCAAGGGTTAAAGACCACTGATTAAATTTTAGTTTCTTTGCCTATTGTTTCATTTTGAAACTCTGTTCTGCAGTGATGCAAATGGCAAGGAATACTAATGGGTCAGATCCCAATGACACTAACTGGAGTGCCTTGGAATGTTCATAAATCAGAGGATCCAGTATTTATTTACTTCTAAGACCATCTTTAGACACTAAAGTGTGTAAATTTCCCCATGGTTTTGGCTTTGGGAAATAAAAATCTGTCACAGTACTGTGCAACATACTGATCACATAGCCATGACTTCTTTTTCTATCACTAATCACTGTATGGCACACTCATACTTCCAGACAGGTTTGCAACTGCTGTAGAAGAATAAGGAAACTGTACCCCCTGCAGGGGTTACAGCTCATTCTTTGAGAGGATGTGGACTCCTCTGCAGCATATAGAGCCTTCCCATTGCTAGAGGTGGTGTGCCAGGGAGCAACCTGGAAATCTATGCATTCCTTTACCTGTTACAACTGCATAATGTTGAGGCATCAGCTGATGTCTCTTTGGTAGGGAGGTTCTAAAACAAATTTTGCCAAAATAAACATCTGTTATATGCCTCCCTAATAATGTACTGGTCAACAATGTCCCATAGGTCTAAGGCTGCCCCACCCAGAGCACTGGAGAAAGGAAAATATGTTCACTAACAATGAATTTCCATTCTTGGTGGTCTTAGGGTGGGGAACTTTTCCCCACCATACTAGGTTGCTATAGTTGGCTAGATATTCTCAGCAGAACCTTGGTGTAAATTCTGTGCAATGATCTGGCCATTTATTTATAGGCTTAAGTCAGTTTGAGTCCAGTGGGATATCCCCTTATGTGTGGTGTTCTAGTGTTTATCTCTGTCATGTTCTTTAAATGTTATTAGCTGTTTCCAGTTAACAATCCTAGTTTCTTAGGGGGAGAGCAAATTGTTTCTGCACCAGCCTGGAGAGTGGAAGAAAAGCCCTTCCCCACAGGGGTCTCCAAAAAACTATCAACCCTGCTAGCCTCTAGGAAAAGCTTTTTCCCATAGGTCCAGGACTGCCCCATCAAGAAAAAATCATGGAAAGTGATCACATTTTTCTTTCTCATTAAGATCATATTTGTGTAATACTGCTAAATCTATCATGTACAAATGTGCTAACTGGGAAAAAAGTTTGTTATCTCAAATCCTTTGTTCTCTTTAGACATTTCTTGTTAGATTCACAACATGCAGTAACATATTTATCATCATGCTGTACTATTATTTTACCTTATTCCAGCATCCCTGAATTGGCAAACCATCTTCCCCCTATTTCAGAGAATGACAGAAGGAGTTTACGTATCAAGACACAGAGAAACTAGAACAGGTCAGGAGGGGAAGCAGTAATACAGCTGCAGAAAACATTTTTAAAATCAGGTGAGATGGAATACCCTAATGTAATTCATCCTGAGCATACTGTACATTGTATGAATATGTTTGGTTCAAGAAGCCTGCCTTATACATATTCAGCAAAACTCATATGATCCCAACTACAACTATCAGAATCTCAGGACTAAATTCACTTTGGCCCTTTTCAGTTGACAAACATAAGTATAATTCAGATCTACCGAAGGTATGGGAATGTTGCCAAGGATTTCAACCATAAATGGATTATGTTTTAAAATATACAGTTGTTATTGAAGCAGTTGAGGTATCCAGAAGTTTCCCCTCAAGATAGCTCTCCTATTGCAGGGATATTGCAGCTACATAATAGCACATATGATGTTCACTAGTCATGAGCAGCAAATCCCTCTTTGTTCATTCTATTTTGTGAACATTTTCATTATTAAAAAAATTCTTAAGAGACTGAGTATGCTTTTACGGTTCTGCTCAAATCTGCGAATGCTCAATAGAGCCTTATAAAAATCCTAGAAAGCTTGTCCCCTCCTATTCATATGTTTATTAAACAGTTTGTACTTAAAACATTTAATTTAGTTCTTTGCAGGCGGTCATCTTGCAGGTGCCTCCCTTAAAAATATAGTGAAAATAAGAACTATCTCCTGCAGCACGACTATACTCACCCATCTATGGTAATAAAAGAACATAGCTAGACAAGATATGAGAGATCTGTGATGAGACCCTTGATAATTTTAAAAGCTGAAAAGCAGAAATACAGAGCCCAATTTGGGTTGGTGCTGTGGTGTCTATGGAGGAGGTTTAACCCTTCCCCCACATTGTTTTCCTGACAGAAACTGCCCCCCAAGCCTAGTAGAGAATAGAGGCAGATATAATAAATTCCTGTCCTTTCCTCTGTCAGGTCAATAGCAGTAGTGTGTGTGTGTGTGTGTGTGTCACTCCCCTAATCCAAACTGCCCCTCCTGCCATAACCTTCTAAAACAAAATAATTAATGAAATCCAATCACTGATCATCTCCCATGTCCTGTCTAGTTACACCCTAAGAGGCAACTGTGGGTGCTGATGTCTGAAAGGACATTATGCCCATAATGTACTCACAGAGCTGTGCAAACTGAAAAACCAAGTTGCTTACCTCTAAATGTTCTTCAAGTGATCATCTGTGCATCACACTGATGGGTGAAGATTAGTAAGCTGTCCTACCTGGAGGAGGGTGCAGGTGTGTTTAGGAGAAGAAATACAGCAGAATGGCTCAGCCAAAGAAGTACCAATCCATGCTCTGGTATTAATGGCATAGTGTTTCATAAATGTAGATAGTTGAGTAGATGTAGAAGCATTGTGTAGTTCTGGCAGGAGATTCTTTTGGCAAGTGCAGAGGAAGTAGTTATTGCCATGGTCAAGCAAGTCTTGATGTTTTTATGTATTTTATTTAAAACAATTTAATGCCACTTTTCCAGCCAATCAGGGTCCACAAACTAGTAGCATAGTTCGACATTGTGGGATATCCAGTGGTTGATATGCTGAGGCAAGAGATGTTTCCTTTTTTGCTACTAGAGCAGGACTGGAAAAGTCTAGTGTATGTTCAGGAGAGACAATCTATGCAGAAGCCAGCGCCCCCTTCACATCCAAGCAGTGATGTGACCTCTTGGCATCTTTCACCAGAAATGTCTTGGTTCAAATGAAATTGTTTATACATACATACATACATACATATATATATATCTCTTTTGTAATCTAGAGTAAATGTTTATTTCTTGCACTTCTTTTTCTTCACTTTTGGTGTCTTGGGTGCTGCTGCTCCTTTCTCGGACTCTGAAGCCGAGCTGCTAGAGTCACTTGAAGTGTTGCCCAATTCTTCCTCGCTGAGTTCCTCTCCTTCCTCCAAATTTTGCAGGAAAAGAATTAAGTCTTTGTATTGTTGTCTATGTTTCCGGATCTCGAATGGAATATCTTTTAAAATTTTAATTTCTTCCTCTTTAATTTTAAGTGTTTTTCCTGCTGTAGCTTTTAAAACATTGGTCTCTTGGAGAATTTGACATAAATTTTGCCAGGTAATTTATTTTTTCTTATAAAATCAGGATATGTACGGTATGCCAAGTCCATATCATTCTGGAGATCCTCT
Organism: Gekko gecko; assembly: GCA_029375565.1. Taxonomy (NCBI): domain Eukaryota; kingdom Metazoa; phylum Chordata; class Lepidosauria; order Squamata; family Gekkonidae; genus Gekko; species Gekko gecko. The sequence goes on along the minus strand of JAPDNY010000008.1, from coordinate 29,544,308 downwards.
TGTTTAAGATCCGAAATTGAAGCAATCACTCCACTTAACGTTTTTAAATCTTCTCCCTTCTGTTCAGGAACTCCTTGGAAGCGTAGAACATGCATAGGTTTTTCCAGTTGAAGTTGAAGCAGTTGATTTTTATCTGCGTTTCTCTCTTTTTTAATTTCTTCCAGTTCTTGCTTAATATCAATAGTCCTTGTTTCAACTTTCTTGATCCTTTTGTCTGTCTTGTTGGCTCTTTTTTCCATGTGTGCCAGCTGATTTCGGACAGAGTCCAGCTTAGTGTTGATAGTTGACATCTGCTCCAGCAGAGGGTGCAATGCTGCTGTGAGCATATTGGGAAAGTCTGCAGCCGCTTCCTGTACCTGGGTGGAAGTCGTTGGTATTATACTTCCTGGAGGAAGTTTCTTTTCCGCCGCCATTCTCCTCGTTCCCCCAGCCACTTGTTTACAAAGAAGAAAAGTTTTAGTTTTAAAGTAAAGTTTCTCTAAATTCAACATTTCTTGGCTTAAAATGTAGCTTTCAAGCTCAAAAAGAGCCTCGTGCAGTTAGTTCTGCTCTTTTTCTCTTTTCTGTCTCATTTACAAACTGCTCCATTTCGGGGGGGGGTGGATCTCCAACCCTTCCCCGCCCACCGCTCCATCTCGGATTGATCTAGCACATCAAGACTTCTTTGCTTATGTAGAGGTTTCATTGACTCACTGTTTAGGTGAGTTCAATTGTTGCCGGGGTTACTTTCACTTATTTTCTTGTCCACTCATCCAGAGGTCGACTCTGGTCACCATACTGGCTCCATGGTGTCAGAACCTCTTGGGGACGGGCAAGCCTCGATCCCTCAGCCATCGCCTTGGCAGAGGCTTATCCTGGCTCCCCAAGCTGGGAGTCTTCTACAGAGAATCGGGGGGGGTGGTCTGGAACCAGCCAAGACCCCTCCTGAATGCCTCGGCTTGGCACATCTCCATTGGATGATTGATGAGACATGTCCAAGAGCAAGCCGCCAAAAAAACGGAAAATGGTTCAAATGAAATTCTGATACCATCTTAGGCATCTTATCATGTCAGAGAATCCCCTTGTCCTGGTGAAAGCACAGGGAAGGTCGATAAATTCAAAGAGCAGCCAGTTTCAGTGTTCCCCTGGCAAATCGGATGGCAGTGAGAAAGTGGTCTTGAAGGAGAGCAACTGAAAATCACAGGTTGCCATGGGTTTAAAGGGCTTGCCCATGACCTGATTAAGGGCAAGCTGGAAGTTTCAAGCCAGAGTAGGGGGTGCATTGGAGAATAAAGCAGACCAAGGCCCAGAAAAATTGTTTCACCACAGGCTGAAAGAAGGTGGAGTATTGTTGGGTGAGAGGTCATGAAGTTGAGGTAGTAGCCAGGTGAACCTTGAGAGATGAGCATGCCAGACCTAAATAAAAGAATGGAGTAGGTATTGTAGAATGGAGGAAGTGCACACATGGATGAGCCTAACTCATGCTGCAAATCAAAGATGGTTATCCACTTCTGTATGCTGTCATAGGATTTCCTAGTGGATAGTTTCCTGGCATTAAGGATGGCCCCCTCACAGTCTCCAGGATCCCTTGTTTAGCAAAATTCCAGGCTACCAGGTGTAGGGCATCCACGTATAGGACCCTGCCCTGATCCTGTGACAGGAGATCACGTAGGAAGGTTATATAGCTAATTTTTTGTTACCTTTGGTTAATTTTTACTAACCTTTAAGAACCATGGTTGGCATGACAAGTAAGAATTGATGAGGATACAATCTGATAAGTCCTTCTTTATCTTTCCAAGAACATTGACAACAAGGGGAAGACGGGGGAAAGCTTAAAGTATACACTCCGAGCACATTATAGGGAAGGCATCTCCCATGTGTCCTTGTCCTCCCTTGAGAGCAGTAACTGTAGCACTTCCTGTTGGACAGTGTGGCAAACAAGTCTGCCATTGGTTGGTCCCACTGATGGAAGATAGGTCATATGTATTTGTCGCTGACTGACTGTACACCAAGATCCCTTGTCTACTAAGACTATCCACCCAGGTATTATGATACCCTGCAACATTAACTGCAATTGATGTGATTTGGAAGTTGATGCATCTCTCTCACAAGCAACAGGCAAGATTATTTAGGCTGGTCGATGCTTGTTTATGTAATACATTGTGGTCATGTTGTTGTTGGTGGGCACTGGTATGGTTTTGCCTCTGAAACTGGGAAGAAATTTATTCACCATTAGGAGTTCCAGATGGTTTATATGAGGACTTTGTGGACCATGTGTGTATGGACCAAGTGTGATAATGAATGCCCTGTCCTCAGAGAGAGGTATTGGTCATTAGTGTTAGAGTTGGCCTGGTGGAAACAAGGGGCATCCTTTGATTCAAATAACTTAAAAAAATTAATCATTGCAAACCACAAAGAGAAAAGAAATAGATAATATAACAGCAATGATGCCAAGTCTATGCATAAGCATCTATAAAAGGTTTTCAAGCAGCTAGACATAAGCAATTGTCGTTTATATGCCATATATTGGAATGCTGATAATGGAAGGTGGGCATTTATCTCTCCAGTGTTACATAAATCTTTTAGCAATGGTAAAGGCACAGAGTGTCCATTTTCTTTTTCTTTCCTTTGTGTGTGTGTGTGTCATGGCAACCTCTGGTGACTGTGTGTGCACTTGGAGTCATGGAGACCTCTATTGACTGAACCCTACTGGGGGCCTGGAGGATATTCAGAGAGGTGGCTAAATAAAGCCTGCCCCGCCTCCTGCCTCTGTTATTTCAAGGAGATCTCACATCCAAGTACTTGCCAGAGTACTGCTTAGCTTCTGAGATCTGACGAGATCAGGCTTGCTGGGCTATTTGGGTCAGGGCTAGAGTGTCTGTTTCCGTTGGTCTTCAGTTAGCCTCCAGGGGACAGGCAAATATGAGATTTTAGTTACGCACACTGACTTCACAGTAGTGATGAGTTCCTGAAGGAAGTTGTCTTTGAACTAGAGGTCCTTTCAAAGAACAGGTCCTGTCATCTGGTGCTGGGTTGGATGAATGGAACCAGGCACATTGTCTTAAGGGCACTGCAATTGCCATTTGTTTGCAGATGCCTTCAGCCGTGTCTTTTGCTGTCTGTATCTTTGTGACCCAAAGTGTTTCATCTCTGAAGGTGAAGGTCATGGATCGGGGAAATGCTCAAAGGCAGAAGGAAGATGATAGCTGGCTATCTTAAATGACAGCCCCAGTAGTATACACTTTATGGCCAAAAGCATCCAATTTCCTTCATTCCCAATTGGTAGGGACTGAGTGAACAACTTGCCTCAACAATGACATAGTTGGGTGGTGGGTGGGTGAAAGGGAAGGAGAAGATGTCCATTTGTAGTCTGTGTGGATTGTTGGTTTCCTCTTGATGTCAGGGGAATGGAGACTGTCTTTTCCCAGGACTCTTTAGTCAGATCAAGAAGTTCATGGACTGGATGAAAGGTGATAGGAGCATGAGAATCCAAACTGAAGATGTCCCAAAAGGGATCTGGCTTAGCCAAAGGTTGTTTTTGTGACCTGTAGGTCCAAAGTTGTTGCCATCCTGATTATCTGTTCCACATATAGCAGTGGTCAGACAGTGGAACTCGGGCCCCCTCTAGCCAGTGGCGCCATGTTGCCAGCGCTAAGCGGATCGATCCTGCTTCCTTTTCCCACACCGACCAATTTCGTTCAGTATCGTTGAACTTTCTAGAGACATATGCGAGGGGGTGAAGCTTGCCATCCTCCCCCTCTTGGAGGATCGCCCCCCCCATGGCGACGTCTGACGCGTCGACTTGGACAATGAATTTCTTTAGTTCATTGGGGTGAGCCAGCACGGGCTCCGAGGTAAAGAGAGCCTTCAGTCGTTCAAACGCGAGTTGGCACTCCGGGAACCAGTCTAAATGCGCACCCGGTCGAGTGCATTCAGGGGCTTTCCCCTTCGTTTTAAGCAAGTCAGTAAGGGGGAGGGCCACCTGTGCAAAGTTCGATAAGAATGATCTGTAAAAATTGGCGAATCCGAGGAATGCTTGGAGTTGCCTCCTCGTCTTGGGGGTTCCCACCCCACCACATCCTTAACTTTGTCAGGGTCCATCTCAATCCCCTTCTGTGAGATGCGGTAGCCCAGAAAGGGGATTTCCGACTTGTGAAATTCACACTTTGAAAGTTTCGCAAAGAGTTTATGCTTGTGCAACGTTTGGAGAACTTCCCTCACCAGTTTCACGTGTGACTTGAGGTCAGGGGAGTACAAAAGTATGTCATCAAGGTAAACAAGGACCCCCTTGAACAAATACTTGTGCAAAACCTCATTAATTAAATTCATGAATACCCCTGGCGCCCCCTGAAGTCCGAAAGGCATAACTAAGTATTCAAACTGCCCCAAGGGGGTATTAAATGCGGTTTTGAATTCATCCCCCTCTCTGATGCGCACCCGGAAATAGGCATCTCTCAGATCCAACTTGGAAAACACTTTTCCTCCAGCCACCGCCGCCAGGAGGTCTTTGATTACGGGCATGGGGTATGCATTAGTGTTAGAAACAGCGTTTAGCCCCCTATAGTCTGTGCATAGCCGTAACCCCCCATCTTTCTTTTTCTGGAACAAAACGGGCGCGGCAAAAGGGGAAGAGGCGGGTCAGATGAACCCCCTCTCCAAGTTTTTGTCAATGAACTTCCGCAGTTCCACCTTTTCGGATGGGCTCATGGAATACAATTTGCCCTTAGGTAACTTCTGGTTTGGCAATATTTCAATAGCACAGTCAGAGTTCCTGTGGGGGGGCAATTCATCCGCCTCTTCTTCCCCAAAGACAGCCGCTAAGTCCCGGTATTCCCGGGGGATCACCTTCAGTTCTGCTTCCGCCACCCCCATCAGCACCGGGTTGCTTCCTAAGCGCAGAGATCCCCAGCCCCCTCGCCACACGTGGTCTCTGCATTTCTCAGAAATGAAATTGACTTTCCCCTCTTCCCACAAAATGTGCGGGTCGTGGTCAAAGAACCACGCACTGCCCAGGACTAGAGGGAAGCGGGCCGCAGGGGTAACGACGAAGGGTCTCACCTCCCAATGATTCCCAATCCCTACGCGTAATGGTACAGTCTCGTATTTACACGGCTCTTTCATCGTGGAGCCGTCCATCTGGGTAAACACTAGTGGCTCAGTCAGCTTGACAACTTTCGCCCCCAGTCCCGTTACTAGTGAGGGGTTAATAATGTCTTTCCCGCACCCAGAGTCAATGAGAGCTCGCACTCTCACATGGGTCTGTAGACCCGGGTCCAGTAGAGTCACAGTAAGAAAAAAAAGAGAGGGAGGTCTGCTCACCGGGTTTAGCGCTTGCGAGTCCGGGACCTGCTGTTCAGCGCTGTTTACAGCAGGTCCTTCTCGTTTCCCGCCTTCGCTGCTTCCTCCTCCGACGAGTTGGAGGTTTCGCTCAACGGGGTGATTTGCAGAGCTCTCGCCCCTCTCGGCTTTGCCACCGGCTTGGGTGTGGAAGTGTCGAACTTCTTCTTGGTTCCTTTCGCCCCTCCGAGTGGTATAGAGGCTCCGGGGCAGCTCGCTGCGAAGTGGCCCGCCTCGCCGCACTTCAGACAGAGCCCTTGCTTCATCTGGATCTCTCTCGTGCCATCTTTGGGTCTGGGGCCCGTCGGCTGGGTCTTCCCTCTTGGAGCCGGGCTCGGGCCCGATTGGCCCCCCCTTCCCCAATGCCGCCGCATCGTCCAGTCGGATGGTTCTCAGGCGAGTTTCCATGGTGATTGCTGCTTGCATCCAGCCCGCCAACGTTTCTGGGTCGTGTCCTCGCATCACTGTGCGGCGGATTTCAGAGTTAAGTCCTAGTCGGTATTGCTCCGCCAGGACTCCGTCGGGCCATCCCTGGATTTTCGCGGCTTGTCTGCGGAACTCCGCGGTGTACTCTCGTACAGACTTGGAACCTTGTTTGAGCGCACGTAAAGCCACTCGGGCTGTCTTGTTCGCGTTGACATCTTCAAATTGCTCTTTCATAGCCCACATAAAGGCGTCGATCTCCCGCAACTCCCGCCCGTCAACTTGGTGTAGGGCCACGTACCAGTCAGCCGCCGCCTCCTTCAGGTGTGAAGCGATAGCGTCTACCATATGGTCTTCGCTCTGGAACAGGTGGCCCCAGTTCTCGATGAATTTTTCAGTTCTTACCAGGAAGAACGAGAACTTCTCAGGGGTCCCATCAAATTCAGCGTTGAGGAATTCTGCAGGTTTTGGCGGCAGGAACCCCCAGGGTCGTTGCGGTCGCGGCGCCGGCAGCCCCTGTGGTGGGGGCCCCACTGGTTGGTCCGGGGGTGCCCCCGGTTGCCCTGGGACACCCCCGGGCGGTCCCGCCGGTACGACCCTTTGATCAGGGGGTTGTTGGTCGGGAGGCGCTTCCCTCTGCCTCCTGTCCATCTCCTCTCGGATGCCGTCCGAGATCATTTTGGGGATGTGAGAGAGGGATTCGTCCAGTATCCGGAAGAGGCGATCTTGGCTCGGGTCGCCACTCCACCTGCGGCTCACCATGGATCCCTCCACATCTCTCGAGTCTCTGTGCGTTCCCTCTGCCCCCTCGGCCGTGGTTAACCGGTGAATCGACCTCTCGAATCGGCTCTCTCTCACGGACGCTCTCGGGGTGAGGAACCACGTCTCCTGGGTCTCAGCCAGTGGCTTTCCCCAGTCTCGCCGTTGTTTGGGTCGGGTGGTCACTCCACCATACGCCGCTCCATAAGGGTCCCCGTAGGGCCCCCCTAAGTCATACTCCAAGCCCCATGATGCCGGCACGTAGGTACCCGGGGCTTCCGAGGAGACAACTACTGTGGTGCTCGGCACCGTCGTCTTGGGAGGCATCTTGTCCTCCGGTTTCTGTTCATCCAGCAGTTCTTTGATCGGGAGAGTGTCTTCTTCACCGTCGCTCATTTTGTGTGCCACGGGTTTCAGACCAGTCCCGACTAAAGTTGATTCTTAACAAACTGTCAGAGTCCTCAGTTAGTCAGCCAAACACCAGGCCTTATTCATTGAAACAAGAATGGTATTTATTAAGCTGCAATACTAGGTCACTAGAACAGAAGCATTGTTAAGAATAACTTGGATACATGAAGCATTGAGTTATACTCTAAGGGGGCGGAAAGGGTCCCCACCTCTCTACCAATAGATGGGTAGCGCACGCGCGGGAACACCAGAAAGCAGTAAATAATCGTATACCCGCCACCCCACCTTTCCCAGGCCTAGCTGTTGTCTTTAGAAAGCGATAGGAGACTCACAGCCTGGCATTCAAGGCCACTCCTGGCCTGGGAGATGAGATATAGCCCGGTTGCCCAGGCAACATCGGCATCTCCCCACATTCCATCCCAACAGTCCAGATACATCAATCAGCACACTACAGTCCCATCCTCCCCCCCTCTTCCATCCCTATGGCAGGGATACCTGACAGACAGGCTGTCTGTTGAAGAGGAAGCAGGCAGGGGATAGTCTGTTGCTGAGATGATGAAGCAGAGGGCTCAACATTGGTTAGAATGAGGAAGAGGTCCTGGGGGTGATAGTCTAGAGTGCACAATGTGGTAACTAGAGCAGGAAAAGAGGCATGAGATGTGATGATCTGTGTATTCAGAACAGATGTTGCAGCATGAAACAGATGTGCCTGATGTGGTGATGGCAACATAAGTGGAGTTAGCCAATACTGAGTAGTGCTCCTCATGCTAATCCTGGTAGGGAGAGCAACTATTGTTTCTGTAATATGATGATGGGGACTGGCAACAAAGGTAGCATCTATCCTCTGAACAAGCCCTGTTGTATTGCCTGTAGCTGTGGTATCAAGAGATGGTATCTTGGCTCCTGGATCAGCAAGTCTGCTCATTATTAGGGTCTGTACAAGGAATGTACGGTGGCTTAAGTGGTTAAGACGTTGAACTGCAGGCTGTGGAAGATCAGTAGTTCAGCAGTTTGAGACCCAGGAGTGCCGCATGACGGAGTGAGCTCCCGTCTCTAGTTCCAGCTCCTGCCAACCTAGCAAATCGAAAGCAAGAAATTGCAAGTAGATAAATAGGTACCACTTTGGTGGGAAGGTAACAGCGTTCCGTGCGCCTTGGTGTTTAGTCATGCCAGCCACATGATCACGGAAACGTCTTCGGACAGTGCTGGCTCTTCGGCTTTGAAACAAAGATGAGCATCGCCTAGAGTCAGATTTGACTGGCTTTCGAGTAAGGGAACCTTTACTTTACAAGGAATGTAGCTACTGTCCCAGCACCCGAAGAGGTGTATCAAGAGTCCTCTGATTCTTCTTGGTACTGATGATCCCTGTACAGTAGTGTGTGGTCTCAAGATGTCAAATTCTTGATCAAGTCTCCTTCCCCATAGGTCCAATACTTGCTCGGAGTATTGAAGTGTCTCTGCTGTGATGGACAAAAAGGAACTGAGCAGAAGAAATGTGACTATTCTGCCTACACCATATGCATTCTGAAACTGCCCTAGAAATTTTTGAAATTGTGCTTTGCACAGGTGCAGAGTCCATCAGTGTGATGCACAGAGGCCATGAAGAAGCAGCTGCTGTTTATCCAGACGTGTAACTGGATGATCTCTGGGCCATTCAGATTACTGAATGTCTCTCACTCTCTCTCTGTGTATATATATACATACACACTTACATGTTTTCTGCTTTCTAAAAAGAGAAATCTAGAGGTTTTCATGAGAATTTTTAAATGACCGTTTCCTTGAAAAACAGTGATAAGGAGTCTGGTGAATTAATCATTTGGCAGTGACCCAGATTAATTTCTAAATCCATTTTCCTTAAAACCAACATCTTCCAAATAATGCATCATCAGTGGCATATATGCTTGTAGTATTCAATAAATGAACTTCCATTAACTGGAAATTGAGACATTCCCATTGGTACAATGGTCCCATTGACAGCAATAAATTGTGTTGTGTGGAAAATCCAAAGTTAGGTATAATGCAGTAGGAAAAGTAGTTACAATTGAGGGATCAACAGAAGGATATAAAAATAATGTTCTTGCTGGTAGAGAAGGATATTAGTATATAAGACTTGGAAAAACATGAGCTCCATACACATATCCAGTGTACAGAGCAGTCAAGAACATACAGCAACAGTGTGAAAGGCAACAGGCAAGCTTTTGCATGCTTGAGTCATATTAGATGTTTACTTGGTTATCAGCATGACACCACTTCAGCAAACACTATTCATGATTTGTGTGTATATATGATAGTATATCTGGCCAGGCATTGGAGCACCCTAGACTGATAGTCTTGGGTGATTTCAAGGTCCATGCTGATGATGACTCGGCTTCCACATAGGTGATGGACGTGGTATAGTCCATGGTGGTGCTAGGACTCTCCCAATATGTAACAGCTCCCACGGCAGGGGTTACAATGGACCAAATTACTGCTATGGCAGTACCATGGTTGGACCACTATGCTCTGAAAGCCCACATGAATGTTCCACCCCAACCCTGTGTGGGTGGCAAATGCATTTTAGCTTGCCTGTGGAGCCAAATGGACCCTATGTGGCTTCAGATGGCCCTGTGGGATCTGATGCCCCCTGGCAGCTTGCTAGATGAGCTTGTCGAGGACTGGCATAGCCAACTCTTGGCAGCCATTACAAGATCACTCCCCAATGTCCTCTGCATCCTCGCTCTAGGCTCGCTCCATGTTGTACACAGGAGCTGTGGCTGATAAAGTGAGGGCTCAGACAGCTACAGGGACACTGGCAGCATGCTTGTGAAGAAGCTACAAGAGCATTCTATAGGACGTTTACGAGATCCTATGAGACAGCAGTCAAAGCCGCTAAAATAGAGTATTATGTGGCCATGATTGCATCTATGAGCTCTCACCCAGCCCAGTTATTTAGAACGATTCCATCTATTACTACTCTGCCACAGAGCAGACCAAACACTAAGGAATTGGAGATTAGCTGTGAGGATTTTGTGAGCTATTTTGCAGATAAAGTCTTGTCACTTTGCCATGACCTTCCCACCACAGTTGAGACAATAAGGGAACTCGAGGCTCTATGCATGTCTTCTTGTCAGGTTTTGGATTATTTCAGTCCACTCAGCCTTGAGAACTTTGACAAATTACTCTCAACTGTACACCCAACCATTTGCAACCTTGATCCGTGCCCATCATGGCTAAATAAAGGGCAATGGGCTACAAGGTACCCTAAGGGAAATTATCAAAAAGTCCCTCTCTGACGGGCTGTTCCCTAGGGCACTCAAGGAGGCAGCGGTATGCCCTCTCTTAAAAAAAACATCCCTGGATCCGGCTGAATTGGCTAATTATTCTAATTTGCCCTATTTGAGACAGATGACCTTCGGAGGCATCTGGATTTGGGCAGTTCAGCAGTGTTGCTGTTGTTGGACCTGTTGGCAGCGTTCGATATGGTTGACAACCAACTATTGATCCACCGCCTCACCAACACTGGGATTCAGAGATCTGCCTTGCAGTGGCTATCCTTGTTCCTTCAGGGTTGGGGACAAAGGGTAACAGCTGTCCCAAAGGCACCTGCTAGTTTGCAGAGTGCCCCAAGGAGCAGTGCTTTCCCTGGTGCTATTTATCATATATATGCATCCTCTTGCTCAGATTGCCCAGTGGCATGGGCTGGGATGTCAGCAATATGCAGATGACACCCAGCTTTATCGGTTGTTGGGCGGCCAGTCTGACTCTAGTCTGGAAGACCTGGACCTGGAGTTGCAAGCTGTGGCTGGTTGGCTTAGACTGACCCAAGTGAAACTAAATCTAATGAAGACAGAAGTTCTGTGCCTAAGTCAGAGCGGTCTGAGGGTAGTGATCCCACTCCTGACCTTCGATGGGGCACTGTTGGTGCCAGCACAGGAGGTTAGGAGCTGGGGGTGCTCTTGGATGCCTCCCTAATGATGGAGGCCCAGGTGGCAGCCACTGCAAAGTCTGCCTTTTATTGACTTCAGCTGATTAGGCAGTTGGTTCCCTTCCTCGAACGCAAGGACCTGGCGACAGTGATCCATGCAATGGTCACCTCGAGACTGGACTACTTTAATGCTCGTTACATGGGGCTGCCCTTGTCCCAAATCCAGAAGCTGCAGCTGGTACAGAATGTGGCGACCAGGCTGCTGCTGGGTCTCCCCATTCGGGAGCACGTCCAGCCTGTGCTAAAAGCACTGCACTGGCTGCCCATAGCATATTTTCTTACCTTTAAAGCCCTTTATGGTCAGGGGCCTACATACCTAAGGGACCACCTTTCCCCACATGTTCCCCAAAGAGCACTACAATTGGGGTCCCAAAATCATGTGACCCATCTGGGCCCCAGAGACACCAGGTTGGCCGTGATGAGGTCCAGGCCTTCTCAGTAGTGGCTCTGTACTGGTGGAATGAGCTCCTGGAAGACATCAGGGCCCTGTGGGACCTTTTACAGTTCTGGAGGGCCTGTAAGACAGAGCTCTTCCACCAGGCCTTTGATTAGCAAGCTGCACCTAATAAACAGAGTCCCTGGCCCCAATACTGACACCACCATTAACAGCCTGTGCTCCGCTGATATTACCCAGACTCTTGACGTTAGCTGACTGTTTGCTTATGTCAATTGCTGCTAATGCTCCGCCATCACTATATGATTTTATTCAATTTTATGTTCTATCTGTTCAATAAATTCTATGTAAGCCATCCTGAGCCTGCTTTGGCAGGGAGGGCGGGATATAAAATAAATAAATAAATAATAAGTTAAAGGAGATTTGGCACCTCTTGCAAGGTGGCAACGTGGGCCTCCCTTTCCACCTCTGTTTACCATTACAAAATGGATATTTGTACTTCTGCTGATGCAGCACTTGAATAAGTGTGTCCTGTCACCTTTTTAGGTTTTTCACAGTTTCTTAGCACATGCAAGGTTTTTCCAGGTTTTATTTATATGTTTTTGCTGTTATTGCTGAAACTGGGATGTCCCATCTCCCATTAGCTGAGATAAAACTCAGTTAATTGGGATGGTCCTGCCTGTGGAGCAAGTAGGAAGAGTAAACCAGCCTCCATCCACCAAGAAGAGATTTTCACTCTAAGTATTAGTGGTCTTTTCTACTTTCTCCATTCATATTAGGTGGGCCTGTATCTCCCCACATTGAATCATTTGTCTGCTAAAGGCTTTAATTCAGTGAAGTTTGTGTGTATCAGAGTCTAGAAAAAATTCAAGCTAATTCAGAACAAAGTAACCTCATTAAGATTCATACAACAGAAGCAAATTTGTAAATACTTTTATGGATTTGACAGGAGGGCCTGGCGTGATGTGGCCCAATGGGTCGCAAAGAGTCGGACTCAACTGTGTGACTGAACAACAACTATTACTTTTTATGGATTTGAATACTTCTGAGTAAAGAGTATTATTTGGGAGATTTACATTAAATTTGAATTTCCTTGGTAATTTTGTCTATTGAAATGCAGAACAGTTAAAAGCCATTTCTGTAACCATGATACCTCTTGGAAAGTGCTGCCAGAAACACCTCAGTGATTTATATAATTTCTTAATTTAGACTGTGTTTAAAGAATTTAACAAATTTCAGAATTAGAAAAAAGAACTATGTATTATCCTTGGAGATAAGTTTGTGTAATGAATGTGAACGTGGCAATAGGTATGTTTTGGTGGGAAGGATATGAGATTGTACAGTGAACAGCAAGATCAAATGGTGAAAGCTGCCAGATCTACAGAGACAGCTGTTGATGTTGTCCTTCTTAGAAGTGAACATCTTGCTGTATATGTTGCATGTGAGAACCAGGCCTTCTTTCTAAGCAAGTTTGATGTGTCAGTAGATAAGCAGTTATGAAAGAAATGTTAAAGATGAATCAAAGCAGCTATGAGAACCATTGCACTGTATAATACAGCAAAGTATTTGTTTTCAGCCTCATATATTGCAGGGAAATGGTGGTAGCAACTAGTGACTCATTCAAAAAGTTGTTATGGGTCATAAAACATTTTGAAGTAAAGTGGAGATCTGAAAAGGGGTTTGCAGTAGCAGGGGGGAGCAATCAGAAACATGCAGGAAAGGGAAGGTAACACCATACCAATGGGCAAGGGGCATCCAGCCCGTCCAGCCCTGGTAACCCCGGCTCACCCTTCTCGCCTTTAAAACCTCGGAGTCCCTGTTCATGAAATCAACCACTAGAATTACTTTAGTTAGTGCAGATCACCTCCATTTTATGGGTGGAGAGTCTCAGTACAACAGTGATGTATCTAAGGGCACTCAGGTTACATACCCAGTTTACAATGGTGCACAATGATAGTAAGTATAGCTTCTCTTTCTGTATTGTGAAACAATCAGAAGACATTTCTCTTAATCTGATAAATATAGAAGGCTCTGTAAAGGTGGAAGAATGGGAAGAAGATGCTAATTTTTAGAAAAGATTTCTTAAGTAGTCTTTATTCACAGCAAAAATAGTGTGTGAAGGTACACCTTAGCTTGGTAGATTGCTTTGTTCTGAACATAAGTTAAGGAGATAGTAGAAATTATGAGTAAAGCTTTGGGGGTTCTTGAAACATTCTTAAAGAGTTACACTGGAATTTAAAAATTCCTATTGCTGTTTTATTAATTGATTGGGTGTGGCTTTTTAAAAACTGCTCTGGTCTCCAGTGTCTTACCAATACAAGATAACAATAAAGCATATCAAATTAAGAATGCCACTTTTAAAAAGACAGGACTAGATTTTCTAAAATAAGCATATCTTCTGGTTAGTCATGCAACTATTTTAAGCTCTCCATATGAAATGTCTTCTGTGTTTCATTTTTCAAATTATCTTCCACATACCTTAAAGTATTTTTGTGTAAAAGACAATTGTAATAATTTTTCTCACATGCAGCCGTAAAAAGGCTCCATGTCAAGAACTTTCCTTCTGTTTTTATAAAATAATTTTGTTTCCACTGGGTGTCATAAACTGGGTACCCTGCATCAATTCCAGCTGGCAAGTTCTCTTTGAAACAGGATTTCACCACCACTGAAGGAGGAAGAAAGAAGGCACTTTAGACTCCATTGTTGTTGAGGCCTCGTTCACAAATTTTTGTTCTCTTGGTGATTGCAACCCAAGGTGATGACTTGGATATGTGAATGAACCATTGCATATCAGATCCCACATTCAGAGATTTCATATTGTCTCCTAATTCATCAAACAAACACATTTCTTTGGAACACATTCATGAGCAAGTCATCAAGTAATTAAATGATACACATGCATGTATGAATTGGTCCTTAGTCTTAAAGTAGAATCTCTAACAGAGTGCATAGGAATATCAAGCCTTTTAAGGTACAGCTATTTGTTACCACAGTCTACTTTTCCATAATCTAATTGCTTACAAGACTTGCTTTAGCTTTCTGTCATTGTTGTTTGTTTCAGTGGAAGTAAGACAGAACCTTGTATTTTAACAGTTCAGTCATTAACTTAATTGCATGATTACTGCTATTTATCCTTCTTTCTTCCTCAGCGGCTGAGAATCAAACAATACATTTTTTTAAAACACAACATACCAATGGACAGGGTGCATCTAATCCAGGTGCTCCTTGGTCTCCCTTATCCCCTTTAGGCCCCCTAGAGCCTTTCTTGCCCCTTTCCCCCTGTGAATAATAGTTTATTAATAATACATTAAAAGTTTAGGATCATCCATTTCAAATCAATGTCAGAAACAACCCCAAAATATTAAAATATATAAAGAATAACTTTAAAGGCTTGATCATTTAAGATTTTGCTTGCAAGATTTTCTCTGGATTTACTTGCATTTTAAATTCAAACTTGTGTATATTTTTAGTAATTATTAAAATCTCAAATGAGGATACAAAAACTCTGTTCTCACACTATGCTAATGATGTAGTCGTCAGTGATTGGCATTGGGAATATTAGCTGCCATTTTTCTGATACTTGCTCAGAAGTTATTCCGCTCTTATGTGACACAGAGGACAATAACTGAATTTCTATGCAGTGTGTGATGGGATTAATCTTCCTTTCCAATGACTGACTGCCCAAAACTTTGATTATTAGTGAACCTAAAAACATTACAGCAGCTTTTAAAATCAGGATATGAACGGAAAAGGTTGGGGCCATTTGCAGCACATTTTGCAAGGAGTCACTAGTTCATGCTTCAAAAATTTTCTATAGAAAAGTGAGTTCTTCATTACAGAAGTATTTGTCATAATATTTTGCACAAGGTCTGCAGGCACAATAAGGAAGTGGTTAAAGATGTCTGGGAAAAGTGTAGTGGTGTGGTTGAGATCATAAGAGGTAAGATAGGTGGAGAGCTTATCTCGTTTTGCCTTGTACAACTTCCTTATAGATGGTGTCCTGGAACTGAGGATGACTTCCTGAATGGCAGGAGTGGTGGGAGTTGGATCCCCAAGACAGTCAGTTCAATCACCTTTTGCGTTTATGTTGCAAGTTTGGGCAGGATGGTAGATGGAGTAGGAGAGGAAACCATGCCAGAGAAGATCATTACAGAATGATTAGGACGCATCAGAATGTTTCCTGTATGATCTTCTGGAGGACATGTGCTGTCAGCAGCAGAGGCGGCAATGCATGGATGAATGTGGTCTCCTTGTGAAGGCAAAATTGCATCACCCAGGGATGTAGCTCTTGTGTCCCCTTTGCTGAAGTACTGGGGTACTTGGTGGTTTCCTCTATGGCAAAAAGTTCTTCTCCAAAAGAGACTGGAATCATTAGTTAGAGAATAGGAATTAAGATATGGCCAGGATGGTTTTTTTCACCCTTCTCAGGATTCACAAGGAGATTGTGGAAGATGCAGCTTTTGTATGTGTGTGTGTTTTCACTCTAGAGTTAAGATTATTGTACAAGCAATTGTTTTCTTGTCAATAATGCCAATTGGCCATTAAGACCATCAAGAAAAGTCCTGGAGGCTGCCCCCATCTACCAGGGCCACTCTGATCCTGTGGTGACTTCTGCCTCATATGAGGGGGCAGCCACTGACATTTTTTTTTTTAATTAAAATAACGACATGCTACATCAAAAATACGCAGTACTAAGCAGAGTATAATAACAAGCAATATAAAAAACTGGGGAATAAATTTAAACAATTTGCTTTAAAAGACTGTTACTACATTAAGGCTTAAGCCTAAGAGCACTTTTAAATAAAAACATTACTGAGTTTGTTCGGAATAAACATATATCGGCTGAAGGCTGGTGTTAAGAGGATACTAATGGAGACTATATTACTATGTATCGATTAACTACTGTGCAATAGTTGTAGTGATAGGGTACATTATACTGTTTTGTATTTATAAATGTAACCAGGAATCATAAGCCGAGTTGTTTGGAAGTAACTCGTTCTCTGCCATATATTGTAGGTAGAAGAACCAGGTGTGCACAAAGGAGGACATGACACAAGGTAGGTAGGCAGGCACAAGCTGCCACTGCAAGCTAGCATAATGCAAGCTGGATGCAGGGCCCCACCTGGGAGGAAACAGCAGCACTAGCCCCATTGTGAGGCAGGCAGGAGCCACTGCTGCTACAAGCCAGTGGCTTCTACCTCCATAAAAGGCAGACTGGGATAAGCTGGACACAAGCCACGTCAAGCCTGCTCCTCCTACCTTTCGTCAGGGACAGGAGTGAATTATTTTCTCCCTTCCCTCTCCTTGGTGGTAGTGGTGCTTTTCCTGTGCCTGGCAAACATTTACAGATTAATGGAAAGTGCTCTGCCCTGTTTACTGACATAGGATCAGGCAGTGACATCGCTTGTCACTTGTACTATCTTGTTGGAAAGGCACAGCAGAAGAAAATAAGAGTGTGCTAGATTGCCATGAGTTCCATGAAGTTGATATGTTTGTCCTGAAGACTGGGAAGCGAAGCATCATTGGTGGCCAGGCTCGTATAATGGGCTCCCCAGCCTCAGTAGATGCTTTGGTACTAACCATTGTCTTCAGTGATCAGGTATGACAGGTCATGTCCAGCATCAAGTGAGGAAAGTGGGTCCATCATAGCAATGAGATGAGGACTGCAGAGGTGACAGTGAATGCTTTGCGTTGGTGGTCTCTATGGGGGGTTAGAAGGACTGAAGAAACCAAAGCTGAAGAAGATGCATGTGGAATTTTGCAAGTCTGATTACTGGTCACCTTTAAAGCCCTATATGGCTAGGAGCCCGCGTATCTTCGAGCCCACCTCTCCCCATATAAGCCCTGTAGAACATTACATTCTACCAATCAACACTTCCTGGTAGTCCCTGGCCCAAGGGATGTCTGACTTGCCTCAACTAGGACCAGGGCTTTTTCAGCCCTGGCCCCTGCCTGGTGGAATAAGCTTCCGTATGAGATCAGGGCCCTGCAAGACCTATTACAGTTCTGCAGGGCCTGCAAAATGGAGCCCTTCTGCCAGGCCTTTACTTGAGGCAGCGGGCATCCATTTGATTAGGCCTCTCCCCCAGTGACCGCAGATCCTGGAAGCCAGACTGGGACCACATTATTTGCTGTTGAGGTGCCTTGTTGTTTAAGGCAGATGTTTTTAATGATATAAGGATGGTGATTTTATGGATTTTAAATTGAGTATTTGTAATATGTTTTAGTATTGTAAATCTGCATTAACTGCAGATCCATATATGCTGTTACCCGCCCTGAGCCTACAATGTGGGGAGTGTGGGCTATAAGTCTAATGAAATAAATAACTATCTCTGAGTGGTTCTAACACAGTAGGTGCAGAAAGTGGAGTAGTGTCTTTTATCCTCCATATGAGAAAGTTGTAGTAGAGAATCAGACACTTCTGCCCAATTGAATGTATGGGAAATTCCCTTGGTTACATCAGACAAGAAGAAGTATAGGGGGCTGGACTGGAAATAGAAGCACTGGGTTCAGAGGGGATTGCTGAGGCAGAAAGTGGCAGTGGCACTGTGGTTGGATTTCAGCCCTCTAGTACATCCACAAAACACTTAGAATCAATGTGCCCCTGCTTCTATTTCTTATCTTTGGTTCCACTAACCAGTTTGGAGGAGTCTCAACACTTAGAGCCCTTGAAAAAAATGGCAGTTTGGAAGAAGGCATGGACCCTGGTGCATTATATTAGCTGCTTGAGTTGCCGCTCGAGATGGTGATGTGACATTTGGGGCCCACACTACTGTGAAATACAGTACCAGGAGTGGTTGTTTCGATGTTACTGAGTGCCACAGAAAGCTCCAGCAACCTCTGCAATAAGGTCCAACACTGGGAGATTCAATTCTGTCTTAGATGCTTGTGGAAATGAGTACATTGAGCTCAAGAATCACAGTTATGTGCTTCACCTAAACAGAAGAGGCAATAGGAAATTTGCTCCTGCAGACATGGCAATACTGAAAGAAAGGCTGACGTGGAATGCACAGGTTAAGACAACTGGGTGAGAAGAAACATGAAGAAAATAAAAGAAAAAAGACTAAACTACAGAAATCTTTAAAAAGAAAAGACCTAAAATGGAGATAAAGGAGGAAAGAAGAGCAGGAAGAAAAACCTGAGGTAATCTCTTCAGAAATAGGCATGGAGTTGCTAACAGTCCTCCAGGCAAAAGAGAAATGAGAATGAAGGTACAGTAAAATAGTAACTTCTGTTGAAGGAAGGGATTTTCATACTAATTGTAGGCCTAGAGCTCTTGAACTTTCTGAAGTTGCTTCTGCATCCATGCCAAATACCATACATGGAACTGCACAGATGATAGGGTTGCCAGATTGCTCATGGCAACCGGCAGGGGATTGGGGGGGGATTACCAGGTGTAGCAGGGAGGCCCATATGATGTGAAGCAACATGTCTACGTCACTGACCATGTAACCCAGAAGTGACATCATCACTTCCAAGACATTGAGGCTACTCTCTGGCAATGCTCCCTTTAAGCTGTGGAGTCTTGCAAGCAAAAATTCTACTTTGTGAGCTATTGCCATTAAAGTTGTGAGTGAGCGATTTGGCTACTGCATAAATTAGTTTGCTCTGGAGCCCTCCTTCCCAAGCTCAGACAAAAATATATGAGCCAGAGACTAAAATGTGAGCTAGCTCACACAAACTCATCTTAGAGGGAACACTGCTCTCTGGTATTTGGGCAAAAACTCTATTGTAAATTTGGCTTCTACCATAGAGTTTTTGCCCAAATACCAGAGCATAGCCCTGGACACGATGACATCACTTCTAGGTCACACAGGCAGTGATGTAGACATGTCACTGCAGGTTAAATGGATCTCCCCCTTTTTCAGGGTAAGTTTCTTCCCCCCCCCACTGGCCAGCTGATCGGTGGTGGGATGGTGGGGCCTGGCAGCAGGGGATCCCCCCCCACCTCCACTGGGGGGTCTGGCAACCCTGAGAGATGATGACTTGAAGAGCACCAGTTACAGGTAATCATTCTTCAGACATTGTGCAAAACATTATAAGGAAGTGAGATCCTTTATGACAGTCTCACTGTTCTACAAAAAAAAATCCAGACATGGAGCACTAACTAACCATTCTACTGTGCCTGCTATGAGGAATCATCTGTGCAGTCACACAACCCAGCCATCTCCACTGCTGACCTCTCTGTTCTCTTTGGAAGAGATCTGAAGGAACTGAGTGGGTAGGTGCTTGCTCCTCCTCTTGGAGCAGGTGCAGTAGTATAATCAGTGCTCTTTTTCATGTTTTGTTGTAGAAATGAGAAATAATTTGTCCCTCCTCTACTGGACAATGCAAAAAATGCTCTAAGAGATGTTTGGCAGTGTCTGCAGATTTGCTGCGGCTATCACATAAATTTTGGTTACTCTCCAGCAGCTGGTATTAGTAATGCCGAATGAAAACTACAGCCTTTTTACTGCTTCTGTGAATTCCCATGACATACAACACAGTTTCTAAAGGATTACATAGTATGTGGGATCATTGCAGAATGACCAGTGATTACTACCCAGTACTGCTGCCACTATTTGATTTTGGATGTTACCACACCGTGACATGGGCAAAATTGCTAAGATCTCCCTACTCCAGTCCTGTACATTTTGCTCTGTTAATTTTTTAAAACTGTATTTGTGACAAAAGAAATTTTAGAGGCATCCTTTATTATTAAGCCCACTTGCTTAATTTTTCAAGGGGCATAGCCATGTTAGCCTGTTGAGGCAAAATTACAGGAATCCAGTGGTACTTTAAGTATAAAATAATTTATTCCAGTATTTATTTTGTTAGTCTGAGCTCACTTAATCAGATGCAAGAAGTATACATTCATGGCAGTTATTTATACTTAAAATTACAAACAACAGAAGGGTCAAAGTGGGGAGATGTTTTGAAGCAATGCCGGTTTGAAACAGCAGGTAATCAAAGAGAAATCACTGGATGTACAGTTCATACACCTGATGGTAAGCTCTGACTCTTGAAACATGATGTTAAAATAAATTTTGTCTTTAAGGTGCCATTGGACTTCTATTTTGCTTAATTTTGCTTCACTGAAAAAAACACTACAAGCTACTGTTAATGCTTTACTATTAAACAAAAAAGTGCTATAAGATACACCTGTTCTAAAATAATCTATTCTAACATGTATCAGTAGAGTTCTGCCATGATTTTTGTTTTATCTAAGAAGTAAAATAAACAAAGCTGATCTGTCCTACATTGGTTCTTAAAATACAGCCTCAAAGGGATTGAAATGGAGACCATGAGTCTCATGTTACTCCATGTAAGGTGCAAAGTCACCCTGAATGTCACACTTAAGACCAGCCCAAGTTTTTAATATACCCCACATCAAGCCAAGGACTAATATTCAATAAGAAAACAAGCACATGTGACCTTTCTAAATCCATTTAGAGGAAACATAAATAAATATGTATAATAAAACATCTTGCTTGGTGCTTGCAGTGTCAAATGTAAGTGGGATTGTTGGAGAGGAAATTTTATTTAGTAATTGGTATAAGGATTAGATGGTGCAAGTGGAAACCATTAGGCAGAAAAGGTCTCTTAAAGTCTATTTGTTTTTTTTAAAGGAAAATAAATGGGTTTTTGGCAAAATTAAGGTGTCAGGATAAATGGATGGGAGAGGAGAGGTCACCCAGGATCAAACGCTGGCATAGAGGAAGGATAATCCAGGAGAAAATGCAGAATGGGTTGCAGCAGGAAGAGGAGGAAGGACCCAGGAGAAAAGGCAGAAGAGCAGGAAGGGATAAGGGGGACAAAGGTAGACCTGTGGAGGCAAGGAACACACATACACGCGCAAACACACATAGACAGGAGAAGAAAAAAAATTGCAATTAAATTAGCAAGTTCAGCTTTAATACATAGGTTAAACACTGACATTTTTTCAGTTGGTTTGGTTAGACAAACACTCATTAGCTCTCAGTTATAATATATCACATTTTCTTGCTTTAGGGGTGTGTACATTTCTGAAATTTTCATTTTAAATTAGCTTGGGTGTTTTAAAAGGCATGATTTTGGGTATGCCAAAATTTTGGGTGGGATAGTAGTTTAATTATTGTACTTACTTTCAAGCCCAGTTATCAGGTTCAGGAATTTCAGCTCCCCAAAATCATACTCTTTTTTTTTAAAGCTGAAATCCAAATGACTCTTTTGCTGAATGCCAGCCTCAGGGAAATAAAAATAGAGAGGGAGAGAGAGGAAGTATCAAACTACTCTGGGGTGCTAAAAGTCAATGTAGCCTCTGAGGCCCGGTCTGCCTTCAATGTCTCCCAGCTGTTTGGTAGCACTTGCTCCCTTTAAATGTGAAAGAGGCTGTGCACCACGAACTTCTGAGAGCCCACTGTGTGTTTCCTCTTCCCCCTCATTCTTCACTCCTGCACCTCCAAGAAACCCCCAAATTCCAGGAGATAAATTACAGTTACTCCTGGAATTCTGGGTATGTTTGGGGTAATTTCAGTATCCCTGAACTGACCTGAAACAGCTAGTTTTGGGTTTAATTTAAGCTCCAGTATATCTGAATATATACTCCTAATTATAATTCCTGCAGTGACACAACCAAGGAATGTGACCAACAAAAAACAAGTTCCAAACTTTATCTGGTGATCACAGATCTCTGTGTCAGAAACAGGTTTGCTATCACTTCTATAAAACAAGAGATAAGGGTGGGATTTAAGATGCATCAGGACAGGGAATAGGGGTTGCCAAAACTCTTGCTCTGCCCACACTCCATCCACACCTATGTCTCAGCTATTTTGCTGCTTGTTGGTGCTCTAGAACTAGAAGTAAACATGTTGGGGAAAAATAAGACTGGAAATATGCCCTCAGGGAGGAAAATGTTAGTAAATGGTCAGGGTAAGGTTTGAATGCTACCCTCTCACCTTTTTCTACTGTGTTTTAAATGGGCCCTTCACGATCACAACCCATTTTGAATGGGATTCAGCACAACCTGGATTTAGACTGTGTTGCCCTCACATCTAGTTTGATATGACAATGTCTTCAAAGGGCTCAGTGGTGCTAGAGATGAAATAACAAGTTGTTCAAGTTGCACTTTTCTGGACTGCCTTACATTAGTTCCCATTCAAGAAAAATACACTTGATTGAAACATTCTCTTTTCATTATTTAAATGGCTCTCTGCCATCAACTGTCTTGCCAGACAGCCCTACCAACCAACCATTTATATTTTAGTCAAAAAGGATCTTTCTTCCAAATGTGTCCAAATTTAAGTCCAACTGAAAAAGCCTCAGGGTTTTCTTATGCTAATCATTATGGAATAATCTGATTGTCTACATGACATCTCAATTTCTATTTTTATTAAGATTTAGTTACAGACCAGAACCAGAGGTGGAATGATTAAGTATGTGACCTTAGCCTTGGAGCAGTCATGAACTGAGAGACAGGGCTCATCATATATGGTCAGCAGCACTCATTTTATTACTTCAGCAATTTTTATACTACATCCTTATTTCATGATTTGAGATGTTCATGAAAATGATTCCAAACTCTTAATCTTTTAGCCAGTATTGCTGCTAGCACCCATGAAGTAGCTTGTGTAGACTCCTATATTCTTAAGCAATAAATAAATAAAATTGCTCCTAAATATGCAACAATCTTATGATAACAGAATCGATCAATTCAAGCAGTGAGGCTGATGCTGTCTCCTGTGGCCTTCAGTGGTTTGGATCCAGTAATCTATCAGAAGGCACTGGATTTAGAATTTTACCAGAGTGTCCTCATCTAAGCATTCCTTTCTAGTTCTCAAGTAGTTGATTTTCAGGGTTGCTAGACCTGTGTGAATGAATAGCCATGTGCAATGTGTGGGGGGACTGTGCAAAGAGGGAATACGGTGCCATTACCTCCTTTCCCTTCCATCAGAAGAACTATGCTTGTGGAACATGCAATTTTGCCTCCTTTCCCCACCACAGCTCCCTGACTCATGGCTCTTAGTTTATGTCGGATCTGTGACCAACAGGGAAAACCTTTTCAAGACTAGAAGAGATTGCTGGGAGGAGAAGGGAATATGGCAATAATCTACACCCCCTAATGCTGATTGATTGCCAATCCAACTCTTTATAAGGAAGCAGTTAACTGGTGGCTCTATTTTTGAAGATGTCTATTGAAAAAGCTCTGATACATGTGAATAACTGAAAGAAAATGTCAGGATCTTTGGAGAAATAGGAAAAGCAAGGAATATGAAGGAGAACCATGAACAACATTTGAGATGATCCAAAGATGAAAATAGTGTTTTCTTAAGAGACATGAAGTGGGGGAAATTTGGTGTCCCCCCCACCCACACATAAGTACTCTGACAGCACAGCATTCTTTTATGTGGCATTACTAT
This sequence comes from Gekko gecko, assembly GCA_029375565.1. NCBI lineage: Eukaryota > Metazoa > Chordata > Lepidosauria > Squamata > Gekkonidae > Gekko > Gekko gecko. The sequence continues at coordinate 29,520,667 of JAPDNY010000008.1, read as the reverse complement.
AGGGCTGCTATACAGGATCTGTCTGATGCTGAACTGTAACACTAACCTATTAACATATATAATGTATTTTATATGGCATCAGACTACAGATGAAGCTTGAATATTTAAATATGTTGCATGTTAATTAAAAATAATTATACTCCTTTTCTCTCCAATAGGGATCTCAAGAGTCTTATAACATAGTTCTTCTATCCTTCGTTATATCCTTTCAGCACTAACCCTCTGATATAACCAAGGCTGACAGTGAGTGACTGGCCCATAGTCACTCAACAAGCTTCCAGGGCAGAGTGGAGATTTGAACCTGGGTTTCCCAGATCCTAATCTCTCTAGCCACTATACCATGCTGGCTGCTTTAGCCTATATTTCTTCTTTATATGCTAGTTTTGAATATGAAGGGCTTTTTTTTTTAAAGGAGGAAACATTCAAATATTCAACTTTGTACCTGCAGTCAGAAGTGATACAGTCTGGTGAATGATACATTGGTTGGGGTTGCTGATCAGGTTGATTGTGAAACAGTGCAGAAATGTGAGTTGAAGCCCAAGGAAACAGTCCAGAAGCTAGGAAATGTAATGACTGATAGAAAAATACATGGGATATGTACATGTTGTGCCTTTCTAGGAGTGACACAGGAAGCCTTCTGCACTCATGATTTTCTCCATTGGCATTCATGACTGCTCAATAGGCTTTTAATGCATAAACACTTGTTCTCCAAAATATTAGAATTTGTCTGATAAAACATAAGCTTGTAAATGTTAGAAGATATTTCTAAAGTCCTTTCCAATGTGTGTATTCTTTTCTAGCAATCATCAAATGGGTAACTTCAACAAATATGCAGCAATTTGGCATCACTGGTTGAGTTTTACTAATTAATGAAAATAATTTATCTACAAATTAGAACATCACATTAACTATGTGAAGAGGGTTTTTTCAAGAATCCATATTCACTTGTCTCTCATTCCATTCATAGCGGACTCAAGTCAGGCAAATGGTTTGGGGAAGACTTTTTGGAAAGTAAGTTTTTGGTGTATCTGTCTAACACTAAAACGATTGATTGTTGTAGGTTTTAATACATTGATTACGTAATTTCCATTGTAAAGTTCCAGTTGTTAGATGGTAGAATTTTATTTTATTATTTTATGGGATCCAGAAATTAATCATTCCACCATTGTTTTAACACAACAACTAAAGTGGCTTAATTTAACTTACCCGGCTTCCTTTTTCCCCAGGTGAGCCTGGTAATCCCTATAATATATTTATGAAAACTTTAACAAGTAAATAACTCCCACCCACATAGAATTTCTTATTTTCTGCCATTACATTCCCAGCAAAAACCAGTGTCCTGAAGAGTGCTAGCTCAAACCACATGCAAGCAAAATTATACTAAAGTTAACCTTTATTAGCAACAGTTGCATTCAAAGCTGGATCATGAGATGTTGCTGAATGAATTATAACTATATCCTGGCCTTCTTTACAGGAGCTCTATCCTTAGAGCGTTTCAATGAGGTAGGTTAGGCCAAGAAACAGTGACTTACTACATGAGGTCTCCTGATGAGTGTCAAAGCTTAGTGGGACACTTAGCCTAAATTTCTTTAATCCAAACCCAGGGTTCTTAGCTACTCTGCCACACTGGCTGTAAACTAACCATAATTTAATTTTGCAGTATTGAGGCTGAATCATTGGTGGAAAGTACCATCAAGTCACAGCCAACTTATAGTGGCTCTGTAGAGTTTTCAAGGCAAGAGATGTTCAGAGGTGGTTTGTCACTGCCTGCCTCTGTGTAGGGACCCTGGACTTCCTTGGTGGCCTTCCATCTACGTACTAACTGGGACCACCCCTGCTTAGCTTCTGAGATCTGACAAAATCAGGCTAGCCTTGGCTATCCAGGTCAGGGCAATCCATTGTGGAAAGGAAAGTTCACCCCAGAAGTGATGTTATGCCTTCACAGCTGATGTTATGCCTTCAGCCCTTGGTTTCAGTTTGGATTTGGAAAATCCATTGATTTCTGCCTGTGGGGCAGGGCCAGCCCTGCTCCTGTTAGCAAACAAAAAGTTGGCACGATATGGTGGATGAGGTCGGCCATGATTGGTAGTGCATTGTTGTAAATATGGTAGTAGAAGAGCACTGGCATATACTATTAATGCTACATCTATGAACTTTTCTCACTTCAAGCTCAAAATAAGAAGAAAGCTGTACTTGAGAATTTCTCACCCAAAGTACTAAACTTGTGAACAGAATAATTATTTTCTTTAAAAGTTCTTTCTCATATCCAAGAAATAAATGGCAGAAGTCTACTATAATGTGGTTTCTTGATGGCAATTTTATGAGAAGTAGGAAGAAATAAAAATGCCTATACACTTACAGAAAGTCCTGCTGGTCCCATCGATCCTGAAATTCCAGGGTCTCCTTTACTGCCCTAAAATGTAATTAGGAAGAAACACACATGTTTTTGAAGAACAGTACAGATGTAGTATCTTTTATTGTGCCAGTCTGCTGCTGATACTGCAAGAAAAGCACTTTTTGGACTCAGCCCTTTCATCATGCTAAAATGGGATTTCAGAGAGCAGTTTCGCACTAACACCCCAAAGCTGTATTTTGTTAAATATATAGCTTGACAACAGAATGTTAATACGACAATTTATGGGACATCTGCTGTTCATTTAACACCATATTAATCTTCTGTTGTTAATCTAGGAACCTATTAGGCATCTCCTGAAAGATATTTGCCCATCATAAAGATAATACAATAAGAAAGAATTACAAATGAAAGGCAGTCTAAGTGGCAGAAAGTATGCATCTGCAATCATTAGATTATATAAAAAACAAACTTTGCCAATGTCTTAACTTAAGGTGTACTGCCAATACATGAATAAAAGAATAAAACTCTTTTATTCATGTATCGGCAAGTGAACAACCAACATGGCTCCCCACTTGAATCTATCTTAAGGTATATTGATAATTGTGTAGAGATTAGTGATGTGCGCTCAGATATATCTGGTCTGAATATATACATATATTCAGAATCTGCACAGATATTTAGTCTGAATATATACATGCATTTAGAATCTGGAATATTTGAAATCTGCACAGATAAGAATCTCAGCAAAACTAGTATCCTGATATTTGGAATATCTAGGGCCAGTGGTTTAAATCTCCCTACTTGTTTGTTTGTTTGTTTTTGCTTTTTTGCAGATCTCCCAGGCATCATGAGGGAAGGGAGAGGAAGGCTGCTCTCACATGCAAACAGGATCAAACTATCAGGGGAGCTCTATCTGCCCAGTTGTCGTGGGCCAGCCAGGACTCAGAAATAGCAAGGACTCTTCAGAAGGAGGAGAGTCTCAGGAAATCAGCTCTGAACCAGCAGAAACCAGCAAGCAAGAAGAAGAGCTGCAGGCTTGTCAGAGCTCACAGCCAACAGCTGATGCAGAGCCACCAGCACCTTCCAGCCCTGTTTCAACAGATGAGGCCCAGGTGGTCATTACCAGCTCTCTAGTTTCACCCACATCCTTTGAGTGCTAGAGACAAAGGCTTAGAATGGAGCTCCAGGGGAGAAGACAAAATGGATATCTCCTGGCCCGACAACAGCCGTTTGCTAATGATGAGTAGCTGCAGGGTTACTCCCAAGCAGCTGGCTGCAAGTAAGACCTGCCAGCAGATGCCTATAAAAGCCAGTCAGGGAGACTGCTTGATGTGGAAGCAACAAGTCACCAACTGCCTGACTTTGCAACCACAGCTCTGGATTCTGCTTTCCTCCTGTGACATCTGGACCAGCTCCTGACTATGACCTCAGACTTTCTCTCTCCCTGCCCTTTTAATGACTTCGGACTGCTAGACTTTGCTTTCTGGACCACGCTTCAAACTGGACTCTGCTCTTGGGTAACCAACCTTCTGGACTGAATTTTTTAATTCATTCATTCTTGCATTCAATCCTTTATTAAGTTGGATTTATTAGGCCACTCTTCCCTACAAGCAGGGCTCAGGGCGGCTTACAACAGAAATAAATACAAAAAACAGTCAATTTAAAACTCAACATTAAAGTACCTAAAACATATCAACAGATAAAACAATACATATTCCAAGATGGTGGGGAAAAAATGCAGCTTCCACAGGCATCCTAAGGGGGAGGGGTTACAAGAGGGTAGAGGGGGTGTCTGAGAGTTCCAGATCACATACTGTTCTGTCACTGTCCTCAAACAAATGCCTGATGGAACATCTCTGCCTTACATGCCCTGCAGAAAGGTAGTAATTCCTGCAGGGCATGGATGTTCCTTGGCAGAGAGTTCCACCAGGTGGGGCCAGGGCTGAAAAACCCCTGGCCCTAGTTCAGGATAGCTGGTTCTCTCTTGGGCTGGGGATGACCAGGAGGTTCTTATTCCCTGAGCATAACACTCTTTTGCAGGCATACTGTGAGAGGCAGTCCCGAAGGTATGTGAGTCCCTGACTGCTAAGGGCCTTAAAGGTCAAGACTCAAACCTTGAACCTGATCCAGTGCTCCACTGGAAGCCAGTGCAGCTCGTGCAGCACAGGTTGGATATGTGCCATCTGGGAAGTCCTCATGAGGATCTGCACAGCTGCATTTTGGATCAGTTGGAGCTTCTGGGTCAGGCACAAAGGAAGGCCCGCGTAGAGCAAATTGCAGTAGCCTATCCTGGAAGTGACCATTGCATGGATTGGGGTGAGCCATCTGCCTAACCTGGCACAGTTGGAAAAACACCAGCTTGGCAACCTTTGTTACCTGGGCCTCTATAGACAAAGAAGCATCCAGAGTCATGCCCAGACTTTTGATGGTCGATGCCGGTGATAGGGTCACACCATCAAGAGTTGAGAGTTGGCAATCCAATCGAGGTTCCCCCCACCCAGCAAAAGAACCTTCGTCTGAGCAGGATTCAGCTTCAGCCAACTCTGCTTTAACTACCCAACCACAGCCTCCAGACCTTCAGCTAAATTCCAGGGAACATAAGCTGGCCGGCTGGCTATCAACAGAAATAGCTGGGTGTCATCGGCATATTGATTACACCCCAGGCTGAAATTCCATGCGAGCTGGGTGAGGGGGTGCATATAGATGTCAAATAACATCAGGGAGAGAAGAGCACCTTGATGAACTCCACATCCCAGCGGGTACCTTGGAGACACTGTCCCTCCCAGCGCCACCTTCTGTCCCCGACCATGGAGAAATGAGGTAAGCCATTGCAAGTCTACCCCACAGATTCCAGCATTAGCAAGGCAGTGAGTCAATAGTTGTAGTCGACTGTGTCAATCTGCTGTAAGGTCAAGTAAAATCAGCAGTGCCAACCCGCCTCAATCCAGCTGCCTGCAGAGATCATCTGTGAGGGTGACCAGCACTGATTTCATCCCATGGTGAGACTGGAAGCTGGACTGAAAAGGATTCAACACTGACGTGTCATCCAGGAATTTCTGGAGCTGTTCTCCTACAACTCTCTCAACTACTTTGCCCAGAAATGAAATATTTGAGACTGGGCAGTAATTGGTTAGATCCATAGGATCTAAATTTGGTCTCTTTAAGAGCGGAACAGCCACTGCCTCCTTCAGCCCCTCTGGAAAAATCCCCAAACCCAGGGACAGATGGACTATATCTTCCAAGGGACCTCATAACCTCTCACTGCTGGCTTTCACCAGCTACAAGGAGCATGGATCTAAGAGGCAGATAGTCGGCCTAACAGCACCCAGAATCCTGTTGACGTAGGCTCAGGAGAGCCAGCTGACATTGTCAAAGACCGAATCCAAAGACCAGCTAAGGGGCCTCCAGTTCACATACTGTATCAACACTAGCTGGAAGGTTGCAGCGGAATGTCAAGACTTGATCTGCAAAAAAGTTCACAAATGCCTCATAGTTTATAGATGAATTTCTATTATTCTGGGTCCTCTCCAAAAGGGATGTAAGAGACCTAATTATCTGAAATAATTGAGCTGGGCAAGAGCTAGCAGATGCAATGGAGGAAGCCTAAAATCTTTTTTTTAGTAGACTTCACTGCCATCTCATAGGATTTCATAAGCATCCTACAAGAATTCACAGCCAAATTTGCTCCAGTCTTCTGAGTCCCTGTGTCATCCTCCTAAGTTCCATAGTGTACCAGGGGGATGTTTTCTGGTGGGGAATAAGAGGACATAAAATCATAGAGTTCGAAGGGACCTCCAGGGTAATCTAGTCCAACCCCCTGCACAATGCAGGAAATTCACAAATACCTCCCCACTACCCCAGTGACTGCTATCCCATGCCTAGAAGATGACAAAAACAACAACACCTCCAGGATTTCCAGCCAAACTGGCCTGGAGAAAAATTGTTTCCTGACCACAAAGCAGCGATCAGCATTTCCCTATGCATGTAAGAAAGAGCCACAAGAACTAAGCACTGATGCAACCCTTCGTGCACTCCCACTCATGAATCAGCATTGCTGTCAGACAGACGTCTAGCTTCTGTTTGAAAACCTCTGAAGAAGGAGAGCCCACCACCTCCCGAGGAAGTCTGTTCCACTGAGGAACCACTCTAACTGTCAAGAAGAACTTCCTAATGTTTAGCCAAAAACTCTTCTGATCTAATTTCAACCCGTTGGTTCTGGTCCGACCTTCTGGGGCAACAGAAAACAACTCGGTATGATCCTCTATATGACAGCCCTTCAAGTACTTGCAGATGGTTATCATATCGCCTCTTGGTCATCTCCTCTCCAGGCTAAACAGACCCGGCTCCTTCAACCTTTCCTCATAGTTTTTGGTCTCCAGACCCCTCACCATCTGTTGAGTTCTCTGGACATGTTCCAGCTTGTCTAGATCCTTCTTAAATTGTGCTGCTTAAAACTAAACACAATACTCTAGCTGAGGTCTAACCAGAGCAGAGTGACACCATAACTTCTCTTGATCTGAACACTATACTTCTTTTGATAAAGTCAAAATTGCATTTGTCTTTTTAGCTACTGCATTACACTGCTGACTCACGTTCAGTGTATGTTCTACTAAGACCCCTACATCCTTTTCACACATACTACTGCTAAGACAAGTCTCCTCCATCCTATAATTATGCATTTGATTTTTCCCACCTAAATGCAGAACTTTACATTTATCCCCACTGAAATTAATTTTATTTGTTTTAGCCCAGTTTTCCAGCCTGTTAAGATCATCCTGTATCCTGACTCTGTCTTCTACTGTACTTGCTACCCTTCCTAATTTCATATCATCCGCAAATTTAATAAGCATTCCCTCTATTCCTTCTTCCAAATTATTTATAAAGATATAGAACAAAATGGGTCCCAGGACAGATCCTTGAGGCACTCCACTTGTCACTCCTCTCCAAGAGGGTGAGGAACCATTCACAAGCACTTTTCGGGTGCCATCTGTCAACCAGTTACAGATCCACATAACAGTAATAGAATCCAACTTGTCAACAAGAATATTATGTGGCACTTTATCAAAAACCTTACTGAAATCAAGATAAACTATATCTACAGCATTTCCCTGATCCAGCAAGGTAGTAACTTTCTCAAAAAAGAGAGATAAGGTTAGTCTGACATGACTTGTTCTTGAGAAACCCATGCTGGCTCTTAGTAATCACAGCTGTCCTTTCTAAATGCTCAAGGTCTGTCTATTTATTTGTTCTAAAACTTTCCCAGATATAGATGTCAAGCTGACAGGTTGGTAGTTACCTGGATCCTCCTTTTTTCCCTTCTTAACAATGGGGACAACATCTGCCCGCCTCTAATCTTCTGACACCTCACCTGTTCTCCAAGAATTCCCAAAAATAATGGACAGAGGCTCAGAAATTACATCCACAAGTTCTTTTAGTACTCTTGGATGCAGTTCATTTACAGAAATTAGGTGTTTATGTACTACCCCTATGCCAATCCTAGGCTGCAACTCCCATCCCTCATCACGTGTTCTGTTTTTGCCATGTTGAGCACTGTTTTCCCTCAGGCAAATCCCTAGTAAGGACAATGGGGCTACAGCCTGTTTGTCTGTCAAAGATTGCTTACCCTCTCTCCTTTTGGTCCTGCTGGTCCTGGAACACCAATTGGTCCTGGAGTGCCCTGAAATTTTATAAAAAAGTAAGCCTATTAAGCCATTTATTCAGTCACATATCTTTCAAAATGGACAACAGTAGGATTCCTCATGGGAAAAGAAGAGCTGAGAAGGAGATTTTTGTTATGCAAAGTATTCAATTAAAATACTACAGCTTTCAGATTTGATGGAGATAACATATGCATCAAGTATGGCCTGTCCAAGCACATGAAGTAGATATTCTAGTAATGGCAACAATACTTTTGATTTCTTAGGTGATATATTTTATTCCTTTGTTGTTCCATCACCAACAAAGCTAAGAGCTGTAGTAAAAGGTACTATGTGAACATATCTTAAGCTTTTCAAAAGAGGATGTGTTGGTGGGTGTAAGGATAGATTACAACACATTTTATGAAAGTTACTTATCATGCAGGCTGATTGGTCACCATGCCACAGGCAATAATGCAGATACATAGCTACACAGCAGAAAACATCATTCAGTATCAAATCTTCTGCTTACCCATCTGTCATTTATGCACCACTCAATGAGGGATGGCAAAGGGGAAATCTAATAGAGTTCCTCTGTTTTTTGTTCAGAAACATTTTGTTTTATATTCATGTCATGATAAAGCTGATATACATTTTGTTATGTTAATGAATTAAATGAATTAGGGCATTATCCGGCTTTGGGCTAGTTTCCACAATGAGAAAAATTAAGGGATAAAGGTTTCTTTGGACATGATTTTTTTTTAATATACAAGTCATTTTTGTTCCTGGGAAGCATTCAGTGAACCCTGAACTGCTGTATGAAATCCAGGGAAAAAGTCCAGCATTTTGTGACAGCCAGTGTGGTGTAGCGGTTAGAGTACTGGATTAGGATTTGAGAAACTTGGGCTGTGGTCACACGTACCTTTAGATCCAACATAGGTATAAATGCCTGATGGATCTAAAGGGAGAGATCAGACAGCAACATCTGGGAAGCATCCTGCAGTCGTCGGCAACCCGCGCTGCTCTGCTGCAGAAGCAGAGTTAAAAGACACCAGGGAAAGTCCGGTAGTAAACAGGTTCCGACAGGCCACGGACAGACTTTCCCATCTGATCACTCAAGCACACTCTCAAGCCATCAGGATGGTCTGATCAGGCCATCCCAGCTCAGTGCCATTTTTTCACCACTCTTTGCAGTATGCACATCATCTCATACTCCATAGTGGGTCCTCAGTGTGGAGGTGTGATTCCTCATTTATGCGCATGGGGAAAAAGCAGCCAAAAAACCCACGACTCACCCACAGTTGCATCTGATCACACATTGACAGGCTGAGCCCGCACCTATACAGGAAGATGTGATCTCGCAACTGCATGTCAAATTCCTCCGCAGGGAATAGCCTCGCTTCCCTTCCACTTCAACTGGCACATGTGACCACAGCCTTGGGTTCAAATCCCCACTCAATCAAGAATCTCACTGGGTGACTTTAGGCCAGTCACCCTCTCTCGGTCTAGCCTACTTCATAGAGTTCTTGTGAGGATAAAATGCAGAAAAGAACCATATACAGTATGCTGAGCTCCTTGGGAGAAGTGCAGGAAATATGACAGACAGATTACTTTTGGTGATTACTTATATAGATCAAAGTAAGCAGTGTTTAAACTCATTGATTTCAGTTAGAAAGACGAACATGTTCTTAACTCTCTTCCACTGAAATACATTGGATTTAATTTTGGCTGGATCATGCTTTTGTTAATAATATAATGGGTGAACCCTAGTGTTCTGGCAAGAAAAGGGATCTCTTGAAAGGCTGGGAGTTAATATGGAAATTGGTGGGCTGAATAAGAAGTCAGTTTAGGAAGTACTGTGTCACATCATTCTCTTCCCCAGATGTTTTGCAGTGACTTTCAAAGTGGTATGAAAAAGAAAATTTCCAGAGCTACCACTTAAACACAGTGTATTAATTCAGTTACATTTATAACCTTACGAGCTGGTTTGTAGTATATCTGGCCTTATGTCTGATGGGTGGATTGGTGGAGGGGGAGATTCTTGTCTCCAGTGCCAGCAAGGATCTATGCATTATATAAAGTCAGAATTTGGCCAAGCCCCAACATGTGTAGGCTCATATGTGAAATTAATTCCCGTATTTACCTTGGGAGACCAAGTGTGCACACAGAACATACATATGTTACATTTGATTACAGTTGGATAGTATACCATCACATGGATGCTTGCAGGCAGAACAAATGCACTGGTTGGATGAGGAGGTGATGAATAGTCTTCCACTCAATCCATTCTCCACTGCATGGAAAGCCATGTTATCATCCAAACCAGCTCTAAATCACCTAATAATTATGCTCAAGAATTTATGAGAAAGGTATGCTTACTTTAACAAGCCTTCACTAGGAATGAAAAATTTTCATGTATGAGAGATCAAAGCAGTATCTATTGACCTATTTATCTGACAATAACTTTGGGGAATCTTAAATATGTATACCCAAACCTACTTCTCATGACTCAACCATCAAAAACTGATCTTGAGATGGAGAAGGTTGTCTTGGGAGTCACATGTCCAAGCCTTCCCAATGCACAATCCAAATAGCAACCCTCAGGTTTTTTACAGCACTCAATTCTGCCTCTACAATCAGTGATTTCAATCTCTCAGGCTTGAAGCCTTGTACAAGTCCCTATCTGAGATAACAGATGGAACTCTTGGTGGATGCTTAGAGGTATCATTGTAATGTGCCTAACCAGTACTTTGCATCTCCAGCCCATAGCTGATATGTAGAGCTTAAGAAAAAATCAGATCTGCTCCAGTACATAAGGGCTCAAATTCTGGCTGTTGTTGGAGTCACATCTGGGCTCCTGGAAAGCTCTCCTAAATCCAGCAGATTCTTTCTCTGATTTTCTACCTCTTGTTATTTGCCACCTGTTGCTTTTAGTTATTTCCACACTTTGACTGCTTCATTGTTCCAGGACTGCATGTAGCCCTAATTCAGCTGGAACCAGATTGGTGATGCAGGATACTAGCAAGTATTAACCTCACTGAATGGACTTGCAAGAATTAGTATGGAATTTTTCGAAGCCTGTGGACTTTGATGGACTTAGAAGTTGCAAATCTGTTTGGGATTTCATTGTTAGAAGACTGCATATTTGGGCCAGATTACTAGTTCACAGAACCCCTCCACTTAATCTATCCAGGAACACGAGGAAGAAAAATTTACTTCTTCACTTATTTAGGACTGCACAATGGTTAGCATAACCTAACTTGACATTATTTTCCTTCATTAGAAAACTATGTAAGGCCCTACAAATCGAAGAAAAAAATAAAAATTTTTTAAAAGAAAACATTCTATAACAAATTAAGGGTTCTGTCTGACGTGGTACCAAGACCTACTAGAAATAACTGCACCTCTTAATAATTGTCCAAGAATTTTGAAGCACTTCATAAAAATGAAATAATGTTGCTATTTTTTCTTTCAAAATAAAAAATGTAGTTGGCAGAATTCAGAGGTTATTAAGTCAAGACTGTTATCCTGGGATAGTAACCTGTATTATCATGGAAGAATTCCTAAGTATTTTACTCACATTTTATCCAAAGCTACTCAAAGGTACTGTGCACTTCACCAACTTCTGCATGTCCAATAGAACAATCCTTCTAATGTTTTTATGATTACATCCCAGAGTGAAAAAGAAGTCACTCTTCCAATATTTTTGCAAAATGCTGTTTGTGGTCTTTCAGTTCATTGCACTTTCTGATTTACTACAAGAATGTGAGTCTGTGAATCAGGAATTATTATCTGCAGAGAATAGGCCATATGAACTGACTTTCAGATCTTCAGTACAACTCCATAACTGAAGCAGGAATAGAATCCAAGAGTTTTGGTGTGAAGATTATTGTTAGGTCACCAGTTTAGTCTTAGGGTGACACTGTTCAGAGCCAAATTGGCTGTAAGAGCAGTATCATTACAGTAAAGTTAGGTCACCAGCCAGTTCAGATTAATAAAATGAAACAATCACTGCCCATTTCACACGGGTGGATTTGAGAAGATTACTTGGGTAGATGTGAAAGCACATCAAGTGTGGTATAACAGCATTCACAAAATCACAAGTTTTATTTCTAGATCACCTGTATATGCAAAATACTATATATTAGTTTAAGAAATTGGTTGCAATAAATTGACTGCAGCTAAAATAAAAAATACACCAGACTGCCCTTTGCTTAAATAGTGCTCATACCAAGTATTACTGTGACTGAGAAAGTACTTTAGTTAAGTCTTATATGGGAGAGAAGATGAGGACAGAGGTATATAACATTAATTCTGTGTACATGTCAAAGTTTAATTTATCACAATTTTTAAAAAATATATTATTGGATTGTCTTTAGGGCTATATCCTTGGATCCATGTGAATAAAGTTGTGTGTCATAACTTTATGGTCCTATGACATCAAAATGCAGAATTTTCACTTGTCCTATCCTACCTTTTTGGAAAGACAATGGTACAGATAAGGTTGTGGCAGGACAAAGACGACAAATCACGATATTAGGAAAGAGGAATGTAGGGTAATGGAGAAATGGAACTCACCGGTGGGCCAGGCCTGCCGTCTAAACCTGAAGCACCCTGGACATACAGGGAAGGGTTAACAAAAGGCAAGAAGGAATGGGGGTGAGGAGGGGAAGGAAGAGGTGAGTGAAGTGGTGACTCAGGACAAACATATGCTCACAATAAAACAACAAAACTTGGATCTCAAAGACAGGTGATGGCACTTACAAGGAAACCAACAAAAAACAGACAGTTAATGTAATATGCGTTGGTTGCTTTAGAATACCTTTGAGAATACTACTCTTTAACATACTCTATCAGAACCCCCCCAAGTAGTTCTTGGCCTGTGTGGTGGAGATAGAAATTGCAATAGCAGAACTAAGGATCAGCAGAGGCAGACTGGTCAGTAATAACAGTGAGTCCTAATGTACAGTTGTGTTTTCAAACAGATTTTTGGAAGTGATGCAGGTTGCTTTGAGTCTCAATTTTATTGTAGGCTCCAAGAAACCATATTCATTCCAGCACCTTTCAAACAGAAAAGAACCAGTTGGGGAAGGAATATGGTTCTTGAGTCTTCAAACATTATGTGTACTGGAACTATTGTAATGTTCCAGTGAATTATAATCCAGTAAAATGGAGGGAAAAGAATAAAAATTAGGGATGCCAGCCTCCAGGTGGGGCCTGGAGATCCCCTGGAATTACAGCTCATCTCCAGACTACAGCGATCAGTTCCCCTGGAGAAAATGGATACTTTGGAGGGTGGACTCTATGGCATTGTACCCCACTGAGATTCCTGCCCTCCCCAGGCTTTATCCCCAAATCTCCAGCAGTTTCCCAACCTTGATCTGGCAAACCTACTCCCCCCATTCCACACCAGTGATTGGAAGGGGGCCAGCAACCCTGATAAAAATAAATGAAACCCAAACTCTAAAACCCTTTAAAGCCTTTAGACACAATTCAGTCCAAATCAGTCCCATCTAAGCGCCAATGAAAGCACAGAAACCAGATAGCTCCTTCATACAGCTGGTAGTTAAATGTTAACATATCTGGATTGAATGTTCAAGAACAAAGGTGATGAAAGTTCTGTTTAAACCTGGGCTGGTTATACTGGGCAAAAACATTAACATAGATGAAAATGATATAGATGTGCATTGAGATGTGCGTCAGCATTGGCTGTATGATTGTACTTTTTATAATTCATTGAATTCAAAGAGTTTATGCTATTAATATTGAACAGAACTGGAATTTAAGAGGTCATCCTATAAAATTAATGTATTACCCTGATCACTGCAAATTAATTACATAAATATTTCAAAGCATATTTATAACCTGATCATAAAGTGCTTCATAGGCAGCATTCTGTTGAAATTAATGGGGCATGAAATGGGTAGGGAATTTGAGAATAATGCTAATAGGTTTTTACATTCTGAATAACTGTAGCTATGGGAACACAGAAGAGAAACCATAAATACGTTTGGTGCGGGGACTGGCTTTTGTTTAGCATGCTTCGATAATTTTTTTCATTAAATCTGTTAACAGTTGTGGATAACAGTGTAGATCAATAATATTATATTACGCAGTTACTACTTTGTGGTCTTTGTACATCACACAGACAAGCTTCATACCTTTGTAGAGAGCTATGATTTGGAAACTTCTCAAGCTGGCTTTTAGGCATGAAAGGCCTCTCCCCTTAGATACAGAGTCACCTTTCTCTGAGGGTAAGCTTTCTTATAAAAACAATCCATTGTCCTCTCTTTCTCCTTCCCTCTCTAATTTCCACCACTTTCCCAGTTCTTTTCAGTAGTCTTGTGTGGTGCCTCATGTGATGAAGAAGACAACTTTTAAAAAGCATCATCAGCATCAGGAGAGAGTTCTCTTCAACTGACTGTCACAATTAGTGTCTCCTATGTTTGGAAGAGCAGCAAACATTTAAAAGTTGTATTCATTGTCTGAAGTTTACAAAACAGACATGGAGCAGTGAGTCTGCTGCCCCAACCTTCTGTGTAGGAGCCCTCTTTGCCTCTGACGCTATGGCTGAAGGACTAGGATAAATCACTCAGAAGAAATGTGCCTTGATCTTGGTGCCTCCTATTTCTACTCTGATGATGGACATGTTGATCCCAGAGTCTTTGACCCCAAGCCACCACAGGTATAGGGTTGGCTTCCTGGTAATAAGCCAGCATAGCAACAAGCCTCAAAAGTATCAGTCCCCAGTTGATGAAACGAGAAGGAAGTACAAAGAGAAGCACCAACCAAAGGTTGGTACCAACTGGGTTGTTTCTCTGCATATTCCTGACACATCAGCCCAAGACTTGCCTAAGCAGACCCTGGAACTATAGCCAATAATTAAGATTCTCCAAAACACCATTACAACTAGACTCCATTGGTTGATACAGACCTATCTCCAGTTGTCCAATTCACTGGCTATTTCTCTGAGAGACAGTTGAAAGACTTTTCATCAATATATTCCCAATCACCTCTGCCTCACAGACCACCACCAATCTTGCTATGGGAGGGATCTCTGTTCTACTCTTGATAATAAGGTTTTTCCAGATGCTGCTCCTTGAAGTCCTAGGCATGTCAACCCTTGGTATCATGGACAGGGGTCATTTTGTAGAAAAAAAGTGCAGGAGTTCATTAGCATAACTTATTTGCATATGCCACACCCCCTGACATCACCAGAAGTGTGTCAGAAGGTGGGAGACCTTGTAACTGAATAAACCTTGGTCTTAAAGGTGCCACTGGACTCTTTTGAATTGCTAGCTATGGGAGGGGGGAACATGTAGATCTGCCCTCACAGAGGAGGAAGAGGTTCTACCTAAATAAGTCTTGGTCTTAAAGGTGCCACTGGACTCTTTGCATTGCTACTTATGGGGCGGGGAGAAACACACAGATCCACCCTCACAGAGGAGAGAGAGGTTCTAGCTGAATAAGCCTTGGTCTTAAAGGTGCTATTGGACTCTTTGCATAGCTACCTATGTGGGGGGGAAAAACACACAGATCTGCCCTCACAGAGAAGGCAGAGGTTCTAGCCCGGAATGACGGGGTTGGGGAGGGCTTTTCTGGACCTGGAAAGGCAGGGGGGAGGGGAATCACAATTTACTTTACTTCTTCTTTCTCCTCCTGGGCCAACTGAAGGGAGGGCTGCTGGGAGCAGGGGGCGGGGCTTGCTACGTTTCCCCATCCCCTGGCCTCTTCTCTCCTGGAGCGATGCTCCAGTGATCTCCGGCCCCAACCGAGGCCTGATCATGGATATGAGAAGCATAACTACCCTCCCTATTACTGGGAACAAAAATGGCACTGCCATGAGAATAGAGAAAAACAAGTGGAGACCCGCAAGAAACTTGCAGGATGGTTATCTCATTCGTCACACCTTTGCTTCCATTGATGCCTGGAGTTAGGTCCCTGCAGAGGCCATTTCAAAAGGCTTTTTGGGGAATTCAACCATTCCTGAAGGGATTTCTTCACTTTTTGGATTTTTCTACAAATCCAGGAAGTCTACTGACTATGTAGGAAAAGCTGTTGGGGGACAGTGAGCCCCCTGTTGGTGGGAATAGGTACCCGCACATTTTGGCTATTAGAATAAGGACAAGTGGAGACCCACAAGAAACTTGTGGGATGGTTATCTCAATCGTCACACCTTTGCTTCCTCTCCTCGTCCCCTACCTCTCTCACACTATTTCTCCCCTCTGCCCCCCTTTTCTTGCTCTCTATTTCTCCTCCATGCATGTGACTTCCTCTCTCTTTCTGACCTGTCATCCTTCTCTTTGTTTTTCTGCCTCCCCACTTCATCACTCTTTCTCTCTCTTTCTGCCCCCCACCCCATCATTCTTTCTTTCTGCCCCCATCACTCTCCCAGCCTCCTGCCTGCTTCCTCCCCCACTCCGCAGAGCAGCAGCAACAGTGGTGGCAGTGCTCTCTGCCACCCACCTGCTTCCTCTCCCCCCACAGCAGCAGTGGCAGCACTCTGGGAATCACAACGGATCTCCCAGCTACAGAGATCAATTCACCTTAGGGCTGCCAGCTCCAGGTTGGGAAATACCTGGAGATTTGGGGGTGGAGCCTTGGGACAGTGAGGCTTGGGGAGGCAAGCAACCTCAGCAGGATATGATGCCATAGACTCAACCCTCCAAAACAGCCATTTTATCCAGGGGAACTGATCTCTGTTGCCTGGACAACAGTTGTAATTCTGGGTGATCTCCAGTCCTCACCAGGGGGCTGGCAATGGTGGTTCTCATGGAGGAAATGGCTGAAGGGTGGAATCTATAGCATTACACCAGTCCGAAGTTCCTCCCCTCCTCAAATCCCACCCTCTCCAGGCTTCACTCCTCAAATGTCCAGGGATTTCCCAACCTGGAGTTGGCAACCCTATTTCCTTCCCAACCAACAGCCAACCTACTTTTATCTGCCTCTCTGTCTTCTGCTTTCCATCTCCACACCCCAGCCTCTACCTAGGAAAATTACAGTCTTTCTCCACAGTGGGAACCAAAGCAGCTTTCATTATTCCCTCCTCCTTTTTATCTGCACAACAACCCTGTGAGGTTGGTTAGGCTGAAATATGTGGCTGGTCCAAAATCACGCAGTCAGCTTCCACTGCAAGATGGGGATCTGAACCTGGGCCTTGCAGATCCTACTTTGAAGCTCTAACTGCTGCACCTCACTGGCTTTCATAGGGTGGCTGCTGATGAACACTGGCAAGCAGCCGAGGCTAGGTGAGTCATGCAAATCAGGGGGGATCTGGCAATCCTAGACTGCTGCCAGGCCTAGAGTTGCCAACCTTCAAATGGGAACTGGAGAGCCCCCAGAATTAAAACTGGACTCTAGACAACAGAGGTCTGTCTCCCTGCAGAAAATGGCTGCTTTGGAGGGTGGACTCTGTGGCATTATACCCTGCTGAGGCCTCTCCCTTCCCAAACCCAGCCCTCCTTAGAGTCCACCACAAAATCTCTAGAAATCCCCCAGCCTGGCACTAGCAACTCTTGTGAGGCCTGGCCCCAAGGCTCCCTCCCTCCCTCCCTCCCTGAAAGGCCAAAAGAGGCCCGGAAAGGGCTCTTCCCCCACCCTGTTACAGACAGAGCCAGTTAGAAGCCTCCCCCCCAAACATTCTAATCTCTCACCGCTGAGGTCTGGAGTTAGGTTCCTGCAGAGGCCATTTCAAAAGTTTTTGGGGAATTCAACCATTCCTGAGGGATTTCTTCACTTTTTGGATTTTTCTACAAACCCAGGAAGTCTACTAACTAATAGGAAACGCTGTTGGGGGAGAGTGATCCCCCTGTTGGTGGAAATAGGTATCCGCACATTTTGGCTATTAGAATAAGGATATTCCATTGCTTTACATACATTCCCATGCATAGTTCTTGGAATCTTACACATCAATATGCTTGCTGGGGGGATCTACTCTCCCAATCTCTGCTATTGCTGCCATCAGCCATAACATCCTGCCTATTGTCTCCTGCATCTCCATCAGAAGGCACACAGGAACCTTTTGTTTGTATGGTCATGGATACTCCAGTCCTGACAGCAACTGAAACTGCATCTCATGACTTCTCACATTAGACCAGAACACCTTGCCCTCCTTTGGATCACACATAATCTTGCAAGTCCTTCTCTGCTACATCATGCAAGTCCTCATCCTTCCACGAATCTCTGTTGGTTGCCCAGCACACTAAAATATCTGGATGTTCCAGGCAGAGTTTTTACTTCTTCACCAACTTCAGGTAATTTTGAATGCCATTCGTCCATCAACTGGACAGTTCTATCAGGGTAACTGGAAGCATTCATCACCTTTGTTTCTACACAGAGATAGGACCCATCCTACCAAATCACAGAGTACTTGTTCCACCTGTATTCTCTAGGCTCGGCATATTTATTTCTTAAAGTCCACCTACTTGTCCTTAGAGCTTCTCACTCTCTCATCCAGAGCCACTAACTCTTTACCCAATCTCTGCTGAAGTGATTCTTCAGGGGTATCACTGCTTCCACCCTCTAAGCCTGCATGCGATTTCCATCTTGTTCTCATCCAACTTGTAGCCCAGTTATTTGAACCCTTAAACACTAGCAGCCTTAATCTGCCTATTCATAAAGTGACTCTCCTGGTTGCAGTTTGCTCAGCAAGGAGAGTCACTTACATCAGCACTCTGTGCTCAGAAACCTCTTTTTTACAGCAGAAAGGTGGTTTTGTGGCTGGACATCACCTTTCTACAAAAGGCAGTCTCTGGATTGTATCTTAACTCTTGGTTCTCCCCACTTACTTCCCAAATACAGCCTTGAAAAGAGGGAGGGCCATACATCCTTTGTTACGTTTGGAGAGCATGGTCATTCTACCTAGTCCAAACTGCCTCCTTCAGAAAAGACCATGGCCTGTTTTACTCAGAGCCAAAGAAAGGAGATAAGGTATCATCCTAGATCTTGAACCACTGAGTGATATTAACCATCAAGCTCTGTTATAAACTTCCCCTGAAACCTCTTCTTGGGACAGTCAACTCATTCTACCAGGGCTTTTACCACATCCTCAGCCTTCAAAGAGATTCCTCTTCCTGAACTCTGAAGAGCAGCCAACTGGACTCAGCCTTCCACCTTCATGTGGCACTATGCCCTTGATGGTCCAAGTTGCATCCTTTGGCACACCAGTGCTCAACAGCCCTTTCTCCTAGATGCATTGATAGCATCCTCCAAATAGGTGAGTTTACTAGTCTACTCCTATCAGAAGGAGATGCAGAGACCTCAAAGAATTAAAAATTGTTTTTTTACATATGTGTTGTTCTTCAAGTGGTTATCTGTGCATTTCACATGGCCATAACAGGCACTTTTAACTTGCTGTGGTGTACCTTTTTTGGGAAGGAACTGAATGGGAAGGCATGACCCTTGGGCACGTACAGACAGAACTGTATGCCTAAGGATCTAGTAAAAGGTGCCCTGTTTCAACCTCCCTCCCCCATGGAGAATCTAAGTATGGATGCTTCTCTTTGGGGATGGGGAGCACACCTAAGGGACCCCCATCAGCTCCATCACCACATAACTTTTTTTTAATTTATATTTTATTATTTTCCACATAACAAGATTACAACAAAGATGTCATACAATTTTGGAATGATGTACAAACTGTTTCTTCCAATTATACACTGTGGCACTGGCAGTGTCTGCTTAATATATGTATAACTAAATAAAATTGTTTTCTTGTTCACTGCCAGTGAATGCTTATGTAACAATTTCTATCATCTCCTTCAACTCCTAGATAAATAATACATAATTTAATAAACAGATAACTAATAATTACTGTATTATTTCTATTAGGCTTTTACCATGAACCACAAGCTGTTTCTCATAGTATTCTATCTCCTAAGTTTTATATTCTTTAATTGCTATCATTTAAAACAATATCTCTCTACTTGGGGCTGCCTTTGTCGCAAATCCAGAAGCAGCAGCTGGTGCAGAATGCTGCAGCCAGGCTGTTGATGGGTCTCTCTAGGAGGGATCATATTCAGCCTGTGCTGAAAGCGCTGCACTGGCTGCCAATAGCATACCGGATTCGCTTCAAAGTGCTGGTCTTGACCTTTAAAGCCCTGTATGGCCAGGGTCCAGCCTACTTGAGGGACCGCCTTTCCCCATATGTTCCCCCAAGGGCACTTCGGTCAGGGAGTCAACAGCTCCTGGAAATTCCAGGCCCCAGGGAAGTAAAATTTGCTGCCACCAGAGCCAGAGCTTTCTCAGTGGCGGCTCCTACCTGGTGGAGGGAGCTCCCGGAGGAGATCCGGGCCCTGCGGGACCTTGCTCAGATCCGCAGGTCCTGTAAGATGGAGCTATTCCGCCGGGCTTATGATTAGGAGCCGCCATCATGGTTAGCCATCCGCCATTGCACTATTGTCATCATTGAGTGCGGGGCAGCCCTGGCAGGAGAGGGGGTGATGAGCTACTGTTTGGCTGCTGTTTGGCTACTGGGGGTTAATGTCTGCTGGGGGCTATAATCTGCCCCATCTTGTTTTATTGCCTGGATGTTGTTTATATGTTTTCTGGTTTTATATTGTTGAACTTGTTTTAAAGTCGGCATGAGTGCCTTGCTGTTAGCCGCCCTGAGCCTTCGGGGAGGGCGGGATACAAATCCATATAAATAAAATAAATAAAATAAATATCTATTTCTTCATAGTGGAGATCTTGGAGGTTGCCACTTCACTTTGGGACTTCAGAAGAATCCGAATGGGGTCTTTACCTATGACCCCACCCTGTGGGAGGTAATGGGGGAATTCCTCCTGAATGCCTCACCCGTTCTGCTCTGATCTTATAAATTTTTAATCTTATTTCTCTCTCTCAGAGGGCTCCTAAAGTTATCAAAAGCTCTTGAAAGTTCTTATATAGTCCTTAGGGCTCATCTTTGTTGAATTTTATTATATAGCTTCTTTTTCTAGGGTTCTTAACATATCTTTCCCAGATCTGAGGTCATAAACAGTGAAGGCTCTGCCTTTATGATTTATTGACAGGTGCCCCAACGGGAGCCAGCGATAACGAATGTGTCTTTCCGCTAACCATTGTGCAATTGGTTTCAGGTTCCAGCATGCTGTTATAATCTCATATGGTAAGTCTTGGAATACTTGAACCCGGGTGTCCTCCAGCTGAAGTCCATTATTCATCCTGGCAGCTTCTAACATGATCTTCTTTGCTTTAGTATCAGTTAGTTCAGCCACTATATCAGGGATCAAAGCAGGAGAGCCAGATTGCAGTGGATTCAAACGATACGCTTGACTAATTGGTGGAGCTGAAGTTGCAACAGGGTTTGGAGCCATTCACTTAAAGTACTCGTGAGGTCTTTATCCATTGAAAAATTTGGGGAAATTCCCCTAAGCTTGATTTTCTTCTCACGGGCTTTGATATCCAAAAGTATAATTTTACTTTTGCTCCATGATTCAAAAGTCTTTAGTTCTTCAATTGCTTTTGAGTTTTTAGCTGCCTCCATCAATGCTTTGTCTGTATTACCTTTCAAGCCAGTTTTGATGAACTGGGGTGATGATTTCCTTCAGTTCTTTTTTCACCTCTGAAAACATAGTCTGGATGTCCTTTTTTGTTATAGAATCCTTGCATTTTTTTTTGCCTGTTTGGGTTGCTGCTTTTTCGTCTGAGTCTGCTTCCAATGGCGGGGGGGAATCCTCCTCCGAAGTTTGCATAGTTCTCTCTGTTTGTTGAGGTTCTTTGGGGGGTTTTCCCCTCCTTTTCCTCCTCTTGGCCTCACCATTCCTCTCAGCAAGCAACTGTTATCTTTGGAGTCCTCAATCTTATTTTGGCGTTTTTAGGAGCTTAGACATGGAGGCTGCTTCAGTCTTGACTGCGCAGGCTTGCAGTCACTGGAAACCCACCCATCACCACATAAATTTTACTAGATTGGGTTTGCACTCACACCAGGACAGGGAGTGAAGCACATACTGTGGTAGACTGAGTTTCATGTTCTGAGGGTCTCTGGGGGGTTTGCAGTATCTGAGGAACCAGAGTAGGAGGGTTCTCATGCAAAGTTTGGCAAAGACCAGAGATGACCATTGTTTGACAAAGACCAGAATAACCATTTTAGCCGCCATGAGGCCCAACAGATGCTGGACGGAGATTGCTCTTGTAAGCAGTCAGGATCTGATTTGCTGGGTTAGGGGACTACTGAAGATGCCATTTGAGTGCTAGAAATGCTCTGCAGGCCCTAGAATCAAGAAGGGCTCTGATAAACTGGACTTGTCTGGCTAGAGTGAGATTAAATTTTTTTGAGGTTGACCTTCAGGTGTAGGTCTCATAGTAATGCCAGAATGTTTGTGATGTTTTGCAGGAAATGTTCCTTTGAGTCGGCTACCAGAAGCCCCCTTGATTGGGGGCACTGGCTCTATGGCCTGTTTCTCTAGTAGAGATTTCACTTCCTCCTGGAAGATGTCTCATGGGGCAGATGACAACAAACCACGGGGTGGGGGGCAACTGGGGAAATTTTATCGTGTATCCCTGCGAGATTATAGAGAGGACCCAGTTGTTTGATGTGATCTGTTTCCAAGATGACAGGAAGGGGTAGAGGCAGGTGGGCAAGACATGGGGTTGGTGGAGGGTTGACAGTGTCTCCAGTGAACTGAGGGCCAGAGAGTCAAAGGCTCGGCTTGGAGATTCTGGGGGTCTTTGGTCTGGATGATTGCTGTGTCCCAGAAAATCTGGTTTTGGGATTGTAAAATGGCCTATGCCCAGCTTGTGGTTGTTGAGCTCTCCATGGTTCATCTGGTGAGGATCTGCTAGATGAGCACTGAGACCAGGACCTGGGCTTGTAGATGTGGGTGGTAGCCATGATGCTCAGGTTACATGAGGCCTTCATGCTTTTGTCCATACCTTGTAGCACCCTGTCCATTGTCGAGTGGAATAATCCAACACCATTGAATGGAAGATCTTCAATGCAAGCCCTTTTATCTGGGTTGTGAGCCATCAACCAAAGCCATGAATGCCTCTGGAGGATGATGGCCAAAGTAAGTGTCTTGGTGAAGGAGGCCAGTTTCTTTTCCTCCTTGTCCATTGGTGTTGAGTATGTTTGCTCTTGGAGGAGGAGGTCACCACTAGAGACTTGAGAATGGGGTAACAAAACAAGAATTTGGCCCCATTTTCTTACACTTTATATATGTGGTCTGGGTGCCTTGAGGAGACAGATGTTGTCACTGGTTTATCCCAAGGGACCTTGGCTGCCTGGAGCATAACCAACGTCATAGGTAGGGCTATGGCAGTAGAGGTATCCAACTGCACTACATTGAAAACGAGGTCTGTCACTTCTGGTTGAGGCTGGATGATAGCGAGACCCAGCATGTGGACCATCCTCTTGAGCAGATCTCCATAGAGTTTGAGGTCCTTGGAGGGTCAGATGGACAGATCTTCGTTCAGCTGTCCAGATGGAGTCTAAACGTGGGGTCTGGTGTTCTGAGTCATTGCCACTGGAGTTATCACTGGAAGCACTATGTAGGTCTTTGACACCAGGGGTCCTGAGTCTGATGGAAGAGTCTGTTGGAGGCAATTGTGGTCTGTGTGGCATCACTGCTGATATCACAGTTGATGCTGTAGTCATCTGGTCATCTTCACAGAATTTGCTTCTGGGCCTGCACAGATGCCCCAGAGGTCACAGTCGCTGGTGGCTCCACAGGTCTGAGTGAGGACTTGGAGCAATGGGAGATAATAGAATGTTGTTCCCAATCAGGGGGTCCCCTCATCTGAAGCCAAGGTTGGTTGAAGGGGATAAGCTCTGTAAAGATATTAGAGCTGCCTCTGGTCCCAGGGAGTTATCTGGGGAGGAATCAGCCATCCAGAATGATGCTCCTTCATCCTGCATTGGATAGCTTTGACCTTGAGAAGAAGTGGGACAGTGGTGAAGCTTGGGAAGCGTCTGATTGGGTGCCACCAAATCCGTGGTCGGAGCCAATTGTTGACCTTAGTGGGGAGCTCTCTCAGCTTGTCAAACTGGATCAGGGGGTGCATGGCAAAATCTGCTGTGTGAGTGCCTCAGACTCCAAAAGGTAGAGTAGTTCAGTGATTGTTGCTGAGGGTTTCGATACTGGAGATTTCAACCGATGGATCAGTGAGCTGAGCAGCTGAGGAGGTGGAATCATCTAAGCTGGCTTCAGTCCGGCTATCAGAAACTTGGTGGTGGTGGTAGGTTTGCAAGTAATGGAGCCTGAAGTGGGGCTCAGGAACTTTTGGTGTTGGCATGCCTGTGGGCCCTTGTGCTTGCCTAATTTGTGGTCTTTCTCTCTTCTACGCTTCTTAGCTGGGGAGGACAACAATGATTTGGAGGTTGATCCCAATTGCTTCGAAGTCAACGTACCTGTGTTGGGTAGGGTCTTTGTCAAGGTATGCAAAGTCTGGCTTGGAGTCGTAATATGCCCTGTTGATGCCGAAGTCAAGTCGCCAGTTTCCTCAATAAGTTTTAATAAGTTTCCTCAATAAGTTATAAGTTTTTGCAGCCATTTTGGAAGGGGCCAAGGTGGATTTCAGTAATGCCACTTGGAATTTCATTGCTCCCACACCAGGAACACCACTTGAAGAACCCCCACATAGACTGGGATGGGGAAGGGGTTGGGGAGGGCAGAAGGTAGAAGTTCGGAGAAAGATGATTCTCTCTTTTTTTGTAGGTATAAAGCTGGAGAAAGAAGAGAGTTTGGATGGAATTGAGCAGAAAGTCGAAGGAAATGAGCTAAGGTAGAAAGGTAAGTTCACCGAATGGAGTGCTGAGGAGATTGTCCTACTTGTGCAGCAGTCAGAAAAAAACAGGTGGGATGTCTGTACCGTGCCCCTGTGAGCATGCATAGTGGGATTTCCTGCAAATGCAACAGGGGAAGGGTGCAAAAATCCTTTTCTATGGAGCTTGTAAGTTACCGGTCAGGGTCAGCACAGCTGCCTTATCCCATGGGTGTGATGCACAGAGACCATGAAGAAGATAGAACAATTTTCTATAGATTTGTTTAACCATTTTACAGCCATTTTAATAAGTGACTTTCATTAATTCTCTTTATAATTTGTGAAGTACTTTTTTTTGTGGTACCTACTCCATTTTCTCTCACTGGGTGACCCCGAGGTCTAGCAGTAAGAAGGGGGAAATAATCTCTCTTCTCTCTTCACATCATTCATAATTTTAAAAACCATTATAGTTTAGTGTATATGACAAACATAACAGTTCCCATATACCATTTTGAGCTTTCATCTCTGTCAAAGGTAGTTGCATGATGAATTTACCATTTAAAAAATATTTTTCAACATAGCAAACATAAAAGGGGGAAAATCGCTTTACAATTTCTTCAGCATGATGAATTTACCATCACTGATGCCGCATGCACACCTATTTAGACATATCAGTTACAATCCTTGATGATGCAAAATCCTCATATATGCCCACATAAATCCAAAAAGGGCTACTTACAGAGAATGGCATCAGTATTCCAGAAGTATGCAGTGATAATTGGACATAGCTCTGGAAATTTAGGCCCATTTAATCTAGAGATGCATCCACATGAGTAGGACACTCAAAAATAATCCAGCAAGAGAGACTCGTGTTGGTAACATGCTTTCATTCACAACGCCAATGTGGACACACATCTGACTGTATCCACATTATGGTTTTCACCCAGATCCCATTGGCTGGATCTTTGCACGCTGCAGCAACACACATCCCTACTGGTTCTCCATGTTGCACATGGCTAGATCAGATTCAGGGCCAGAATGTACAAACCATCATATACAAGAAGATGTTATATAGTATTATGTCAACATAGGCCCTTAGAAAATATATTCATTAGGAATAGTGATCTGATAACTATATTTATTAGTAGATATATTTTTATTTGAGATGAGCATTTCTTTCTCTGGTCCTGATCAAGCTTCACTGAGTTTTTGGTTCTGTGTGAAGCTCAAAAACATGGTTAAATTTTGTATTTCCACCTACCAGTTGGTCCAGCAACTTCCCCCATCCCAACATTTTAGTGTATTTTATGTCTTGCGTTCTGTTGATAACATCCCTGAGCTCCCCAAATAAATTTATTATCTCTGAATTTTGAAGTCATGTAACATTTATGGCTAAAATCATAATGAAATGTTGACAGTTATTAAACAAAGACATGCACATTGTCAGACAAGTGTATTGGATGCAGGTAGTAAAAACAGACACAATGAAAAAGCAATTACACAACTGCAAACAATGAGATCTCTGCACTGTCAGGCTCCAGGCAATGTCATTTGGCAATATTTGCTTTAGAGTTGTTTTGGGTCCTTTTTTAGATTTGTTCCTATCCATTTTGCTTTTGATGTCTACTATTTGTAATGCCACTGAATCCTCTACAATAACGATGGCTGAACATGTGGCTCATGGTCCACATATGGACAACTGAATTCTCCTTATTGAGCTGTTACCTCCCTCCATTGGTCTGTTACCACCAAACAGCTGTTAATTTAGCACAAAGGGGGAGGGAGAAAAGGGCAGCTGCAATCCTATGATCAGTGGAGCTCCATGAAGTAAGATATGACTAGGGTACATCTTTGCATACATACGTACTACTAGGTTCCAAATTCTGCCGTGGGCAGCAGGAAGTTGGGTATAAAGTTTTTTGTGGAGCATGGCTTGGTACTGATTTCAGCACTATGGCCTTGAATGATACAGTACTGGAATCGGCACTAAGCCATGCTCCACAAAACCTGATCTTATTGCAAAGCCATTAACTCTCAGTCCCAGTATGGGAATAATACAACTTAACTTACCAAAGGAGTTATAGAAATTATTGAGACAGCATATGTAAAATGCTTTGAGCATTCAAAAATGTTATATATAAGTATTGATATTTATTGAATTAGAGATGTGGTTCAATTGTGGCTGGCAAAGTTTAACCAAAAGAAAGAAGAAGCTGCAGCCACTGAGTAGCAAATATAGGGTTTTCTAGCTATTCCAGTGCTGCTCCAGAGACCTGATGCCCTGCTGCTGTCAAGCACTGCTGGCCAGTATGGATGTTGAGTCACTTGTGCCTAAGTTGCTGCTTAGGACCCATGACCACTGTCCACTGCATGCTAATTATGGCTGCTGTGGCCCCATGACTGTTAAAAAAACCAGGTTGCTTATCTGTAGCTGATGATCTTCAAGTGATCATCTGTGCAGAAACACACTTGGGTTTCAGCCTGCACTTGAACCCAACTTTGGAGAATAAAAGAGCTAGCTTCTGGCATTCTGGTGTGTTTTTCCCAATATTTTGGGGAGCAGGCCTTGACTGCGCATGCCTGGATGTGAGGAGAAAGCATCCTTTAGGCCCATTTAATCTAGAGATCAAAGGATCCTCCACGCTGTAAGCTTCAGGTGTGGGACGTTGGGGTACAACACCAAGCCTCCTTGAGAGAGTAGGAGATCCATCGCTACTGGGAAATGGTGGAAGGATTCCTTGGAAAGCTGTAAGAGCATTGAGAACCAGTGTTGGTGGGGCCACCTTGGTGTTATTAGAATGCACTTCAGAGTTTCCCTCATGATTTTGTTCACCACTCTGGTGATTAGTGGGATAGGAGGGAAGAGAAAGAGATGCTGATAGAACCAAGGATAAAGGAATCCATCCCTGAGGGAGAACGGATCTGAGCCTGCCCTGGAGCAGAATCTGAGGCATTTCTTGTTGTGTCTGGTTGCAAAGACATCTACTGTTGGGTGACCCCACGCGTTGAAAACTGGTCGGAGGTATTTCCAGTTTAGTTCCCACTTGTGGAGGGAGGCTCCCCCTCTGCTCAGGAAATCTGCTGTGATGTTCTGAATGCTGGGAAGGTGAGAGGCTATCAGGAAGATGCCTAGCAATTGACATTCTCCCCAGATCTCCAGAGCAAAGTTGCAGAGGTGTCTCGAAACCGTGACCCCTTGCTGATTTATGTAGCATAGGGCAGTTGTATTGTCCGTTAGGATTGAGATCACTTTGATGAGTTACCAAGTGGTGGAAAGATTGGAGGGTGTATTGGATTGCCAATAGTTCTAAGTAATTGATGTGATGGTGGGAGAGGTGTGGCTCCCAGTTGGCACCTATGCAGAGGCTGTTTAGATGGGCTCCCAAGCCCCATAAGAAGGTGTCTGTCATCATTGTCAAGGATGGGGCAGGAGAATGAAAAGATGCTCTTGCTAGGAGGTTCCGGTGGTGTTCCAACCATTCCAGGTAGGCTAGAATGGGGGAGGAGCAAAAGTGTCTTGATTAATGGTGACACTGAGGTTTTGAAGTGTTGCAGGAACCAAAGTTGAAGGTGTCTCATGTGAAGTTTGGTGAAGATAATGACTGAGGTTATGGCTGCCATCATACCCAACAGGCGTTGGATTTGGAGAGCTGAAGCATCTTTCTGAACTCTGATCTGGTAGATTAAGGCTACCATGTTCTCTGCCCTTTGAGGAGGGAGAAAAGCCTTGCAGGCCCGAGAGTCCAGTATTGCACCAATAAATTGAACTCTTGTGGAGGGAAACAGCTTGGATTTTTTGTGGTTCACCTGAAGGGCCAGAGTATGCAAAAGGTTCAGAGTCACATCTATGTGTTGCAGGAGGGTGGCTCTGGAGTCTGCTATGAGCAACCAAACATCTATAAATGGAAACATCTTTATTCCTTGCAGATAAAAGTGAGCTGCGATGACTATCATAGTCTTCGTGAATATGCGTGGGGCTGTCGATATGCTGAAGGGGAGAACTTTGTACTGGTAATGCTGCACTTCTATGGGAAACCAGAGGAATTGTCTATGACTGTGGTGTATGATCAGTTGAAAATAAGCATTCTGCAAATCTAGAGTTGCCATCCATGCCCCTTCCCATAGGAGGAGGAAGATATTTGGGAGTGATGTCATCTGAAATTTTTTGTTAGTGATGAACCAGTTTAGTGCCCTGAGGTCCATAATGGGCTGGAGGCCTCAGTCTTTCTTTGGGACCGTGAAATAGTGGAAGTAGAAGCCATAGTGTCAGGTGTTGGGGGGGACTGGTTCTATGGCATATTTGTCCAATAGAGTCCCTACTGCAGGACAGCAGATGGGGGGGGGATAGGGACAAAAACAGAGATTGTTGGTGTATGAGGAAACTATTGCATATCCCTCTGAAATGATGGAAAGCACCCACTTGTCTGAAGTGATCCATCTCCAAGCAGGTAAGTATGGGTGGAGACATGTGGGTTCGGAGGGGGGAGGGTGTGTCAAGTCAAAGGTCCTGTTTTGGACCCGTGGTAGGATTGGTCCTGGGCTGTGCAGTAAAGGAGAATTTAGGTTTAGATCTGTAAGATTATCGAGATGGATTGTGTGGTGATCTCGGATGCCAAGGTTGGTCAGGAGACAGTTTGTTGAAAGGTCACCGAGAACATGGTTTATTCCATGACCTTGGTTTTGAAGGTCTGGCTGAGGAAGATACCCCTAAGTTACGAGAAGTCTCGATGCTCTTATCAAGTTCCTAGGGGACAGTATCTGTAGTGGAGCTGAATAATCCTTCCCCTTCAAGGTCTTCCACATATGACCTGGTGTCTTGTTGGAGGGCAGTAGAGCACAGCCAAGAGCGGTGACATAGAGTTACAGCTCAGGTGAGGGTTTTGACCGAAATGTCCAATGTGTGCTTGTCTGAATTCAACTGCTGTTTCACTAGTAGCATTCCCTCTTTTTGCATGCGTCTAGTCTGGTGGGTCATATTCTCAGGTAAGGACAGAAAATTGTTCCCAGAGGACATATTGCTATCTGCCCATAGAGGTGGCATAATTGGAGGCCTTGATGCCTAAAGCACCTGCAAAATAGAATTTGCAACCAAGAGAGTCTGACTTCTTTCCCTCTGTGTCAGGAGGTACAGAATCTGTCTTTAGAGGAGGAGGTGACCACTACTGAGTTAAGTTTGGGGTGTGTGCACAGGAATTCCGCCCTCACTTCTTGAACTTTATACATTTGGCTGATTCTCTGAGATGTAATAGGAGTGGCGGCTAGGTGAGCCAGCCTGGAGGAGAACTGAAGTCATAGGTAAAGGAACAGCTGTTGATGTGTCCATTTGGACTATATAAAAAAATTGTATCTGTAACAGTGGAGGGAGGTTGCACCATGGATAAGTTTAGTGTGTGAACCATATGTTTGATAAAGTCACCATAGGATTTCAGGTCCTCTGATGGAGATAGGGAGATCATCCATCATTTTAGGTGTTGGGGATGGATCGGTATTGGAGTCATGATTCGATCCCTCATCCCCTGAGTCATGAGTGGAATTGTTGGATGATTCTCTGGAGTCAGAAAGGTCCAAGGGTGCATCGGTGCCAGGGCCCTCAGTGCTGGTGATATTAGTACCGAAGGTGAGGTTTTGTTTTTTGCCGTGTGCTTGTGAGGCTGATCTGTTAGGGGTGGAGGTCTTGGCAGGGTTGGTTCTGGTTCTTGGAGTAGGATCTCATAATGAGAAGGGTGGGAAGAGGTGGACTATTGATCCCCAAAAGCCAGGAAACAGTAGAAGAAAGTGGATAGGCTCTGTACACGTACTGCCACTGTGTCAGAACACATGGGATAGGAGGTGGTGAAGGAGGCTGGGTGATCGATCCAGATCATTGGAGAAGCAATGGTGGGAAGGTGTGGAGAGGAAGGATGAAAGGGCTCCAGTATTCTAATCCCTGTTTTCAGTGTGGACGCTTTTGGCACTGGAGGAATGGGATCTTTGAGTTAAGTCCATCACGTGATAAGAATCAGAGAGCCATATGGGTTGTGCCAGAGGCAACACCACTCTTGTGAGGGACTGGCTCTGAATGGGCGAGTTGAGTAGTCTGAGAAGAGAAGTGAGAGAAGGCTTCAACACATGGTGTGGGTTTGGGTTAGCTTTGAATGGAGAGCTCTTGGACTTCTCCATGTCCTTCTTGCACTTCTTTAGCTTGTATTGCTTATGCTTCTTACCCTCCCTGTGTTTCTTGGCAAGAGTAGGGTTATCCGATTCAGTGGCCGAAATTGGGCATTTTGGCACCAGTCGATCAGCATCGGAAGGAGTCAATACCGGCAACATAGCAGTTGTTGATGTCAATGCAGGGGTTGACATCAGTGCATGGCCAGAGGTCTCATGTGATGATGCCATTGGCGGGGAAGTGCCAATTTGAGGAGCTAAGTGTGTAGTCTGGCTGCTCAATTTTTTCTCGTTTGTTTGAAGAATTTAGAACAATGTACACAGGACTCAAAACAGTAGGCTTCCCCAAGGCAAAGCAGACAAAGGGAATGTCCATCAGGGGATGCAATTTTGCTACTGCACTTCAGGCACCATTTGAATAACCTCCAACGTTTGGCCATAGGCTAGAGTAGAGCAGCCTAGGTACAATTTTTAGGGTGGCAAGAAGGGGGCTAAGTCACTAACCCTCCAGAAAAACTGTTGTTATCCATTTCAAGTCCAAGGAGAACTGCCCAAGAGAAGGTATTTAGAAGAAATGGTAGTTACCAACCAAAACAAGGAGAGAGGTCTGAACAACGCAGTGGTCAGAACAAAACTGGTGGGATCCTTGTGCCCTTCCCTGTAGGCATGAACAGTGGAGCCCTCGATGCATGACACAGGGTAAGGGCACGAAAAATCCCTTTCAGCTTTCTATGTTACTGATCAGGATCGGTGCAGGTGCACTATATCCTAATGGTGTGATGCACAGAGACCACGAAGAAGATCCAAAGAGTAGAGATGTCCATTTCCAGTTGTTGGGGGCTGGTGACACCAGCAGCCAATTGTCTATGTATGAAGATTTGTCAGGTGTGAAGATTTGTCAGGCTTCTGTTTCTTCAGCATGGAAGGAGCTGAAACAGTTGGCACAGCCAAATCTCTCCTCATAGGTGGGGAGGCTGCATAGCCAGTGAAGTTGAAGACTATGACATGCTCAGATGAAGCAAAGCCTCTAATGGAAAAGTCCGTACACAGGCAGCCCCATTCTTCCTGGCTTGTTTAGTGAAGTTTGCATGGTGAGAGTAGGATTCAACCCTGTGGCTTTCGCCAAGGCAAGAAAGGCAAAGATTGTGTTCAGCTGTAAAGGGAAGCTTGGCCCAGCAGCCATGGCACTTTTAAAAGAAAGTTGTCCCTTCCATATGCTGTGCTCGGTGGGGTGGAGGTACATGAGGGGAAAAGAATTAGGTGGATGAGAAGATCAAAGGTAGAGACGAAAAGAAGTAATGAAGGTTCTGAGGGGAAAAAGGGCAGAGGAAGCTCAAGGAGAAGAAGAAACGCAGCAAGGTGTGAGCGATGCAGCCGTCAAGAAGGAACTGTGTGGGAGGGCACTTTCTCTTCAGCTACAGGCATGCACATTCAATGGCTGCTCCCCAGAGCACAAGAGAAAAGTGTCCCAAAACACCAGAGGCTAGCTCTTTTATTCTCTGAGGTCCAGTTTGAGCACAGGCTGAAACCCAAGTGTGGAACTGCACAAAGACCACAAAGAAGATCATGTGCATCCCAGCTATGTGTCCCTGACAACATTCATTTGAGTATTACAGCAGTGGTTTCTGCATAAATATTTAAATACATGACTGAGGCTGTTGTAGCCATCTTTTTTTTCTGGCTTAGTTATGTAGGCTGCTTATGATAAAGGTACCGTATCACCACCCACATAAGTAAGACCAAAGGGCAATCTGGTCCAGTATCCTGTCTTTGTCAGAAGCCAGCTAGATGTCATTTCTAGACAAAAATATATATTGGTTGGACACACTGCCACAAATATCCTTAGAGTTGGAGAGAGTAATTAGCTTGAATACCTGAAACCTGGTCTTATGAAGAAATCCACAAAGGATCCATTAACCAAGAACAAACTGTATTCTTTTAAAATGCTTTAATTTATCTAGGCTGATGAAAGGCTCTCTCTCTGTGCTTGTGTGTGAGAGTCACAGAAATTCAATGCTTATATGATTCTATATTTTACACAGGACATGGATTATCTCTGGCTAGGGATTTTATAGTAAGAGCTCACTGCCAGAGTACTGTGGATCAATGGATTTGTTTGGGAAAAGGCCTATGCCAGATCTATATTACGCCTATACTAGATCCCACCTTTAATAGATGAGCAGGGTTCTGTAAGTTATTTCCCTTTCTTTCTTGCATGTCTTGGCATTAGAGCTGGCAACTGCAGATTATGATGGAAGTAAACATACATGTGTTAAAACGGCAGAAGTAAATTTCCTCTTAGATCCTAAGTAGCATGAGTGCAGTCATGCTAGATGAAAGCAACCTTCCTACCATTCTCTTTTCACTGAAGCCTCTGTACCCCTTGAAACTGTGCTGTTGCAGGTGACTTGACCGCCAGGAATTGTGTGGAGAGCAACGTGGGGGTCTACAGTGAGAGGAAGAGTCACCAAAAATCAGCCTCCTGAGTTCTGGAAATGGAAATGCCATTCTGCCAAGTGAAACTGCTTTGGCACTTAACAGATTGGCAGTTTGGGATCCAACCCAAGATCTTCCAAGTCATCAAAATATGGAGGAATCAAAACATTTTCTGCAGTTTTCTGTGGTTGTTTTATATAGTATTGCTACAGCTTCCATTTCAAGTATAAAATTATCAAATTTAGTTTCTTATTTTTTTTCTTTTTAAGGCTTTCACAAAGGATGACTTTAAAGTCATCTTGCTTTCTAGATACTTACAGGCAATCCCAGGGGACCTCGGTCTCCTTTTTCACCAGGGGCACCTTTTTCGCCTTTTGTTCCATCAATGCCTGCATTTCCCTAAAGGAAACATATACCAAGAGAAAGCAAACAACATCACCGGAATGTTTCTAAATGACCATTAATTGCATATTGAACTATGGCGTGTATACTAAGTTACTTCAGTCGATGATCAGTTATTTCAGTGGGTTTTGACAACGGTAAGTCAGCACAGGATTATATTGACAGGCATCCAATAATATCTAAGGCAACACTGCAATTACTAGTAGTATTTCATTGTCACACCAGACAATGCCAATTAATTCCATTATTTTTATAGAAGATATTTCTAGATTACATAATTGAAAGTGAAATGAGAATTAGTTTCTGTAGTAAAATACAGATTTTATGGGAAAAGAGATTTGAGTTTCAGAAAAATGAAGACTTTTTCAGATACATTGATTTTCAGGAGCTAGTTATGTTACACACAAATACATATATCACAGTGCAATCCTAAGCGGGGGATGGGGGGAGCAGAATTGGCTCAGGGAGCAGATTAATCTGTAGGCCAGCATAATTCCAAGTTACACCAGTGTAAAGGCAGTTTTCACCAGTGCTGAGTATGAACAGTGCTGTGCTGCCTACTTCCACCAGTGCAGCTGCACTGCAGCTGTATTGCCAGCAGAGCAACAGCACAAACCCGTACCAGTGTAATTGTGGGTGTTCCACGAGATGTGGCACCAACTAGGTGGCTCTCTAAGTGGTATCAGCACAGGAACAACCCCCAGAACAGGTGCAAAGTTGCTCAGGCAAAAATGCCAGCATAGCTCACAGGCGACTGTGGTGATTGTGATTTCACTGTCCCCCCCACAACTGCAGCCATGTCCACAGGAACCCAACAAGCTCAAGACACCAACAAAGGTTGCACCCGATCAGCACCCACCCTTGCACTGGCCTCACAGCTCCTCAGCACCCAATCATGGCCCACCTGCTCTGCAAATAGTTCCAGGGTATCACCCCACAACCCCAGAGATAGAATGCGTGGCACAGAATCCTGTCCTACAGCTCCCTGCTGTGAAGACTTAGGGAGAGCATACACACACCTTGGTGGTGACCCAAACACAGACAGGGCACTTAGCACCACTGGGGAAGCGCTTGGGGGAACACACGACAGGGAGAGCAAAGTCCACACTTTGTGGCTGACTTCTCCCAGGTTTTGACCCCAGTAGCCCAGATCTTCTCCTAGGATCTGAAGGAGCAGCTGTGCATGAACAGGTAAGCAAGGCACCCTTACCTCAACCCCATGCCCCATCTTGAAGAACACTGGCAATCAGTTGCACTGGAGATGGTGTCTTTTGCTTCTGAACCCAGCAGCTTGAGGGGCAAGCAGTTGTCCCCAGCTGCATATGGTTCCCATGCACCAGGCAGGTGTGGGCTATGCCCAATGCAGCTATTGGGGGAGGGGGGCAAGGTTGATGCACATGCACTAGCCTATTAGCCCCACCAGGTGGCAGCGCTTCCCCTGCACAAAACTCATTAGGGGTTGGGGAGCCCCACCAACCTCAGTGATGGCCAAACCCTTTCCCTTTCAGGATCAGAATGCCCTGACACTGCTGTCAAAGTGCTTCTTCTGATACATCATGCTCCTGACATGATAAAGACTCAGGTGAGGAAGGTCAGGACACTGCACCTGGGGTCCACCTTGCGATATTGGAGTACCTGTCAGGGCCTCCAAAGTGCTGCCTGGTGGGCCCTGTGGGGTTTCCATATGGCCATCAAGATCCCAAAAACGGAACTTTCAGTTTTGGCGGAGCGAATGGCGGTTGCCTCTCGGGACGCTCCCGGAGGTGATCAGCCCACGCACGGTTGGTGGGGTCTTCGCACAAGTGAAGGACCCTAGTGAGCCTTAGTTAAAGGCTCAGAACCAGGGGGCGCTTTGGGGAGCAGCCTCTTTGCCAGCCTGATGGCTGGGAAATTGAGACTTTCCCCCTGCCCCAGTGGCCCCGCTGTGTTGTGCCCGTATGGGACGTAGCAATGCCACCGACTTCCTGGAGTGAAGCAGCAGAAGATGAATTAAAAAAGGAAGAATCGGCAGCAAACCATGAGTCGGAGATCTGTTTGGAAGTGGTATAAATGCGCTCCCCCCCATAATCGTATAAGCGCATGGGAGGAGAGAGGAATCCCCCTCCACCAGAAATCGGGACTTGTAAAGAAGGAAAGAAGGGGGGCGAAGTGAAAAAGCGGATTGGCAAAGATACCTTTGGAGGTTTTATTGAAGCTGAGGAAAGTAATTTGTCTCCTGAGTGGTGCGGCACGGACTTTGTAAAAATAAACAATAAAAATGTCGGGGCAGAAGAAGGTCCCAGACAAGCCGGCAAAGAAGATGGGAGGGACTTCCGGTTCTGGTAACCTCCCCCTGGAGCCAGCTGTCAATCAACAGAAAAGTGAGTCACTGCGCCCTCTGCTGGATCAAATGCAGAAAATCAGCGAAACCCTTTGCAACATGGAAAGTGTGCTCAGTAGTCAACAGAAGCAGTTAACAGATACAGCTAAGAAGATGGAGAAGATCGCACAGAAATGTTTGATCTCGACGGAAGACACCGAGAAAATAAAAAAGGTCAACAAATTAGAAAAACACCAAGACATGCAAGAAAAAAGAATTTTAATGCTTCAGATGGAAAAATCAAACTTAACTCTCCGTTTTCAGGGCATAAAGGAAGAAGAGAAAGAAGATCTCAGAAGCATTTTGGCGAATGCCTTGGCACCACTAGCTGGCAGAGAAGCGCAAAAATTAAGCAAGGAGATGGATGTGGCCTACAGAGCCTGCTCCAACTTTACAAAGAAAAATAATTTGCCAGCAGAAGTGGTTGTCAAGTTTACCAAACAGCGTACTAGAGATCAAATCTTACGAGTGACTTCAGCAACGCCCTTGAAAATTGGTGAGCAGACTATCAGGATTTTAAAAGATGTTCCATATGAAATTTGTATGAAAAGGAAAGCATACAAAGGATTGACCTTGTTTCTACAAAGGCATCAAATCAGCTATAAATGGTGGATTCCTGAGGGATTGGTGTTTAAGTTTAATGACAAGAGAGAGAAGATTGACTCCGTTTTCAAAGCTCAAGAATTCCTGGACACGCCAGTTCAGAGGAAGATGCAGAACTCACTAAATGGACAGTGTTAAGTAGCAAGGAAGACAATGGCCCGGAAGAGGGAGGCGCAAGATTGGAAGACGAAAAAGCAAAGGAGGGCCCATCGTACAATCTGAGAGACTTAAAAGGAAGACACCCCAAGATATAACATGTGTTCGTGAGGCGACAGAACGGAGCAGTTTAATAACTAACCCCAAAGGACTTTACTAATCTATCTAACAGGTTTATTTTGGACTTTCTGTAAGATGAAAAGAAGATCTTTCAACCACGGTAGAAGCCAAAAACTTTATTCGTGCTAATAAAAAGACTAACACTTTAACAGAGAATTCACTCACCTCTTTTCTTTATCCCTTTGTATACCCTCCCTCTTTTCTATATAAAAAAGCAATAAAATTCTCTCCTCTTCAGGAGAGTTTTATATATTAAAAAAAAAGATCCCAAAAACAAATGATGGCAGCTGGGTCACTGTGTGTTCCTCCTCCATATGCAGATGCTGATCCAAGAAGGAGAGCTGTTACCCCAATTGCCAATCCAAAACGCCCCCATGCTTTCAGACACATCCAGCCTCCTGGCTTTTCCCTCCTCTGGGCCATCAGGAAGGCACCCCAGAGACAAAGGACTGAGTGGGGTAGTGCTCAGAAGTGTCACAGTTGCACCCAACCACTCTGTTGTCACTGAGCCTTTTCAATACAGTTCAAAGAGTGTGAGATACTCAGATGTTGCTGTTTGTTGCAGACTGAGAGGAGGGAGTGCATGGAGGGTCCCGCGCATGCCACAGTACCCTCAAAGACACAACAGGGATGGGGCTTCGTTCTAGCACTCATGCTGCCACAACAACTGACACAGTTGGATGAGAAGGAAAGGCAACGGGTCAGGACCCCATTTCCCCCTGCCAAAAACACATGCCACAAACACAAAAATTGCAGGGATGCCCAGCTCACCATGTGGAAATGGGGAGGGGGAGATGTCCTGGCACAGAAGGGATCTGACATGAAAATGCCACAGGTGGTCACTCCTGGAATGGCCCTGGGTGTGGTCCCTGGCCCTAGAGGGCCAGCATCGGATGACCAGCCATGCAGGAGCTGTTCTGCAAACTGTGCTGTCAGCTTAAAGGGCTGCTATTGCAGTGAGGCTTGCCAGCTTGCAACAAGAGCTGCCAAGCAGAGATGGTCAATTTCAGTGGACATTCTGCTGAAGAGACCCGCTAGAGCCATTGGGACCCCAGCTACCCCAAGGAGATTTGGGTATGGAAATGAGGGGTTTGCATGGCAAAGAGCAGTGACTAACAGGCAATGTTGGACGCTGAATGCGAAACTGAAGGGCACCATGGTTAATATGTGTGACAGCCTTTCTGATGGCCCCATGCCAGCATGGCTACTGTGATGGAAAATGCTGGTGCTGTGTGCAGAGCCAGGTACCAGCAAATAAGCTACCACTGCACAAATAATGCAGACCACAAGTGCTCAAGAAGTTATGCACAAAGATCAATTTATATAAGAGGACCATATATATCAGTGAAACCAAATTACATCATATAGTGTGCAGGTCCATAAATAGTACAAGTCCATAAATGGTACACAAACAAAATGAATAGTACAAGTCCATAAATGGTACACAGACAGAATGGACGAAGACTCCGGATTTTGATCTTCGTTTCGATAATTCTTCAATAAGTTCACACTACTTCATATTGCTCTGCAATAGTCGGTGCTATTGTTGATCGGATGCCCGGCTTTGAATGACTATAATAGGAATGAATATTTTCCTGTAATATTGGGTTGAAGGCTTTTATACACTGTGAGTGCTATACTAAGGATTTTTCCTTCTAAGAGTCTTCTGTACACTATGAGTACTGTATGAAGTAGTGTGAACTTACTGAAGAAGAATTATTGAAATAAATAGCTATGTATGATCACCGATTCTTGGGTTTTTAGAGGGTTTTCTTTTCTTTAACCCGTAGAGTGTAGTTTCCCCATCCCTATTTTTCTGTGTATTGTAAACTCTTTTTTCCTTTTCTGTATGTAGATTTAGAAAAAGTAGTAAAAAATCCCCTTCAGGGGGCCAAAAAAATAATAATCTGTTTTTAGTCACATTACAAGATTTTGAGCTTTTCTAAAATTACAGATAAAAACTACCTTGTGACATTAATTTCTTTTAACATTAAATTTAGTCACCTTTTCTCTTAAATTGTAAATCCTTAAATCACATTAAATCTCCTTAATTTCCATTGTAAGTATCACTTGCCCTGCTGTTCCACCTGAAGTGGTTCTCTCCGCCTCCTTTTTCCCTACTTCTTAAATTCCCAGCATTTTATCTTCTGTAGCTGTGCACAGTTCCTATAATATTTCCTCCTCTCTCCTTGTCTACTTGCTGTATCCGAAAAAAAATGTATTAGTCATGCTTCAGATTATTTTCTGTTCCTCCATCTTGGTATCTTGTGTTTCTTTCCCTTTAGGCAGGCATGCAGCTATTATTTCCATTTTCACTTTAAACAGTTTAATCTCTGATATTTCCACATCTTCCAATCTCGGTTCCTCTCTTGGATCGTGTGCTTCATTTAGTAGATGTTTCGGCAAATTTTTTACTTGGTGAAATTTACAAGAAAGCTCCGGACATGGTCCTCTAAAAGGTATAACTTGCACTGTACCGGGAGTATAGCCGTGTTAAAAATGTCTTTTAATGTTTCCATTATCACTGGAAAGGTGGCCATTGTTTCCATGGAGCAACTTAGCCAGGTAACTGGGCCAGCAAGTTTTGTTTAAACTATGCCAGAGAATCCAAATTAGCTCTAATATTCATTAAATCTTCTTCCAGCACCAATCCTTCTCTGAATCCAATTTAATTTCAATATAGTCCAAATAAAATCTCTATAAAATCGCAGTCAGCTTTGCAACCAGTTAGTTCAATAACGGACTGTATAGTCAAAAATCTTCTAATAATTATATTCCCTTTTAAATGTTGTTTCCTTTAGTTTGAGAGCCACTTCCAAATTGGGGGAGGGAGCATTCCCCCACTCCCCTTTGTCTTTCTAATCTTTTTTACAGTCTGGTTAGCTCCTTCAGCTCTTGTTCAGCAGGCATTTCTTAAAGAAGAAAAGAGAACTTACTTGCAGTATATCTTCTTGTAGTTTACGTAGAGAGACACTTGATGTAGAAGAACGCTTAGATTCAGTTCTTAAAAAATCCGGTAGTCACAACTTGGTGCCAAAAAAGGCAACTGCATCGACTGGGGCTTCAGGGCAAACAGGAGACTCCAGATCAAAGCCACCGTCAAGACCTGGCTCTCTCGCGCGCCTCCTACTTCAGGTAATTCGGGTGGCTGCTGGAGTAGAGCTCTCTGGCTCCCCCAGATCTCACTGCACCAAAACTGGAAGCTCCATGACCCTCCTGTTCCTTAATTAGAGTTGCTCGTTGCTCTGATCATCAGCATGTTTTGCCTATGTCCATTGCCAGCATGCTGCTGATTCCCTAGCTGGCTATGGCATGTACCTGCACCTCATTAGTTGTGGGGATTCCTAGCTCTGCTGTCACTGATTCCCCTTCACCTTTTTAGGGGATCCCAAAATGGTAAAAGAATGGAGACCAGACGCCCCTCCTCAGGGCAGGGACACCCCTCCTGGCCAGTGGTGCACAGGCCCTGCTTGTTGTGGACAAAAGATGAAGGATCCTCTGCCGTCACCCCCCTGTTCATGGCTAAATGCTTGGGCCCAGGGTGCTGTGCTCACAAAGGGGCCCTTCCTGACACACATTGCCATGGAGGCACTGGGGGCAGCCCATATGTCTCCCTGTTGGTAGGACCATACTGGGGGTGCCTCAGACTACAATGTTCTCTCTCCCATGTTGTTATGGCCACTTCCTGTGGGGGTTTTTTGCTAATGGAGGCATGGAAGGGCCCCCAGGGTATGCTAATGTGGGGTCTGAGAAAAGGGAAAGCACGGATACTGGCTGTACCAGGGGACTGACCACAAAGCAACTCACTGCCATGGCCATTCTGAATGTTCAGCTAGTACCACTCATAGACAATGAAAATAGCTACCATGACCAACGTCAGCATTGGCATGGGTGCAGACTGGGGGAGTCTTGCAGTCTACTCTGGGTTTTTTAGTGAAATATGACAACCAGCATTATAAGTCAAGTATAACAGAGGTGGAACAATTACTATCAAAATCCTTCCTAACTGAACAAACAGAAAGTTGCTTAAATATTAACCTGCCCAACCCACTTATTTCTTCCAATATTTATATCCTACTTTGCTCTGTGACTCAAGGCAGCTTACAAATCATACTGAAAAGCACAATGGGGGTGTGCAAAAAATATCAAATTTTTCTGGCTCCATTAAAGTCTATGGGGACCATTATAATCAATGGGCCTCACAGGATATAATGGAGAATTGATCTGGGGGTATCTGGGGTTCTGGGGCAGCCTGTTTTTTGAGGTAGAGGCACCAAATTTGCTGCATAACTATTGGTGCCTCACTCCCAAGTTTCAAAAAGATTGGACCAGGGGTTCCAATTCTATGGGTCCCCATCATCCACTGTTTTCAAAGAAGGGAAAAAATGTCCTCAGTTCACTTGTGGGCTGAGGCAAAAATCCCTGGCTGCCAGTTAAAATTTTGTGCACCAGTGCCTCCTTAGCACTGCTTAGGTGCAGAGGTCGCCCTTTGCCAGGTGCTCTCATTTCGGGGCCCAGTGTCTACAGAGCTAGGAGTGCCTACCCTTTTTGAGGTGGGTGCACAAGGCTTGCACCTCCACAACCCCCCTCATTCCCTTATTACAGTGGCCAAACGCTGTGAAAAAGCCAGGTTCCTGCAGATGTCCCTCACCAGTATGGGCACAATACTTTCACTGGCTGCAGCATGTACCTGCTAGTCAGTAGCCATGGGAATTCCTAGCTCTGGGTTCAAAAGATCCCAGGAGGGCCACCCTGTGGCTGCTGCCTTGCAGCCCCGGAATGCTGTAGACATAGTCTATCTTGATTTCAGTAAGTCTTTCGATAAAGTTCCACAAAATATTCTTGTTGACAAGTTGGTAAAATGTGGTTTAGATCCTATTACTGTTAGGTGGATCTGTAACTGGATGACAGATCGCACCCTAAGAGTGCTTGTTAATGGTTCCTCATCTTCTTGGAGAAAAGTGATAAGTGGAGTGCCTCAGGGATCTGTCCTGGGACCTGTTTTGTTCAAAATCTTTATAAATAATTTGAATGAAGGAATAATGCTTATTAAATTTGCAGATAATACTAAATTGGGAGGGGTGGAAAATATGGTAGAAGACAGAGTCAGGATACAGGATGATCTTGAAGGCTGTAAAACTGGGGTAAAAGAAATAAAATGAATTTCACTGGGGATAAATGTAAAGTTCTGCATTTAGGTAGAAAAAAATTAAATGCATAATTATAGGATTGGAGAGACTTGTCTTGGCAGTAGTATGTGTAAAAAGGATCTAGGGGTCTTAGTAGACCATACACTGAACATGAGTCAGCAGTGTGATGCCATAGCTAAAAAGACAAATGCGATTTTGGGCTGTATAAATGGAAGTATAGTGTCCAGATCATTGGAAGTGATGGTATTGCTTTAAGAGGGAGCATGGGTGCACAATCTCAGATTGAGGAGAAGTAAGTAGAGGATCCTTGGACTCCGAGGCATCAGTTCCAGCGTCAGATCACTCCAAAGAGGAGGAGGCTCAAGAGGCTATGGGCTCAGTCCGGTCAACTGATTCTAAATGTCAGGAACAAGGCTGTACTTACTTGTAACTGTTGTTCATTGAGTGGTCTTCTGTGCAGGCACATATGGGGATCATTGAGTTCAGGCTTGTTTTATCACACTTCACCCAGGAAAGGAAACGTGTTTTTATCCAGGCTGCTGGCACACAGGCAAGTCTCCAAAGAGGGCCATTGAGTCTAGGCTTTTTTAGCACACCTCACTAGGGAAGTGAAACATGCCTTTATCCAGGCTGCTTACACACAGGCAAAGCCTTTGAAGAGAGCTCTTCTGAGTCCAGCTCTATCCATGTGTGCCTTCAGGGGAAACTGGTGACAGCAAGAGCAGGCAGCCCTACTATGTGAACCTCTGGGCACCCAAGGCACAGAGAATGGCCATTTATCAGCACCATTTCTAAGCCACAGTTGTTCCAATTGTGAGGCTCATTTTGAGCCATAATAACACAGTAGAAATTCATAAACATTTCTTCTTTAAATGTTGTTTATTCTTAATTAGAATGAGTATCAATTACAAAAAAGAGAACTTTTAACAAATAATTGTTCTCAGCCTCAAACTGAAGTGAGGAAAAAATAGAGAACACCAATGGTGATCCTCCCTCTGCAGCAGCAAAAAGAGAACTGAGGTAGTA
Organism: Gekko gecko; assembly: GCA_029375565.1. Classification (NCBI taxonomy): domain Eukaryota; kingdom Metazoa; phylum Chordata; class Lepidosauria; order Squamata; family Gekkonidae; genus Gekko; species Gekko gecko. The sequence continues at coordinate 29,477,578 of JAPDNY010000008.1, read as the reverse complement.
GCACCCCTCCTCCAAGTCAGGTGAGTGTTTTGATGGGAAAGCGCCAGAGAGGAGGGGTGCTCCTAATCTATTACAAAGCTTGGAAATCTTTTCTATGGCATGCCTGCCCTCAGGCAGTCCCCACATGGGACTGCACAGAAGCCATGAAGATGAACAATCTGTTGGGTGGCGGTCGGTGCCAAGGAAGCTGTTGGTTCTGAAGGGAGAGCAATCTGTTCTAGCATGGTATAGGAGGCCACAGCCCTTCTGACAGGGCCAGGCTGATGATCCTTGGAAGACAGAGGTGAGACATGGTATGGATCCCAAGCAGAAAACTTCAAGCAGAGTAGTAGGATGAAACAGATCAGGGTTGAGAACAAGTTTGGGATTGATGGGCCAAATGCAAGGGCAAAAGGAATTGATGATATCTCATGTGGCAACTGGGAGAGTACCAGTATTGAGGCGATGGTGATCTCGAGTCCAAAAACTTGCTGGTGAGAGGAGTCCCAATGGGATCTGTAATAGAAGTGGGTCGGGTCCAATCCCTTATGGTGGTGACCACTTCTGGATCGTGAGCAGCTGTATATGTGATGACGGGAAGCAAGTAGGTTGGAGGGGTCATGAAGATCTCAATTCTCCCACAGAGGTTCCCAATCCAGGAAAGAGGGCAGATAGCTGCAGACCGCTGGTGATTTAGACAGAATGTGAACAATCTGAGCAGGAGCCAGCTGGGCCAGAGCTAAAGCTAGTAGAGTTGTCTGATCTGGTGCTCATGGGACAGGCAAGGTAGGTTGGCTTATCTTCAGTACTGAAGTTGGAGAGTTGATGGAGACCTGGGGCATGGCTGGTGTTGAGATTGGGGTTGAATGCAGGCGTGACTTCAACTTTTTCCATTTCGGGGCATCTGAAGACTTGTTGGACTTATATTTTTTAATGGCTAAGGCTGAGGAAGCTCCCGACATGGCCCGTGAGCTCAAATAGAGAGACACAGCTGGGTGCAAAGAGGTCTCCAGAAGCTGACTTTCTTTCAGGCCTGTTTTTTCCTTCCATGCACCACACCATGAGGAGAGAAATGGAGGGTGGAGTAGAGAAAAAGAGTTAAAAAACCCTTTTTTGTTGTTTTTAAGAAGCAGACATGGAGGGAGAAGGAATAAGGAAGGTTTGAAGAATTATCAGAGGAAAGTTCAAAGAGATGAGGCAGTATTGTAGCACTGTGCAGTGAGTGCCATGGGCACCACTACCACCTGGGCCCAGAGGTGAGGCCTGGGACCTGCCACCAGCAGCCTCCTAACGCCCCTGTGGTGTCCTGACCAGTCTCCCCGTGCCCTGCAGGTGAACTCACAGAGTGGGGATGCTGTTGAGCCATCTGCTGAAGTGACCGAGGAGGGCCAAGGATGTAGCAGCAGCCAGAGCAGCTGGGGACCAACCCACACCCCTCAGAAGAGGGGGACTCCATCATCATCCTACCCCTATCTCCATAGCCAGGCTACTCCCATGACACCCCTAGGACCTCACGTCAAGGGCCCTGGGCCCACATGTCCATCCAGAAGTAGATGGAACTGAGCAAAAGGGAGGAGGACCAAGGCAGCTAGGTTCCTGGGCAAGTGGTCAAAGTAGGTGAGGTGCCTTTGGGAGGCAGGGCGCAGCAGAACCAGCAGCCACCTGGGATCTACCGCTGACTGTCTGCTGTGTTCTCAACCTGTACCTAGGTCCCTATTCCCTGATATATAATGCTGATGTTGTGGACCACCTACACTTCCTGATCCCAAGGAGGGGCAAGGCAATGGCGGCCTCTGTGGTCCTGTGGTTATCACTGTGTCCCCAAGTTCAGCAGCTGAGGAGAGGGCAATGCAGATGGAAGGCTCAGCTTTCTCGCATGACAACAGCCTTGGCCCATCAAAAAAGGGGAGGGCAAAAGTGGCAACGGTGAGGCATGTTCCCCTGAGTCAGGTGTTGCAGCTGCTGGTGGCCCTCAGGAGGGGGATTCTGGCCCTTTTTCAGGTCCCTGGGTATGGGGCTGACACAGCCGATCCCGCTCACCCTTTCCTCCATGTGGGTGGCAATTGATTGTGAGTGGCTGGAAAGCTGTCCTGAGTACTGGGAAGCCTTTTCCAGTGGTCGGCAATAGGGGCTGGCAGTATCTGTGATGATGGCTGCTGGGAACCTGGAGGGGCTTCTTGACATAGCGAGGGAGGTGGGTCGAGGACTGGGGTGCATCAAATGGCTGCCAGGGGACCTGTCAGAAGCTTTCCGTGCCCCTTGGAACTCTCCACACTGGCATTCCCGTCACTTGTCTTCCAGCAGGGTGGCATGGGGTTGGTGTGAGGATGCCCTTGACAGCATGGCTGTCCTGCTGGCTGCTGCGGCTGCCAGTGAGCAAACAGCACTCGTACTTCCACGTTCTTGTGATGATGGACCACTCTGTCCATTGTGGTTCTCTGGGACCCTGTGCGCTCTGTGTGCTGAGCGAGTGCTTGGAGTACCCATGGGAGGGGGTGACATCCCCCTCCCCACTGATAGGTTGCTAGGGGTTCTGATGGGAGCTGGTCTTTTTAAGGTGGGTGCTGCTGAGGAGGAGTGAGGCTCCTCTGGCCCACCCCTTTCCATCTCCAGCTGGTGACAGACTCTAGCCTTGGTCCCCTCGACTCCCATTGATTGTCTTCCCTGTTGTTCATGCTATCCCCACCTAGTGACAATGGTGGGATGGAATGCCACAGTGTAAATGCCAAAGATGCTACCACAGCAGCTCCCACCAACACTGCCAGAACACCTATTTTCTCATCTTTGGCTACCATGTGACTTTCCCCTTAGGGAGACGACTAGTGGCATTGTAGCTTTGCTGGGGCCATCTATCGCAGCACTGGCAGAATGCAGGATTGCTCTGCCCAAGATCTATTTTAAATGGATATTTAGTGTACAGAAGTGAGGGGAGTGCAAAATAATCCAAATGCAAAATAATCCAAATAAAATAAATAAATGCAAAATAATCTAAACAAACAATCTTCATAATTACATGGGGAGATCACCTTTTTTCTGTCTGTCCCCACACTAAAATGCCCTAACAAGTGGCTTTTCCTTTAAAAAAAATGGCATAGAACTGTATGTAGTATACACATTTGTGTGTAATGTATAATAAACACAGGGATTACTTCAGCCACATGCAAGCCCAACTGCTTGATATCTTTATACTAGCTACTTGTTGTGTGGAGGTATGCTAAACTACCTAAAACCTACTCTCCAGAGCAATATCCTACACATTCCTTGACTAAGTTGATTCACTGTGACATTGTTTTCCACATTTGGTGCCTTCAACCTTACCTTAGGTCCTGGAAGGCCATGAGGACCCTGCATAATTGGAACAAAGAACAAGAAAACAGCATTAACTATTCCTGTCACTTGTGCTTGAATTTCTTGCTTTCAGCAACACACAAATGCTCAAAGCTTTCGTATTCCTGTTATTTTACAGTCTTTATTGGCTAACAAATCAAATAGTAACAAACAACAAACAGAGGTTTTATATACGAGGATGAATTTAAATTTTCCCAAAGGACAAGTTGATTTCCATAGCAAAAGAAGGAAAAGCAGCTACGGTAGGTGTACAATTCTGAGCACAAGGATGATTGCCAGAGAAAGAGTTAAGTATTTCCTTTTTTCCACCCCCAGCTCAAAACTGCAAACTCCTAAGACTGCTTTTTATTTTTTTAAAATCCTGTTGAAGCTTTGTTATGTACATCTGCTGCTGAAATGCAGAAGTACTCAATGGAGCTGCCACATGGGACTTTTCTGTGTGCTTTCCTCCGTCAGCCACCATTTTCCTGCAATTTTTCCCTGCTGTGCCATCAGTGGGTCTTTTAGGGCTAGCTGCTAGAGTGCTGTAGCATTTTTTTTTTTTTTTAAAAAAGCCCTTTGGTGGCGCACCAGGGAACATGGTGGCTGGAAGCACTTGATGAAAGGAATGGCACTGAAGTAGACAGGACCTTTGAAAATGGGCACCTTCCTGACCAGACCAGGTAACATGGTTTGGAAGCTTGGACTGCACTCTTCTCAAAAGATCAGAGAAAAGCAGTAGAACAAAGTTAGAGTCCAGTGGCACCTTTAAGACCCACAACGTTTTACTCAAGATATGAGCTTTCATATGCATGCACACTTCTTCAGATACAGGTTTGGGGAAGATCTTACCAATTACTAGGAAAGGATTATTGGAGTAAGACACTGCATGCATGCTTCAAAACAGGTGCACCAGTTTGGAAGCAAATATAGAGAAAAATCTCCATGTGGAAGTATCCCTAGTTTGTCTCTATGAGCTTGGTTATGACTATGCTGGGATATGCAGGGTGCTTTTGTTCACTTTATGTAGACAATAGGAACAGCTGTGGAACCAGTCTAAGCTGTGATAGAGACAGGAAAATGTTTTTAAAAATAAATACAACAGGTTGCTTACCTGTAATTGATGATCTTTGAGTGGTCATCTGTGCATTCACACCCACGGGGTTAAGGTGCCTGCGCCAACCCCGATCAGTAACTTCTAGAAACTCAGTGAAGATTTTTGTGCCCTTCCCTGTGACATGTGCAGGAACACCTACTGCACAGGCTCAATTGGGTGGGACGTGGACATCCTACCAATTCCTTCTGACTGCTGTGTGCCCCCAGCAAAGGAAAAGTGAAGGCTGACAGCAGAGGGGAAAGAAAGGCAGGCGGTTTGAATGCACAGATAACCACTTGAAGATCATCAGTTACAGGTAAACAACTTGTTTATCTTCTTCATGGTCTCTGTGCACCACACCCATGGGACAATACCAAGCTCTAGCCTACCTGGAGGAGGAGGATGGCAGCATCCAAGTTGTCTATGGATTGCAAGATGGATCTTCCCACAGACGATCTCTGTCTCACACACAGATCAAGGGCATAATGGTGTATGAATGTATTCGGGGTTGCCCAAGAGACCAATTTACAAATGTCCTGTAAGGAAACCCCTCTGAGGAAGGCTGTAGAAGCAGCCATAGCACTGGTTAAATGAGCTCTTATCGGAACAGGTAATGGTTTCCTTTCCAGCAGGTAGCATAACTTAATAGCACCAGCAATCCACTTGGACAGTCTTTGCATCGATAATTTACAGCCCCTCAAACGTGTAGCATAAGAGATTGAAAGATAAGGGTCCTTATAGTCCCAGCGAGTTCAGTCTCAATAGAATAGAAAGGCTCACTTCACATCCAATGTATGCCATAGACATTCCACATCAGTGGAGGGATTCTGGTAGATATCAGGTAGTGTAATGTCTTTTTGAAGGTGAAATTCAGATATGACCTTGGGGAGGAAAGTAATATCTGGAGTGAGAAACACACCATAAAGTAAGAACCAAAGGTAAGGCAGATCATGCCTGAATGCGCGAAGGTCACTCACTCTGCTTGCTGATGTAATGGCTACAAGGAAAGCTGTTTTCCAAGCTTGCAACTTTGGATCGCATATAGCCATAGGCTCAAAAGGCCTCCCAGTAAGCTGCCTTAACACCAAGGATACATTCCACACTGATGTAGAACACTTGACAGGAGGATACAAAGTAGCAGCCCTTTCAGAAATTGTTTTGTATCAGGACAGGAAAATACTGATAGTCCTTCAACCCTCTTGTGGTAAGCTGAAACTGCCACCAGGTATACTCTTAGAGAAGCATGGCTAAGCCCTACTTCCATCAGGGAAAGCAGAAAGTCAAAGATCATTGCAAGTCCCACAGTCCTAGATTCTCCACATATGTGACGAAGATATTGTAAGAATTTCTTCCACTTGTATGCATCGGAAGCTCTTGTAGAAAACTTTCTACTGTTCAGCATTATGGTTCTAACGTTATGTGAGAAACCTTCTAAACAATCCTCCAAGCCATCAGCTTGAGGTGTGGGACATTGTGATACAGACTGTATATTAGTGATCCCTCGGTGGCCATGCCAGCTGGGTTTCCTTCACTTGTCTCAAGGGGTTTTCCACCACTTCCTAGCCAAGAAGGACCTACTTCTCACTCTAGTGGGTCACATCCAATGCTCCCACCACTTCAGAGAGTCCTTTATCCTTGGGGGAAGATGCAAGTGTAAACTCTGAGAGAGGGTTGAATGATTGAATGAACCACATTTGCAAAGTCCTCATGTGTAGCTTGGCAAAGGGAAGGACCACTGTAGCAGCTGCCATCAAGAAGCCCAGAAGCCATTGGACAGAAAAAGCTGAGGATGTCTCCTGAGACTGCAGATGACCAGCGAACACAGCCAATATCTGTGCCCTCTGTAAAGGTAAGAAAGCCTTGCATACCGTGGAGTCTAGAATGGCTCCACTAAACTGCACACATTGTGAAGGAGTGAGATTTTACTTGCTGTGGTTGACCTGAAGACCCATATTCTGAAGGAATTCCAATGTCCTCTGAAAGTCCCATAGGAGGAGATTGCACAGTTTTGCCACCAGAAGCCAACTGTCGATGTATGGAAAAACAACTGTACCTTGCAATCTCAGGTAAGCAGCCACTGCTATCATCATTTTTGTAAAGACTCTGGGTAAAGTGGATAGACCAAAAGGTAGGACCTTGTATTGAAAATGGTATTCCCCTACCGCAAAGCATAGGTATCACCTGTGTCATTGTCTGATATTCAGGTGGAAATAGGTGTGCTGTAGGTCTAATGTTGCCTTCTGTCAGCAAAGGCAAGGTGTTGCTCAGAGATGTCATCTGGAATTTGTGATAGACTACAAATTCATTCAGGGCCCTGAGATGTAAGATTGGACAGATACCTCCATCTTTCTTGGGAATGATGAAATACCAGGAGTAGAAACCCCAGTCCCTGGCAAGAGGTGGAACCTCCTCTATAGCCCATTTTTCCAACAAAGTCTGAACCTACTTTGGACAGCCAAAGTAGGGGTGACCACAAACACCAGAGTGGTAGGAATCTGGGAGAATTCTATCACATAGCCTTGGGTAATGATGGAAAGCACCCAAGTGTCTGACATGATGAGCCTCCAAGTTGGCAGAAAGGAGTGGAGCTGGGTGGCTAATGAAGAAGAAAGGCAGTAAAGCTCCTGGTGGCGGAGGGACTGCGAAGTCAAAGACCTTTTGGTGTTCTTAAGACCTTGTTGCTGGGATTGTTGGTATTTACTCTTAGAGGCATAGGTAGACATGCTGGAAGGGTGAGACTGTTTGGCCTTCCAGGAGTCCTTCCATACTGGCATCTGGGCCAAGAATGGGACCATGTTTTTGATTTGTAGGAATGAAATGTTGTCAAGACTCCCAAGCTGCATGATGCCTTTAGGCTCCTGTCTATATCTTTTAGAACAGAATTTGTTGTAGACTGGAATAGACTCTGACCATCAAAGGGAAGGTCTATGTATACCCGAGTATCCACTTGCAAAGCTATGGTTCGAAGTCATGAGTGGCAGTGGAGGGCAAAAGCTGACACCATAGTCTTGAAGAATGTATCTAAGGCATGCTTAGAAGAATTTATTTGCTGTTTGGCCAGCAGCATACCCTCTTTTTGAATACTCTTGGCCATGTCATAAGAATCAGCAGGCAGTGTAACAATGAAGTTGGACATCTGCTTCCATAATGCATATTGATATCTGCCCATACAGGTCAAGTAGTTAGTTGTGTTGATGCCAAGTGCATCAGCTGAATAAAATCTGCGGCTGAAAGAATCCAGCTTTCTCTTTCAGTGGGAGGAAGTCATCCAGGAACTGGTCATGCCTCTGCTCACTCAGTTAGGCTATGCAAATTTCTTTATTGCGTGGCTCCTATTGGAGAGACCTAGGCTGACCTCTCCAGTTTCTGATAGGAGCCACACAATAAAGAAATTTGCATAGCCTGTCCGAGCGAGCAGAGGTGTGACTATCAGAATTGACGAACGGCTCCTGGTCTTCAGAAGGGTCGGAAGATTACTATGCAAGACACCAGCGGGCCTTTGTCAGCCCCAAGGCTAAAGGCAAGGCAGCCTAAGTGCAGGGCAGGCAAGGCAGCCTTAGTGCAAATCCTCAAGGTACAGCACTGCTGTTTAGGTCACACCTCTGCTCGCTCGGATAGGCTATGCAAATTTCTTTATTGCATGGCTCCTATTGGAGGAACCTAGGCTGACCTCTCCAGTTATGTCCAAGCCCTGTGTTGTTTTCATTTTAATTCTTGTGCTCCTTCTTTCTGATTTTTTTTTTGGTGGAGCAATCACACCGTGTTCTATGTGCCACCCTTGGCTTGAATCGAGTTGGTAGTTCTCTGTCCTAGGGTGGGATGTGGATGACTTCTCCCCCACTGAAGAGAAAGAACCTTCAGGTAAGTACCAATGTACCGTTCTCTTTCAGTGGGGGGAAGTCATCCAGGAACTGCTTAGCAGTACCAAAGCTGCTCTTCTAGGGTGGGTGACTTATCTCTCCAAAATTTGTTATAATACTGGTATGCCTAAGGCTACGTCAGTGGGCACTGCCTGATCCCTCCTGTAACGCCTCACCCATGCGGACAAGGAGGCCCAGGTGCTTGCTCTGCAGAATCCATCTGCTGTAGCTCACTTGTAGAAAGCTCCTGTGGAGTGCGCTGCCACCTGACCTGATGGTGCCCTTCCTTTCCCCATCGTAGGCCTTGGCCATATGCTGTCCGATCCAGTAGACCCCTATGGTCTACAGGGCCCTCTTCGTGATACAAATGGCAGGTCTGACCTTTGAAAGGAAGGCATATATAGAGAGAGCTGGGGATTCGGAGAGGGGTCTGAGGGAGAAGCTTGCACTCCCAATTCGTCAACCTCAAATTCAATGCCCGAAGATGCAGAGGAATCTTCGGCACTAGAGAGTCTTGGCATCAGGAGGCTGAAGCATATAGGTTCAGTGTGTGCAGGAGATCTTTGCACCATAACTGTTGATACCGGGGGCATCGGTGTCAATACTTCCTGCGGCTTCTCCCTTGAGGAAGAATGACGTGATGGTTTCAATCCCAATGAGGTTGCTGTATGCGGAGGCACAATAGCCTCCATGCTCTGTGGCTATCGGGATCAATGGGACACCATCAAATGCTAATCCCATTCAGCAGGCCTCTTGGGAGTCAGCCAGGGCAACATAGATGAGATTGGGAATGCTCCATACAGATATTGAAGTTGCCTTTGATCCCAAGGTATCATGGGCAGAGTGGCTGGCATTCAAAACTGCAATGATTAATGTCAATGGGGTGAAAGGTTGTGCTCTCAAACTAGGGAGCAGGGATGCCTAGATGGCTGGAACTGCAACCACGCCTTCTCCTCCGGCAATCGGTATTGACTGTCAACTGAAATCCTGAGCGTCCCACTAGACTACAGGGATCATGACAAATGGGGAAAAGATCATCTTGTAATATCTATCTCCTCCACCTCCAATCCTGACAGGGAGGCATGAGCCGAAGCATGTCGATCCCGAACCGGGGAGTTCTCCCAGGGGTACCAATGGAACTTGAGTCAGGTACGATGAAAAAGATCAGATGGAAGTTGGGGCATTGGGCTTAGCAGTGCCTTTTGATGGATTCACTGTCTGTTTCTTCAAGCCAGCCTTAAGGTGTTTAGTTTTGACCTTAGTGTGACTTTTGAGCTCCCTTTTACGCTTCATCGGCATCATTGATCATACTGTTGAGTCCGATTGTTTCGACGTCGATGGCCCCATCTCCAATGAGGACTTTGCAAATTAGCTTGATGAAGGGGGCTTTTCCATTGGTGTCGATACTGTAGCAGCCGATTCCTGAGCGGCAATAAAAGTCATTTTCAATGGAGTCAGCACCAATTCTAGGAACACTGCTTACAACATCACAGCACGGTTCTTTCTTGTTCAGTTGGAGAACTTTGTGCAGTGGGACACAGGTCTGTTTGATGAGATTCCTCCAAGTACAATGAATAGAGAGAATGGCCATCTGGCGGTGTGAGCTTGTTTTAAAAAAAACCAATGCCTTTTGATAGATGAACTGGGAGATTGGGGGACAAGGAAAGACAGAAAAATAAAGGTAAACTAGTCTCTTTTTTAAAAAAATAGGATGAAAATGAAGAAAAATGGTGAAAACACAATGGAGAAAAACTGAGCAAAAAGTCACTGTGAGGTAAGTCTTTCATGAAGTCACTGACAGAAGCAAAGATCAACTGATCAGCATGATGGTCAGAAGAGAACTGGCAGGATGTCTGCATCCCGCCCTTGTGAGTATGTGTGGTAGGAGTCACAAGGAAGGGCACAAAAATCCTTGCCGAGCTTCTAGAAGTTACCGATCGGGGTCAGCGCAGATGCTCTAAACCCATGGGTGTGATGCACAGAGACCATGAAGAATATATAGAAATTACTGTGAGCATAGAGCATCCCTAGGGAAAAAGTGAATATTTCCTTGGACGTTTCCTTGGACATTTCATTGAACTGGTCCACAATAAAAACAGGCTGCTTACCTGTAACTGATGATCTTTGAGTGGTCATCTGTGCAGTCCCACACATGGGTTGGGCGCCTGCGCACGACCTCGATTGGAGAATCTTCTAGAGCTTTACCTCAGAAGAGCTTTTGGCAGGCTCTCTTCCCGCCCTGGGGGAGGAGACATGCACTGCGCATGCCCAGAGCGGGAAAGAGAGCCGCCTCCCACTCAGTTCCTTCGACCGCCACTGTCAAGGCCAAACAATCCAAAGAAGGAAATCTGGAGATGCCAGCAGCGGGGAAGGCTGGGTGGGATTGTGGTACTGCACAGATGACCACTCGAAGATCATCAGCTACAGGTAAGCAACCTGTTTATCTTCGTCGTGGTCTCTGTGCAGTCCCACACATGGGTGATTACAAGAGCTGAACCAGTTGGAGGAGGGAGCTGGCAGCTGCAAAGGACACAAAAATACTGGTTAAGACAAAGCATCATCACCAAAAGAAATCACCCACGGGTCCTACCTGAGGGTACAGCAGGATCAAGCGAAGAGAGATCGCAGCACCGTCTGACCGAAGACAGCATCCCACCGAGCTCGGACGTCAAGTGTGTAATGGGTCACGAAGGTCGATGCCGAGGACCACGTAGCAGCCGCACAGACGTCTTCCAATGGGACACCGGCCAGGAAAGCGGTGGACGTCGACACCGCCCGTGTGGAATGGGCAGTGACACAGGTAGGAACGGGTTGACGTGCCAGCTCATAGCAAAGGGCTATGGTGGAAGTCACCCACTTAGATGTTGAGAAGAAATGGGTTCCCCCGCATGAGGGGGGGCCATAAGCTAGAAACAGCTGCGGAGATTTACGTATGGGCTGTGTCCTATGTAGATAGAAAGAGAGCGCTCTGCGCACATCCAGACAGTGCAGGGCTCTCTGAGAGGCATCAGTCGGGTTCGGAAAGAAAGTAGGCAGAACAGATGACTGAGAGAGGTGAAAAGCAGAGATGACTTTAGGGAGGAAGGAAGGATCTGTTCTAAGGACCACCTTCTCCCTATGAAAAACAGTATAGGGGGGATCGGCCCGGAAGGCAGCTAGCTCCCCTACTCTGCGTGCAGTGGTAATGGCTACGAGAAAAGCCATCTTCCAGGAAACTAACCTGAGGTCGGCGGTAGCCATCGGCTCAAATGGTTTAGCCATGAGTTGAGAAAGGACTAGAGACAAGCTCCAGGAAGGCACCAACAGTTTCCTAGGCGGGCACATCCGAAGAAGACCCTTGAGGAACGTTTTGGTGAGACGGTGGGAGAACACTGAAGAGCCTTGTATGGGGGGTGGTTGGCGGAGATTGCTGCCAAATGAACCCACAAGGACGAGTATGCCAGGCCTGTATCCTTCAAGTGCACGATGTAGGCGAAGATCTCACGGAGAGATGATTGGATCGGATCGAAGGAGTGATCAGCAGCATACGATTGGAACCTGTTCCACTTGAACTGATAGGAACGTCGAGTAGAAGGCTTCCTAGCATTCAGGAGGATTTCAGAGACCTGAGGCGGGAAGCCTAGGGCTGGATCTTCCAGGCCGTCAATCTGAAAAATCCCAGATTGGGATGGAGGATTCTCCCTCGGGCCCGAGAGAGGAGATCTGGGATGACAGGGAGGGGACGGAAGGAATGACAGGAGAGTTGAAGCAGGTGCGGGAACCAGACCTGGCGTGGCCACCACGGAGTGATCAGAATGAAGGAGGTGCCATCTGCACGAATCTTCTGCATGACCTGAGAGATGAGAGGGAGCGGAGGAAATAGGTAAAACAGGGTTCCGTTCCACTTGTGTAGAAAGGCATCCCCGAGCGACCGAGCAGACGGGGGACCCCTGCTGAAAAACAGGCGACATCAAGCATTGTTGACAGACACGAAGCCATCGACAGATGGGTGACCGAACTCTCGAAACAGAGGTCGAAGATACCGGAGGGGAATGGACCATTCATTGTCTGATGAGGCAGAACGATTCAACCTGTCTGCATCGACATTCTGATCCCTGGGAATATGGATTGCCGAGAGTGTGATGGAGTGATCGAGGCACCAGGACCAGAGGTCTATCGCTAAGTTGCAGAGATGAACAGTAAGCACTATGCACTGGACTCCCCAACCCCAGAGGGAAGCGTCTGTGGTCAACAGCAACTCGGGAGGAGGAGGTCGAAAAGGCATCCCGGAAAGGAAGTGGACTGGTTGAGCTCACCACTCGAGGGAGTCAAGGACGGTTTGCGGGATTGACAGAACCATGTGCCAAGGCCTCCGGAGAGGATCGAAGGCGCGGAGGAGCCAGAGCTGAAGCGGCCGCATTCTTAGCTGGGCGTTGTGGACAACGAACACCGTGGAGGCAAAGTGACCGAGGAGCCTCATGACAGAACGGGCAGGTTGTTGGGGACACATCTGAAAGGAGGACACCATCGCCCGAATGTCGGAAGCCCTCGATTCCGGGAGGAAAGCCGCTTCGAGGTTGGTGTCGAGTCGAGCCCCGAGGAATCGAAGAGTTTGAAGGGGCTGGAGGGAGGACTTGGCATCGTTGATGCAGAGTCCGAGAGCACGGAGGAGGGAGAGAGTCTCCCGAGTGTCGTGGAGCAATTGACTTGGCGTTGGAGCTACGAGAAGCCAGTCATCGATATAAGGATAAAGAGTGACTCCCCGTTGGTGGAGCTCGGCTACCACCACAGCCATCAGCTTGGTGAACACCCGTGGAGCTGTAGAAAGGCTGAAGGGGAGCACCCTGTACTGGTAGTGGGCATCTCCAACGGCGAACCGGAGAAACCGCCGGTGTTGGGGACGGATCGTGACATGGAAGTATGCGTCGTGGAGGTCGACTGACGCGAGCCACGCTGCCCGTGGAATGAGAGGAAGGATCGACTGCAGAGTGACCATTCTGAATTTCTGATACCGAATTTAACGGTTGAAATCTCGAAGGTCCATAATTGGTCTGAAGCCGCTGTCCCTCTTGGGGACCAGGAAATACTTCAAGTAGAAGCCGAGAGTTCGTTGCACCACTGGGACGACCTCGATGGCCCCCTTGGCAAGGAGAGTGGAAACCTCGAGATCAAGGAGAGGGTCTGGAGGCGTGACGACAGAGTGTGGGAGGATCGGAGACGAAATGAACTCTATGGCGTACCCGACCCGCAGGATGGTGAGGACCCAGGAGTCGGTTGAAATTTCTTCCCAGGCTGGTAGAAAGGGGAAGAGACGGGTTCGGACGGAAGGAGTGTACGACGTTGGAGAAGGGAGACGGTGGGGACAGTCAAACAGACTGTTTAGGCTGTGGCTGCTTTTTGGAAGGTTGGGAACGGTGTTTGGAAGAAGGACGAGAATTGTATGGTTTTCTCCTCCATTGGGAGTGAGGTGCCGGAGACAGGTATCGCCTGGAGCTGGAAGGCTTCCAGGAACGGTTTCTGGGACGGTAAGGTGCAGCCGAGACTCCAAGGTTTCGGGCTTGCTTACGACTCTCATTGACAGCTTTCAACACTTTGTCAGTGGTGGAGTGGAAGAGGCCATTTCTGTCAAAGGGAAGGTCTTCAACACGGAACTTGACGTCCGGTTGTAGAGAGGTGCCCCGCAGCCAGGCATGACGCCGGAGCGCGACAGAAGACACCAGGAGTTTAGAGGAGCAATTGACGGCATGACAAACCGAATTGATTTGTTGCTTCAATATAGCACAAACCTCAGACAGGGCAGCCGAGAGAGTAGGACGGTGCTCCTCCGGAACAAATTCCAGGACAGGACGAACTGCATTGGCAACGTTGAAGGCGTAAGCCGAAAAGTAGGACAAATAAGTATCGACACGGAGATTCATGGAGGCCAGAGAGTACATTTTCTTGGCCAGAAGATCCAGTTTACGACCCTCACGGTCAGGAGGCGTGGACTGGCGAACAGGCTGTTTGGATCTCGAGGAAGAGTGAACCACCATGGAGTTTGGAGGTGGCTGACAAACGAGGAATTTGCCAGGAGCATCTTGGATCCTGTACAACCCATCATAATGCCTCGAAACCGGGGGGATCGAAGCCGGGTGCTCCCATGACTCTTTCAGGATAGAAAGGTGGACAGGCAGCAAAGGCAAGACGGGAGACAGAGGAAGGTCAGCCTGGACTAACCAGTGAACGATGTCGGTCACAGCTGGGGACTCTGTAAAGCCCTGTACTTGAAGGACAGTCGCCATCCTGGTAATGAGCTCTAAAAATGCTTTAGGGCCCTCAGTAGGGGAAATCGACCCCGAGCGCCGAGGCTCGTCTTCGATCCGAGAGATCTCGGGATCGAATTCCGCCGAATCCGACTTGTCCGAGATCGACATGGGAGAGGAGGATCGTTGGTGGGCAAGGTCGATGAGCGGATGGCCGACGGCAGGATGGTGTCGAGTTTCCATTGGGGAACTCTTCGGGGCATCCCGATTTCTAGGAAGGTCAGAAGGCTGTTCCCTAGAGGCGGAACGGGCCGAGGCAACAGACGCTGAGCACCGAGGGCGGTCAGGGACATGGGTCCGGTCCACGGGTTCCGAATGCCGGATCCGGTCATAATGGTGTCTCTCCGGTGTTGGAGACCGAGAATAATAATAGGCCGCATCCAGACGTTCCCGACGGTCTTCGCAAGAGCAGCATTGGTGGTCAGAGGCGGAACCAGACGACGATGGGGATTGCCTACGGATCAGGCATCGGCGATCATACCTGGATTGGGACCGTGCATAGCAGTGCACAACAGGGCCCTCGTCCAAAGTGTGGACCGGGGTATTGGAATGCCTCGCTGGAGACCGGGATCCTCTTCTCGGAGAGAGCTGCGGAGGCGATCTGGCCAACTGGCCCAAAGGAATCAGTCCGGAAGGCGACGAGTGGGAGTGCTGCGGGGTGTGTTGTCAAGCCGCAGACTTGTGAGATGTCGAGGCCAGGACCGGCATCGAAGTCGACAACCCAGTCACGACGATGGGGTCCACCCTCGAAACCGAAGCAGACGGCGGGGCCTTCGACTTCGAAGGGGTCTTATCTTCAGCCCGCTTAGGTTTCTGTTTCGGTGCCTTCGAGGAGGTGTCCGATTTCTTGGCCGCAGAGGCCTGGGAAGTCTCTGAGGACATTGTAGGACGCAGAGCCGATTCTACAAGAAGAGCTTTGAGCCTAGCCTCTCGATTACATCGAGCCTGACGAGTGAAACTCGTGCAATGAGGACAAGTATCTACTCTATGGGTCTCACCCAAACAAATTAAGCAAAGGTCATGCCCGTCATTGGATGGAATTTTAGCGGGGCAACGACGACAGACCTTAAAAAATTGAGTCTTTCCCATACAAAAATCCCCACCCACCCTCCAAAGAAAGGGGGGGGGAAGAGAGATAGACAAAGAATTTTTTTTATTTTTTAGGCAGAAAGTCAGAGAAAGGCAGAGATGGAAAAACGAAGGCGAAAGCGAAGAAAAGATATACTCAGCTGAGGTAAATGGAGGAACAACAGGAACGAGGTGTGAACGCGAAGGCAGTCGAAGAAGAACTGAGTGGGAGGCGGCTCTCTCTCCCGCTCTGGGCATGTGCAGTGCATGTCTCCTCCCCCAGGGCGGGAAGAGAGCCTGCCAAAAGCTCTTCTGAGGTAAAGCTCTAGAAGATTCTCCGATCGAGGTCGTGCACAGGTGCCCAACCCATGTGTGGGACCGCACAGAGACCACGACGAAGATTATCAGATTTTCCCAGCTCTTCCATGTGTGTCTGTATTTGTACACATGGAGAATTCCTCTAAAATAGGTAAGATCAGGAGTCTTTTTTGGGGGGAGCGCACCAGAGCGCAGATCCGGGAGCTCAGGAGCCAAGCCCCGCCCCCAGCTGGCGTCCCGGGGAGTCTTTCAGGCAGCCGAATGTCAATTTCAGCTCCATTATATCCTATGGGCCATTGAAGTCAATGGTGAAAACATAGGGTATATTCTGGGGGCTGGAGGGCAGGGGGTTTGAGGGAGAGGCTCCAAACTCACAGGGTAGCTGATGGAGCCTCTCCCCAAGATACCCACCAAGTTTCAAGAACCTTGGATTAGGGGGTCCAATTCTATGGGCCCCTAAACAGGTTGCCCCTATTCCCTCCATTGTTCTCTATGGTGGGAAAAAAGTAAGTAAGTAGGATATAATGGGGCCGAATTGCTGCCGAATTTCTTTCATTCCCTCCTTTCCCTGGAGGGAATAGGAGCAACATGTTTGGGGGCCCATAGAATTGGACCCCCTGGTCCAATATTCTTGAAACTTGATGGGTATCTTGGGGAGAGGCTCCATCAGCTATCCTGTGAGTTTGGAGCCTCTCCCTCAAACCCCTCCCCTCCAGCCCCCGGAATATACCCTATGTTTTCACCATTGACTTCAATGGCCCATAAGATATAATGGGGCCGAATTGCCGCCGAATTTCTTTCATTCCCTCCTTTCCTTCTCTCTTTTTCCTCTTTCCCTCCTTCTTCTCTTCACTCTTTCTTTCTTTCCCACCTTCTTCTCTTTTTTCCTCTTTTCCCTGTTTCCCTCCTGCTTCCCTCTCTTTCTTTCCCTCCCCTTTCCTTCTCTTTCTTTCCCTCTTTCCTTCCTTCTTTCCTTCTCTCTACTCTCTCTTTCCTTCCCTCTTTCCTCCTTCTGTGGCCCAACTCTCAAGGAGTTGAAACTTTAAACCCCTTCTTTCTTAGCTCCCCCACCCAGACCAGCTGGGGAAGGGTAAGGGAGACTTTTGAAGATGCCTCCCCCCCTTTTGCTTCCCCTTCTGACATCACTTCCGGTGATGTCAGGGGGTGTGGCATATGCTAATAGCCTAATATCTCATTAGCATACCATATGCTAATGAGCTCCTGCAGCTGTTTTTCTACGAAAAGACCCCTGGGTAAGATGTTTCATTCTATCTTCACAATGCATTATATAACAAATAGTACTTACTGATAGTCCTGGTGGGCCTTGTGGTCCTGGTGGCCCAGTTATCTAGATGCAGAATAGAAAAACAAATGTCATTGCAATCATAGATAACTTGCAGAAAAGCATGACTTCACATGTTTCAGAAAAGCAGTACAGAAGATGTAAACGAAATCAACAGCCTGATCCCAATAATGTTTACTCAAAAGTATCACTGAGTTCACTGAGACTTAGTTTCCAAAAAATATGCTTAGATGTGATGGCAACAGCTTTGTACTAATTTCTGTCTCTATCATGTAGAAACAAATGGGATGAGATCTCACGTGAAGAGTCCAGAATTCTTCCCTTGTCTGTATCTCCCCACCAACACCACACCTAATATGCTTATCTCTTCAGCCAAGAACTGATAGTCAGATTGTGCTTAGCTGAAATGCTTGGGAAGAAGGGCTGCAGGAAGAGAAAATGAAGGGGAGAGGGAAACCCTCCATTCCATACCTTCTTGTCCCTTTGGAGTTAAATATCAGCTCCATCTTTTTATCATACTGGCTATTTGCAGCTGACCATAGTTTTTATTTAGTGTTTGATTTTATTGTAAGTCACCTTAAGCATACTGTAGAAAGACGAGATGTAAATATTTTGAAAAATGTTCGTGTTGCACCCTACTTCAGTGGAACGACTTTGGAGTAGGCAGTTTGAGGTTCATAAGAACATAAGAGAAGCCAATGTTGGATCAGGCTAAAGGCTCATCTAGACCAACACTCTGTCACACAGTGGCAAAAAATACCAGGTGCCATCAGGCCGTCCAGCACTGGGGCCAGGACACTAGAAGCACTCCCACTATTGCCCACCCCCCAAGGACCTGGAATACAGAGCATCACTTGCCCCAGTCTGAGAGTTCCTATCTATACCTTGTGGCTAATAGCCACTGATGGACTTCTGCTCCATATGTTTATCTAATCCCCTCTTGAAGCTCTCCGTGCTTGTAGCCGCTGCCACCTCCTGTGGCAGAGAATTCCATGTGTTAATCACTCTTTGGGTGAAGAAGTACTTCCTTTTATCCGTTCTAACCCGACTGCTCAGCAATTACATGGAGTGCCAACGAGTTCTTGTATTGCTCAAGAAACTGAGTCTAGCAGATGCTATTTTTTTAAAGGATAAATTATTGAGTGATCACTTACTGATTCCCCAGTGTGTCCTTTTGCTCCAGGTTCTCCCTTCTCCCCCTGTTAATGTAAGAAGCGTCATACTGTAAATGCAGATGACATCATGAACAACCTGTTGCATTCCAGTATTTTTTGTTTTTCCATCTTCTTCAAACTTGATCAGGCCCGTAGCCAAGGGGGGATTTGGGGGTGATGCCCCTCACAGATGAGCCCGCCCCACCCCGGGAGGATGCCAGACCCTACCCACCCCCAGTGCACTGCGCTCCTTACCCCTGCCCATTGCAGCCTTGCCGGCTCTTCCAGCTGCAGCCTCACAGAAGGGGAGGGAGAGGGACTGCCTTGTTTGGTCTCTAAATGCCTACTTTTTAATGTAGTATATTAGCTATTTATGAAAGCTAGCATAAGAACTTTCTCTGGTTAAAATATCCCTTTACTGATAACCTCACTAGTCTGTGACTTTAAGTGAGCCATTCTTCTCTCATATTCAGCCATACCTCCCTAATACTGCATGGGAATTATAAACAACTAGCGGCAAGGCCCGTTGCGTAAAGAGATGCAATGGGCTCTAGACAGAGGCTTGCAGAAGGCCCCGTTCTCCTCCTGCTCGTCCTGGTGAAGGAGAGGTCCACAGCTGCCGAGCTCGGAGGGATGCACCTCCCAGGTGCTGGAGTGGCGTTAAGGGATTGAGTCCTGGCGGGGCTGGTAGCCAGAGGTAGCTGCGGCGGGCGCAGCAGCAGTGTGACCCATCGCTGGGTTTGCAGGGCAAGGCGGCTACCGCTGCCTATTCACCTCCACAGTAGTGGAGTGGCGAGCGAGGGAGCCCATTCTGGGTCTGTGGCTGAAGCAAGGTGGCACCGCCTTCTGTCGGCCAGCGTGGCGCCACCAGCGCCTTGTGTTCGCCACGGGTCATGAGCTCCCATTGAATGGCCTACCTGGTGGGACAAGCAGTGGCAAGTGACGGAGCCCTTCTTGGGGCTGCCGCCCAAGGAAGCTGGCGCTGCTTCCTGTCAGGCGCGGCAGCGCCATGCCCCCCTCTGAGGCTCGGAGGCCAAGCAAGGCCGGCACTGGTTCCGGGCCGTGAGGATGGCCATGGCGCCAGGAATGGGCCCAGGGCCCTAAGCGTGCAGCTGCCGGAACATCCATCCCGCCTGGTGGCTTGCAACAGGCTGTAGGCAAGAGGCCAGGGACCCATCTCTGACGGGCAGCTCCTGCGGCCAACTGATTCTGCCGCACATTTTTACTATATTAGGGAAGGATGCCTGACCACTACTCTTTTATATAACAGGGAAGGATACTACCCTACCCTGCCCCTCAGGGATGTTGCAAGATTTCCTGAGAAAATGTATATAAAGCACTTTGAATTTCTAAAATGTGATATATAAATGCTAAATACTGTTAAATAACTGCTTTAAAATGGGTGACCTTACTCCCCAAGGTTAATTGTACAACAAAATCTCTTGAGACAGCTAAAAAAAAATGCAATTCCTGATCATTAAGTGAAAAAAACTACATTTGTTAGGAGTGTTATTTCAAGATGGATTCCTTAAAGCTTTATTTATTCTAAAGATTTATTTGATTTACACATTTTAAAAGAAATGTTCCACTTTCCTTCTTCAAATGAACTCAGAGCAGGTTGATTTCAGTAGCATACAGTGTGTGAGATGCTTGCCTTTGTCTGTGATCTTGATTTTTCTCCTTGACACTGTATTCTTTGGATTAAAGGTAAAAAGGTAAAGGTTTCCCTTGCTCGAAAGCCAGTTGAATCTGACTCTAGGGGGCGGTGCTCATCTCTGGTTCCAAGCCAAAGAGCCAGCGTTGTCCGAAGACTTCTCTGTGGTCATGTGGCCAGCATGATTAAACACTGAGGCACACGGAACGCTGTTACCTTCCCACCAAAGTGGTACCTATTTATCTACTTGCAATTTCTTGCTTTTGAACTGCTAGGTTTGCAGGAGCTGGGGCCACAGACAGGAGCTCACTCCGTCACACGGCACTAGGGTCTCGAACTGCCAAGCTACTGACCTTCCGGTCTGCAACTCAGCATCTTAACCTCTAAGCCACTGAAGCCCCTATTCTTTAGATTACTTACTGTTAAACCTGGAAGTCCAATTGGACCTGTTAGTCCTGGGGGTCCTGGCATCCCTTGATCACCTTTTTCTCCAGTTGCACCATCAAGACCCTAAAGAGGAAGGGAGGGAGGTGAAACCCCCCCACTGAACTGTGCAATAGAAAAAGAATTGTTTCCTCTTCCTTTATCAGAGACGAACAATACTGGCAGAGCTAGATTTAGGGATATGATAGATCAGCTACAATACTGGCAGAGCTAGATTTAGGGATATGATAGATCAGAGAGGAGGCTCTACAAA
The DNA here is from genome assembly GCA_029375565.1 of Gekko gecko. NCBI lineage: Eukaryota > Metazoa > Chordata > Lepidosauria > Squamata > Gekkonidae > Gekko > Gekko gecko. The sequence goes on along the minus strand of JAPDNY010000008.1, from coordinate 29,456,841 downwards.
AGAAAAAGAGTTAAGGGACTAAAGACAATTATTAACTACAAAAACATTATTAACTACCTTTTAGAAATGTAAACTAGAAAAGGGCTGAGATCTTCAAACCAATTACTATCATGACTGTATATGTCTTTCTTAGACATAATTTAAAATTTGTCATCTCTTTATTCAGAGAAGCCATCATAACAGGACTAGCCTACAGGTTACATGTACTTCTGTGATTATTTTCCTAGAGGGTTTTTTAATAGCACAGATGGCAGTTGCAAAGGTTGCAGTTTAAAGGGGAAGAGTAGGGGAGAGGGAACTGTTAAACTCTTCCCACTCACGCCCTCTTCCTTGCCAAAAATAATCTACCTCATGATGCTTTTATACACAATAGGGAACATTACAAGAACCTGTAAATTTTCCCCAAGAGGGAGGGGGTAAAAGCAGCTTGGAGTCAGTAATTTTGGAGGGAAAAAAGGATGAGGGAAGACAATTAAATGGCTCCTCTCCCTGCATAATGCTCTGCCTCTTTAAACTGTAACTTGAAGTGGTAATCTTTCTTTTAAAGAGAAAAGCCATGGGGAGAACAATCACAGAAGTACTCAAAATGTGTAGTTCTGTTTTCACATCTATATATCTAATTCCCAAGTTGCCCCCTTCGTGCGGATATCTAAATCCACACATCAGGGGCACCTGGGGGGCAGGGAGATTTTCCTGCGCATGTGGGACAGTCCCCAGGTGTGCAGAAAAATCTAAAAGGTTTTAAAAATTGTACGGGGGATATCTAAATCCCCCCAAAAGAGCATTCCCCGTGCATGCGCAGGGAACGCTCTGGGAACTCTGCGGCTGGCCGGGGGCTGGGAGGCGCTCAGGCCTCGCCACCAGTCCTGGGGAGGTAATTGGTGGGGGGAGATTGTTGGGCCCAGTGGCTAGGAAGCACTCAGGCTTTGCTGCCGGTGCCTGCGGAGGGGAGGAATTGGTGGGCCCAGCAGCTGGGCGGCACTCAGGCCTTGCTGCCAGTGCCCACGGGGGAGAGAGAAAATCAGTGGTGGTGGGGAAACAGTGGGCTCGGCAGCTGGGAGGCACTCAGATCTCGCCACCAGTGGCCCTGGGGGGAAGGGAAAATCAGGGGGGAATTGGTGGGCCTGGTGGCTGGGAGGCACTCAGGTCTCGCTGCCGGTGCCCGGGGGGGGGAGAATCAGCGGGATGGGGGGGAGAAGGCTTTGCCTGTGGAGGTGCTTCTGCAGACCAGAAGCCTTTAGGAATACTCCCCCCCACCCCCACAAGTATTGCGGGTCCTGCTTCTTGTGTTTATCTTTTCCTTGTGCCCAAATGTCCAAATTAAATTAACCTATTTTTCAATATAATTTTTGTGTCCATTGTGTATAAATGGTGTACAAATAGAGAAAAACAAATGCAAGAATAATTAACAGCAGCAACAAAACTGAGAGTAGGGTGAAAATAAGGGGATGAATGAGGGATTCAGGTATAGGTTGATCTGTAGGGAAAGCAAAAAGAAGATTTTCATATGTCTACTCTCATTTCCATAAACAGAAGATTTGCTTCACTTACCGTGGATCTTCCTTCTTAGTGCTCCAGTGGTGGGGCAGTCCTTACTACTGGGATATAGCTCCTCCTCTCCAAAGGCAGGGTCGTCCAGCTTTGCTATCCCAGAGGGGGGGGATTGTCCCAGAAATCCTTAATCTGTTTCAAAGCCATAACTCTCCCTCTTCATAATACCTAACAACATTAGGAAACTTTCCTAATTAATAACTAAAGCCAACAATAGAAGGCAGAACTGCTCCAATTCCAGAATAAAGTGCTAGAGGAGATGGCCCAACCACTCCCTAGCCTATCGTCCCTTCCTATGGATAGCAACAGTGACCAGAAAAACCTAAATTCTGACAGGAGACCCTTCAGCACTAGGAGTCCATACCAGAGAAAACCTTGGGTGGATAGCACTGCCCCACTCCTGGACAACTGAGAAGGAAGATTCACTGTAAGTGAAGCAAATCTTCTGTTCTCCAGTGGTCCTAGGGGTGGGTCAGTCTTTACTATTGGGACGTAAAAAAGCAGTGTGCCCCAGGGTAGGAGAATTCAGCTCCTAGGCTGGAAGGGACCCTGTAGGACCCTCCTTCCAAAGATCAGTTTGGCTGAGACCACCTTATATATCCTGTAGTGCCTGGTAAATGAGTGCACCAACCTCCAGGTGGCAGCCTTGCATATTATTTCCAAGGAAGGGAAAGACCTTTAGGCTGCTGTAGACCTATAGGCCTCTCAGGGAGTGGGCCATGATGCCCTGTGGCAGATCCAAACCTGTGGTCTTATAGGTCACGATGATGCACCCTTTCAACCACCTACTCAAGGTGGACATCAACTCTCATTGTCCCAGGGAAAACTTCCTGAAAGACACAAACATGGAGTCAGTCTTAAAGAATGGTTTGGTTCTGTCGAGATAGAAACTTAGAGCCCTCCTTACATCTAAGCAGTGCCACTCCTTATCAGAGTGCTTAGGATTGGGGCAAAAGGAGGGCAGTATTACATCCTCTGCTCTATGAAAGGTGTATTTTCATTTAGGAATACACAATGGGTCTAGCTCTATCAATGTGGAAGATACAAAGTTGCCTGTCCACAGAGAGGGTAGTTCAGACACCCTCCTAGCTGAGGTAATGTTCACAAGGAAGATGGTTTTAAAGGCTAGCTCCTTGAGTGGGCATGAAGCCAAGGAGACCCTGGAAAGTGCTTTGAGTACTTCATTTAGGCTCCAGGATGGGAAACAGTGAATCTGGGAAGGATTTAGCAAGGAAGGTCCCCTGAGGGGTCTCTTAACATGAGGGTGTTGGGACAGATCTCCTTTTCTTGTATGCCTAATAGCAGAGATAGCCACCACCTACCTTTTGAGGGTACTGGTGCTGAGCTCCTTATCCAATCCCTCCTATAGGAAAGAGACTCACTGACACCGTAAGAGAATCTACACTTTGATTTAGGTACCATGCCTGAAAAACCTGCCAGGTGTTATTGTAGACCCAATTTATGGAGCCTTTTCTGGAGGCTAGCATGGAATTGATCACCCCCTCTGGATATCCTATCTCTGCAAGCTGTGAATGCTCAAACTCCAGGCTGTTAGGCTTAAAAGACCTGGTTGAGAATGCTTTATTGATCCTTGCAGAAGTAGATCCTCTCTCAGTGGGAGATACTAAGGGTCCTTGGAGGAAAGCCTCACCAGGTCCTGAAACTATGACCTCCATGACCAAAAGGGTGCCACCAGGACTATGTCTGCCCTTTGCTCTATGATCTTCTATATGACCCTCTGTATCAGCTGTACTGGAGGAAAGGCATACAAAAGCTGACTTGGCCATTCACAGCTTAGGGTGTTTCTACCCCAATGGCCTGAGGTGACTTTGTTCTTGTCATGAATTCTGGAACTTGGAGACTCTGATCCATGGCAAAGATATCCAGTTCCACCTTGTCGAATCTGAGACAAATCGGATGGAAGGTCTCCTTGTTCAGCATCCACTCCAATCGATTCAGAGTCAGCCAGTCCACCAGAGAGTTGTCCTGTCCTGAGACATGCACTGCTTTTAAGGACATCAGATAACTCTCTGCCCAGTGCATTAGAATCTTGGCCTCTTTGTGAAGGGATCTGGTATCCCCTTGAATGTTCACATAAGCCTTGGCTGTCATGTTGTCCATGTGCATCAGGTCTCAATGTCCTGAAAGAAGGTCCTGGAAAGCCAGTAGCCCCAAGCCTTATGGTTCTGACCTCCAGTAGGTTGATGCTTAGAACTGCCTCCTTTGTTGACCAGTTGCCCTGTGCCATTCTCCCTTGTGCATGGGACTCACATCCATTGTCATCTTGGTTCTTTTTGGTTCCCTTAGGGGAATCCCTTCCTGGAACCTGGAAGGAACAATCCACCATCTGAGCTCCTGTCTTAGGAATCCAGGTAGCTGAAGAAGCTTGTACTGCTTGCTGGCAATTAGGTGCTGAAATGGAAGCAGGAATCTCTGAAGCGGGTGGGCATGAAACCTGGACCACTGTAGAACATACTGTCGAGATACCATCATCCCTAGTAGTTTGTCAGGAGCATCACTTCCACCTTGGAACTCTGGATAATCTCGCCAACCATTGCTGATTTCAGCTCAAATGGCAGCACCCAATATTGGAAGTACCTCCCATTGTATGTAAAACATAGGAACCTTCAATGAGCTTCCCTGATAGGAATATGCAGATAGGCCTTGGATAAATTGATTGATGCCAAAAAGTCTCTTTTCTCGATAGATGCTACAATGGACTGGAGGGTCTCCATTTTGAATCTCTTCATCTTGACATGCCTGTTCAGCCATTTGAGATCCAGAATGGCTCTGACATCCCTGTTCTTCTTTGGGACTACAAAAAGAACTGAATAGACTCCCCAATGTCCTTTCTGTTTCTGGCACTAGTTTTATCACCCCTATGACTAGCAGGCATTGAATGGCCTTTTCCAGAAAATGTTTCTGGTCAGATCAACTTCTTCGTATCTGAAGAAAACAATTGGGCAGCATCAAGCTGAATTCCAAAGAATAGCCATTGTGTCCAAGATCCATTTGTTGTTCACAGTGTGATGCCACTGAACCATAAACTCCTGCAGACAACCCCTGACTCTTGGGGTGCCTGCAGTCTTGGCACAGTCATGCTGAAGATCTCTTCTTGGGCCCCTTATTGTTCTATCCAGACTTGTTAAAGGTGATTGTTCTGCTACTGCCTTGCTGCTTGGGCTGCCATCTCCCCTTGAAGTTCCTAGAAGAGCTGGCCCCTGAGGTTCATTTAGAATCTTGAAAGGAAGAGAAGTATCTCCTGGACTTACTGTCTTTCTTCCTGGAAGGCAACGCTTTCTTCTTGTCCTTATCTTCCATGAGGTACTTGTCCATACCTTCATCAAAAAGGTTGCCACCCTTAAAGTGGACTGCTGCCACCCTGGCCTGGGCTTCAGGATCTAACTCCCAACTCTGGAGCCAGGTGTTACATCTGGTTGTTATGCTAGAAGCCATGGCTCTTGCCGATAGCTGGATAACATCCAGGGAGGTATCGGCTGTTGCTAGAGCGATCTTTTTATTTCGTTCTTGAGCTCCTTGGAGACATTGCTGTCTGATGTTGCAAGATCAGATACCCAGGAGTAGGCAGCTCTAGCAAACAGGGAGCATGCCATAGGCTCTCAAAGCCGTTGAAGAAGCTTCAAAGTCTGTGCATAAAGCCTGATCTATCTGTCTGTCACAGGTATCCCTGGGGAAACTGTCTGCTTCAACCGGAAGCACAGAATTTGAGCACAGGCCAAGGGATCATCCACCAGGGGCTTGAACCTCTTTGCCACCTCTGGTAACAAAGAATAGAAATTAGAAGAAGAGTTGGATTTATATCCCACCCTTCAAATGGAGTCTCAAAGGGGCTTACTATCTCCTTCCCTTCCTCTCCCCACAACAGACAACCTGTGAGGTAGGTGGGGCTAAGAGAACTCTGAGAGAACTACTCTGGAGAGAACAGCTTTGAAAGAACTACGACTGACCCAAGGTCACCCAGCTGGCTGCATGGGGGAGAAGTGGGGAATCGAACCTGGTTCTCCAGATTAGAGTCTGCTGCTCTTAACCACTACACCAAACTTAGAAATAATAGGGTGGTTAGACATCGTTCTAGCTGGGGCTTCCCATTCGGCCTTGACTACATTGTTAAAGACTACAGGGAAGAGGATTTCGGAGGGGGCCACCCCCACCTTGGGAAGGGCTCTGTCTGACCCATCCAGGAAGTTTATGTCTGGTTCTTCCTTTCCCTTGGTGTTTTGAGAAATCTCTAATATATGCAACACCTTTGGCAATAATTTGGCATACCCCTCCTCGAGGAAAAGCCATGTCTGCATTGTGGTGACAATGGCCTCTTCCTCTTCTAACAGTTTCCCTCCTCCTTCATGGATGAGGAGTCTGAGACCTCAGATTCTTCATAGTAATGGCTCAGGAGGGGACTAGATTCCCTGCTGTGCCTAGAAGAGCTGTCTGTCTGTCTTTTTTTTAATTTATTGATCGCTCACCCCACACATCTGCAGGCTCTGAGCGATTTACAGTTACACTTGACATGTGGGGCTAACAATGTTTATATCAGGGGGTAGGGAGGACAACATATAATTCTTTTAATTCCACGCACACTTTTTGGTTTGGGGAGGGAAGGAGGATGTTCTCTCTGACCTCCTGTCCTGGGAGGCTCTGCTAGATGGAGAAAGCCTTCCACATCTGACAGGTGACCTGGAGGGTGTCCTCCTGGTTTGGCTGGTCTGACTCATGGCCTCTTTTATTTCCCCTCTGCATTCCCTCCTTGATCCAGGCTAGCAAGTTGGCCTGGGCATTGTCCCTTGAGAGATCTATGGAGTGAGCTCCTTCCCTTTCTTTATTCGGCTGGGCCCCAGGAGTGGAGGTGGAGACTGGAGAGTTTCGAAGATCTAGATCAGAGGGTTGGAAGGTAAATAGGCCTGCCTTGGCTGCCATTTTCTGCCTTACTGCCCTCCTTCCCCCAAAACTGAAAGGCCTCTCCTCTGCTATGAGGCAGGCCCTTAAACAGTAAACTGACTGGGTCTTACTGGGATTCTGGAGGGTTAGGATGGCCGAAGTTGCAGCCAGTGTGTTTTCCCTTCTTTAGAGCCGGCTCCCTCTGATGTTCCCAGGGCCATGCAGAGGGCTGAGGTGCTCTGGTGCAGCGGCAGCTGGCACTTTACACCCCTGTGGGGGAACTAGGAAAGTTCCCAGCCCTAGAGCTGGAGAGCCCTCTGTGGTGCCAGACTGGGAAGCACTGGGGTGTGAGGGAAGACCCTGACATTGTCAGCTCCTGGGTTTCTCTCCACAGCAAAAAAAAAAAAGCTGTGCAGGAGACAAGGAAGCCCTTCCCACTCTCCACAGATCTTCTGCCCCCAAGCTTTTGACCTCTGTAAGCCTTGGAGACTTCTTCTACTTCCTGTGTTTGTTTGTTTGTTTATGCTAGTTAGCCATGACCACGGGGATCCTAAGAGTGCTGTCAGAGATGTCCTGCTGTTAGGTACAGCTGAAAAAACTGAGGACTCCTGGGACAAGCCCCTCCCCCTAGGACTGCAAAGCTGGATGACCCTGCCTTCAGAGAGGAGGGTCTATATCCCAGTAGGAAGGATTGCCCTCCCCCCCCGGACCTCTGAAGAACTACATGCATCTATTTGTGTTATGTATATTAAAGACTATACATGGGTCTGTGGAAGGATGGGGTGGGGAGAGAGGATTTCTTCACCTTGCCCCACCTCCTTCTTCAAATAATGTATTTACTTACAAATAAGCATCACAAGATTTCTCTGACTAGCCACTTTACTCCTGACTTGAAAAGACTAGGCTAGATAAATAGGTCTTCCAAAACTTATTACAATGTAAATGTAAATTCTCTATGCAAAAATCACCCCAGATTCAGAAAATCTAATGAGAATTATAGATAAGGAATGAATTTACATTGTTGCCAATATAATTGATAACCTAGCATGAAGATACTCAGGCCCAGCTTGGGAGAACACTGGAAATTCTGATACTGTATAGCTAAAGACAGGCATATTTTACAACCCTGAGTCTTCAAAACCTTTATACCAGGAACTTCAGTTCCAGGGAGAAGAAAATAACATCTTTACTTTAAACCTGATAGTAATCTGTCTTGCCAATTTATATTACTGATTCTGAGATGTCACCTGATACACTACATATGTATCCTTACTTTTTCACCATCATGTCCTGGAGGACCTGTCAGGCCAACTTCTCCCTAAGGTACAGAAACAAAGGGAAAGAAAAATATAAAGAGCTATTTCACCTAGTTGTATATGAAGGTTGGGGTTTGGCTAACAAATGAATTGCATCTCTCTGCAATGTGACATCTAGTAGCTCTTCTGAATAATACCAGAATGCACCTGTTAGCTAATTTACATACAAAGGTATCAGGTTGCATAGGGTTACCAACCTCCTGGTGGTAGCTGGAAATCTTCCATTATTACAATTGATCTCCAGGCAACAGAGATCAGTTCACCTGGAGAAATGGCTACCTTGGAATGTGAACTCTATGCATCATACTCCACTGAAGTCCTTCCCCTCCTCATATCCTGACCTCCTCAAGCTCCACTCCCAAAATCTCCAGGTATTTCCCAACCCAGAGCTGGCAATTCTTGCAGCAAACAGGAAATCCATAATGCATCTTTAGGTTACAGAAGGAGGTGGGGCAACCAAACCTGGGATTCCACTTGTTAAATAAAATGGAGAAGGGGGTGACTGAAAGAATCATATGGAAGTAACTGCAGCTGATTCATCTGCTTTTTCATCTTCAGGGTGCAACTTGGCAAGCCTATTTGTATTATAATCAAGGTGCCATAGTGTTCTCATTACCCAGAGAAAAATAAAACAAATCCAGTGGCACTTTAAAGAATAACAAAATTTATTCTAGCTTAAGCTTTCATGAGTCACAACTCACTTCATCAGGTGTGTGAAGTTTTTTTTGTAGGAAAGGGAGAATCCAGAGCAAAATTGCTGACCTGGGATTTATAAAGAAGTTCAATACTACCACCAACTAAAGTCTTAAAAGGCCTTAGAATTCCTCATTCACTATTGGTGCTAATATCTTGCATATCCTGCACCTTACAGATATTAAGTAGGTCAGCTACATCCCCAAAACTTTCTAATTGTATCTTATCATATTTCACTCTGTTCTTTCCTTGTTTATCTATCAACAGTTGGGAGTATTTCTCACCCACTCTGAGTGGACTACCTTCTCTTTTGATTGCATCTTTTTAAAAAAATACAAAATAACATGGCTACCCATCTGGAATTATCACGATACAAACACATTCAAATTTTAGATAAGCATTATCCATAGGAGAATGCCAGTGAAGAAATGCAACCTTTTACCCCACTTGTATTTCAGTGCCCACTGCATTCATCCAAGTGTCAGTGGCATGCAATTGAAATATGTATTTAAATTCAATAATTAATTCTGTGGTATGCTTTCTGTGTGATCTGTGAGTATGAAATAGTTGCTCATCCCTGCCATAGCATGATGCAACAATCACATAAAAAGCCATTACCTGAAACTGATCTTATGGGTGGGCTTGCTTATATTATAAGTTGCTTGAGTTATTTCCTTTTGGTAAATTAATTTTAAAACAAGGTAATTGTCATCTGTCCCTGTTGCCGTTACCTGATTTGGTGTTAGAGGGTCATTTAGGTTTGCCATTAAGCAGCAACTTTAATGTGCACACACTTTTACCAGTCAACAGAATGAAACAAGGTAACACAGGAAAATGTGGAAGGTGTGAAGATGGAGAGCTCACACCTCTCAGACTCTGGACCTAGGAAGGATTTCTTGGGAAAGATTTTATTATTCTAAAATGTTGAAATGTGAGCTATGAAGAGTAGGAAGAAAAGATGACAATAGCATTTACATCACGGAGTGAGAAAAATACAAAGGAGAGGTTGCTCTAAAGGTCCTGCAGTTCAATCGCATTCAAATTATTAATAGATTTACAGAGCAATCCTAAGTGGAGTTACACCTTTCTAAGTCCACGGATATCTAGGATTGCCAGTTACCCACTGGAAGCAGGACTTCTTCCAGCTGCAGCTCCCAAGGGCGGCTGCTGCTACAGCAGCTCGTGGGAGGAAAATTACATTAAAAATTCCATTGGTATGACAGCACTGCCCCATGACAACCCCCCTCCCTGACTCCCATTGGCAACTCTACTAATTTCAATGGGTCTAAAAGAGTGTAATTGGCACTGTTAGAAAACAATCCAAAGTTATGCAAGCTTAAGTTAATTCTTGCTCGGTCAACCTGTGTCTATTTTTGTGAATCACAAGAAATGACTGTAACCTTTTGTCCAGGTGGTCCCGGTGGACCTGCAGGACCTGGCAGTCCAGGAGGACCCTGAAACAAACATTATTGTTAAAATGTGAAAATAAAATAGCATACTTTCATTTTAAACAATTAACTATTTTCCTCAAAACAACTGTTCTGAAGCTCAGTAAAAGCAGGACAGATGTGAAAGAATGTACTGCTAACAGGGAAAAAAAATCAGCATTAATAACCACTAAGCAGAAATGTAATTTTGTATGTACCATTTTAAATTGTATAGCACCCTAAAAACATAGTAACCAATATATTATCCTATGTGAAGGAAGCAGAGGTACCACAATTGATTATTTTACAGTGTAAGATAAATGCCAAATAAGTATTTTTTTTTAATCCAAATTACCATTCTGCTTACCTGCTCGTAAGACATAACCCTTTTTTCTGATGGCAATACAATTCCTCTTTCAGCGAATGCTTGTGCCAGGGCAAAATACCACATGTTCAATAACAATGCTATCAGAGTTCCAGTGCCGGATCTGGTGGTTACCAAGGGCTACAGGATTTTTACAGGGCTTGATAAATCATTTTTTCAATGATCAAAACAGACAAGATGCTTTAAGATCCACGATGCTTTCAGATTTGTTTGTTTTTTTGGTAAATAATAGTTGTGGGAGGCTTTGATTCAGATCAGAACAGTGCAGGGTATGGAGAATTTAACTCATGCCTCTAAGAATTCCTTGTAGCTAACATTTGCACTCTTAGGGGAAGTATATAGACTGCCTGATTTGTGCCTATATGATTCCATCAATGGGGCAAACATCAACTCTTGGAGGGGGAGTCATTTGAAGTCAGGAATATCCTTTCCCTGAACAGCACAGCTTGAATTTGAACTGGGGCCTTCTCTGTCTGTGTATCTTCTAGTGTCTGGTCTGACCCTAAGAAAAAATATTAGTTTTATTTGCAACAAGGCAACAAAATTAATTTTAATATCAGCAGAGAGTCAGCAAGGATTGCTAAATTGCACAGAAGACCCTAATTTTAACATGACTTTGTAGCCCAGCCCATTATTTGTAGTTGCCACTGTTACTTCCCTTCCCAAAGACAAGTGGAATATTCTGAAAAGCTGAGTAATTGAGGGCAGTTTGCTGTTCTACAGGGCTTTTGCAGAAGGCGCAAGCAACACCTCACTACTATCCCGGGTTGAAGAGCCTCCCCCGCACAAATGGTGGTGGAAGCAGGGAAGCACTGCTGGTGGTACTTAGGTTGTTTCCACAGGGAGGTGTTTCTTTGCTTTGGCTTCCAAACTGGAGTGCTTATTTTTAGAGATTACACACAATGTTGTGCTGTAATTGTCAGGTTTTCCCTCTCCTCCATATACTCCTAAATCTGCTTTTTGGAAAGAACACAGCACTCCATCTGGAAGGAGTGGTATACGTTTTCCTGTCCTACAAAAGCCCTACCCACATCAACACCATTTTCTCATCAACCCCATGTGGATCCGACTTTCTCATTTTTTTTTCTTGCTGTGCTTCCAGAGAGCTTTTTGACCATGCCTCTGAGAGCCAATACAGACTTGCTATGGTATGGAGAATGTGTGGATAGGGAAAGTCAGAAAAAGACAGAGGAAAGTGTACAGAAAACTCCCTTGTGTGGAAGCTCCATTACCAATATGCATGACTCTGCATTATGAGTGGTAATGAAAGCAACATGAAGAATTTATGCCATGTGGAAGCTGTCTGGCAGGAAGAAAAACACCTGTCCTTTCCTCTGTGGGACATGAGGAAGAAGGGAGAGGGAGTTTCTGTCACATTCAGCAGAGAGCACAGTGCAGGGATGTTTTCTAGATGGGGAAGGGACATTTGATGTCAGTGAGCGGGCAAGTTAATTTATGGGCTCTGATCAGGGGTCTTTTGGGGGGGAGCGCACTGGAGCACAGCTCTGGTAGCTCAGGAGCCAAGCCTCGCCCCCAGCCAGCGTCCCGGGAGTCTTTCAGGGAGCCGAATGTCAATTTCAGCTCCATTATATCCTATGGGCCATTGAAGTCAATGGTGAAAACATAGGGTATATTCTGGGGGCTGGAGGGGAGAGGGTTTGACGGAGAGGCTCCAAACTCACAGGGTAGCTGATGGAGCCTCTCCTCAAGATACCCACCAAGTTTCAAGAACATTGGAACAGGGGGTCCAATCCTATGGGCCCCCAAACAGGTTGCCCCATTCCCTCCATTGTTCCCTCCACTCACAGGGTAGCTGATGGAGCCTCTCCCCAAGATACCCACCATGTTTCAAGAACATTGGACCAGGGGGTTGCCCCCATTCCCTCGTTCTCTATGGTGGGAAGAAAAGTTCCTTTTTCCCCACGGTGCTGTTAGTAGCTCTGAGGGGAGGGGGTTTGAGGGAGAGGCTCCAAATTTTCAGGTTAGCTTCGGGAGCCTCTCCCCACATACACCCCCATGTCTCAAAGCAATGGGACCAATGGGCCTAATTCTATGGGCACCCAAACAGGTTACCCCCATTACCTCCATTGTTTCCAATGGGGAAATCCAGCCAGCTGCACTTAAGGCAGGCAAGCAGGCAGGCACCCAGCAGTCAGACTCTGCTACCCTGAAAGTTTGGAGCCTCTCCCTCAAACCCCTCTCCCCCAGAGCTACTAACAGTACTGTGGGGGAAAAGTAACTTTTCTTCCCACCATAGAGAACGAGGGAATGGGGGCAACCCCCTGGTCCAATGTTCTTGAAACATGGTGGGTATCTTGGGGAGAGGCTCCATCAGCTACCCTGTGAGTTTGGAGCCTCTCCCTCAAACCCCCTCCCCTCCAGCCCCCAGAATATACCCTATGTTTTCACCATTGACTTCAATGGTCCATAGGATATAATGGGGCCAAATTGCCACCAAATTTCTTTCATTCCCTCTTTTCCTTCTCTCCTTTTCCTCTTTCCCTCCTTCTTCCCTTCTTGCTTTCTTTCTTTCCCACCTTCTTCTCTTCTCTTTTTTCCTCCTTTCCCTGTTTCCCTCCTCCTTCCCTCTTTCTTTTCCTCCTTCTTTCCTTCTCTTTCTTTCCCTTTTTCCTTCCTTCTTTCCTTCTCTCTACTCTCTCTCTCTTTCCTTCCCTCTTTCCTCCTTCTGTGGCCCAACTCTAGTGAGAAGGGGTTTAAACTTTAAACCCCTTCTCTCTTCACTCCCCCACCAAGGCCAGCTGGGGAAGGGGAGGCTTTTGAAGATGCCTCTCCCGCTTTTGCTTCCCCTTCTGATATCACTTCCGGTGATGTCAGGGGGCGTGGCATATGCTAATAGCCTAATAGCTCATTAGCATACCATATGCTAATGAACTTCTGCAGCTCTTTTTCTATTAAAAGACCCCTGGCTCTGATTAAGTAGGACGGGGGTAATCTTTATTGGAACCAAGTATGTGGGATGTATGAAATGCTTTTAACATTCAGAGAGCATTATGTAAATGATAACTATCCTGTTAGCCAATACTTAATTTTTTAATTGAAAATTTATTCTGCTTCTAATGTGCTATTTTTAAACTGTGGTTTCCAGCCTTTGGGTGCCGTACTATAGAAACAGAAATAAAGCACATTGACTTCATCAACCCATGAGAATGGAAAACTTTGTAATGCGACTTTTGTGCATGTGATTTTGGACTTCTTGACCTCAACGTAACCCAAATCTTATAATAATTATATAACTAAAATTGAAATTTGGGTATAAATCACAATGTAGACAGAGAAGAAACTGCACTCACCATGAGGGCCAAGTTTTGTATTTCCTGTTGAGAGAAACAAATAAACTGGGAAGTTAAAGTTCTTCCATCACACAATGGGTTAAAATGTTTATGCAATACATTAAAAGGGCAAATTAAGCACATGTGAAATATAGGTTTTGGGAGTAGAAACTTTAAAACATGTTTTACATGGCAATTCTTTTTAGCAGAGTAGTAATTTTACTACATCCGAGACAAATTATATTTATTTCATTTGTACCCCACTTTTTCTCCCCAGTGGGGCCTACCACATTCTGCCCTCTTCCATTTTATCCTCAATACAATTCTGTGAGGTAGGTGAGGCTGAGAGTGTGACTGGACCAGGGCAAGCTTCCATGGCAGAGTGGGGATTTAAACCTGGCTCTCTCAGATCCTAGTCTGACATTCTAACTCCTACACCACACTGGCTCCAATTTGTAGACCAAATTTAAAAGCACTCAAATTTAAGGAAGCACTCAGGCAGGCAGCACTAATTCCAAAATAGCAGTATGCCTGCACCTTGAAATCAAAAGCCACTTATCTCCCGTCAAATTTAGAAACCACTTCCTGGCAACTTTATTTACACTCACCCTGTTCCCATACCGGGCAAAGCAGTTTCAGCCTCCTAGCTTTCTGCAGGTGGACAGGACTCAATGTGTGCTCCAAGGCAGCCACATATAACAATCAGTCAAATTATCTCATAATGTATAGTGCCCCACACCAATCATTAGGCCATATTAAAGATACTTGTGTAGTAAAATAGCTTACAGAAATAGCCTTTCTCATAGTAAACATCACAGAGAAACAATAGGAGAAAAATTGACTTTGTTAAGCAGGAAACCCAGTATATTTTGAGCCAAAATAAGATCCTCACCAGGATGAAAACCTAAATTCAAAGATTAAAGTTCCCATTAAAAATATTACGTTGCAAGAAGTTCTCTTCACTGACTCCTATAATCTAATCCTTACATCAAAGTATATTGTAGCTAGGTCATACCCCGGGACTAATTTGAAATACCTGCAATATTAATTCAGAAAGAAAAAAAAGTTTCTTATTAAAACATGCTCCATAATTTCTGCAATACCTGATTGATCAGCTGGAGCTGTAGTGCCATATTTTAAAAAATGCTATGTATTTTCTCTGAAGTAGTATTCTCTACATGATGGCACAGAATGTGTAAGTGACAATGTATGGTATAGTGGAGACTGAGTTTTTTTTGAAGTTTTAACAACAGGTGGGGGACAGTCTGAAATGACCCAGACTTTGTACAGGTAGAATTGATCTAAAGATACCTGAGTGAACAGTATTGGTCAGTACAGACTATAATCCTAATCCAGGCAAAGGATACCTATATATAGAAGTAGACTTGCTTTTGGACCCTGATCCGCATCTGAATTGGGATCCTCCTGTGGCAAACAGAAGGACCACACTTGGGTGGGACACAGACTGAGAGGCTGCTGGTTTAGCCACCCTAGGGCTGACCATGGTGGGGTCACTCAATAAGGGATGTTGGGACAGGGACAACTGCATAGTGGGACTGAACAAGGTCTCCCTGTGGGACAGGTCTGGCTGGGCATGCATTCGACAGGCTGAGGGTGGATAGTGGTCTCAGATGCATTGAGGGGAGAGGGTGTCCCCCAGGGAATAAGAGGGCTGGAGTTGCTACAGTCAGGAAGCCTGAGGGCAGGAACCTGATGCTGCAGTGAGCATTAAAGGAGGTAGTACGCCACTCATGGGGGTGCACAGTGGAGGAGTCGGGATCTGCCATTCTGTAACTGTGGAGGGTGAAATTAACTGCAACCTTGCATTGATAATAGAGACTGGATACTTCATTATACCTGGGAGTGTGTGTCATTATATCTGGGCTTGAAGCGCACCCTTTGCCAAGCTTGCTGTGCCTGCTGGTCCTCCAAGTGAGCTGGGAGCCTGCAACACCTTCTTTTGTTCCTAATAAGTCGTCTAGATTCTAACCCCCATCTGATACCAGTAGATGTTGCTTGCATACAATGTGCATAAAACTAGAACTAGATCGAGACTTCGTATTTTATCACTGATCATGTTCCTGTTGTTTGAACTACATCAGTCAGTACAGGAGCACTGCCCATTTGTGCTGTTAACAATTTTCTAGTTCTGTTTAGAATTATACCTGTCACAAAATATTTCTTCTTGGTTATGTCAACCATGAATTTACACTGAATATCAAAAGATGGCAAATCCATGAGCACATCTTTGAACATCTGAGCATCCTTGCAATATGACTGAGTCCAATCTCATGCTATAATTAATATGCTTAACTCCCTGAATATGTACCAGCAATTTTGTGCAGTAGAACACATTATTCTTTAGCGGCTAAAAAGGTCATTTGGATATTTGTTGATGATGATGATGATTACGACAACAACTTAGGCTATTTCTGTGTTGCCTCTTCAGTGTCCTGCTTGAGGCGGCTTACAATTAAAACCAAGTAACAACATAAAAACAAACCACTGGACATAAACTGCATAAAACTATCCATAATACAGAAGCAGACCATTAACAAAGCTGGATAAATAAAACTGCAACCACTCTAAATTGTACTTGTTGGTTCTTTTGATTTTTTTACCTGTAAGGCCTTATTGATACTGCCATTGTAATCCATTATTTCATTCTTGCCTGGTTCCCCTTTGGAGCCCTGAAAAAAAAATCAGTCGTGTATGTGGTTAGGACCTGGAGCTTCCATCTATATCTAAGCTATGTGGAATAAAATGGGTTTCTCTAAACTAGTTGAGGATTCAAAGTCAGTGTGGGGAAAATTTTCAAATCAGTGCTTGGGATTAATATTGCCAGGAACAAAATTTTAAGCACCTGTATTTGGAGAGCGGCATCTGAAAATATTTATGATAGTCAGCTTCATTTGCATACTTTGAGCCATTACTGCAGTGTAAGCTAGAAGCAAATCTGCTCTACGTGAAGAGGCAACTGTGGGAAGTCAAACAAAACTTTAATCTATCAGGCTGCTGAAAATCTTACTTTGTAATGTAGTCAGTTTTCCTGAATATAACCTGAACAGTAATACAACAATCACCCTTGGGCAAATTGGCCCTGCTCCCCTGGGGATTCTTCTTCTAATGTGGAAACTAGTAAGTATTACATAGTTTCACTCACTCAGATATCCTCCCGTGATTCCTCATGACTGCAAAACATAATGCCACACAAAGAAGAACTGAGCAACATGGTGTGGGGGGGGATTAAATGAGTTTTTCCCAGTACTCTCATTCTGAAGATCTGATCTGGTATGGCTCTACTGTATGCAACACATACTTTAACAAAATTACGTAAGTGCCAACCATAATTTACATTTACACTGCCGCTTAGATTTTCAATAAGGATCAAAACTTTGCATTTCCGTATGACTTATAAATACTGTGGGGAAATCTATTGTGCTGTTTTCCATATCTTCTAGCTAACAACTTGTTTGAAGTAGAGGTTCTTTGCCAATTCCAGAGTTTTCCATATTTATCAAGGTAAATATAGGCAGGAAATTTTGATTAACTACTTTGAAGAGACTATGAGAGAAAACCTTATGTTTCCTTATGGAAGAGCTATTCAGAGATTTGTTGGCTTTCAGTTAAAACAGCAAATTAGCAGTTCCATTCTAAGTATGGACATCGAAGGATACAACTGTGCTTAGGATGGCATTGTAAATGCCCTAGTGAAGAGGCAGTATTCCTCAAATGAATCTGTAGGCATCCACTATAGAATATTCATTACACCTATAAAAAAGGCTGAGAACATCATTTACCTTTGGTCCAGGAGATCCAGGTAATCCTGGTGGTCCAGGTTCCCCTTTACCTCCTCCAAGAGCATTGCCAGAATCTCCTTTTTCTCCCTAGGTACAGAGAAAAATGACCAGTGGTCAGTTGCTTATTATATCTTTGTATTTTCCAGATCACAGCTGCATTCTCCAGGGCTGCTTCCCCATCTCAGATTTGAAAATGGAGTTTTTGGAATTTCCAAACAATGTCTTGCTGGAATTGTCCTGTTTCTGGGGTTTCTACATTCTTAAATATGCTCCTTTCCAAAGCTGTTTTACTCCAATTTTTTTGGAGAGAATGCTATCCAAGTGCTTCAAAGGGTAGCCATGTTGGTCTACAGTACAACAGCTAGATTTGAGTCCAGTAGCACTTTAAAGACCAAAAAGATTTGGAGGCTATAAGCTTTTGAAAGTCAGCACTTCCTTTGTTAGGTCTGATGAAGGGAGTGTTGACTCTCAGAAGCTTATACTCCAAAATCTTTTGATCTCTAAGGTGCTACTGGACTTGAATCTAGCTGTCCTAACATGTTCACATGCCATCTGTAAGGAATTGTAAATACTTCTGGCCTACAAAGGTCTGGTTTACAATGGCATAATTTTCTGTCAGCCTTTTGTGGGTGCTGTATTCTCAGCAATTTCCCCCCGCTACATGGCTTTTTTGAGGGCTTTTAAACAAAAGTCAATAATTGCTATAGAGCTATAACAATCTTTTGCAATGTCTGTTTGAAATGTTAATAGAATAATTATAGTGATATAATTCATTAGTGAACAAAAGAACAATAAATGGGCTGGCAACTCATCACAGCAGCCATGACAACCGTGCCATGCAGTGTTTCTGCTGAGCACATATGGAAGGAAAGAGTTGGAAAGGAAGAATCAGAAAACTCCCACATGTGGACAGCCAGCATGGGATAGTAGTCAAGAGCGTTGGACTAGGATCTGGGAGACTCAGGTCTAAATCCCTACTCTGCCATGGAAGCTTTCTGGGTAATTGTGGGTCAGTCACTCTTTCAGCCTCACCTTCCTCACGGGGCTCTGAAAATAAAATGGGTGGTGGGGGATGTTGTAAGGCATTATAATCCCCACTGTGGTGAAAAACAAGGTATAAGTAAGCTATTGCCTATAAGTAAACTGCTTCCAGTGTACTTGCCTCTGCATTCACAGTGGCAATTAAAGCAATATCGAAAATATCTGCTGCATGGAAGCAGCTCATGTTGATATGCTGGTAAATGTATCTCCTAAATTCAATCTCAGTTCAGACAGCACAGTGCCAATTTTGTAATATCTGCACCTGGTAAGTATATGTCTCAGTAGTGGACCACATACTTTGCAGGCAGTAAGTTAATTCCCTGGCATCTTTAGTTTAGAAGGATCTCAGATAGTAGGTGCTGGGAAGCACTTTTCCTCTAAATGAGACCCTGAAGAGCCACTGTCAGCCAGAGGAGACAATAGTGAGCTTGCTGGACCAACCGCCTGACTCAGTATAAGATAGTGTACATATCTGTACACAAAGAGAGAGAGAGAGAGAGAGAGAGAGAGAGAGAGAGAGAGAGAGAGAGAGAGAGAGAGAGAGAGAGAGAGAGAGAGAGAGGGAGATTGTATTCTAGTGATTTATTAACTTTACTTCAGATTTTTTCAGGATATTTTAAATAACCGATTCCACACCTAATCAAATAACTCTGTGAGAAAATGGACTATTCTTCATGGAAACATTCCCTTCCCTCACTTAACTAAACAAACCTTCTGTCCTAAGATTCCAGGAGGTCCTGGATCACCAAGAGCTCCTTTTTCACCCTGTTGGCAGAGTATAGATGAGGTAAGATACTGGCTGCAATGATCTGTAGGATTAGGTGAATTTCAGTAAAGCTGCCTACAGGCACAAGGCAGCAAACATGTCTAAAGTTCATTCCTATTCCCTCTAGCTTTCCTTCTGAAGGTCAAGACTTTCAGAACAAGTGTACTCACTTCTTCCAGCAGAATCTCCTTTTTTGTATCACATCAAGGCCATATGTCCATTATCTGAATACTGCTCAACTAATATCATGATAAAAGACACCAGGTGTACTCACATGGCCATAGTTTTTAAACTGTTTAGTCTAGAATAGTTTCATGGATTTCAATAACTGGCCACATCTTGAAAAGTCTGAAACTTCTTCTCATGTTAGGGTAGATCACACTGTTACAAGCTGGCATCACTCTTCTTAATGGAACAGGCATCATTAGCACAGTATGTAGCCATGCTATCCATCCATGTCTAACCCAGCAGGCTTAGGGGAAAATTGTAGCTATTGCTAGTGGTAGAACACCCATTTGACAACAGCAAGCACAATGCACATAATGTATTAAGTAAGTCTGAGAGTCAACTAGGGCAACAATGCACTGAAGTGATCATGAAATTACGTCTTAAAAAGAAAGGAGAATGGAAAAAGGGAGGCAAAATGATTGGGGAAAGGGGGCAAATGGTAGGGAAGAATACCCATGGGCTACAGAATAATAAAATTCTCATTCCTTGACCACTGCCATACTCTGAACACAGAAAGTTCTGCCTAGCTTCTTCTACTAGCATCTGAGTTTCACCACACCCTATAAGCCAAAATAAAACTATTAAAGTTTACATTCTTAAGAGTCCAACTTCTGCTCCAGACAACTATATTCTTTGCATGATATTTGGTGTAAAGGACAAAATGTACATGGTCATGCAAATAAAACTCTGAATATTTTATCCATGGTCATGCAAATAAAGTTCTGAATATGAGTGGAAATTATGTATGCATAGGGACATTTTGATCTCCTATCTGTAAAAGCAAAAGATGAGCTGGCCTATTTCATCGTGAACATAAGCCATTAAGCAAAGTGTTTTATTTTCAAATTAGACTGGGAAATATAAAGAGTTAATGAACTGTACCTAGAGCTAATACTGATCAGACATATAGATTTTGTTATCTTCAAGGTAAGCAGTGATTGCATCCCCTCATAAATATTTAAGCATTCCAGCAATCTTCTGAATCCCTCTGTGCTCCTATCATGCCTATCTTATTTGGTATTTCAAGGTTTAAGACAGATACAATATAAAAACAGAGCTCATGGCAGATATCTCAGTCTGGCTTTGTCAGCTCAGTGGCGACCCCCAAGGATTCACCACCCACACAACTGGCCCAGGCCTCACAGCCACCACTGTATACCTGGGCTCAATGGCCGCCACCACACAATTGGGCTCAGCCAGTGGCAGCCCCACCACACAACTGGGGCCAGGGAAATATTGCTGGTGGGGGGAAAGCTGAAGATAACGAGGGCAGATAAAGGTAGGCTGCCTGATGGTTGGGAAGGAGAGAAGGAAGCAGGTATATGGGAAAGGTTATGGGGGCTGCCAGGGAAGAGAAAGAGAAAATAGTGGGGGCAGGCAAAACAAGAGAAAACAAGATATCCACCACAAGTCCTTGCAGGTCCCCTGCTCATTTTCTTTATAACCCTGATCAGTAATCACACATTCAGAAGAGGTCAAATTAATCCATTTTGCAGCCTAACTCTAAAAGTACTGGGGAGCTGTTCCCATATCCCTCTGAGATGACCTGACTTCAAAAAATGCCATTGATTCTGTAAAGCCACATTTTTCTTTGTATTTCTTTGATAAGGATGCTAATGTTTTGCATATTCTGAATACCTCAACTTATCATGGCTGAAATCAGGTACTCCAAAAATTAAACATCTCTAATTTATTTCACACCTTTCAAAAAAAAAAGTTAACCAGTTCTTTTGGCACAGCACACTGATGTAAGTAAGGGATTGGAAGCATTCTTCCCAAGCATAGAAACACTGCTCAAAGCAAACAGAACAAGGATGGTGTTGGTAGACAAGCAATGAAGATCAGAAAACCAAGCCCAAGCATTTTACAATGCCCTACCCTATGCCCCCTTTTCCCTGGGAAACCTGGGGGGCCCATCTTCCCCGCAACTCCACGTTCTCCCTTTTGTAAGTGAGTGAGTGAGAGAGAGAGAGAGAGAGAGAGAGAGAGAGAGAGAGAGAGAGAGAGAGAGAGAGATCATGTTCTCAAAGTACAACAACATCACCAAAACATAAATCATGTGCCCCAACAGCAAAGCAATTTCCGCCAAAGCTCATGCTCTGACATACTAAAACTACAAAACATGTCATATAATGGTAGTTGGATGGGTAGCTACTAGTTTGGCAAAAAAAACAGAGCAAACTGATACAAGCCTGGCACTGTTCATCTGTAGCACACAAATACATGAGAAGCATCTCAGGACATGTGCTTACTTAGCATTTGATGTGCAGGCAGCAGCATTCATGTATTTAGCTAAATCAAGGAAACGGAAACTACAGCAGCCACATCCCAAGATTAGGCGCTCAAAGTACTGGTTATCATCACTTACAAAGTCCTTCATGGCCTAGGATGCATATATCTACAGGAATGCCTCTCCTGATATGCCCCACTGTGGCAGCTTTGCTCATCTGAATAAAACCTTCTGAAGGCACTATCCTGCAAATGGTAAAATCAAGTTTCCAGTACTTGAGCATTCTCTGTTGTGGCTCCTACCTGGTGGAATGTCCTGCTTAATGCTTTTATTATTTCACAGAATGTATAAAAAGGAATTGCTCAGGAGGCAATTTTTATATCAGGAACAGGGTGACAGTTAATGTTTGAAATTTTAGGCAGTTTTCATTGCATTGTTCATTGTAAATATTATAAAGTAAAAGGTAGTTTCCCTTGCTTGAAAGCCAGTTGAATCCAACTCTGGGGAGCGGTGCTCATCTCTATTTCCAAGCTGAAGAGCCAGTGCTGTCCCAAAACGTCTCCATGGTCATGTGGCTGGCATGACTAAATGCTGAGGTGCACAGAATTCTGTTACCTTCCCACCAAAGTGGTACCTATTTATCTACTTGCAATTTCTTACGTTCAAACTGCTAGGCTGGCAGGAGCTGGGGCGAAAGACAGGAGCTCACTCCATCACACAGCACTAGGGTCTCAAACTGCCAAACTACAGACCTTCCAGTCTGCGGCTCAGCATCTTAACCTCTGAGCTACCGTGGCCCCTGTTGTAAATATTATACTATTACATTAATTTTCTAATCCACTTTTATTGGATTGTTAGTTATATTATTATACTGCCAATGTTGGATCAGGCCAATGGTCCATCTAATCCAACACTCTGTCACACAGTGGCAAAAAATACCAGGTGCCATCAGGAGGTCCAGCAGTGGGGCCAGGACACTAGAAGCCCTCCCACTGTTGCCCCCCCCCAAGCACCAAGAATACAGTGCATCACTTGCCCCAGACTGAGAGTTCCTATCTACACCTTGTGGCTAATAGCCACTGATGGACCTCTGCTCCATATGTTTATCTAATTCTCTCTTACAATCATAGAATGTTAGAGTTGGAAGGGACCTTGCAGGTCATCTATTCCAACTCCCTGCACTCTGCAGGAGCATAGCCAAAAGATAGCCCAACATACCTACAATATGCTTCAATTAAATTGTATAAGCCTCCTTCAGAGTGAGTGAGAAAGGTAGACAATAAATGAAATAAGTAAATAAATAAACATATCTCAGCAAGGTGATTACTATGGAGCAAACTGCACAATTTGACTGAGAACAATCAAAGAAAGGATGAAAAAAGATACTAAAAATACAAATTGCTATTTCTGAAGCCACATAGTGTGCAAACATGACAATTCTTATGTCAGTGTCACAGCAGTTTAGTTCAACAATCTTTTTGCAGAAGGTATGAAGAACACTCCATCTTAATCTACCTTCAGCACTTTCTCACTCAGACAAATGAAGACCAAGTGCACCTTACACTCAGATAGCACATTATAAATACATCAAACAGAAAATGACTTGTAGTACTCATCTTCTTTCTCAGCAGTCGATTTCCCCACAACAGTGGTATCCTGACTTAGGTCCACTTTACATAACACACACTGCAATGTCAGCTGAAGGAATCCAGGTTGCCATTTTGTTTGGAGTGAAATAGTTGTGCTTCACCACAAGTCATCAAGAGTCACCATGTCATTGCAAACCTTCCCCAAATAGATGTGGTGACTTTTATTCTGTGATCAGCCATTCACTACATTTTTAGCCTGTCTTCCTTTCAAGAAGCTCAGGGAAATGTCCATGGATTGTGGTGAAATGCTTTCTATCCCAGTATTCATGTGAAGGTTTCTCATAATTGGGCTTAAACTCCATACATGCTCGGAAAATCACAAAGTGGCTCTTTCTGGCTAGCAGAAGGTAAGGAGAAAAAGGGGTGGGAATTATTCATATCCCAGGTGTGAAGCTATCCTATCCTATGCCATAAATGCAAATGGCCCTAGCCAGAATGACAAAGCCAGGTTGCACCTTAGCTACAGAGCTTGGGAGGCTAGAAGGGAAGAACAGATCTTCCTTTTGAGACAGGAAAAAAGAGGGCTCGTAAAGGGAAACAATAAAACCCCTGGGCATAAGGAAGAAGGTTCACCTGGACTCCATCTTGAGCACATGTGGCTGAGACCACAGGGGGAAACCACAAGATTTGAATTGGCCTTTGGAAATCGCACATCATCACTTTTCTGGATCACTAAGGTCCTATAATTTTAGGTTACAGCTAAGTGTATGCTCAGAAGTGCAAAACTTAATTGAATGAAGGCCACCCATCTAAAAAAAAACCTGGGTTCCTGAAAGATAATTTATCCAAAATTGACAGCCTCTGATTTGTTTACACATTCAAGAGATAAATCCTGTAGAGTTGAAAGTCAGCAACTCACCCTCCAGGATGGTCACATAGAACAACTGTTAGACTGGTGTTCCAGATGGGAAGATGTTACAGTTTCAAAGGGGAACTCAATGAAGTTCAATAAGGAGGTTCACAAGTTAGCTGCGGTGAATAAACACCTTGGAATATTTGCACAAATAGGTTCATCTAGAACTAGTGTAGTAGCATCACTCTTCTTTCTATTTCATCCATGTAAACATCATGCCATGCTCAGCTACAGTAGATGTTTTTTTTTTTGGGGGGGGGGGTTACCACAAATTTTCGTGTTCTAGAAAAAACCCTTCTTATTCTTTATACCATTTTTGTCCATTATAGGTTACATTTGATTTATACACAACTGGTACAAAAATAAACTTTAAATGCATATATTCCATGGGAAAATGAAGAAACAGAAAATGGCATATCCATGGGCTTGATCTGCACAAAGGGGAAGTGAAAACGAACTGGGGATTTATGACTTGAAGGTAAGGATGCAAAATGTAGTCACATTTCTATTCATAAATTACTGAACTAGGACTTACATGTCTTTGGGTTCTAATATAGTATAAATTATGAGCAAGGGTGCAATGAAGAAGATAATTAACAGGGAAATAAATTTCATTCTCAGGCCATGACAGGAAGAGGAAGATGTAAAAAAGGAAAGGAAAGATTAACATAAACTGACTCCATTGAACATCTTCACTGATAGGACATTTAAGTTGTGACCACACCACCATCAATCTCCTTAACAGACTGAAAATAAAATAGAGACAAAGCAGATTTACCAGTAATTTTCCTTAAGCACAATACCTTTGCTCCTGGGATCCCTGGTTCACCCTGCATTGGGGGGCGGGGGGGGGGGGAGAGACAGAAATATAAACAGTTTAAAAAGTGAAAGCAACCCTTTCCATTTCACAGTTAACAGGCAGAGTGAGCTTTCCTTGACAAAGGATTTATGCCAGAGCACCACTTGACAGCATTACTTGAATTGCTATTTACATCCATTCAAAGAGTATCACCAAGTCTCACACACCAGGTGTCTGGGTACAGATGAAATATTTGCTAATACAAAATTTGATAAAGCTTTAATTGGACCAGAAATTTTAGAAACCAATTAATCTGTAGAAAGCTGGGAATATTCAGGCTTGAGGGCAGGACCAGAGCCAGATACAATGAAGACAATTCAGGCTTCCCAAATCTGTGTTTCTCTTGTAATGCCAATGTGGAGTGGATATTTGCTAGTGTTGGTATGGAAAAAGGAATTTTTTTTTCCGAAATAATAATGGCAAGGGCTAAGGTTTCAAAAGGGTACATTGATTTCTCCACATGGAGAAATGAAAGAGAAATCCCTCTTTTAAAAAAAAATAAGAGAAATCAATGGCTACCTCTTTAAATAGTGTTCTTTTTTTCTCTTTTAAAACAGGGATTTCACTCTAATTTTTCTTTGTGGAGAAATATCAATGTACCCTTTTGAAACTTCAGCCCCTGCAGTTGTTTTATGTAACATGCCACAAGATGGTGCTCTAGCAGGAGAATATGAAGGTCTGGGAAGACACTGCCTGCCTCTGAGCATCTACAGAGTAAAATTCTGATATATTTCAGAACCTCCCTTCCTTTCCTATCACTCCTATCTTTGAATTTCTCTTTAATCAAAATGGAATTGATTGGAAACTGCCTCCAAATTCCTAAAAAGAAGGGAAGAGATGGATTGTTGGATTCCAGGGAGAAACTGGGTAGAGAACAATTAAGAGAATACTTGTTAACATTAGTATTTGCCGGGAGAATCAGTATGTTAGAATGATTCACAACCCTCTTCAGCTCCTGGTTCTTCTCTGCACTTAGAACTCCACAGGTCATTCTTATCCAGCTAGATTCTAAAACTAGAACATAGTCAAATTTGGGGGAAATAGCAGCAGGCTAGGGATGGGATGGGGTAAACTTCCAGAAGGAAACATGTAAACACAAATAGAATTAAGCATCCCCTGTCTCTCTAATCCTCCCTTTTAAGTGCTTTCTTTCTCTGTATTCCCTAACATCTCTGTGAACAAAGATCAGAGCCACAATAACTTCTTGTTAAGTCTCAAGACAAGCTGAAACAATGGACCTCTTATTCATAGTGTATAGAAAAATAAGCAGGAACATTTAAATGTGTTAACAGAAACTTCAGGTAATTTTTAAAAAAGTAAACTAAGGCTGGAGACCGAAGGTAGTTTCAGCCTAGGTGTTTAGGCTGAAATTGCCATGATTCATTCACTCAGTTTTACAAATAATCCAGAAGCTATGATTGTCAATTTGAGTTTGAATGTGCTTCTGTGTTGGTCTTTTTCATACTTAATTTGTGGCAACTTTTATAACATAAAATACAGTTGTACAGTACCTTGCTGTCCAAATCTCTAATATCCTCTTAAATTTTCCTCCCTTTCTTTTTCTTCCAGTTTAATTAACTATTTATTGTTGTCTTATAATCAGCAGAATCAATTATAAATTATCGCCTTTTGTTTTGGGAAGGAGAGCTTAAAATACTGTTTTTCATTTATAGACAGCCAAGGCTGATGCTCATTATTTATTTCCTTTTTATTATCCCTATTTCATAATCATGATATTAACTATCATAATCATTAAAAAATTACAAACTCAAGCCCCCACCTCCCAAGAGAACAAAAGTTGATTTTAAACTTTGATAGGAGTGCCATGAGAGAACTGATCACCTGTGGGGAAAACAGTAATTGATTAGGCTACAACAAAAGAATAAAATGTAATTGCAGGAAAAATTATAACCTTTTCTGAATGGGATTTACTTCTGAATTGGGATTTGTTTTGGATTTTTCTGCAAATATGGGGTTACTCCCAGGATTGTAAAAATACATACACACCCCAAGTTGTACAGGGCCCCATTGTGCAAATTTTTCTGATCCACACTCGAGGGTCATGTTCAGAATTTAGATATAAACATATTGTGAAGTTTCTGTTGGAGTGAGTGACTCAGCATGCCTGGACATTGGAGGGTGCCACATCACTCGAAGTGTGTATAAGTGTTATATTCTTGGATGGGATGTTTGTCTCTCTCTTTGTCTTAAGCTGGGAGTTGCCCTCTGACCCCATCGGTTCTCCCTTTCCCCATTCTTCACATGGCTCTTCATGGAGTCACCTGTCTCTACAGATCTCTCCTTTAGAAACAAAGCCCTCAAACTTCAAGACTCATGATGCCAGGTTAGCTGGCCACTTGTAATAGGGAAAGAACTCTTTTAGATTAGGTTTCTCTCTCTCTTTTCAACTGCAAACTGAATCTACTTGAATAAATGTAAGTTTTACATTTGCAATATACTTTTTGGGAGATTTATTTATTGCATTCAATATCATGATTCTATGACTGTTTTATTAACCAAGTATCCTAATAGTTTCTCTCATGGTTGCACTGTAGTGTAATGAAGATAAACCATGATGGGGCTATGAAGATAGGATCAGTTTTGATTCTCTGTAGTTAGGCTCATAAACAGGTTCAGTCTGTGTCCCAACAGTATTTCCTATTATATTTCCTCACTTAAGGAAAACAATAAAGCAATGCATTTGGGGGCAATGCTGTAATCAGAACAACACATACCATCCACACCTAACACTAGGTGGCCCAGACCACACCAACAGAGCTTTCACAAGGGATCTGTATGCAAATAATCTCACATAGAAATATATACATTCTGCCTCTAAATATATACCTCATAGTAATGTTGTTAGTTCTATACAAGAATGCAACTGTCTAGTCAATAAGGAATGCTATTCCAGTTATCAAATAATTGTTCTGGTTGATCCAGGGCTATTTTTGGGCAGGAACGCACAGGAATGGAGTTCCGGCTGGCTCCTGAGCTGGCCACACCCAGCAGGAACTCATTAGCATAATAGGCCACACCCAACAGCAGAAACTCGTTAGGATTGGCTACATTAGGGTTGTGTGGCCTAACATGCAAAGGAGTTCCTGCTACAAAAAAAGCCCTGGGTTTTGACAACAAACAAGGTAAACAGAATAAGAAGCAAAAGGTGGGTGAGTTTGGATGACCACACTTCTAGTAACATGGGTGCGTGGCCTAATATGCTAATAGGATGTACTGTCGGGGTGTGGCCTAATATGCTAATGAGTTTCTGCTGTTGGGTGTGGCCTATATGCTAATAAGTTCCTGCTGAGCTTTTTCTACAAAAAAAAGCCCTGGGTTGATCTATCTACAATACTTATACTGTCTCTGTAACACTAGAGAAGTTTTATGTAGTATAGCATTGTAACGTAGTAAACACTGATTTATTGGCACACGAATGTTTCTTTTGGGCTCCAGTTTTTAAAATAAACTTGTGGACGTGTTAATGTGGTTTGAATCAACTATCTGTAGCAGTTTATTATGATGGTTGTACATTATGCTCTTATTCTGAATAGATATGAATGTAAAGATTTGGATTTTGTTAACTACACTCTTTTCTATGAAGGATCTTAGCACTTAGGCACTCTTCCTGAAATTATAACTTCTCCCATATGACAAAACAATGGATGTGGTATTTCCAAGAATGCAATGACTGTGGTATGATGCCACATTCATAGGGAATTTTTAATTATGTGTGTATCTTTATCATCATCTTCTCACCTGTCTTCCAAAAACACCAGAGCAAATTATATGTTCTCCCACTTCCATGACAGCTGTCCAGATTTCAGGACAGTGATATAAATCTGTTAGAACCTTTATTTAAATAATTATCTTTTCTGTCTAGGATTTCTTCATTATCCCTTGCTGCCTTGGGAACTCTACGCTGTGGGGAAAGGTGGCATAAAAATGTTTTAAATAACTAAAAATTAAATAAATCCTCATTCTGGTTTATCCATCTGGACCATTTAATACTTTTAGGAACATTCATCAGGAAGTCACGATTGGCTGCAGTTCCCCATAGAGTTTGTCTCTGCATAATGGGTGAAGAGGCTTTGAAGGCACATTTTTGTTCTTGTTTTCACTACTCCCAAAAAATTACTACCTAGATTGATACCATATTTGCAATTCTGCTCTTCCCTTTTAACCATGCCTTTATTCTAAGAGGTGTCACTCGAGTAGAAAACTAACCTTCATCCCTGTCACCACAATTCCAGGAACCCCCTGACAGAAAAAAAAGAAAAAATAGAAACACCTTGACTGAAGCAAAATCAGGCATTATTTGGGAAAGAAAGTTTTAGAGAAGCAGAGGTTCGTTTGTTTTTTTGGCCAAAGCACACAAAACAGAATGTAAAGCAGAAGCCTGAAGCCTTGGGAAACGTATAAAGGCCAACCTAGACATGTCAGCAGTAGAACTGTTTACTTAAAACAAGGTCTGTCCCAACCAAATATAATGCAAAGTCTGAGGTGTACAACAATAAAGGGTATTTGAGTGATTAGAACTAAAGTCTGACCATTCAAGCTGCTTATATTCCTATGCTCCCTGTTTCCAAACACTTTCCTCTCAGCAGCGGTTACTTCCACTACCTGGCTGAGGAGAAAAGTGTCTGAGGTAAGTTATGGCTGAGGGAAGGTTACAGTTCCTTGGCTGCCCCTTTGGTTCTAAAAATCAGCCCTCCTAGTTTAGCCTCCGGTCTAAACAAATAGATCTATTGTTGTCTCATTATTTGGCCTTCAACAGCTCCTTCAGTAATGGTGAGAATATTCCTTAAAAAAAAAAATTTTCCCCCTATACTGTTCAGGTAAAGCAAATCTATATAATATTTGGATTTTTTTAAAAAACAAACAAACACAGACTTTTAAAAACACAAACACTCCAGTTCCACTTCAGATAACAGACCAGATAATTTAGAACTCCACATTCTAAGGAGAATCCTTCATTATGGAGACGTTCTTAATATGTTCGAGGCAACATCAAAGACAAACATACTTGGCAGGCACACTGTGTAAACTGAAATTCCCACCTTCTCAACAAAAACCTATTTTCTGCTGTGGCATAAAGGGCTCTTCTATAGGCCCCGGTCATACGGGCCAGAAAACGCGGGGGGGAGGCGTGGCAATTTGCCCTGGAGCAAAATAAGGCATGGTAGCCCGATCATATGGGCCACCGGGTTGCCACGCTCCAGCTCCAAGTGCTGATCACACCACGCTGCTGCAGCGCGGCAAAAAAGCGGAGCAGCAGACCACGCAAGCCGCACTGTTGCGAACTGCGCATGTGCCATTGGGGGGGGGCGGCCCCTGCCGGTGTCTTGCATATGCGCATGCCTCATTCAGCGTTGGTGCACATCCCATAGAAACTTACAACATCCGGAAACCCCGGGACACGGGCCGGCGTCGGAAACTAGTACTTTGACCCTAGTAGTTTTTTACTCCGCGTTTTTGGAGGGAAGCCACAGGTTGGCCACGGGAGCGCTACGCCTCCCAGATGTGCTCGTATGATCGTGCACGGAAAGTCCGCGGGGTTCCCGTGCCTTCAGCAGGGCAAATGCTCCGTGTGAATGGGGCCATACAGTCACCAGAATTCCTAAGTGGGTAAATCGATGTAGATAAAATTCCATAAAAAATCTTAGAAATCTTAAAATCACTCATCCTGCCCTTTAACTATCAGAGCCTTTTTTGTCCTCTGAGCTCTTTTAGAGAATTTGCGCTATTGCACTGGTGTACCCATTTACTCGCTAATTTTGTCTGCTAATTTATTTTACCAGAAATGAAACCTGGTTGCTTCACAATCACAATTTAAGCCCCTTTTTCATTACTAAGTTCATTGGGGAGTTTATCGTTTCATGGATGCACATTGTACAAATTCAGCATTACTTTATGTCTGAGAATCATGAGAGTACCAGGACACAGAGAGATAAATTGAAATAAAATCACATACAACAGAATGTTGGCCAGGATGGATTATTTAGAATAAGCGGTAAAAATAAATAATAGCTCACACATGTGAGCATTTGGGTTTATCTGAACAGTAGAGGAAAATACCTAGAAAAAATTGGGGGAAAGTTATCTCTATTATATTATTCATTGTATATTCCCCTGTTTTCTCATCTTCTATACTATGGGGCATTTTATATACATAAAAGTGAAAGAAGATGCTTAATGCAAATTCAAATGAAAACTCACAGCTTTATAAGTTTTCCAGAAGAAAAATCTTTTAAAAAAAACACCTTTTGGTGGCTTTATCACCTCACGTCATCTGAAGCAATCTTTTGTGAGATTTGAAACACATGCTATGGTTGTCAGGGGGCCGCTACAAAAAATGCCACCCTGTCCCTCATTAAGCCATCCTTGCCAGGCTTATAACATTTGGCAGTAGACACTACATGTATCAGGCTGTCATGCTGTGACTCTGACTCCCTCCCCACACCTCCAAGTGAGTACTGAGGTATCATGGACTCAAAATGTAGCTCAATTCACATGATTGGTACTTCCAAATGATCCAAGGAAGGATGTGCAGGCCATTGTGAGCAGCATCCCCATGACATTTGTTATATTCCTTGGTCATCTTTGACCATTCCCTATAGATCAGCTCAGTGAGGCTGGTGTGGAACAAGTTGACAGAATGAGCCAGCATACACAAGTGAAACATCTTCCTAGTGAAAGAAGGATAAAGAGAGTCTCTGGGAAAGACAAATGATAAAAATTCACTCGGCAAAACCATAGTATTCAAACAAGACTTGTGATGAGTATTCATTGGCTTTATGCTAAAGGTGGCCCAGTGGGTAACTAGGCTAAATATCTGCACATTTTACATGTTAGTATCTGTTAAGCTTCTCGGTGAGAACATCTGATTATAACAGCAAGTGCAAGAAGAGAAGTGAGAACAGATTGAAAGATTATTAGAAAGGGAATAATGCATATTTGGTGAACTCAGTGCACTACATGAGCAAAGAGACCACCTGAAGGAGGGCTTGCAGACAAGTTCAAATAAGGAGAGGTGTGAAGCAGATGGGGACTGAGGAAGAGGGAGAAGGATCATACCTCTCAACTTTCTGAAACAGAATGAAATCAGGGACAAAGCTAAAAAACACAAGGACAGAAGATGGATATCAGGGATTCTATGTAATAACAGGTGAAAGAAACAGTCAGAAATGCACCAGATGTAAGTAATGTTTAGTAATTGTGGGCTAAAGACATAAAGCAGATTGTATGCAGATAAATATGTATCATTGAAGAGATGGCATGTCAGTCCCATATAAATGAATTTAATTCTTCAGTTATTTCAAAAAGTTTATTCTGTTCTAAAATATGCATACTTTGTCAGATATGCACAACAATTTAAACCTAAGCACAGTCATGAATTTAAGCTTAAACATGCGCTTCAGTGTAAATTCTAAGGAATATAGAAGTTACACTGAAGCACATGTTTCAGTTTAAATTCATGACTGTATTTAACCTTGATTTGTAGCAGTCTCTCCATTTTCACTAAATTATATTAACTTACTGCCTTAGTTCCCTACTGATCATGGTTACTAATAACACACTGAAGTTTTATCTTGTCACACAGTGATTTCAATGAACATCTTGTCGTACATTTTTCTGTCATTTGTGAGTCCTACTATAGGCATGTAATTCAGAATAGGCATGCCATTTGTTCAGGAAAACATTTCTTCCTGAATCTTCCTCTTTTGCTAAATTCTACTTTATGCTATTATATTTTAAAAGCGGGAAATAAATGTATGAACAGAAACATTAGGGACATCACACTGGTATAATCTCTGAAACTCAGGAAGCTAGTTGAGAGGTATGGGTAAGTGTGGCTGGATAAATCAAATGCCATTCCTTGCAGAATACCTGAAGTCCTTGTTTTCCTGGTAGCCCTGGCATGCCCCTCTCCCCCTGGAAGAGGAAAACAAAATACAGAAGATGAAGAAGGAAAGGGAGGGGGGGAAATATAACTCTCCCATGTGATCACAAAAACAACAGAAAACTTCATATTCTGTAAGATATTAAGAAGCTCTGATGCTGTAGAGTGGAAGTCAACATTTCCTGTGCTTATTTTTCAGAGGAAAATTTCTCATACAGCCAAAGTTTTATCCTTGATTCTAATACTGAACATCTGATATAGTAAAAGCCACCATGTTGATAAAATTATTTATTTAAAAGATTTGTATGCCACCTCTCTAGGCCTGCTCAAGATAGCACAAAAACAAGAACAGAGCAAAAATGGTTTCAGCATTATTTGCCTAGTGAAACTTTCTCCTGAACAGCAAAGACCACTCGGGGTACTATGCGGCTGATGTTGTGCTAGTTCACAGATTAGGGAGTTATACATTGTTGCAGAGATTATATGTGAATGCTCCAGGCAAAGGTGGGGATCCACTGATGCCCTGTGATGCAACTGGCTGATGCCAACTACTTTCTCACTAAATAGCTTCATTGGGCTTATTTTGTGACATCTGAAAACAACTGCCCCTTGGAGATAAACAAAGGTCAATGGTCTTCTTGTATAAGAGTAGTGTTCCTACATTTTCCTGGGACAAGTGAATTGCCTTCAGTTTTACCAGTGTACAACAGGTAGCACAGACTGATTTTGCAAAATCTGATTGAGCATTCCTCACTAATTGTAATCAAGGTTTAAAGGTCTGATGGGATTATAGTGTTTAAAAGCAAAATTTTACTTACATACATACATACATATATAATTTTGCTTTTAATTCCCGTAATACAAGTTAATACAAAACATCATAACAAGGGAAAGAACAACATTTAAACTAATTTATCAAAGATAACCTACAATATGCCCAAAATGGATTGATTTATAATATATCTTTTGTCCTATCTCTATAATCCACTTGGGAGGATTATAGTGTTCTGACCGAAGTCAAAAGAGAGATTGAAATGTTACTGTGAAAGACAATAATCAGTCTTTTTGTATTTGAAAGCACAGCAGAACACTTTTAATCACAAACTTCCCATAACACATATTTACAAGCAATCCTATGCAAATAACACCAATCTAAGCGCATAGATTTCAATGGAGTTTGACTGGAGTAACTAAGTAAAGGAATGCAATGCTCATCACATTTTTTTTGCAAGTTTGTGCTACTGTGAATAAAGTCATTCCAATTGTATGGTAAATGAATCCACACAAGCAGGTTATAAAGTGATCAGAAGTACCATGTAGAACCATTTAGTTGCCTTGTTTTTGGTGACTATAACACATAAAATGGCTCTTTATCATTTTCATTTTTAAGCTGGAAGTACATATTACATGCCATGTATAGATGCTGCAGAAAATGGCATCTCTCTATTGACTTCTCCCATATAATGTTTATAATCATTTACCTATGCAGTGATATGACATTATCACATGGTATGTTTCCCTGCCTCAGTATTGACTATAGCTCACACAACACTTTGTGAGTGATTTTATATCCTTCAAAGGAAGGGAAGAGAACTTGATTTGGGGATGGCACAACACTGTGTCCATAACGTGCATAACATCCACCAATAGCCACATCTTTCACCCTGAAATAAATGTTCTTCCCATATTAGATGCATTTCTGTGACCTCACTTTCTCTAATGGGACTTCATATATTTAATGTATTTATCTACTTCATTTATACCCTAGCTTTCTTCCCAATGAGGAATGAAAGCAGTTTACGTTAATATTAGGTTATATATGACAATAATGGCAACTAAACTTAAGGTTGTATAGTCAGTTCATATTAATTAGTGGTTGGAGCTTCAGGGAATTCATGTCCCATTTTGTAAAATTATTTTCAGGTTAGAACATTTGGATGAACACTGAATTGCTTCTACTGAGCATAGTGCTCTAATAAACTTGAGTTTGCAAAACCTCATGTAACCAACAGCCTGACATTGACAGGTAAGGTATATTTGTTATCTTCTTTTATTTTAGTCTAAACAAAACACTCATGCCTAAATAACAACTTTAAAAGGTTCCACATAGTCCAGTCATAGATATCTTTTTATTCATTTCACAGGTTTCCCTCAATGGATGATTTTGTGAGTG
Source organism: Gekko gecko (assembly GCA_029375565.1). Taxonomy (NCBI): domain Eukaryota; kingdom Metazoa; phylum Chordata; class Lepidosauria; order Squamata; family Gekkonidae; genus Gekko; species Gekko gecko. The sequence goes on along the minus strand of JAPDNY010000008.1, from coordinate 29,421,781 downwards.
ACCTATAGACTGAATCCATGGAGCCCAGTCCACCTGACACATACAAGTCTTAGAAGGATTGTACCAGTCTCTCTACTGACTAGTAGGGACAGTGCAGTTGGTACAACAGCTGGTACACAGCCAGCAGTGATACTACTTCCTTCAATAACACCGCTGACATGAAACATTCTTCCCCCTCCTCATACTATTTGTTATGTGTCTGGATCTTCTGTCATTCCTGTACTGTGAGCTAAATAATATAACCCTGTCTATTTTTGTAAGTACAGAAAATTAAATATGTCTCATGCAATGAAATTGCAAAGTTATGTAGCAAGATCAGTAAGCCATGAAATTTTGATGCCATCTAGTACAAAGCTAAAAGATTTGAAGCAAGGATCTACTGCTTATTTTTTAAAAATTTCAATATTTGCTTCAAAATGGTCACAGTTTACAGATCAAATAACTATCAAAAATACTCACCCTGCCAAGCACTTATGTTTTAATATTTCTGGCACACTTCTGTCTTAATTGCTGCCACTTCTTGACACCACTTTCATCTTTTTGTTTGCCCTCATTATCCACAAGCTTCATTTGCCCTCATTGATGTCTGATTGATTGTGACAACCCACATGATTTTAATGGATGCCTATGATATCATCTACTTTAGTGTAATAATGTTATCAACAAAATCGAGCTAATTAAATTACAATGATGGCAACTAAACTTAAGGATAAGGGCATAAAGGAAAATGATGCTGAGAAGTAGAAGCTAAGGAAACAAAAAGATGCTGAATTCTACAGAGACAAAACAACTGTGTTTGCAAAAAGTGTCACAAACTACTAAAAATTAGAAAAAAAACTGAAACACAAGAAATGCAAACATGAAACTAGTTTCAGCTCAACCTTTCGTTGAAATATGAATACATTATGTAAATCAGCCATTTTGCAGCACTCCAGAAGAGGGCAGTCTCCAGCTTCAGTTCAAAATGAAGAGGAGAAAAGGAAATAATGACAGCTAGGAAAATCTATTGCTGGTATCTTCTTTAGATCACACATTTTACCAAGCGTTTATTTTTCTTAACCATGAACTTTAATGCTTCCTTCTAATCATCAGGTGATAGGAAATCCTGGAATAAGAAGCCATAGATCTCTAGAGATTAATGAACTGGCCGTACTCACACATGGGCTATGAAATTTTTGATAAATAATCTCCAAGTCCACTTCTGAGAATTTATATGTGATGTTTTGTTCAGTTGCATGTTCAGTACTGAACAGAAAATAGCAGGAGACTTCTAAGTAGATGCGGAGAATATCATTGCTGCTAAGTATAACTATTCTTTGCTAATAATGACATACGATACCTATGACCTAAACAACCATTATCTTTAGGTGAAGACAGATGAAACACATTTATAACTATGCAGTGACTTGTAAGTGCCCTCATTACATTGCCAGACTGTGTTGATGCTGCTATCCATTTAATAATGATAATGCAATGCCCTAGTCACATGCTGCCTCTGCTGTCACCAAGCGAAGCTTGTCAGTGTGGGGCTCTCCTCCCCACAGAGGCAGCCACGTATGGTGCGTCTAAATGATATGTATGATGCTAGTCATGTTGGGGTCCTTAACCCATCTCACAGTCACGGGTACTCTTTGGCACTCAAATAAATAACCACTTGGTCACGCAACATGACTCCAACTGCTATGAGGGGGAGATAAGGGGCTTCCATCTTCCTATAGCACTGTTTGCTCCATGTGGAAACAGCCGGGGGAGGGCTCTTTAGCCCTTCCTTGGCCTCCACATGTCCTTGATCACATGATGCCAGGATACATGGTGCCCAAGAAAGGGGCAAACAGGGCCCCCCACAGCCATTTCTGGCAAGGAAAAAAGTATGGGAAGGAAAGTGGAAGCCCCTCCTCACCCCTCCAGAGCACTCCACACCACATCAAGCAGTGGAGTGATTTTTAGGGTGAGTCCCCCAATGCATGTATGACTGTGAGACAGGTCAGAGACCCCCAGCACAGTTCATGTCACATGTATCATTTAGGTGCGATTTTAGTTGCCCTAATACCTTCCTACTTACATTGTCACAAACTGTCCATCATAAAGCAACTGTGAATGAACTCATATTAGGATGTGGTGTGAAACAATGGATATGCATGTGGTTCTGGCCTGTAAACAGTGTGAACTGCTGTACTATTCAATGAACCAGAACATTCCTAGAGATAGAGGAATAATTTCAATAACCATTCACTTCAGAGTTCCTTGCTAAAAATAATTAAGTGCTGTCAAGTTACAACTGACTTACGGCAACCTCTCATGGGGTTTTCAAGGCAAGAGAGAAGCAAATGTGGTTCACTATTGCCTTCCTTACATCTGCAATGTTAGTTCCGCCTAACAAAACACCAAAAACACAAAGGATGTGGATTGTGGCCAAAATTAAGTGAGATTTTGCTCAAAGATTCAATAAAAAAACATAAAACCCTCCCATTCTAATGAAATAAGAACACATAAGGACAAAAAAGAAGAAAAGAGGTTAGCAGGATACTGTGATTCCACAGAGCTTAAAATGTGAGGCAGCATTTCTCAAGAAGGCACAAGTAGTTTGTAAAGGAGGCATGTGGCTCTCATTGACCTCAGGCGTGGCATGAATAGGAAAAGAGATGAAGGCTGAAAAGCATGCTTTGCTTGACAGATGCTACAATGGGGAAACCTATTTTTTAACCTAAAATCAAACTGGGTCCCCTGTTCTCATTGTCCTCTCTATCTCCCCAGACTGGAACTCACCACCAAGTGCCACCAGGTGAGTTCTTCACTTTTACTTTTACTTTGGACAACCTCCCATCTTGCTTTTAGAATTCACAGCTGAATCTCACATCTGAGTTCTAAAGGTCTACGGAAATGTTACAGTAGGTATGCAGCAATCATGGACATACCAGTGTCTCCCTACCAGTGTCTAATAAAATATCACCTCTCCTGATGTCACTGTTCTTAGCATTCCCCTGCCAATAGCAACCAGTGAATTAGGGAGTGGGGGTGGCATGTAGAAACACAATATCACATCCAATATTTCTTGTATTAGTAGACATTACCAGAGAGATATGAGTAGGTGGCACTCATTTTCCCCCCTCCCATAATGCCATGAATGAGATATTTGAAATAGTGCCATGAGAATTGTACTTATTTTATCTAAAGGAGGTGTGGTATGCAGAGCAAAGTATGATCTTTGAAAACTGCATGACAAGTTAAATGGAACAAATGTATACAGTTAAATAATGTTAGAAACCTTCAAACCTGAAACTATTGTACTGATATAATTGGTAGAAAACATTATTAAAGCTAGAACTGTTAAATACAAAAAAAAAAACACTAGTCTTCTTGTATGGGTGATCTGGTACACATCACTTTCTTGAGCTTTCAGAGCCTTTGGCAAATGACTACACCAAAGGTTCCAAAGATGACAAAGTAGTTATAGGGTTAGAACTGGAGGTCATTGGGTCTAATTCCTTGCTCAGCACGTGTCCCATCCTCCAAGCCCTGACCAGATCTGTATCTGTTTAGCTTCAGCAAACTTGCTGTATCATCTGCCCCCAAGACCATCTTGCTCAGTCCTGTAGCATGAAAACAGGAACCTGCAGCATGGGCAGGTACCACTTTAATACTGGAAGGACACTGATACTGGGACCACACCAAGAATCATGCTGCTCTTTAGCAGATCTAGCCCTCAGTGTACATTCGATATATAGCAGACCTATAACACAGTGTACTGGTTAGGTGTGCATCACCATACAGAAAATACAAAATTAATTTATAGGTTTATGCTCCAGTCATCAAAATGTTGTTACCATATGATTCTGTCTGAAGGTATCCAAAGCAAGACATTAACAACAACAACCATCTATTGTTATACATCCTTTTGTTATCCGATATTGGTGGCTTAGAGTTTGAATAAGACAGTTTGGAATCTACTTAAACCAAATTCACACATTCCACTTAAAGAACTAATTTTTAGCCCTTCTCCCATTATCAGCATGCATTTGGGAGGAAGGGGGGGGAGAAAAAAGCAATTCTAAATTGAAAGGAGCAGAACAGTTGTAAATGTACTTGTTCCGGGTTTCATAATAAATCAGTGGCCACAGAGGAAGACTGATTTAGAACCACTTTCCAATCTTATTATGCTTTATAAAGTTCATGCAATTTTTGGTCTCAGAATTCACTATTAGGCAATTCTAGGCCATTGTCTGTGACTGCAGTTTATAAAAAGCAGCTCTTTGGCACGGCAAATTATAGCAACAATTTTCCTTTCCTGGTACCACTCTTTATATTTTGCTCATGAGCACTAAGGAATAGGGGGTGTCTGTAAATAAAAGCAAGGACAAAGAAGAAAATAATCTCATTGCTCCTCCTAAGCTGTGGAGTCCTGTGAGCAAAAATTCTGCTTTGTGAGCTACTGGCATTAAAGCTGTGAGCAAGCGATTTGGCTGCTGCATAAATTAGTTTGTTCTGGAGCCATCCTTCCTGAGCTAAGACAAAAATGTGTGAGCTGGAGGCTAAAAAACTGTGAGCTAGCTCACACTAACCCAGCTTAGAGGGAACACGGATCACTATGTAGATTTTTATCCAAAGGCATGTGTTGGCACATCAGTGTAGATCTAAGTATCCTGATAAATATATACTCTCATATAGCCAGTGTTACATGAATTTATAGCTTATTCACATTTATACCAAGTAATCTGAGAATCAGTTCCCAGGACACTTAAAATGTACAGCATAATGCATTTTTGCTTTGTCTATTGTGGATCTAGGCCAAAGTTGTAATAACTTTAAACACAGCAATACATTTAAAATGCAGAGGTTCGATACACATTTTAATTGAATAGGCATGTTAACCCCTCAACAGAGATCTGAGGAACAGAGAAAGAGAAGAAAATATGCTAGACCTTAACCTCAGGATCTGCAGACTTTGAGCAGATTTGATATGTCAGCTATGCAAAGACTGAAAAGAAATCCCAAACAATCTCACCAGTCACAGAAAAGCAAGAAAACATAAGCCAGCTTGGGCAGTCAAAAATGTCTTTGGTGAGAGTCAAATTCCACCAGGCTCATAAAGGTAGGTTTCACTGTATATCAGTGTGTGTGCCTAGCGGAGCCAGAACAAGGAATGTCTGCTTGTGGTTAATCAGAAAACAGATGTATATGACATTATATAGGCCACAGGTCTGCCTTGGACCTAAGTCTGTATAACAATACATTGTTCTGAGTAACAACGTTTTCCAAGCCAAACTGACACAAAATTATTTTCCTTGCCTACCTTCATACCAGGTTCCCCCTTTCCACCCTGTGATAGGGGAAAAAATGCAGAAACAAGAGAAGAAACACAGAGAAATGCTGAATATGAAGGGAAATCAGGAAGAATTAGAATTTCAGCTGCAACAACAAAGACAGATTTAAAAGATTAGCTCTCATAAAGGCTAAAACCCTACAAAGGGTGTTTGACCAGAGACTATAGCATAGGGCTTAATTTGTGCAATGGCTCATCCCTGACACAAACCTGGAACATGTAAGGAAAGAAGAAATGAAAGTACTTCTGAGCAATTACAGACTTAATTTTTTGCACCAAAGACTAACTAAGGATGAGATAATATTTCCAAACAGACTTGCATCTCTACTTCTACAAATTAAGGACTGTGATAATGAGACAGGGGGAGAACTACATCACTTCTGAGCCAACTTCTTTGTGGAAAAAATGTTACCAGCCATACATGTGCAGAGGATTTACTCTGATTATATACACATATAACTGAGGCATTTTGGAGTGACTATTTTGTACAATCAGAGAACAAGTGCCTGGGCAAGTTCGAATTCACTGTCAAAAGGGAAATTTTATGAGATGAATCCCATGTCCTTCAGAAACATAACATGACTGGGGTGACCAGGAAAGATACAGTTCTCTGTGAGCACCGGCATATATCTATGTCTACGGGTTCCAAAAGAGGCAATATTAGATATAGGAGACAAAGTATTTTGAAGAATGTAAATATTTTTGTGCTGAAAAGTGAAAGCTAAGGTTGTTATGAAGAGAATGGTAAGACTGGCCTTTCTTTCACCATGCCAAATGAGAAAAAAATCAGATTATTATAAAAAGAACAAAATATAGGTTAAATATTGGGATGAGGAAAACATTCTAATTTTCAGAATAAAGCACAGAATAAAGTTCTCCACAATATTTGTTTTACATCAGCTTAAGAGACATGGCTTCCCTCAATAAATTTTGGGAATTGGTTGGTGAGGGTGCTAAATAGCCTCTGTCAGATATTCCTAACTCACAGAATGAAAAGTTCCAAAGTCTCCCTAAGGAGACAGAATGACTAACAAACCAGTTTAAGTCACAGGCATAGAGACATCCCAAACAAACAACAACAAAATATCCTTTTCTGAAAGATTCTCTGACAAGCTCATCAGAACAAGCAATTTAAAACTACTATCAATTTATCTGTTTGTACACACCATGCATTAGTGCATTAGCATATTAAGGGTAGAGCTGGATGTTATACTTGACAGGAGATGTCTGCTGAAAATGGCAGCCCCTTGTTGAGTTCTTTCACCCCCATAAAACTTAGGCAACTTTCCTGTATTGTGACATCACCATGCTATATATTTTCCAGCCAATACAAAACTGAGAGATTACACAATATGATAAGATTAAGACAGGCAAGTGTACTTAAACATTATGGGGATGGGGAGGACTGAACACTATGATGGATGTTAGTGTTTGGGAACAACCCCATAATGTACATAATATTTTGTTCTGCATTATCAGTGTTTGCCATATATCCCACTGCAGACACGAACTAAGGAAAGGTTCCGCTACTTCTCAAATTGCACTGCAGCCCATGTCATTTAAAATGACCAGCAAATAAGACAATTGGTCAACCCTCAGGTAATTCTCAAAACACCAGATATTTGTCATTCTTCAGGCCACATGGAACAGTAGCTTAATTAAATATGCTCCGAATTGCGGCTTTATTTAGATTCTCAAATAGCCATATTAAGTTTCATATGAAGCAACTTGTCAGTTAAAAGGAAAATACATTGTCAGCTAGTGTCAACAAATACAAAGGAATAGAGGACTCTGTGCCACCTTTAACAGACAGACATGGCAGGGAACTTTAGTGAGAGGAAACTTCTCTCTCATCTAAATTATCAAGCTGAATCTGTCTAAATGTTATTTCTCATACATCTACTACAGGTAAGGGAGCCCAGTTCTCTCTTGTATCTGCTCACTGTGTTATCATCTTCAAAAAAACCCTCTTCCAGTTGCCACCCCTTAACATCTGTATCACTTACATTCTGAAGATCTGTACATAACTGTACAAGGAATACATGCTGTAGTAGTATTAAGGTGAACTGAGAATATGGGAGGTTGGTCATGCAATGCAAAAGTTACCTTTGGGCCAGTAGGTCCAGGAACACCAGGGGCACCAGCTAAGCCAGTTTCACCCACCTCACCCTGAGGATAAGATGCAGAGAAATACAAGAAGAAGCAGATACAAAGAGGAGAAATTTTTATGGATAACATGAAGTATAATTAAATCCCATGACACTGTTGCTGTCCTGTCTAGTTAAGTGTTACTAAATGTTAGAAAGAAGGAAGGAGAAGCCCTACAAATATCACTATTCTCCTATGCCTTTAACGCAGTGATTCTTCTTTTTTACAATTACTAAACAAATATAGTCTTTCTCTGGTCACCTAGGCTAGACATTTAAACATTTTTACTTTGGGATTTTTTGTGCCTTGTTGAGGCCTTTTTTTTGCGGGGGGTTGGGGGGGTGCTTAATTACTTTGGAAGCCTGAAAACTATTCCTTTTAGATGTATTTGTTTGGTTATTTTTTCAAATTTTGACTCAGTTTTCTTGGCTTTTTCAAACATTAAACCTTTGTTTAAATGTATAAGCATTGCTAATATGGAATAAAAATGTGTATTTGAGGGGGAGATATCTGTACACACTCTGATCAATGTGGGTTTTACAGGTGTTGTGCATTACAAACTCCTGAGACAAAAACATCTTTAAGGCCTCATGTATGAAAGCATCCTCCTACTCCTGCATGTGATGGAAAACAGGGCAAGAATTCCCATATTTTTGTCTGCCCATTCGATGAAGGCATGGAAATTTACCTTCCCATCCCAACATACCTTTGCCTACTTAATGAGAACTTTTGCCTCATCATGGCTTTTACCCCAGCCTTCCAAGTTGTTCGCCATTAATTGATACCAACTCCAAGACTCTTACAGGATGAAATAAATTCAGTTTTTTCATTGATAAAAAAAATCTAGGGAGATTAACAATCCTTCTGTAAGAAAATTTAATTTTTTCTTTAGTTTACACACACACACACAACCTTGTATCAGTGACATGTTCTGTCCTTTGGAGAGAAAAGCCTCTAAACATGGCAAGGACAGCTAGTGAAGAAAGCCACAATTTTCACTGAAAAAAGGAGGCCCTAAATTGTATGTGCCAACAAAAGAATAGGCTTTGGGCCACAGGGACTATGGTTTTTAGTTCCTCATAGAAACCAAGCTTCTCAAATTACACATATCTAATGAGAAGGCACTGAGGTCTTGCCATTTCAGCCACAGACTGCCCATAAAAACCCATATGTGTTACCATCATACAATGAGCACAACTGCTGGCAGCTGAGAATATTTCCATTTCTACTATTCTTTTTTGCTTTTCTCTCTCTCTGCTGTCCTCTTTCTTAATATTTTATCCCTCAACTAATTTATTTTCTCTCTGCCCTGTTTTCCCATTCACTGAGCTCCCTCATTTAAAGACTCTTGAATTAACTTACCTCAGGTATTTCAAGGGTAGTTAGCTGCACAAAACCATTGGGAAGTTTCACACAATTAAAATTTTCTTCCCACAATGAGATCTCAGTATTCCCAGGTATGACTGCCAACTTCAGGTTGGGAAATTCTTGGAGATTTTAGGGTGAACCTGGGGAAGGTGGGGTTTCAGGAGAAGAGGGACCTCAACAGAATATAATACCATAAAATCCACCCTCCAAAGCAGCCATTTTCTTCAGTGGAATAGATCTCTGTCATCTGAAGTAATTATGGAAGATTGCTAGCCCCCCTCCGGGAGGTTGGTAACCCTATCACCAGGGGGAATAAGACATGGCCTGGACCTTCCATAGATGTAGACAGTTCCATAATGGCAATTTCCCATTCAGGACACAGAGCTTGCTTTCCAGGATTTACAGTATGGAATAAGATTTTAATTGTATGAACTGAACTTAGATGATTAGTAGCCTGTAATTGCCATGATTAATTTACTCATCTTTGTATAGACAAAGTAGATGACATCATGGTCAGCGCACTGCATTCCAGTACTCCTTGTTTTATTTCCTTGCATTTTTTTCATACCTAATTCATAGCATTTTTAAAAACTTCAAATCAATTGCAGTGTTAAGCTATCCAGTATAGACAGTCAAATCACCACTGAAACTTTCTAGGGCTACTGTTCCTCTAAAATTTCATATTAAGTCTTCTCATTCCATTGTAATTAGTTATTTCCTTCCAGCTGGCTGTTCCTCTTGCCACATTAATTAATAAATACTTAATTTTCTGTTCTTGTTGGGGATAGGCATAATAATTGCTTTATGGCTTTGCAGCAACCCCTCATTTTTTATTATTGAACTTTTATAATTATCATCTTATTATGAACAAGGATTTTATCTTGATACAAAGTAAATAAAATACTGCATTCCTTTTATTCCAAACAAGAGCTGATAACTGTTAATGTTCCATGGAATAAATGGCCAGCTGGGAGAGAAATTAATTTATCTGGCTAAAAACTCAGGGAGGAAAAGAAAAATGCCAGAAGAGCAGGGCCTTTGCTGAAGATTTACTTCAGAGCAGACCTATAGGAGGCTTTTGCTGTGGGGCAGGAATTGCCAGATTTGTAAGGGGAACCTAACACTGTAGAACCCTCACTTCAATTCTGTTCTCACCATGATGTAGAAAAGAGATCCTTCAGAACTACCAAAAGATCATCATGAGAAACCACCTCTGTATGGTTTACTTCAAAATGTAAAGAGTGAATTGGCAAACACATTCTGCTAAGGAGCCGGAAGCTCAGTGGTAGAACATATACTTTGCATGTAGAAAATTCCAGCTTCAATCTTTGGCATCTCCAGTTAAAGTTTCTGGGAAAGACTTGTATCCCTCTGAGGCCATGGAAAGCAGCTAACAATCACAGTAGACAATACCAAGCTATATGGGCCAATGGCTTGAATTTGTATAAAGAAGCTTTATATGTTCATATTTACAAACAGATATTCTATGCAGATAACACTTTACAGAGAGCCATGATTATCTGCAGTTGTTTGTTGAGTGTACACTCACTGTCAGTTGCAGATTAATCTCTGTGTAAGTTGTGAAATGGCTCACAGAGAAATGCTTCAAACTCATGAGTCAAAGCTGGATCTACTAGAAACTAGCTGCCAACAGGGCCGGATCGCCCATTGGGCGAACTAGGTGCTCGCCTAGGGCGCCCCTGGCCTCAGGGGCGCCAAATGGCACCCCACCCCACCCCAAAAGCGCCCTCCCGCCGCCCTAACCGGGCGCCCGCTGTCGCTGCCACCGCTAGACCCCCGCCCCCTTCCCGGCTTTCCTGGGGGCCCCGCAGCCGCAGAGGGAGGGAGGGGGAAGCGGCGGTGGCTAGACCCCCCGCCCCCTTCCTGCTTTGCCGGGGACCCCGCAACCGCGGAGGCCCCGGGAAAGCCAGCTCTGGGAGGGAGGGGGCGGCGGCTGCGGCTAGACCCCCCGCCCCCTTCCCGCTTTCCCGGGGACCCCGCAGCTGCGGAGGCCCCGGGAAAGCCAGCGCTCCGCCCCCGGTCTCCAGGTCCCACCGGGAGGTTGGCATCTCCAGTGGGGGGCGCCCCAGGCTGTCCTGCCTAGGGTGCCCAGACACCTGGAGCCGGCCCTGGCTGCCAAACTTATATAATTATAATGAAGGCTTCTCTTATTGATGACAGCCAATGTGTTGTTCTATGGACCCAAGTTCAAGTCCAATCTTTGCTTTGGAAAGGGGAACTTCAGTCTTTTGTTCGCAAACTGGAGCCATCAGTGCCCTACTTCAGGGAGCTTTGTGAGGGCAAACTCAGCAACAGTAATAAAAAGTTTTACATATGAAAATTGCTGTATAAAGGACAAATGGAAACCACTTGCTTATCAACTACTGCAATGGAGGTTCTGCAACTTCAGTTTAACAATTTCTCCCATTTTTAAATTATTCTTATAGGTAAGAAGCATGCCCCAATGTTTTAACCTGAGAGCCCAGAACCACTGAGACTCAACCCTAGGATCCAACACTACCCATAAGCAATAAAAAAGCAGCAAAATGAAATAAGGTAAGTATCATAAAAGCAACAGAAGGATCAAATTAAATGCCTTATTAAATATATTATGGAACAAAAAAGCAAGATAAGGTAAAGATACCCTATGACATGCCACAGGCCAATTAAAAGGTTTGGCAGGGAGAATACAATACTGTCCTTTCATGGGACTGTATTATCTTAGCAGACACATGGTGGATGGGTTCTTTGAAATCAGATATAAATCCCTCTGCACTCCTTCCTGACACATTAGTTTTAATGTGCATTGATACAGAGAGATTTCCAAGAAACACATAAAACACCCGTGCATACACACACTCTTACATGGTGGTACAACTGATAGGCTCTTAGAATCAAATCTTATTTATGATGGGGTAGAATTGCTAAAGGATCCCCAGGGCTGCTACAGCTTATAACATTTTGCACGAGTGCAAATGCAAAAGAAATTTTTACAGGAGAGTATAAAATCTTTAGGAGTTTACAGTTTTTTCCATCCCCAGACTCTCCTGGCAGGAACTGTCCTAAGCAGCTAAGAAGCTTAGTAGCACTTCAAAAACTGGAATCATCCCCAGTCCCACCCTCTTATAACAGATGCTGCCCATGGGGAATGGACAGAGTTTGAGATGGTTCAAGGGGAAGTCACACTTACTTCAGTCCCAGTCACTCCCAGTCAAGGTAGGAAATGACAGAAGTGCTATAGCTAGGGTGTGCTGGTATACATGCATATGCAGAAGGAGAGGATGGTGTATTTTTCCAACACTTTCCCAGATGGCTCAGGTCCATTTTTATACATCTAAAACACTGTTGTACTTTTTTTTCTTTTTCTTTGGTTTTGGGCTTCTCAAATGTTTTGTTCGTACCTTTCTTCCATGGTATCCTGGAACTCCGGGTTCTCCCTGAAAATGAAAAGTGAGAGAAATGATAGAGCTGAAGTGGACAGACAGAGCTGCAGTGGACAGGCTAAATTTCAGCCATCTCCTGCAGGAACAGGAATATAAATTAAACATCTAAGGAAGATACTCGGTACCCAGAGAATTCAAATAAAAGCTATAATCGCCCCCCACCCCTTTAGAATCCTCAAGTAAGAGACAATTAGATTGTGTCAGATGAATTCCTAATAAAGGAATTCACTTTTTTTTTTTTTTTAGTGCAAAACAGATGTGGGGGAGAAGCAACTAGATTGGGAACATCAGGGCAATGAGCAGTTGCAGGGGGAAGTTAATACCAGGAAAATGGCACAGCTGGGGGTTTTTTTTAACCCTTTCCTTCTGTACTGTTTCAAAGATAGATGCAGGCTTTTCTTCTTCCTGAGGCAAATAACTGCTTTAGGGAGCCAATTTTTATCTGGAAAACAGCATAAGGGGAGCAACCCCCTATACCATAGCACAGAGTAGGAACTCGAAGAATTGTTTTTAAATGCAGTTAAAGATTTTATGAGACCCAGTCATGGGTCTTTTGTGCATCACATCAAGTTGAGTCCCAACGAAAGAATTCAGGATTTTAAAAAGTTAATTAATTCTTACTACTTAATTGCAGGCTTCTGGTTTTTCAGTTATCAATAGGCCTGGAGAAAAATGCCATGTCCCTTTAATAGAGGCTTAATGTGCAGAACTGGGCAGCTGAAGATTTACATGGCATGGTGGTAAGTAATATCACCAGATATATAGTAACCCATTAAGTCTCTATTAAATGGACAGGACATTTTTTTTCCAGGCAGCCTTATCTGGTCTGCTAGTTTTCAAGCATCAGTAGCTAATTCCTTTACAACTGGGATGCTTATCACCATCTTGAGAGTCGGTAAATAGAAACATTTGTAATTTTGTAATAAAAATTGTAAATTTGCAATAGAAACATTTGTAATTTTAAAAGGCATCCATAGTATTTGGAATTTATTCTGTGTTTCTTTACTCACCTTTGGTCCAGGAAGTCCTGGCAAGCCCTGAAGATAAAAGCGTATCACATAATGAGCAAGTAAAAAACTGAGAAGCTCTACAGTATGTATGATAGGATTTGTACCATTTATTTCTGCTTAAACAACACGACACAGTTTGCTTCTATTTCATGAATGCAGAAACTATTCTAAGTAGTAAGTAGGAGAATCATGAGGAATTGGAAAACCATCTCCATCACACTGTAGTTGCATAAAACTGCTATCTTTGGGGTCAGATAAGTACTTTTCTAGTGATGGAGAATAATTACCCTAAAGTGCTGTCTGAGATACAGGGTGGAGAGAGTTTATTTGCCTCTCCCCCCCATGTTGTATTTGAAAGCTTTGGTGAGAAAATGGGACTGGGAGATATATGCCTCTTGACATGGTGAGAGGCAGAGGTGGCAGGGATCAGTGAGAGGTAACATGGGAAAACTGCCAGGGATTGTGACCTCAGATGGCACTGCTTTTTGAGCCATCAGTGCCTAGAATACTTTACTGTCAACTGTCAGGCCCTGAGTTGGCCATAGCTAAATGAAGTAGACAGAAGCATGAACATAAAATGACCAACATTCTCTGCATTTTACTCCTCCCTTCATCATTCCTTAATGCATTCCTTAATACTTTAATACACACCTTTCCATCCTTGCCTGGCTTCCCTGGTTCTCCAACTTTCCCCTAAGATCACAAAGAAATTAATCTTTTAAAGATAACCATTTGGAGTGATATCCACCTTCCAAAACTGCTTAGTATCACTCTGAGAATGGTACTCTAACAGGACATCAAAGAGATTTCAGGAGTGTTTAAGACTTGAGTTTGAATTGAGAGTGAAATAACTGCAGCCAGAGTGTGACTTCCTCAGCTGGTTCTTTACACATGCTGGGATGGAGGAAATGACACTCTTTGTCTAGTCTCTCACACATACATGGGATGAGATAATAAGGGCTTTGATGCAACATCATTCTCTTGAAATGGGAACTACCTTTTCCAATCAATCCTCACCCATTTTAGGATCCTGGCAGGAGTCAGTGCTAGTGTTGGAAAGGAGGGGAGATGGAAGATCAAAGAATAATCAGGAAGTCACAGGAAGATTGTATTTATGCATGGAGAAGACGGAAAACAAGATAGACATAAATAATTGAAAAGAGACTTACAGGTGGTCCAGTTGGGCCAGGTTGTCCTGGAGTTCCTGGAAGGCCTGGAGGCCCCGGTGGCCCTTGGATCCCTGCCTGTCCTTGTTCTCCCTGAGGTTTATTAAAAAACAATATTACCATCAAATAATATTTAAAATCTAGCAAAATGATGCTGTGTGATAGACAGCAAGCACAGCCTGAGGAAAGGGAGAGAGCCAAGCCAAGCCAAGCCAGTTATGGCAGATAAGTATCTCAAGAGGGTTTCCAAAACTGAACTAGTTCATCTACAGAGGAATGTTCTGAGTGGATTTCTGAACGACTTATTGTTAAAGACCCAGCTAAGATAATGAAAATTATAATCAGATCTTGGGAAGAGAAAACAGATGCCAATATTAAACTACCCTTGGATGGACCATTGCAATCTTTCTTTGGGCCAAACTGTACATTACATAGAAACACAAGTGACTGAAGCCCAGTGGCCCTTTTTGAAGAGGAAAACTGCTTCCAGAGGATGACTAAGAGATGAGAAACAGCAAGAAGAAAAGGGAAGTTAGCCATTTCCCTTTTGATACCACACATTTAAAACCAGTGAGGTGAAATGCTGATTGAGAGAGCCATTTTGAGCAGGAAAATAGCAAGGAGTGAAAGGATTAAGCATCCTCTCCTGAGACACCATTTCTTCATACCTGATCACCCCCATTGGAAGTCGCTTTACCTAACCTAAAAGGGTTATTAGACTACCATGTGCGTCCAATGTATAATCTCATCCTAGTTACTTCAACTGTGAAGCTGTCAAGAGATGCCTCTAATGAATGACATGAAACATTCATTCACTGGAAAGTGCTACACTTCACTTCAGTTCCATCTTGTCCTTGTTCTTTCCCTAGTCTTGCTCCTTCCTCATCCTTGGAATTCTCTTCCTATGGATATTTGTTCTGCTCTTTCCTAGACTGAAAAATTTCTGAAGTCATCTTTTCTCAGGCTTTCCTATTCTGCTTTTCTTTCACTACTGAGCTTTGCTTTCATTAATGGGCTTTTAAATCCCTCAGAATACATATCATGTGTGACTAATGTCTTTTAAACTAAGCATTTTCACAGGACTCATTGGCCCCAGTGTACAGAGCCATCCTAAGCAGAATTATACTCATCTATGTCCATTGAAATCTTAAGCTTAGAAGTAACTCTACTGGGGTGGTCCTGTTAGTTACACTTAAACACCCACTGAAATTAATATTATTTAAGTTAATCACCAGTAAATTGTCCTTTGTCAAGTACAGCTTTCGCTAGATCAGAGTTTGTTTGTTTTTTCCCCAACGAGTCCAGTGGTATGTGTTAATAAGAATATTATCTCTTACTAGCAAATCTCAGAATAAACTCTATAAAGCTAGCAGTGCCATCCTGGGAACACTCTGCTAGGTGCAAGCCCAATGTACTGAGTGGACGAGAGCAGGATTCCGAACAGACCTCCTTAGGGTGGTACTGTTAAAACTCCCTTTTTTCTGCCTCCCTCACCTGCTGCTAATGTCCTTTTCAATTGTATTGATTTCCACAAGGATTTTAACACCATGTCAAAGTGGTTAGATAAGATAACCCTTTGTGAACTCTGGCAGAACATTAAATATGCAAAGAATACCAATGTGAAGCCACTTGGTGTTTAACAAAAGTACATCTCCAATTACTGCTTAAAAATAGTATGTGATAAGTATGGTGTTTAATCTTTAACTTACTCCCTCTCTCCAGCCACATTCCAGATGAATCTTAGTGGTCCATTTCATGATAAAAGTATTCATAACAATATCATGCTACTGTGACAAAAAGGTTTTGTGTAGATTGGCATCTCAGCTGGATCCTCAGTGAGACAACCTAACTGCACTCATCTGCACATACATAATACTGTCCCGAAATAAAGTCAAGTGCACTGAATAGAATGTTATGTGCTGATATATCCTCTGAAGAATGCCTCAAGCAGCTGATTTAGTATTTGTTAAATGTACACCTAGATAACTCTACAGATATACGTTAATTTATTCAAGTGCCTTAATACAAAATACCCTAGCAGTCTCAAGGTAAGGCTAGAGGTTGTCAACAGAAGTCCCATTACTGTTATTAGTATAACCGAACTTCTTGAAAAGTCAGAGGTTGTTTGAGAGGATGGGATCAAGATTAGGATATCAAACACATAGAGGCACTTCTTATTTTATGTGGTAATTGTATTTGTCATGGCTATGTCAGTAAGAGAACCCATATTTCCTATAATAAACAAATGAAGATTTAAGGGCAAACACACATCCCTAAAAACGTTGTATGATTATAGGGATTCCTAGCAAGATGAGGCTCTCTGACATGAATCCTAGCATGCTTAGGGATAGGCAATTGCTCTTGACATACTTGTCAAACCTGTGACTGATTGAGCTGAACACAACCTCAGCCATTTATTGCAGATTGCTAAATGTTTAATCCACTTATTTCTGAAGCTTTAATGAGCCTAGTGGAGCTGGTAGACTGCATTTTGCCTGAAGGGTCACAAATTGTGCAGGCTTGGTTTATATGTGTGTTCTAGGAAGTATCTGTGTAGTGCCAGCACATCCATAACAAACACAATTACAATATAAAGTCAGAATTAGCTGTTAGTTTGTTTCTTAATCTGCGGACAAGTAATTTGCTGTCTCTGTAACTGAAGAAAATATATTTAGAACGTCCAATGTATTCTAATGGGGCTGTGGAAACCTTGTTTTCCCTCCATTTCTTTCTTATTTCTTGAAAAAAGAGCTTCAAGCTGCCATCGTATCTCTGTTCACGCTTAGATGCTAAATGGAGGATGAATTAAAACCAGTTTGCAGTGGTGTTTGTTATGTACAGACAAGCTGAATGGGTGTGACTGAATCTTCAGAGAGACTACTTTCCTATTTTTACTGAAACCCCTCTGTGAGGGAAAAAACAAGGTGATTAATCAGCAGTTTCTGAAATGAAAAAAAGCTCAACACAGGAAAAGGAGGTAAAGGTGAAGAATACCTGGAAGGTGCGTTTCTTTATGACTGGGGGTGGAGCCAGCCGCACTGAATTGAGAAGTGGCAACAGCTGAAGAAGACCGAACCAGAAGGTCACAGGGCAAAGGCCAAAGGTCACAAGGCAAAGGAAGTCAGTATGGCATCAAAAGTCATACAGAGCAGCCAATGAAGATAATGGAAAAAAAGGAAAACAATGAAAGGATGTAACGAAAGTAAGTCACAGTTGAGAGGCAAGAATGAAAGACAATAGAAAAGGTATTTGTCATTGGGTACCTCTTGGCAAACCTCTGAGCTCTTCTATTGTCCACATACAGCATATTAATATGGGTTGCTGGGAACACCTATGGTTGGTTTTGGTTACAGTATTGATCGTAGTATTCATTTCACCCTTTAGATGTTAGTGTATGTTCTAGTTATCTAATCTGGAATATTTAAAGTAAAACTTTCCAGATGATTTTGCTATTTCTTTCTGCTAAACCTCATTGCACCAAAGCAAAAAATCCCTTCTCATCTGAAGCCTCTAGCTAAAGCACTTTTGCTCTTAATCAGCTTCTTAATTTTTTTGTTGTTTTTGTTATCTTTTCCTCTTTATATTGCCTAAAAGAGCCTTATAGTTTCTTTGTGCCTTCCTTATTGCCACAGATACTTTATCCTTCCAGACCCCTTCCTGTTACTTGCTACTTCAATAGAAATTTACTAATTGTTGTACACACAGGTGACTTACACAGTCCTGCTTACAACAGTGACCCAGAAAGATAAATACTTTTTATAATTGATTGTATTTTACTCCCTAGTAGGAACAAGTCATTTGAACATCATTAAAACTGTACATATGCTTTGAGATCAGTGAAAATTACTAAGAGGACTACAGCATTCTAATGGTTAATGAGGTGAACGCAGAATGACATGAAGAACACTTTCGGCAAGGGACAATGCTCAACTAGCTTCACATTTTGTCTAGGACTACTTCAGGCAACTTTTCTCAGACCTCCTCCTCCTTAAGTAGTATACAATAGCTGTGGCTAGGACCAGTTCTTACCTGATCTGGTCTCACAAAAGTCCTTAATGCTGTAGGGTTGCCAACCCCCCCCCCCGGTTTGGCGGGGGTCCCCCGCTTTCGGGGGGGGTTCTATCTGCCGCTGGCCAGATAGCCAGCAGGGGAAGTCCTGCCCCCAAGCCCCAACACCCACAGCCACCCCTCTCCCTTCTCTCTCGAAGGGCTCCCTTTAAATGCACAGAGCTGGCGTTCCCCGCTCACCTGAACGCCAGCTCCAAAGGCAGCCTTCCCCGCACGCTGGATCTCCAGTGGAGATCGGGGTGCCTGGAAACTGCTCTTAAAGGGGAAGTGCAGGAAGCTGGCAGTTCCCCGCAAGCCCAATCTCCGCTCAAGATCGAGCGCGCAGGGAAGGCTGCCTGTGTTTAAACGGAGCTGGCATTCAGGTGAGCGGGGAAATGCCAGCTCTCTGCACAGCATTTCCCTGCGCGCAAGGGGCGCACAGCTGAGGGGGGAGTGGACGTCCCCAATGTGACGTCATCACGTCAGGGATGCCCCGCCCCCTCCAGGAATGGCCCCCAAAGTCCCCCGCTGCGGGCGAAGATGGACTTGGCAACCCTATAATGTTGCCACATATTTTGTAACACTAATTCAAAGTTTAGTCCAAGACATTCTATCTTGCATGGGTATAGACTTGTTATCTCATAGTAAACAACTCCATGCTTGCCAATTTTTAAACAGAAGTCATGTGTTCCATGTTAGAGGAATCAATTCTACCTCACCAAAATGGTTCTTAGAAAACAAAATCAGCTGGACCTGTTGCCTGCAGAGCATGCACTGTTCTGTTCCAATTACTGCACATGATTATCAACAAGTAGAGTCACTCACCCAGTTTTTGTCAACATAAATACTGGGACAGACAGGTATTGCTAAAACTACAAAATTCAGTTGCATGAAGAGTTTCTTTTGAAGCAGAGAGGTGTGCCTGCAGGTTGCCCATGACAGTGAGTTTTTACACTCCAGAGTTCACTTTCCTCCCCTAAATTTGCGATTTAGTGCAAGCCAAGTTCCGGTCTTGTTGCAACTGAAATATCATCACAATATTGCAGCATTGCAACTCAGCCATTCTGGGCTGGGTTTAAACAGATGATATGGTAACATGATGGAAAATTTGAAAGACTGAGCCTTGGATTAGGAGGGCTACAATTAACAGTATATTCAAAGACCATAGAGGGGCAGAGCAAGCCACGGGGGGGGGATCACTGTGATCCTTGCATGAAGTAACAAAGTGAGACAGATGTTCCGAGTATTTTTGTTATGGCACTAAATTCAAGCACATGTGGCAATGATGAGATGTCATTCATAAAGTCGGACTGTATAAAGGATTTTCAACCATTATTACATCCAGCTTTCCCCCCCAAACTCAAATAATCTCTGATAGAAGTAACGAACGTTCTTTTTTACATGCCATACAGTCAGCATCAGAAAGCAATTCCTTCTGGAGCAAGATTTGTGAAATGCAAAGGCTAGGCAGTAGACAGCTGGCTATATTTTACTTATTTCTTTAAGCAAAACTCCTAGACAAATAATGAAATACATAATATAAATTAGTGTATTTTTCTCTCTCCAATCCATATCTGATATTTTTCTCTCTCCAATCCATATCTGAAAAGCTGAAAGATGTATATTAGGATGTGACTGTAGTGCTTGCTTTCCCTGACTTTCCTCTATTCTCAGGGTTAAGGATGTCCATCTCCATGAATATGATACATTTCACTGAGTATGTCAAAATATACCATCAGAGGAATAAAGAAAACTATTTCTCACAGGACTGATGTATTCTGAGTCTATTTGCATTTGGGTGTCTGAAAAAGTAACATGTGCTGTATTTTTCAGTTGGAGAAGTACAATCTTAAGATCAATACTCAGTTTGTACTTGCTACTTGTACATCCTGAGCATAATAAACAAAGATCTCTCATCAAATATGAAGAGAATGTGCTCCTAAAGTCCTTACCAATAAGCTGTTCCAAGTATTTTAAAGGGATGAATTTCTGTCACCCTATTTTTTGTACAAAATGTCTGAGCTCCAGAGGAATTATCTTGAGATCCCTATCAGTTACCTGGATTCAAAACTGAGCTACAGATATTTGAATTGGTATGGTTAGAGGCCTTTCCTCCTAGTAAATAATCAGAGGCCAGTAGTAACACATGAGGTATTAAAGAAATGAATTTGAAATCTATTCCCCCTTCTCCCAACAACTGCCTCCCCAATGTTTCCACAAATGTATTAACAGATTTTTGTTACTGAGAATGTGCAATATTGGATCCATCTCCTTGTTCTTTTGCAACAGGACCGGCTGCAGTTAAACCATTTACCCACAAACCTTCAATGTAAGGATCTGATTAGAACGCAGAGCTGCAAGTGTGGTACTGAGGTGCTCCTAAGGGGGCAGTGAAGACACAGAGCTGGGTCAAATACATCCACCACGCCTTCAACAACAAAACAAACTTTACTGGCCTAAAGCAACTCTGAAGTCAACATGCAGCCGCAGCAGTCCAGACCTACACTTGCAACTATCTCTTATTTACCTGCTGTGGTTACCTCATCTGTCTGCAAGGCTTAGACTGTTTAACTTCAATAATCTGTTGATATGGTCACTTCCTCTGCTTTTCTGATTTGTTGCCCATCAGAGGGAATATTAGTACTAAGTAACAGTAGGGTTGGATTTTCAGTTCCTGCTTTGCTGGCAGTGGAGAAGGGCAATCCAGGCCATATGCCCTTGTCACTAACACAGCAGGCGGAAGAAGACCATATGTCAGAAATTTTAACTTGGCAAGTTAAAATGTGATTTCCATCCTCCTGGAAATGGAAACGCGTTCACCTTTAAACCCCCCAGAGCCCCCCGCCCCGAAAACTTATAATGAAGACACAAGGTAATCTATATGACTTGATTAACTTTAAGGGCAACTACAAGGATGGAAATTGTGACTTAGACTATCCAAGACTTCTAGCTAGCATGAGAAAGCAGAAGTCTTTGTTTTTGCACCTCTCAAAGTTCAAACAACACAACTTCTCTGCCTGATATTCATTTTAAAGATCATTCATAATCTTTTATGACTTTTAATGTCTTTTGGCACTTGAAGTCTTCAGGATCATTTTCACTACCATCCTGAGGGCCACTAACCTAAAAACAGAAACAAAGAATTCTATTTCCATATTTTTGATAAGAGAACTAATCCTGTTGCCAGCAATTTATACACTTGAGAGCCTAGAAACAAAGAGCAAGTTGCATATTAGTGTTGAGCACAACACAGAAGTTTCAAGGCATACCCACCTTGCAAAGCCATGTCAGAGCTTCATCACCTTTATCTATAGCATTTTCAGTACAATCCTAACAATACTTTCTCAGAAGTAAGTCCCACTGAGTAGGCCTGCTTAGGATGGCACTGTTTATCTACATTCTGCTTACTGCATGGATTCCCCAAACCTGAGAGTACCCTGTGTGTTGGAATGATAGAATTTCTTAATCAAGAATTCCAATATCCAATAGCAGCCATAAACCAAAGTTGTAAAATTCTTTTCTCTTTATAGTGGTTTGCACGTTGAAGCCCTTCATATTCCTAGTCACTTGTGATTAATTTTGTCATGTGCTAATATTCTGAGGGCCCCTGTCGCTGGCTTTTCACCATGATCACTGTAGACAGCTTGAAGTCAATGACTGTAACTGAACACAGAACACTGCTTAGGCAAACCATGCTTTTAGCTTTTAAAAGCTCCATAACAATTTAGTGACAATGCCTTTCTAAATAAACACAGCTGACCTTTTGTTAATGAGCCAGAACAGACAGACAACCCACTAGTCTTTACTCCACCCAGATACCTCTAAAGGGTTTGCTATCTACATGCTGCCTTCATACCAGAGTACTGAACCAATTGTAGCTCCATACCTTTCTGGGATAAAAGCCAGAGCTGGTGTCCATTTGTCAAGACACTTTCAAATGCTAACTAGAAAGGACTTACACTACAGACTCTGTTATCTTTTCTAACCACTGTATAATGTGTCTGGTTAAATTCTGTTCTTTTAATCCTCTGGACCGTCTGATGTTCTTTTGCCACTAGATGCATCCTAAATATAGCAGGGTACAAAAGCAAATGAGGCACTTCCAGGGTTTAGTGAAATTATGTGCAAAATAAATGTCATACAGACATCCCAAGTTCTCTGCCCATAACACCTGCAGCTAGGGAGTGCAAACAATTGACTGGAATCTATGAAACAATGAAATATTGCATTTCAATGGTCTCATTGACTGGAATCTATGAAACAATGAAATACTGCATTTCAATGGCCACTAGATGCATCCTAAATATAGCAGGGTACAAAAGCAAATGAGGCACTTCCAGGGTTTAGTGAAATTATGTGCAAAATAAATGTCATACAGACATCCCAAGTTCTCTGCCCATAACACCTGCAGCTAGGGAGTGCAAACAATTGACTGGAATCTATGAAACAATGAAATATTGCATTTCAATGGTCTCTTAAGAAGTACCTAACATTATTTGCCTAATGAACAATGGTCTTTGGTCTCTTAGAAATGTTATTGAAATCTTCTAAAAATAAATACATTTAAGTTTTTTCTGGGTTTTCTGTTTGTGCCAAGAACTTTTGTGTCCCTCGTTGCCATGCTGTTGCCTGGCTTACAAGATTCAATCCTGAAGCAGGTAGAGGCTCTACAGGTGCATCTTTAAAGAAGCAGAAACCTAAACTAGGAACATATCTGGCAATCATAATCAGCTGCTGTAAGTTCCATATCTAGAGAGGACAACCCAGTAGATTTGCAGCAACATTAGGACCACTTCTTACGTTACGAAGTAGTACCGTGGTAATTCTCTCATAGTTCCATCCCACACTGCTCCAGTAACACTTAAATTTGGAAGATCCAAATAGAAAGAAACATGTCGTTCGCTCTTTCCATGCAATCTCCCTAGTTCAAACCTTGCTGTAGCAGTTATTTATTTATATCTTGTTTCTTCCTCAATGGAGACCCAAAGGAGCTTGCAACATTGTTCTCCCCTCCCCCACCTTATCCTCACAACAACTCTGTGAGGTATGTGAGACTGAGAATCTGTGACTGGACCAGTGTTACACAGCAAGCTTCCACAGCAGAGTGGGGATTTAAACTTGAGTCTCCTAGATTCCAGTCCAGCACTGTAACCTGTACACCAAACCAGGAGGAAGCCATGGGGCACCAGCAACCATGACCACCCCCCAAACAGGCTGTGAGCATCCCTTCAATTTCATCCTCTGCAGTGTTCCCTCATAGTGTTGCAACTACGTTACATGGACGTATAAAGAAGGTCAGGAAAAGTGGTAAATGGCAATACATCACACCCTACATGAAAACTTGTCATGTGATTTACACATATCTGTGGTGTTGTTATGAAAGTGAACTCCTTCTGATAATACAGCAGGTGGGACAATAAGATGTGGACTTACTGTGCACAGAGGGGGTTTCTGGATATATATCAAGAGGTCTGACTAAGTTAACTCTGCTAGGTTTTCAAAAAGCAGTTTAGAAAACAGATATCAAGAATAAATACATCCCAGTTAGTCATTGCTCTGGTTTGTTTTGCTTTTTAATGTCCATGTTAAGAAATTAATTAAAAATCTGAATTTGTTTTAAGGATTATTGTTTACAGGACAGCTAAACTATTCAGGGATGTTAATTTGTATAAGATCTCATTGACCCTGATACCGTACTTTCTCCTCCAGCTCATCATTTCTTGTAGGTGTGAACAGAAAAAAAAATACTGAATGGTTAACACTTAGCCGAGCTGCTGCATCAAGCGACTGTCATGCTGTTAAGTGGTCCCTGTGTTGGGGTCACTGAGACACCATACTATGGACATACATAGTATTTTATTTTAATAAAATTTTCAAATTAAAAAAATCCAAATGGGAAGGACACCACGGAATAATTAGTAGGAGAGTATGGAATAAGATGTGGCACTGATTGCTGGTTTATATAGGGTCAGTTAAGACTGCAAAAGGATAAGGATATGAAATTCTTTCTGAAAATTCATGACCCTCTCAGCCAATAATATAGCCAGAAAAAAATCTGAAGGTGCTGGTGGGGAGAGGATTGTAGGATCCAGTGATGGCCATTGTTAGTTGACATGTTCTGTAATTCCCTAATAAGTCATTCAGGTATAGGACACACAATATACAGGGTAGAAAAAGATCACTTTAAAAAAGCCTGCTTACCCTGTGAGGATAATCTCCACACTGACCCTGCAAAAAGAGGAGATTAAAAGAAAATTGTTTAAATTGGGAATGCTGTAAACCAAAATAGATTTAAGAGGATAGGGTTCTAGCAGATGCACTGTTGCCATGATTCCATCAGTTTCAGCAGATCTCCTCATATTGGGAATCAGCCTGCTATTTGCTAGTTCTTACTCCTTCTGTACAACTTCTTTTGAAATTGTTTTGGTTTGTTTCATTCAAAACAATTGTCTAGGACTACTATTTGTCCAGTGATAGCAGGCAACCTCCCACACCCACACTCAGTCCCCCACCCATGCTAATTTTAGTAGCAGGAGAAAACACAGGGGGGAGTGGCAATCAATCATCGAACATCATCCAATCTCTATAGTCTTTAACATAGAGATAGGGGGATGTCCCAAAAAATCATCCTGATGTGATGTCACAACCAGTGACTCATCTGCCCAGAAGTACTGTCACTTCTTAGTGATGCTCCAGGAAATTCCCCAGTCTCCGCAGTAAAAGACATAGAGATTGGGAAAATTCCATGACATGCCACCATCCCCAGGTACCCACCCCAAAATCTCCCAGGATTTGCTGGAGTAGATGGACTCAATAGCATCTATTGTCCTGTTTCTTTTTTAATGGTAAGATTAATTGGCAAGTTGTGTGCTGAAATATGAAGCCAGGTGTTGCTGAACTAATATCTCTGGATTTGTGTGCTTGAGTCTGGATCCAGCATTTTGTCCTCCCCACAACAGTCCTTTTCAGACCCTTGGACAGTTTATTCCTGGGGTTACAGGATCCATATGGAACAATAGTCATTCAGATCGGGAGGCTTCCACAGGCTGGGAGAAAGACAAAAAATTGCCCTTCCCGTCTCTTCTACCAGCAGCGCTGCATTGATGGAATAAGGAAGTGATTTTGCCTCTCTCCCTGTCCTCACTGCCCACCAATCCACTCCGTGTGGGTTCTGTGACTGCTAGAATAAACTTTTCCAAGGTGGAATGTGGTGTTTGGGGGGGGGGGACATGACATGGGGAAAATCTGTAGTCATTGCATAATCCTTGCTCTGGATCC
Organism: Gekko gecko; assembly: GCA_029375565.1. Taxonomy (NCBI): domain Eukaryota; kingdom Metazoa; phylum Chordata; class Lepidosauria; order Squamata; family Gekkonidae; genus Gekko; species Gekko gecko. The sequence goes on along the minus strand of JAPDNY010000008.1, from coordinate 29,396,001 downwards.
AACCGTTAGCATATAATTATAGTTTTCTGCAAGCAGAATTTTCCTAATTTGCTGGAAGAAATTTCATTTGAAATATTCCCCTGCAAACATGCATTTGCATGCATGAACTCACACTTAGAAAAGTAACATTGTTTTCAAACATGACTGCTAATAAAAAATAAGTGAGGCTGTTGCTTTAGACTCATCCTTTTTACAAACAAGAGTTCCAGGTTGCATTAGCCATAAACTTAAATCTAGAAACATTTTGTTCCATGGTGAATTAAAAATAATTTCTCCAGTATTTATTCTACTAATGTTATCTCTACTTATCTTACCTTCTCTCCTTTTAGCCCAGGAGGACCCTTTGGGAAACAGAAGACAAATAAATATCAAGGTTGTGTATATAACAGTGGTAAGAAATACCAAACAGTAATATGAACAGAAAGCATTAGTATGAGAACTTACTGGCTGCCCTTTGGGACCAGGTGGGCCCTTTGAGGGGGAGAAAAACAAGCAAACATTATACTGTGTGATGAACAAGATGAGCCACATGACAAATATGGCAGTACATGTTGTGTAGTCTGGAACAAAACATTGGATGTAGCCACAGAAAAGTGAGACAGGCTGTATCATCCTGTCAGATTATTCTCAAGCAAAATATTTAGGTTCCTTAAAGAAACATGTGATCATTGTTCCTATTATACACACTGGGAACCTAGGGCTGCCAACTGTGGCCTGGAAAATTCCTGAAAATTTGGAGGCACTGCCTGGGGAGAGTGGAGTTAGGGAAAGAAAGGGATTTCACTGGCGGAGTGATGCCATTGAGTCCACCTTCCAAGGCTGCCATTGCCTCCAGGGGAATTAATATCTGTATATTTGCATATCAGTTATAATTTGGGAGAACAGTTGCAATTTGGGACAACCCTATATGTATCTATGAGCAGATCATGGGAAATAGCCATGGCAAGACTTATGGTGGGAACAGACATGATTAAAAAATTCTTACATGTGTAGCCAGTCCACATAGGTAGATACTGCCTGCTAGTTATGCTGTTGTCAGGGACAAAGAAGAAGAAGAAGAAGAGATTGGATTTATACCCCGCCCTTCACTGCCCAAAGGCGTCTCAGAGCGGCTTACAAACTCCTTTCCCTTCCCCTCCCCACAACAGACACCCTGTGAGGTAGGTGGGGCTGAGAGAACTTCTGACAGAAACTGTCCTTGAGAGAACAGCTGTGCCAGAGCTTGTGACTGACCCAAGGTCACATCAGCAGGTGCAAGTGGAGGAGTGGGGAATCAAACCCGGTTCTCCCAGATAAGAGTCTGCAAACTTAACCACTACACCAAACTGGCTCTCCAAAGAGGGCTAGCCAGCAGCAATCACTGCAAATGCTGTGAATTGCCCAGGTTAATTGCCCAGTTTCTTTTAAATGTTTTTCTTCTCAGGTGTAGCATCATCACAAGTAAAAGTTTTACACAGCATAGACTAACTAAGTCTAAACTGGATCTTAAGTTTTGTTTAGTGGAGGAAGAATTAGACTAAGTCAGTTGTGTATCCCCTGTGGGTGGCTTTGGGGGGGGACCTGGCAATCCTAGGCAGGCCTGGTTTAATGCTTATATTTAAAAAACAAAAACAATATCCTCATAGTCAGTTCATCAGATATTAAAAGCATGGCTCCTCAGAAAAACTATTTTGTGACTAGAACACATAAACATGTATTACAATAACAAAAAAACAGGTTGCTTACCTATAACTGGTGATCTTCGAGTGGTCATCTGTGCATCACACCCATGGGGATTCAGTGCGCCTGCGCTGACCTGGTCGGTGTCTGTACAAAGCTCACAACGGGATCTCCGCGCCCTTCGCCCCCGGGCATGCGCATGCCCAAGGGGCAGGGGCACGGACATCCCACCAGTTCCTTCTGACCGCTATCAAACCTAGCCATGTATGAGAACAGCTGAGGATGACAGCAGTGGGGAAGGACGGGCGGGCGATATAAATGCACAGATGACCACTCGAAGATCACCAGTTACAGGTAAGCAACCTGTTTATCTTCTTCATGGTCTCTGTGCATCACACCCATGGGAGATTAAAAAGCAGTGGCTCACCTGGAGGTGGGTGCTGGCAGACTCAGGGAGCCGTAGAGGACCAGACGACCCAAGTCACCCTTCTGCTGGGCACGGATGTCCAGAGCGTAGTGCTTGATGAACGTGGTTGGCGTGGACCACGTAGCTGCTTTGCAGATGGACGAAAGAGATGCGCCCTTCAGAAAGGCCGTTGAAGTCGCCATAGACCTGGTAGAGTGCGTTCTTAGACGAGAGGGAGGCAATTGCTTTGCTAGAGCGTAGCACAACCGAATCGTCTCGACAATCCATTTAGAGAGTCATTGAGACGTGATGCAGAGCCCCAGGGAGGGCGAGCTGTAGGACAGAAACAGTGAGTTGTCACGTCTGGTTGATTGAGCCCGATTTAGGTAGAAGAGGAGTGCCCTCTTGACATCCAGAGTATGGAGCAAGTGTTGTCCGTCATCTTCTGGATGTGGGAAAAAATCTGGTAAGAATATTTCAGTATTGAGATGGAACTCTGAAACAATCTTTGGAAGGAAGGTCAGGTCCGGTACCAGACGCACACCATTCGGAAGGAAAACCAGGTAGGGTGGGTCATGTCGGAGTGCCATGAGTTCACTAACCCTCCTGGCTGAAGTGATAGCCACTAGGAAGGCCGTTTTCCAGGCTGCATACTGGAGGTCACAAGTAGCCATCGGTTCAAACGGTCATCTGGTAAGTTGCCATAGTACTAGTGGTAAGTCCCATAGGTCTGTAGGCGCGACTATCAGAGGGTACAGTCTAATGAGGCCCTTCATGAACTGCTTTGAGGTCGGATGGGAGAAAACTGTGTGACCATCCAAGCCCTGGTGGTAAGCGGAGATGGCCGCCAGGCAGACCTTCACGGATGAATGGGAGAGACCCTGGTCCCTAAGGGACAGAAGAAAGGCCAGAATTTTGTCCAGGCCCACAGAGGTCGGAGTGTTCGCAGACTTGTCTAGATACGAGAGGAACTTATGCCACTTCCTGCAATAGGATGAGTGGGTAGATTCCTTCCTCGCATTACACAGGACCTCTGAAACCCAGGCAGAGAAGCTCATGGTCGGAGCCTCCAAGCAGTCAACTTTAGATTGTCCACCTGCGGGTGGAGCACCTTGCCTCCTTCAGCGGAGAGGAGACCTTGTACTTTGGGGAAGTGATGGAACTTGCCTCCTGCCAGACGCAGTAGGATGGGGAACCAGGGTTGCCTGGGCCACCTTGTCACGAGGATGCAATTCAGTCGAAATTTGGCCACCTTGTGCACCACTCTCAAGAGTAGGGGCAGTGGAGGGAACATGTAGAGGAATGGACCGGTCCAAGGCATTAGAAGGCCATCCCCTAAGGGGAGAGGGTCCTTGTCTCCTTGGGTGCAGAATTGCTTGCATTTCGTGTTCTCCCATGAGGCGAACACGTCGATTGCTGGAGTCCCCCAACGGTCGAAGAGAGGTTGAAGGTAGACCCGATTCAGTTCCCACTCGTGGTGGTGAGTGTGGCCTCTGCTGATCAGATCCGCTTCCACATTTTGGACTCCAGGGATGTGGGTGGCCATGGGGACAATTTGGTTGGAAACGCACCCAAAGGTCGAGCGCGAGCCCACAAAGCTCCTGGAGACGGTTCCTCCCTGATGGTTCAGGTAGCTGAGGGCTGTGGTGTTGTCGGTGAGGATGGCAACACAGTGTCCTCGTAAGAGGCGCTGAAAAGCTTGGAGAGCTAGTGAGATGGCCAGTAGTTCCAGGTAGTTGATATGCCTGTTTGAAGTAGCAGCATCCCACCAGTATCCCACGCTGATGCCATGGAGGTGGGCCCCCGTCCCCATAAAGAGGCATCCGTCGTCAAAGTGTAACGCGGGGGGGGCAAACAGAGCACCCTCTGTGTGACTTGGGACGACAGTCCACCAGGTCAGAGAGTCCCGTACAGGTCGAGTAGGGGTCAGGACCTTTGACTGAGACATTTGGTTTGGATGAAAACTCTTTAGAAACCAAAGTTGGAGAGGCCTCATGTGGAGTTTCGCCAAGGGGAGGACCGAAGTCGTGGCGGACATGTGTCCCAGGAGGCGTTGGATGTCGTACGCTGTTGAGGATGGAGAGTCGCGAACAGAGGTTGCTAGGGTGGACAAGGTTTGAGCTCTGTCCAACGGCAGGAAGGCTCTGTTGGCCACTGTGTCGAGTAAGGCCCCGATGAATTGCACCCTCTGAGATGGTTGGAGACAGGACTTTTGGAGATTCACCTGAAGACCGAGTGAGGAGAGAAGGTGTAGTGTGAATGCAATGTTCTTGCGCAGAGAGGTTGGGGAATCGGCCACCAGAAGCCAGTTGTCGATATAGGGGAAGATGGTGATCCGCTGGAGATGGAGGTGGGCTGCGACAACTACCATGGTCTTGGTAAAGACCCTCGGCGCCATAAAGATTCCGAATGGGAGGCATCGGTATTGATAATGGCCTTCCCCTATCGCGAAATGGAGGTACTTCCTGTGGGACGGGTGGATGTTGAGGTGGAAATAAGCATCCTGGAGGTCGATGGTAGCCATCCAGGCGCCCTGTGGGATCAAGGGAAGGATAGCTTGCAGGGTCATCATCTTGAATTTTCGATATCGTATGTAGATATTGAGATCCTGAAGATCCAAGATGGGACGCAGTCCCCCATCGCATTTCGGCACAGCGAAGTACCGGGAATAGAATCCCATCCGTTCTGAAGTTTTCAGGACGGGTTCTATCGCCCCTTTCTTCAGTAAGGAGTCGGCTTCCTGAAGGAGGACGGAGGAAGGAGGGGTGGAACGGAAGGTCGGTAAAGGTGGGAGGTCGAGGAATTCGATGAGATAACCATCGGTTATGATGGATAAGACCCAGGCATCCATGGTTATGGTTTTCCACACGGGAAGGAAGGGATGGAGGCGGGTCGTTTCTCTCGACGTCGAGAGGACAGAGTCAAAGACCCTGCTTTGGTCCACGGTTGGACTTGGGTCTTGCCTGTGGATGTTGCGAACCTGACCTCGGTTTAGACTGGTGCGATTGCTTGTTGTGGTTTGAAGATTGACGGGGTCTCCAGGCCATGTCTGGGGACAGCTTTGTAGGGTATGGACGACGGGGGGTGTACCTGGACCGCTGTCGGTAAGGTCTTTGTGGTGCCGAGACTCCCAGTGATTTTGAAGCTTTGATATTTTTATCCAGCTCCTGCAAGGCAGCGTTGGTGGAGGAGTGGAATAGGCTGTCCCCATCAAAGGGGAGATCTTCAATATACGATCTAGTGTCCTGGGGGAGAGATGTGGTACGTAGCCACGCATGGTGGCAGAGTGACACTGCAGAAGCCATCGACGTTGAGAAAGCGTCTAGAGAATGTTTTGTGATGTTCAGAAGTTGTTTGGCCACCAGGAGACCTTCCTTCTGAATCGATCTCGCTTCAGCTAGCTTGTCATCCGGCATAGAGGGGAGGAGTGCTGACATTCTTTGCCACAGGGCATACTGGTATCTCCCGAAGCAGGCTAAATAATTGGAGGATTTTATCCCCAGGGCTGTAGAGGAGTATATCCTATGGCCGTAGGCGTCGATTTTTTTGCTCTCTTTATCTGACGGAGTGCAGTTAGAGCTTTTGTTTTTGGAAGATGTAGAAACGACCAACGAATTTGGGCGAGGGTGGAGGTAGAGGAAGGAAACTCCCTCTTCTTGGATTCGGTACATGTGGTCTAATCGCTTAGTGGAGACTGGTGCTGATGATGGTTTTGTCCACGGGGACTTGACTGCTTTTAAGAGGTGTTTAGACATTTGTAAGGCTATCGGCGTAGATGCATCGATCTCGATGATGTCGTACATCTCGTCAGCTGTGGATGGTTGGGGTTGGATGATCGGTAGGGCAAGAGAGTGTGCCATACATTTTACTAACTCCCCGTATGAGGACATGTCCTCCGAAGGGGAAATCGGGCTGCCCCCGGAGATCGGTGTCTTGGGGGGAGGTTCGACAGGGGAAAGAGCATCCTCCGCGTCGTCGACATCAGAGTCACCCCGAGAAGAGTCGGAGTCGGAACTCAAATCTTGAGGCCTCGGTAGCAGTGGCTCAGCCATCAACATTGGTGGAGCAGTGGCGTGGTCGGAATGGACGGGAGGACGATGAGGGGATGGTGGAGGTTTTGACACCGTCGCCGAAGGCAGGTGGCGAGGTGAGCGGGAGCGGTATTGATGGGGCTCCCAAGTCTCAGAACATCCAGGGAAATTCCACGGCTTGGAGGAGAACCAGTATGGCATCTCATGCCTATGGTCGTAGGGAAATTTCGGAGGTCGGTATGGATAGGATGCGTGGTACCTGTCGTAGCGCGGATCATAAGTCTCCTGCTCGTGACGGTCTGGACGGTACGGAGATCTGGAGTGACCCCAAGGGCGATGTCGAGATCCATCCGAGCGGTCACTAGCCCAAGAAGTTACCGAAGGGGATCGAGATCCCACTGCCTGGACGTTAGAAACCAGATTGAGGTTGGTAGGAGGAGGCGACATCGACTGGAAACTGTACAACGATGGGGAACTTCCGACATGGGGGGTTCAGGCTGACGCGGTGGAGAGTCCAGTATCTGTATCGGAGGCTCCACGAGGATTTTCGTCAGCTCCGGTGTTGGATGGGATAGTCGTGGGGGTTGCTGAGGTGCGTCCACACGGGAAGCAGAACCCCTAGGAGATCTAACACCGCTCACACCGTGAGACTTATGTGTGTCTCCCGTTTTGCTTGAGCCCAGGGTCTTCGTTTTATCCTTCTTGGGCTTCTTTACTGGGGTCAACACGGATGAAGTCGTCTTTGACTTAGACGCCTTCTTAGGGGCCCCTCCGGTATCTGAGGAGGACTTCCCTACCTTGGGAGGCTTCGGTGTCGGAGGATCCCTCTGTGTCGACACAGATGACTTCGATGCCGAGACGACTGGTCTCGATACGGACTGATCGGACTCCATAACAGCGGCTGGAGGAGCGAGTGCTGACTCCCACAACGTGACCTTCAGCCTAGCGGCCCTGTTCTTTCTCGTCTGGTTGGAGAATCGGGCACAGATGGAACAGGCGTCAGGCCGGTGACTCTCCCCCAAACAAAAAACACAGAGGGAGTGCTCGTCCCTCAAGGCTAGTTTGCTCCCGCAGGAAGAGCACCTTTTGAAACACCCCCACTTTCGACTTTCCATAAAACAATGGAAGTGGGCCCTTCAATCCGTTAAGGATGAAGGAGGGGGGGGAGTGAGGAGAATGGTCTGAAGACCGGAGGAAATCCATGAAAAAGGGTGGATTTGAGAGGAGAGTCAACAAAACGGAGGTTTAGAAGAACAGAGAAAAAAAAAAGATGAAGAAAATTTTTTGAAGAAAAAGCGATCCCTGCTGTGAGGTAAAAGTGTTCTCGGAGACAGCAACGCCGGCTGCTAACAGTGAGGCGGTCAGAAGAGAACTGGCGGGATGTCCGTTCCCCCGCCCCTTGGGCATGCACGGTGGGGTTCCTGCGCATGCCCGGGGGCGAAGGGCGCGAAAATCCTGTTGTGAGCTTTGTACAGACACCGACCAGGTCAGCACAGGCGCACTGAATCCCCATGGATGTGATGCACAGAGACCACGAAGAAGATCAAGAAGAAACAGAATGACAATTAATTCGAACAGTGAAATTAAAATAGAGCCAAGTAGGTTTTATGCCAAAGCAAGCAGAAGCTTGCCAGAACACAACCCGGTAGTATTTGATAGACTATAAGGTATGATTATTTCATTAAGTCAGAGAGGAAGTGAAGTATGTATTATACCCTATGGTTCACTGTTTTAGACAGAGGGTAAAATTCTGGCATAACTAGCTGTACCAAGAATTCAACCACACACTGAAATGAGATTCCTTTCTGGAACAAACCAAAACACACAGGGTGGCATCAGAATTAACAAAGTGAACAGAATTTGTGGACCAGAAATAAAATACATGAAAATGTGTCCAGTTAAGAGCAAGATATGTAGATGGCCTAGGTCTGGGTATTACTATATGCTTTCCAAGTTACTGTCTTGAATAATTTTGTGAACATGGTCAGGTGGGTAGCTGTGTTAATCTGAAGAAACAGAACAAAGTTTTGAATCCAGTGGCACCTTTAAGACCAACAAAATTTAATTCTGGGTACCCAGACTCAAACAATTTTGTGGACAGTTAATTTTTAAAACTGTATGGGGTCCCTAACAAATAATTCTGGTAGAAATAATGGAGAATGAAAATAGATATCCAAACACAACTTCCTGTTGCTCCACTCCATTAGTATGAAACATCTACATATTTTCCCTAACCCTACTTTTCTTGAGATGTGATGATAGCCAGGGGTCATTTCTTAGAAAAAGAGGCACAGGAGTTTATTTGCATAATTCATTTGCATATGCCACACCCCCTGACAAAGGGCAGGCATGCAAGGGCAAGCATGCCTGGCACATGGAGAAGATCAGGCAGGGAACCCAGGCATGTTTAAAATGCCTTTCTTTCTCTTCCCCATCTTGGAGAGGCTCAGGGGAAAAAGGGGGCATGTCTGCCCACCTCCACTTCCCTGCAGCGGGCTGGCTGGAGTAGGGAAGGGAAGGACAGGCAGGCAGATATGCCTGGGTTCCCTGCCCAATCTTCTCCAGGTGCCCCGTGGCTGCAGGGCACCTGGAGAAGATCGGGCAGGGAACCCAGGCATGTTTAGAATGCCTTTCTTTTCCTTTCCCATCTGGGGAAGGGAAAGAAAAGCATTTAAATCCCCCCCAGGCAGTGGGTGAGGGGCTCTGCAGGCCTTCCCTGGCCTATTCACCTTGGTGGGTGGGTCGCCCCTGGGCTCCTTTCCTTACTGCCAGAGTGCCATTCCAGTGACCCCTGATGATAGCACATATTCACAGTTTTGTGAATAGTAGAAGCAAATAAAAATGTTAAGCATTTTTTGTTGTTTCTTATACAGGGGGAAAAATCTGAGTTAACAGGGTCTTATATTATTATTTTTTTCAAAATCTGCTGAATTAATGGTTTTTCCATAAACACTAGCCTCTAAGCCCAGTCATAAAACCACAAGTCCAGCACCCAAACCCATTTACTGGGAAGTTAAGGTGAATTCACAGGACTCTGGTGATGTTGTGAGATGGAGTTTACAAGACAAGACAAGAGTACTAAATCTAACATGTTGCCACCATTTGATCATTTTCTAGGTTGTAGCTTCCCATCTGTGACACAAAGCCTTTTAGGACTGGATTAAGGGGTGGCATAGGAAGGCATCCCCAGGTAGTAAAGAAATCAAATGACTGGTTCACAGTAGATTCTACACCTGCCATTCACCTAGCAAATCATATCCATTACCTAGGGATGAATCTCCATTACATTCATTTTATTACTATAACATAGTACTGAAGACAATAGATTGGTGCTAATGGTTCAGTGTAATTCTATTCTGAGATGCCTTAAAGCAGACTTAATGAGAAACAGCAAAGTGCAAGAAACATTAATTGCAAACTGAAGCTTCATAATTCACACAGCTAACCAAATTCATAGTAACCAGCATAACTGAAATTCAGACTTGAAATAAATTTAAAAAATTTTAAAAATGGAAAATTCTGGTTGGACTATGCAGGTCACAAGTAATCTAAACACGAACACCATGTGCACTCATCATGAGGACTGAAATCTCAGGTAATAACTTGAGTAAGGCAGAACATTTGTCTCATCACTTCAAACACAAAACTTCCAATGATACCAGGCAGGCCTTTGTCAAGAAAAATAAGGAAGCATGAAAAAGATCCCCCCCCCAATTTTTTGCTATCAAAATGGCAAAAGATCAGGGTTACCAGATCCCCCAGGGGGCGGTGGGTTGCCCACTTTAGGGGCCCTGATCTGCCAGCCCGAATCCGGCTGGCAGGGGAAACCCCACCTCCAATGTGCCTGGATTGGGCCTTCAGGTGATGTCATTATGCTAGACATGTCACCGGGGGGACACTCTAACATTCAACCTGAAATCTCTATGGTATCATAGAGTTTCTAGCTGAATGCTAGAGCATCCCCCTGGCGACGTGCCTAGTGTGATGATGTCACTTCTAAACGCACGCACACATGCCAGAAAATCCTGGGAGAGGAGCTTCCCCCGCCCCCAGCAAAAGATAGGGACTTGACAACCCTACAAAAGATGGAAGGGAGGGAAGACCAAAGTCCCTCATGCTGCTGCACCATGCTGTGCAACTGGTTCCCCCCCCCCAATAATTTGAAGGTGAGTTCAGGCCAGATGCGGAATGAAAGTCTAACTCCACACATACTTCTGACCCCACCATCATCCCTCCCATCTCTGTTCTTTAATGGACTAGGGAGCTTCCAGAACCAACTCAGTCTATCATGTACATGCAGATTAAAGTTGTGTTACCATTTCTCCCTTCGGTCCAGGATGCCCCTAAATAGAAAGGGAAGATTATTCTGATGTAAGCATTTTAACAACCGGACCTAGGAGCTATTTTGAGCCCCACATACCACTATCATAGTATCTTAGACTATTGTTTTCTCACATTATTATTAAGTGATACTGAAGCCTATGGTGCTCCATACCCATTTATGTTCCTTGATTCTAGAATCTGCCTCTAGATATAACTGCTGATTTTATGTTCTGCTGCACATAAAGTATGTGTGACTGTTTAGTGTACTATGAAGTTCAGAAGACTTTTTTAAGACAAGTGTGTTATCACGGAGTTTAACAGAAAAGTTCACAGCTCCCTCTGCTGAGCACAATCATCTATCAAAATTGTAATGCTGAAAAGGAATGGTTTTGAATGGAATATGAACTGATGTGCTCTGTGGATGATCTGCCACAGAAAGAGAGCTTGCATTATAATAGACAGAAGCCTTTTCTAGTGTACAGAAAGAGAGTTGAATATTTGTCCTGCAGGAAGAGCATGTATTTTACACTGGTGTGATAGCACACCAAATTTTGCATAGAGAGGAGGGAAAGTATGCGCTTATTTTATGAACAAGCACAATAACAGGAAGCATGAGTTGTGCTTCCTGTTTCAGCATTTTGAGTCATGTATATTGTCTTCACATTTGTACTTTTACACTTCATAAAGGAAGGGCACAATATTTGTTTTTTAATATTAAAATGAAACCCACAGTACAAAGAAGATTAGGAAGTTATACAGGAACATTTTTTTTAAAGTGAGGAACCCTTATATTCAAACTCTTAATGTAATGCTTAGTAAATACAACCCATTAATCAAGGTCCCTGGGTGTATGCTGTGCTGCTTTCCTGTTGTTTAAAATGTACCCTGCTATACTTCTGCACTAACATGCATCATACCTGTCTGTCAAACATGCCATATACAACTTTTTGAAAAAGGCATTCAGAAGACAACATAAATTGACAGCTTTTAAATATTTGTGACATCTCTAATTTCTAAGGCAAGTTTTGTGGTGTTCTGCTCACCACTGCAATCTTATATATTTATTTATTTAATTAATTCAATTTTCATCCCACCCTCCCCGCAAGCAGGGAGTGAACATTTTTAGTCTTATGGATGGAAACTATCAGATCAAAAGGTTGAGAAGGTGAGGACAAGAATGAAAATGTTTCACTTACTGGTTTGCCATCTAAACCGATTGGGCCCTGAAATTAAAAAGGGGTAAAAAGAGGTAAAGAACTACAATAGGCAAACTATTTAGACTGTGTTTGTGCAACCCACATCCCTAGTCCTAAGGGATCTAGAAGTGCAATCCTAAACAGAATTACATCTTTTTATATCTACTGAATTCAATAGGCTTAGAAGGGTATAACTTGGATTAAGCTGGCACTGCAATTGTGCCAGTAATGATTATAAAGAACAGGGCAACCTTTTGTGATTTTATTAGTTATTGTAGCTTAAGAGACAGAATCTTGGAAAGCTGTGTCACAATTTGCTGTGTATTATTGTTGACATATCTGGGTCTTCAATGGTTATGTTTTAATTGTCAGTTACTACAGTTGTCATCTTAATACAAACATTTTATTATTATCAACATATGTTATCAGGAAAAGAACTTCTGCTAAGGACTGGCATAAAATGAACAGGTAACTGTGGACACTTCATAATTATGGAATAAAAGTTCCTCATTGTTCAACTCTTTCAAAAAGCACAAAAAAGGACTGGGAAATGTTTAAGAAGAAATTATACTGTTTCTCATTTCAGGTGCTAAAGGCCAAAAGCAGTAGTTCTTTTTTTAAAAAAGTAATGCTGGATATGAGCAGTGTTACCAAATATTTGCAATGCCTCTGAACTTCTTCAGAGCAGAAAATCAGCTACGACACTATCACCGCAAAATCTGAAGAATATTATCAATCAAAAAGTAATGAGACAGGAGAAAGGGAACTTGGGAAGGGAATAGTGTCCAGAAACACTATTTTGAATTCACACACAAAAAAGAGCAAAGTCCATCCATAATAATGTTTCTGACTGTGAAGGTTAGAAATCCTAAAATATAAACAATCCTTAAAATGGCACTCAGGGTTTTATTTTCTTTGGGCACAAACTACAGATCTCAGTGAGGCTTAAATGTATAAATTTTTGGCTGCATTATGCCCTTTGCTTGCTTGATTCTCAATTTACAGAACAGATGAGTTATTTTAACTTAAATTATGCTATTTTTACCTTTAAATACCATTAATATTTCATTTCTGACCTGGATAGTCCAGGCTAGCCCAATCTCCTCAAATTTTGGAAACGAAGCAGGGTTGGTCCTGATTAGTATTTGGATGGGAGACCACCAAGGGAGTCTAGGGTTGCAGCACAGAGGCAGGCAATGGCAAACCATCTCTGACCGTCTCTTGCTTTGAACACCTCCCAGGGTCACCCTAAGTCAGCTTTGACTTGACAGATACACACACACAGAGACCATTTATCCTGCCTCATTTGTTGAATGTGGATACCGGTGGAACACCCCAAGAACTATAAAGAAAATGTACCTACTGACCACAATCAGTGAAAAAAGAAAAAAAATAGGAGGCAGTCAAGTCTTTATCAAAACAAAAAAGATTCAGGTACCTTAAATATTTATCACGGCAGAATTTTCATGGGCTACTTTAGAACTTTCAAGTTGACATTAGTCCATGAAATCTTATGCAATAATGAATTTGTCAGTCTTTTTAAAGATGTCACAAGGTTGTTTTTTGGTGGACTTGGGATACAGGAGTTATGGGGGATCGCATATCAGCTTGGATTTTTTTTGGAAATTGCACAGGTTCAAACCCATACAATAGTCTGGCTGCCTTATCCACTAACCAAAAGAAAAATACAGGGAGAATCAATAAAAACAATATGAGCTAACATGTTGATACTGAACATTAATATGTTTGGATGATGAGTTTTTCCCTTGAATCTCAAACAGGAAAAATGAAAGAACATTGTTTTTACATTACATTCCTTACGTTGTCAGAACTGGAAGTTAACTCAAACATCTCTGTATATTTTACAGTATTTATTTTTTTGAATTATTTGTTATGAAAAAAGATGATACATTTGCAAAAATAAAAATAAAGTAACATTTTTTTTAAAAAAAATAGCAACATTTTTTCCTGTGATGTGACTGCAGGCCAACCACTTCTAGAACAGCTGCACTGAGAAGTGTTTAACTCTAGTGATGCTATAGTTGGAAATATATCATTCATATGTAACAGCATGTGTTAACAGTTCCACTTACTGGAAACCCAGGAAAACCTCTTGTTCCAGGCTGTCCCTGAATAGAATGAAGCGGAAAAGGAGATTAGAAGAAACAGATGAGACAGCAAAATGTGTGACCTAATCACTACATCAGCCCTCATGATTTCCTACCCGCCATCATCTGCCAGCTGAAAATAGGTCCACTTGTTTTATATAACCTGGATGGCCCCAACAGTATAAGAAAATAAGTTACCACAAAAAACATTTCTATAGTTTCTAGAAGCTAGCACAGTTCACTAAAAACACTGAAAGCTCAAGCATAAAGAAAAGAAGGGGAGGGAGGGGAAACTAAATTGAATTAAGCACCAAAAGGCTATGATTGTATAGGCCCAATGATTCTGTTAGCTGAATTTAAAATTAAAAAATATTGACAGATATACAAAAATATACATGTATTTATTACAAAGTAGATTAAAAACAGATATTGGCCATCGTGATAGCCTCAATTAAAAATCAAAATGTACAATGACAATCAGAAATGACCATAATTGATCCTGACCAGATGGTTCCTCAGTGGTCAAAAAATGACATTACAGGATGGCTTCTGACCTTGCAATACAACAAGCATTTCTTATAAATTGAACAAAATGAGGTTTTTCTGGAGGAGACAGAACAAACTAGAAGGCTAACAGGCTGAAACGTGTCTGGTCAGGGTCAATTATGGTAATTTCTGGTTGTCATTGTACATTTTGATTCTTAATTAAGGCTATCATGACAACCAATATCTGTTTTTAATCTACTTTGTAATAAATACCTGTATATTTTTGTATATCTGTCAATATTTAGTAATTTTAAATGTAACTAACGGAATCATTGGGCCTATACAATCATATCTTCTTAGCCTTTTGGCATTTACAGCTAATTTCAAGCGCACATTTCTCTGCAAAGCAGAAAATGCATCAAGAAACACACATTTGTATATATTTTTTCAGTAAGTCATACATAGTCCCTAACACTGTTTTTCAGAATTAAAGAACTTAGGTAAAAAGGTAAAGGTAAAGGTTCCCTTGCTCGAAAGCCAGTCGAATCCGACTCTAGGGTTGTGGTGCTCATCTCCGTTTCAAAGCCGAAGAGTCAGCGCTGTCCAAAGAAGTTTCCGTGGTCATGTGGCCGGCATGACTAAACACCAAAGCGCACGGAACGCTGTTACCTTCCCACCGAAGTGGTACCTATTTATCTACTTGCAATTTCTTGCTTTCGAACTGCTAGGTTGGCAGGAGCTGGAACTAGAGACGGGAGCTCACTCCGTCATGCAGCACTCTCGGGTCTCAAACTGCTGAACTACTGACCTTCCGCAGCCTGCAGTTCAGCGTCTTAACCACTTGAGCCACCTTAGGATCCTCTCACAAATACACATATCCAGTGTGATTGGTGTCACCTCTGTGGTTGCTGACATTGTTATACATGCATGGAAAGATATCCACTCATGTCGTTCATCTTCAGGACATGATTACAAACTACATAAATTGTAGGATTCCTAATGGGAGGGCATTGTGTACATGGCTTTATAAACATACCTTGGAGTCAAATCACATGGGCATCTTTTCCCATCAGTTGCGGGGACAATTGCAGAAATGTTAGGAACCTTATCCAGCAATTGTACAAGTAAATGTGATCTTATACCAACTGAAATTAATAAGGATATGATGTCCACCTATCTGAAATAGCAACCACATGAATAGGATCTAGGCTTGCCAACCTCCAGGTGGGGTAAGTAGCACCTTGGGAGAGCAGACTGTATAGAATTATATACTCCCTTCGCAAACTTCACATTCCAAAGGCTTTGCCCCTCCAGGAATGTACAAAGCTAGAGCTGTCAACTCTAATAGAGTCCCATACTCACTTGGCTGCTTGCTACTAGCAAAGTACCACCCCCCAATCTGGTGAGCCTCTAGGGGACTTTCAGCCCTGCTCATGGAAGACAAACCATACACTGCTTATGAGTTTCCTTGGGTATTAATGCAGGAAACAACATGTTACACCTTTAGCCTGGTCTAGCAGAGTTGTAGTTATTCTCACTTCCAGGAGGGGTGGTTTTTAATCCCTTCCATTGGTCTTCTGTGGGAGGCAGGATCAGCCGAGAGGTGTTGCCAGTGTTTTCTACAAAATCCTACTTCCAGGAGAAACTGGGTATTTTGTCTACCATGCAATGGGATTTTGTAGGAAGGGAAGGGAGAAACCCAATCCTTCAAGAAGGTGATCTTAGTGCTTCCTGCAAAAGTGCAGTAGAAACTGGTAACCAGTCCTCCTTACCAGGCACAGTTATAAGTGATTCTGGGGCACTGGGCAAAAGTCAAGGATAGCCTCCAAAATCTCCTTTATTACCATCCAACCCACTCTGAACAAGAATAAAGTGCCATTTTCACAATGCATCTCCCGTCAAAAATTTAAAAAATGAACTTTCTTCCACCAGGAGGAGGCCTTCATAATTGCAGCACCCTTCCTCTGGAATGCACTGTCCGAACACACCTGTGAGCAACAGGACATTGACATTTCAGAGACTCTGAAGGCAGAGTTATTCCAGTGTGCTTTTGTCTCATAATATCTCTCTATTGGAAGGCACAGTTGGCTTGTGGGTATTGTAATATTTGATGTAATTTGTAGGATTCCTACAGTTTCAGGGTTGCGATTAGATTGGTTTTATGTATTATTTTATATGACTGTACAGGATTTTATTGGATATCTACCATGCTATTTCTGTTCCTATTTTAATTGATGTAGTTGTTCAACGTTGTAAACCACTTTGAGCTCTTCATCAAAGAGAAGTGGTATATCTTTATGTTCACCAAAATGGTAGGCCTAATGTTACTACTGTTGCTACCATTTGTTTCAGCTGACTGCCATTCTGCTACCTATGCTGCTCCTTCATTCCTGTTTATATATGGGGGGGGTTACTTTTTGTAAACTTTCATGTACTTTCTTCTCAACTTTTATTATTTTTCTACTCCACTAGGACCATTTTGTTTCACTGCTTCTGGCTGACTTCTCCTAGGCAGGCTATAATATAATGTTAACCAGACTGATGACATCTGTGCATCACCTTTTTGGGCAAAAAAAATGATACCAATGAATAGTGCTAGCTAGATTGTACATTTATGGGCATCACTTCAAAATACCACCTACAAGTAGGAGTGGAGTAGCTTATTTCCAAAAGGAAAGTAGGCATATGGGCCTAGTTGCCAAGCTGCCCCATAGATAAGACCAACTCTTTACCTCTGGGAAAACTTGGGGAAGAAGAGGGGATTTATCTCTTCCCCTTTTCACAGGCTTTTTGCAGAAGTCAGCAGCAGTGAAGTGCTCTTTGTACTTTTTGTAAATGCCCAGTGGAAGGGCAAAGTCCTGTCCTTTCCCAGGTTTTCTACTCGGATGGATTGGTGGTGAGTAGGTATGCCAGTGAGGGCAGGGGATCCCCTGATTTTTACGGCTGCTTCCGGACACCGGCCAGCTGGCCAGCGGTGTGTGTGTGTGTGTAATCCCACCCCAGCAGTTGTCGGGCCCCACTTGAAAAGCGCAGGGGCCATGCATGCCTGCCCTGCAAGCAGCAAGAATGGGAGCTGCTCATGCTTGCTTTAAAGAGAAGGTTACCTTTAAATAGTTGGGGGAAAGCGGGGCAGCATGTGCACACAGCACTGCGTCCCTTCCCCCTCCCATCACATCCCCCAAATCCTCCGCTGGGGGAAAATAGGACCTGGCAACCCTAGTGGTAAGTGACAGTGAACAACAGCATGTCTAGTAAGACAAGACAAAATTTTAGGCCCTTGCAAAAGAAGCCCATTCCATGGGAAAAGCTTTGTGAGGCTTATTCACTGTATGAAAAAAAGGCTCCTTTAGAGGGTGTACTCTATGGCATTATATCCCACTGAGTTCCTTCTCCTCCTCAGACCCTGCCCTCTTCAGGCTCCACCCCGAAATCACCAGGACTTTCCCAATCCAGAGCTGGCAACCCCATGAAGCACAAAATGTTATCAGTTTATGGGGTAAAAAAACAAACAAAAAAAACCCGCTATAGGGTGAGGGGGGAAATTGGTCTGGCCAAATCCTCCATGTGGATAGTATTCTGAAGAAGAATATATGGCTGTAAGCAGAATTTTGAAATCTTGTATTGTCCTCTCACCAATTTATCACTGATTTCTCACCCCAGCTTCTTCCCTCTAATACTGAAGTTCATGAGAGCAGCAAACCAGGGATTTGAGGGAAAGACTGCAGGATTCTTTAAACTATGAAGAGGGCAAATTCCTCAAAAGCGTATACCATCCAGAGTTGGGGTGGGACCACTTAGATTTAGGCTTGAACTTTTTGCTCACCTTACCCTGCACCTTAGTATCCAGGCCAGTTGTCCTACAGAGTCATTCCCCTGTAATTGTTTATCTTCTTCCTTCCTTCCTCTCTCCCCACAGTGATTCTTCACAGGCCCCAAACTTGCCTGCAGATATTCATAAGCCTTTCCAAAGAACTGTTTCTCCTCAGCCCATTTCACCAACTGCCTTCTTTGGCTAACTGTCAGCTCTTGGTTCTGTGATGTAATCATGACATTTAAACCAGCCAATCAGAGCAAAGCTCCAAGTTAGGCTCACTATAGCCAATGTTAGCCGTCAAAGTTAGTACAAGGTCTGAGCAGAGAAACTGATGTTTTACTCCCCAAATTATATATGACTCCTTCTTCAGATCTGATACACATCAATATACTGGTGAATCTGGAAATAATAAAGTTGGGTGGGGGAGAGTTTGTGTTTTCCAATTTCCTTGCAACTGTACATCAGCTACTGTCACTGTCTTGTTTCACATGAAAAATGGGAAATGGAGAGGCCTAAGTAGCACTGCAGAGGGGTTTGCTCTGAATCCCAGACAGTTTGTCTGAAATTTCTGAATCAATTGCATGTGTTACAGGCTCACTCACCAGTCCTTCTAGTGAAGTTTGCAGTGCCTGGGATCATTTTATAGGAATTCTTGACATAACGGCATATACTGTTATAAAATGAGGTATTTCATGCTGGCCAATCATGTGCAATACATGTGTGCAATATATACAGAGCCTCAAAAATGGTGGTGGTCTTTTTTAAAAAAAATAAATCTATATCCCAATTTTCTCCCCAATGGAGATCCAAAGTGGATTATCACATTGTTCTCCCCTCCTTCACTTTATCCCATATCAACAGCCCTGTGAGGGAGTTAGGCCAAGAGAGTAACAGGCGCACTCACCCAGTGAGCGTCCATGGCAGAGTGGAGATTCAAACTTCTTTCTCCCAAATCCTGGTCCTGACACTCTAGTCACTGCCCTATGCTGATTCTCAGACATATTTTTCTATATTTCCTACCTCCTTCTCATTTATTCAGTAGACAAATACTGAAGAGATGGTGGCCAGAATGAATTGTACTTTGTATGCTTATTCCCAGTAATCCATTCTTGCTCCGATTATTTCAAATAGCCCTCCCCTTTAAGTCTTTGCAGAGTTAGGATCAACAGCTTTTTTACATCTGGTGGCAATTTCAAGCCATTGGCATTTGTGTCACAGGCAGCTATTGTATAGATTAGTTTGTCATTTATTGTTTTAACTGATACTGTTGAGGGGGGCTGTTGTTTTTTTAATTGTGCCATTTTCTACATAGAGAATCACTTTGCGGATGCATAAACCTCCTCAATCATATATCCTCTTTACAAGAAAACTGGCTTCAAAGGGTGTCTTTGGAATTTCCTACCAATCAAACAATATAGGCTCCCTTAGGTGACCAATGGTGAAAGCATATAGAAGGTTGCTCGTCACATAGCGAGAAAAATTTTATTGGGGGGGCAAATGAGTACAGTAGTGGTGAGCACATCATTATTTATTTACTTTGTTATGAATGAGCTATGATGCAGTGGTCAAAGTCCCTATGAAGGATCATTCTACAAAGAAGGTTAAACGATAATCCATTTTGTTTGAAACCAAATATCTCCTTCCTTTATTTACGCATGATGAACAGAGTCTTGTAGATGCATGAAGATCCCCACCCCCATATTGTCCCACTTCCACTTTCCTGGGTGGCAGTGTGCCAAATGGTTTGGCTCCATATAACTTGCTACAGGAAGACTTAAGAATAGCTATAGGCATGCAGGTTGGAATACAATAGGGTTGCCAACCTCCAGATGGGGCCTGGAAATCTCCCAGAATTACAAGTGATCACCAGACTAGAGAGATCACTTCCCCTGGAGAAAATAGCTGCTTCAGAAGATAGAGTCAGGGAGGATTGTGAGACACTCCAAAGGGATCTGTCGAGGATGGGTGAGTGGGTGTCAACGTGGCAAATGGGGTTCAATGTGGCCAAGTGCAAAGTGATGCACATTGGAGCCAAAAATCCTAAATATAAATACACACATTGATGGGGTCTGAACTGGCAGAAACTGACCAAGAGAGAGATCTTGGAGTCATAGTAGATAACTCAATGAAAATGTCTAGACAGTGTATAACTGCAATGAAGAAGGCCAACGCTATGCTGGGGATTATTAGGAAGGTAAATTGAAAACAAATCAGCCAGTATCATAATGCCCCTGTATAAATCATTGGTGCGACCTCATTTGGAATACTGTGTGCAGTTCTGGTTGCCACACCTCAAAAAGGATAATATATCATTGGAAAAAGTGCAGAGAAGGGCAACTAGAATGATAAAAGAGTTGGAACACTTTCCCTATGAAGAAAGGTTAAAATGCTTGGGGCTCTCTAGCTTGGAGAAACAACGGCTGAGGGGTGACATGATCGAGGTTTATAAGATTATGCATGGGATACAGCAGGTTGAGTAAGAAGTACTTTTCTCCCTTTCTCACAATACAAGAACTCGTGGGCACTCCATGAAATTGCTGAGCAGTCGGGTTAGAACAGATAAAAGGAAGTACTTCTTCACCCAAAGAGTGATTAACACATGGAATTCACTGCCACAGGAGGTGGTGGCAGCTACAAGCATGGACAGTTTCAAGAGGGAATTAGATAAACATGGAGCAGAAGTCCATCAGTGGCTATTAGCCACAAGGTATAGATAGGAACTCTCAGTCTGGGGCAGGTGATGCACTCTATTCTTGGTGCTGGAGGAGGCAGCAGTGGGAGGGCTTCTAGTGTCCTGGCCCCACTGCTGGACCTCCTGATGGCACGTGGTATATTTTGGCCACTGTGTGACAGAGTGTTGAACTAGATGGGCCAGTGGCCTGATTCAACATTGGCTTCTCTTATGTTCTTATGTATTAAGCCTGATTAATGTTCCTCCCCCACCTTCCCCAGGCTCCACCCCCAAATCTCCAGGAATTTCCGAACATGGAGTTGGCAGTCCTAGTGAGTATGTGCACACATACTTTTCCTTCGCATCTACAGCCTGCCTGGCATGCAGGGGAAGGGCAGCTTTTTTGCTTCATGCAGATAGGAAGAGAAGCCAGGGAGGCTCTCCTCTAGAGATATAGAGATTGACTCTCCCTCCCCCCGCCCCCACTAAGCCCAGTTAAAAGAGAAGGCACAATTTGTTGCTAAACACTAATTCATTATCACCATTTTACAGTGATTTTAAAATGTCCAGATCCATCGTGGGCTTGTAGTGCAGAACTCTTTCCCCTGCCCCAAGTGTTTTCAAGGGCCAAAACAGCTACATAAGCACCTGCACACACTGTAAAATGGTCACGATTCCACTTGTGAAAGGCCAAATGCAGAAGCTGTGCTGCCACCCACCTCCTCTGATCCCAACCACCTCTGAACACTCCCCACCTGGGCTAAAATAGAGCCAAAAAAAAAAAAAAAGCTTCTATCTTAATGTGCTACAGTGCTGCAGATCAGAGGAATCCATCCCTGACACGAGCCAGCAAGCTAAGGTGGGAAAAGGACTGTGTCACGTGCTTCAGAACACAGCTGGATCAACTACTTTGTGCAGTAAGCAAAATGCAAAGGGAAAGCCTGAGAGAGAGGCGGGAAAGAGATTCTCTCATTGGCAAAGCCTGGAGGAAGGCTGGAGGAGAGAAGGAGAATCTCTCCCTCATTAGCAAAGCCTGGGAAGGAGGAGGGAATGAAATGCCCCCTCTCACTGGCAGAAGACTTGTGACAGATTTCACAACAATCCCTAGAGCTGACTGGAGGGGCATGACAAATGTTTGGTGGGGCCCTGCCCCTTTGTGCACCACCATGGTTACAGGCCTGCTCTGACATCTGATTCAAAGACAGCAGCATATGCCATTAGGTCATATACAATACAAATAGGGTTCCCAGGTTTCCCTTGTTCATGGGCGGGGGGGATAGGGTTACCAGCTCCAGGCCAGGAACCTCCTGGAGATTTGGGGATGGAGCCTGGGGAGGACAAGGACTTCAGTTGGGTACAATGCCATAGAGTCCACCCTCCAAAATAGCCATTTTCTCCAAGGGCACTGATCTCTGTAGTATGGAAATGAGCTGCAATTCTGGGAAATCCCTAGCGTACCCCCCCCCAAGACACTGGCATCCCTAAACATGATTTTGGGCAAGTTGCTTATATTTAGCTCATTTGTTTTGCTTTGTTTTTAAGATGGAAGGCTATAATTTCTTGTATCAGGTCAATGGCCCACGCTGCTCACTAATGGTTTAATGTAGGTCCGGATCTGTAAAGGCTGGAAATGTCTTCTCTAAGATCTAGTACAAAGGAGCAGCTGCACTAAAGCCATTCTAGTGGTAAAAGTAGCAACAAGGCCCTTGGCTCCTTGCTAAGGCAGGTGTTTCCAAACTTTCCAGCTTCACTGCTAAGGAACCCTTTCCCATTTCTCATGAAATCCATATACATTGACAAAAGAAATTAACAGTGGGCACGTTTTACAGTACATATTCAGAGACTTGCCATGCCTGTTGTTCCATAGAGATCAATGCAACCTGGAAAACACCTTCTGCTCCACTGCAGCTACGTACTACCAAGAAAGACAAGAAGGTGGCTCGTCTGCAATTACTGAACTTTTCACTGATAAACTTCCTAATATTTCTAAAGAAGCCTAGAATCCCCTAGAACAAAATCTGAAAGCCACTGTCCTAAGGTTCCCTCTTTATTTCATATTCCTAAAGCCTCCAAAAGCCAGAGAACGAACACCAAAATCTTTCAAAGTCCCTTAGAGTATGACAATGGCTATAAAATGTTTCAAATTGCTTCAGTTAGCATGAAGTATTTTTAAAACACAGGATGCTAGTGTGAATGAACTAGTTCTTTTTTTAAAAGCTTTGTAATATTGCATTTGGTCATATTTGCTTTGGTAGAAACATATAAAACCACCTGGAGTTCTTGGCCTGGGACCAAGGGAAAATAAATTTTATAAATTCTATGTCCTGCCCACTCCATAGCTTTCTAAAAGGGCAAGAAAGGAGAGGATCTCACTTATAAATCTCACAGAGCTGATCTTGGTTTGACCATTGGAACCAGCAAAAAAGGTGCTAAGAAAAGATTAGATGAGGAAACCCGGAAAGGGTGCAACTTGGCTTCTGATACCCTCCTTGTAAACTACTAGGCTGCTCATTTTGGCTCTTTGGGATAAAGACAATAAAAGGCCAGAGCAAAAGTTCATCCATTAGAGATTCCAAGAAGCATTTAGCTTTCTCTTCCTCAAATGTTGTTTGTATCAAGTTCTCAAGAATAGAACTCTGGGAACTGCCAAATTGCAGACAGCATCTGTTTCTGCCATGCTCAGCACGATGCTTTCCTCAAGCCAGCACACCAAAGTAATGTTAAGCAGCTGAAAAACTCTGGAAGTGCAATTGCTAACATCATCTTGCCTCAAAAAGACAGTCTGGAATCTATTTGTCATCTCACATCTGTCTAAAGCATGCTGTTATTCCTGTGTTCCCTGCATCTCTTTGCTATCAAGGTGCTCCTTAACTCTTATCGCCAGGTCAGCATTAAACTAAATCATCTTTGCAATTTATTTGGAGATGGAGAAAGGGGGGACGGGACTGTTTTTGCCTCCACTACTGATTAGGTCCATCCCAGGACAGCTTAGGAAAATATTCTGCAATAAGTATTCTTAAGATACAGATGACATTTCCTTTGATTTTATAGAGCTGATTCTCAAAGACAGAACCAGAAATGACAGGTTGCAAGAGGCTTGGACAGACTGGCAGATTATTAGTAGCAGTGATACCAGAAATGGACTCTGAGGTGAAAATCTAGGGGCTGAGTATACAGTCTCAGCAGGAGGGAGAAGCAAGCTGTCTCTTTGCATTTGAAGTATTCATTACCATCTAAATGGGAACATACATAAGACTATTAAGTTGTTACTTAACTATACCAATTAGCAAGTAGTTGATATGTACAATTTCCCACTTAAAACCAGGGATTGTCAGAATTATCATGTCTGAAAACCTGCATCGATTGTACATAGAATTACTGTATGAAACAGACCTGTTACATTCCTTGCAGTTTACAGTGAAATCTATGTAGTGTTATTCCAGTCTTAGCCAATTGAAATCAATGGGCTTAGGCTGGAGTAATTCAACATAGGGCTGTACTGTTAGTCATGCAATGGAGAAAAATCATGGACTACAATTCAAAAGAAGGTGCACTGATAGG
Organism: Gekko gecko; assembly: GCA_029375565.1. NCBI lineage: Eukaryota > Metazoa > Chordata > Lepidosauria > Squamata > Gekkonidae > Gekko > Gekko gecko. The sequence continues at coordinate 29,371,746 of JAPDNY010000008.1, read as the reverse complement.
TCTATTGATTTCAACAAGCTTATGCATGCCTAATTCTGCATTGGACTACAATCACTGAGTGGTAACATATGAATACTGTAGATTGGTAGTTAATAAGCAGCTATAAATCACTCTTCTGTTTTGTTTCAGTCAATATATCATAAAGCTGGAAGAAACAGATATCAAATGGGATGTCTGCCTAAGCCAAAGGAGTAGTAAGCGCCTCCGCAGTCCTGGCCAGTAACCAACTTTTCCTGTTTCTATTCTGTTTATATTTGTCAGGCCAAGCTGGAATTATACAGTCCCCCAATGAGGTTCACTCTTGATTTATAGAAATAGTACATATGAATCTGCCTTTTACTTAGACAAACTATCGGTCCATCTAGCCTAGTAATGTTTTCTCTGACTGGTATAGCCCCAGTCGGAATCTTTTCCAGCCTTGTTACCAAGGCTTTTTTTGTAGAAAAAGCACAGCAGGAACTCATTAGCATAATAGGCCATACCCAACAGCAGAAACTCATTAGCATATTAGGCCACACCCCTGACAACACAGCTCATTAGCATATTAGGCCACACCCCCATGTTACCAGAAGTGTGGTCATCCAGCCTCACCCACCTTTTGCTTCTTATTCTGTTTACCTTGTTTGTTGTCAAAACCCAGGGCTTTTTTTGTAGCAGGAACACCTTTGCATGTTAGGCCACACACCCCTAATGTAGCCAATCCTAATGAGTTTCTGCTGTTGGATGTGGCCTGTTATGCTAATGAGTTCCTGCTGGGCGTGGCCAACTCCAGAGCCAGCCGGAACTCCATTCCTGTGCATTCCCGCCCCAAAATAACCCAAGATCAGCGGTGGCCAAACTGCAGCTTGGGAGCCACATGTGGCTCTTTCACACATATTGTGTGGATCCCAGCAAGGCAGCTGGGGAAGTGAAGGTGACGTATGCCTCCCCTATCGGCCTTCCCTTCCCCAGCCAGTGTTCCCCTCCCTGGGAAGCCTTGAGGTGGGGGGAGCAGAGAAAGAAACCAACTTTAACTGTAAATGCATTCTCAAAGCTGCCCCCCACTCTTTAAATCCCTTCTCCAAGCCAAGATAGCTGGCATGGGGGCGTGGCAGAGCTTGGAGGACACATTTAAAGTTGTTTCTTTCCACCTCTCCCTCCCTAGCCCCATCTATTTGCTTTCTTTCCACCTTTCTTTCTCCTCTCCTTCCCCATCTAAAGTTAAAATCATTCTCCAAGCCCCTGCCCTGCAGCCCTGCCCGCTGGCTTGGAGTTGGGGGGGGGGCGCGGTTGGAGAACACATTTAAAGTTAAAGATGGTACTGGACACTGGACACAGACTTTTTAAAATGCTCTTGAGTGGCATCACCAAGGATAGCTCAGAGCTGGTTTTGCCATTGTCATTGTTAACGTATTCATTGATTTGTACCTATAGATTTGTCTAAAATGACACCGCCATGAGTGATTGATGTAGGAGACCTATGTGTAATATACAGGCTAGGAATCATCATGCAGGTACCTGCCTCATTTACAGCAGCCATTACTGCAAGACTTAAAGCCAGTGAGGTTAGGACCCACAAGCAGCGTGGTTTTTTTCAGGGGGGGATGCCAACATAATTTCATTCACTGCTCAAGGCATGGTCTTCAGAATGCACCATTCTTGGACCAGCCATAAATGTGTGTCACTGGATAGAAGCATTACATTTCCCCCCCCAACTGTCATAAGCAGTGTTCCCTCTAAGCTGAGTTAGTGTGAGCTAGGTCATAGTTTTTTAGCCTCCAGCTCACACATTTTTCTCTTAGCTTAGGAAGGATGACTCCAGAGCAAACTAATTTATGTAGCAGCCAAATTGCTCGCTCACAACTATAATGCCAGTAGCTCACAAAGTAGAATTCTTGCTCACAAGACTCCACAGTTTAGAAGAAGAAGAGATTGGATTTATACCCCACCCTTCACTCGGAGTCTCAGAGTGGCTTACAAACTCCTTTCCCTTCCCTTCCCCTCCCCACAACAGACACCCTGTGAGGTAGATGGGACCTCTGACAGAACACCTCTGACAGAACTATGGCTTGCCCAAGGTCATCCAGCAGCTGCAAGTGGAGGAGCGGGGAATCCAACCCGGTTCTCTCAGATTAGAGTCTGCACACTTAACCACTACACCAAACTGGCTCCTTAGAGGGAGCAGTGGTCATAAGTTATTTGCCTTCTGACAATTCATGTTACCAGAAGAAGTTGCACAAAGCAATTTACAGTTTAAAGTAGATACAAGGAGTATCCAGGCAAAGACTTTTCTAGCTCAATGACAAGGGTGAGTGCCATGCCAAACTGGTATGGGACTAGGAAATATTTTCTTCCCTTTTAAATATAAGAGGGAAAGCCACTGGTAAGGCCAGTTTTATTTATTTACTTTTTTGGCTGAGATTGATGTGCTTTCAGTATAAACACAAATTTGGCCATTAGTGAAAACCACATTATAGCAGGTTACGGGCCATTCTGAATGACCCCAGTAGCATCTTCAAATTCCATAGTCTTGTCTTTTCTTGCAATTTGTCCTACACCCTGTATTATTTGCAGGGAGTATCTTACCGGAGGACCACGGGGACCAATGATAGACATGCCGGCTTCTCCTGGGGCTCCCTGCAGAGAGCGAAACAGCAAGAAGGAAGCAGAAAATGTGTGAAAAAGGAGATTGAAAATAGACAGGGGGTGAATTGGAGGGGGGGAGAGAGAGAATATTGTTACAAGTGGTAATAATGACCATTATAATAAAACAGTTAAGCGAATAACAGTAGAGCTGTGAGAAAAAAATTGGATTTGGTCAAATAAATGATGAAAGAAGTTTACAAAGGAAATTAAAATCAACAATATATGCACATATTTGTGAGAGACGGTTTCTTCCTCTTAAAACAGCAGGTTCTCCTGGCCTTTTCCAGCCAAGACAGGGAGCCATTTTGAATCTATTCTGAAATCAGATCGAAGCACTACTCCGGGCTCCTTGAGAGTGGAAAGTATATTCTCACTGTGTAGTTTACAAAATGCTATTATCCAGTGCCAGATTTGTCTTGTTCCTAGTTATCATTCTTGTCTACTGGGAAGCTCTCATCTCCCCTAATCAGGGGGATTTAATATAAATAGAAGTTAAGCTACTATGTTTTGTAAGAGGCTGTAGGAATTCCAAAGCAAAGACAGCCCTCTCAGCACACACTTTTTGGTTTTGTTTGAGGATTAGATGCTCTATAGAATTTCTACTTTTGACAGCACCAATAGTCCTGCAGCAATTTTTTCCCAAAAAACTGACATTGCAATTCTGCTACAGTGGAGAAAATCAAATTCAGTTAATTACATTCTGTCTGTAACAAATTTGTGAGTAAACATAGGTGAACAACTTGGTAATCCTCAATCTTGCTTGGAATTAGCAATTTCAGTGCTCAATCAATTAGAAAATTAGTGACCATGCTGTATATCAACCATTAGGCCACATCTGCTGTAGACATTCTGAACTCCTGTGAAACTGGTTAAGTGACTGGGGTTTCTTCCAAGAAATCCCAGGAACTATACTATTATGAGACTGGTGAGAATTATTTGTTAAGAGACCCTTAGCTTTTTCAAGAGACTGTAGTTTCCAGCATTCCTTGGTTGGGGGATACGGCAGATGTAAATATGGAGGATAGTGGGCTTCTTTCCACATAGCCTCTGCAGTGGCTAGAGATACTGAGTACAGCCCTGTCCTGTGTCACGTGGTTAATGTCAATAAGCCAGTGTGGTGCAGTGGTGTCAGACTATGATCTGGGAGACTATGATCTGGGTTCAAATCTGCCATGGGAGCCTAGTAGGTAACCTTGGTCCAAACCCTCAGTCTAACCTACCTCCCAAGTAGGGTTGCCAAGTCAATCTTTGCCCCCAGCGGGGAACTTTGGGGGGTGTTCCCAGTGGGGGTGGGGCATTCCCAACGTGATGATGTCACATTGGGGATGTCCTGGCTCCAAGCCCCACCCCCGCTGGGCCCTTTCGCCTGGCTGCCTGCACTTAAAGGGTTCCCTTTAAGTGTAGGCAGCCGGAGGGACCCGCGCGCACGGTCTCCAAGCAGAGATCAGGCACGCCACATGCGGGGCTTTTTTGTCCCAGCTGCCTGCACTTAAAGGGTTCCCTTTAAGTGCAGGCAGCCGAAGGGACCCGCACACACAATCTCCAAGCAGAGATCAGGCGCGCCACATGCAGAGCTCTTTGGTCTCAACTGCCTGCACTTAAAGGGCCTAGCACAATCTCCAAGCAGAGATCAGGCACGCCGCATGCGGGCTTTTTTGTCCCAGCTGCCTGCACTTAAAGGGTTCCCTTTAAGTGCAGGCAGCCGGAGGGACCCGTGTGCACAGGCTCTTTCGCCCCTACACTTATAGGGCCTAGCACTTTGCACTCTCTTGTGGTTTAAACTGTTTTAACTGTTTTATTTGTGTTAATAGTTGCATAATGTTTTTATATACATGACTGTGAGCAGCCCTGAGCCTGCTTTTGTGGGGAGGGTGGGATATAAAATAAATAAATAAGTGCAGGCAGCTGGAGGGACCCGCGCGCACGATCTCCGAGCTGCCTCAATAGAGGCAGGGAAGTGGCGGCTGGGGGTGTTGGGGCTAGGGGGCGGGGCTTCCCCCACCGGCCAGCTGGCCAGTGGCGGGCAGAACTCCTCCAAAAAGTGGGTGACCCCTGCCAAACCGAGGGGTCTGGCAACCCTACTCACAAGGTTTATTTATTTATTTATTTATTTACACCCCACCCTCCCCGCCAAAGCAGGCTCAGGGTGGCTTACAAGGCCATTGGCAACATAAAAACATTAAAACAATAAAAACAGAAGAAAGATATAAGCTGCTGTGGATCTCCCTTGGGGAGAAGGTGAGGCATTAATGTAGTAAATAAAGACATGTCAGAAGTTACAGATAACACAGAAGGAGGCCATGCACTTGCTCCTACGCGGAGAAAATTTGCCCAAGGGTTCAGGGGAGAAAACTAGTGAGGAAGGGGCAAGTTTCTTTCTAAACTGCTTCATATAACAAGTTTTGATTGACCACTACTATAGTATGCAGCAACTTTTAACTGCTTTGGTTTCCTACGTGTATGCTGAGTTTCTGGCTTGACAGCCAATGAATACCTTCTTGCTGGTACCGCTCTGGATTTATTTCAAAATTATAATTGACTATAAGACTCGTTAAATTTATTCCTCTGCCAGAGCTCTACCCAAGTCACACATCCCAAAGGCATTTATTAATAGATATGCAGATTTCATGCAGTTAATAAAATTCTGTAGGTTTCTTTTGAAGGGGCTGTGTGAAGGAGTAAGGCTCAAAACAATATAACTTTGGTATTTTCTTGCCATCAGTTGTGAAAGCAAAGCCAGTGGAGAGACTGGGAGAGAGGCTGAATTATATAAGTGGTTCCACTCTAATAAGTTAAAAAAAAACCCACACCAACCCTATCAGACCTTACTTTTTCCCCATCTGAATGAATTGCTGCTGGCCATTCTGGAACGTCCTTTGGATTCCAAAAGACTTGGTTTCAGTGATGAACTTACTAACATCTAACGGTCTTTAATGGCTGCTGAACTTCATGGACTCCAGAAGCAGCACTATATTGTAGTGTAACCTCATGTATCATCATGATACAACTGAGCAGCATTGGGACTGTGGTCTCTGCATGTGTGGCATTTATCTCTTTCTTGAAACCTCCTGAAACTTTAACAAAATGTGCAGAAACCTAGCATGTCCCTGTTTTTTTCTCAGAGCAGAATTGTAATATTTGCTATAAAATTCCTAGGTGTCCAAGGATTGGGCAAAAACCTTAATAATGCTTAATAATGCTTTTTGTATTTTAAAGGTTCTTCTTTGGTATTTCTTCAAATGCCTTTCACAATATAATTGGCTCAAGTGGTTTAATGCTAAAATAATCATAGCATTTAAAAAAATCGTAAGTTGCATGTGACTTTCATTAAGGGACCAAATTCTTAAAAAAGCCCTAATACATCTAGTGTATTTGTGTACAATACTGTGCATGGCAGCACTTACATACACATATATTTTGTATCCTTTGTATGAATAACAGAGGAATCAAGCAAAAAAAAATTCTTCTCCAAACCACATGTTGCAACTGATTTTGCTCAGGGGTTCATTCAGTAGCAGCCAATTCCAGGCATTTAAATGGGTTAAACCCAGGGCTCATTTTGAAGAAAAAGAGCTGCAGGAGCTCATTAGCATAAGGTATGCTAATGAGGTACTAGGCTATTAGCACAATAGCTCATTAGCATATGCCACACCCCCTGACATCACTGGAAGTGATGTCAGAAGGGGAAGCAAAGGGGGGGAAGGCCAGCCTGTGGGGAGGTGGGAAGGGAAGTGAAGAGTTGGGCCACAGGAGGAAAGAGGGAAGGAAAGAAAGATACAGTAGAGAGAAGGAAAGGAAGGAAGGAAAGGGGGGGGGAGAAGGAAAGAGGGGATAAAAAGAGAGAAGGAAAGAGGGAAAGAGAGAAGGAAAGAAGACGGGAAAGGGGAAAAGGAGAGAACAAAAGGAGGGAAAGAGGAATAGGAAAGAACTAAAGGAGGGATAGAGAAAAAGGAGAGAAGGAAAGAAAGGAAAGGAAAGGAAAGGAAAGGAAAGGAAAGGAAAGGAAAGGAAAGGAAAGGAAAGGAAAGGAAAGGAAAGGAAAGGAAGGAAGGAAGGAAGGAAGGAAGGAAGGAAGGAAGGAAGGAAGGAAGGAAGGAAGGAAGGAAGAAAGAAAGAAAGAAAGAAAGAAAGAAAGAAAGAAAGAAAGAAAGAAAGAAAGAAAGAAAGAAAGAGAGAGAGAGAGAGAGAGAGAAAGAGAGAGAGAGAAAGAAAGAGAGAGAGAAGGAGAGAGAGAAAGAGAGAAAGAAAGAGAGAGAGAGAGAAAGAGAGAGAGAAAGAGAGAAAGAAAGAGAAAGAGAGAAAGAGAGAAAGAGAGAAAGAAAGAGAGAGAGAGAGAGAGAGAGAGAAAGAAAGAAAGAAAGAAAGAAAGAAAGAAAGAAAGAAAGAAAGAAAGAAAGAAAGAAAGAAAGAGAGAAAGAAAGAAAGAGAGAAAGAGAGAAAGAGAGAAAGAGAGAAGGAAAGAGAGAAGGAAAGGGGAAAGAAAGAGAAGGAATGGAGTGACAGAAAGAGGGCAAAGAGATGGGGAGAGGGAGGAAGGCTCTCCCACCCCCCATCAAGCCCCCACCCCCCAGATCCCTCACTTACTACCATCAATGCCATCCCCCGGGGCTCCAGCGCTCCAGCACGGGCCCCAGAGGCCGGTGACAGGCCTCTTCAGGCCGCCCCCGGGCTGCAGCACTTCGGCGTGGGGAGCTGGGGGCGGGGCTTGCTGCCACCACCATTTGTGCCAGCACCTGGGTGCCCGAGCAGCGCTCCGGCCCCAAAAGACCCCTGGTTAAACCCATAAGCAAAGGTTAAACACTGACTGGAATGCTGAGCTGTTATATCACCAAGTGTAGTAATAGCCATTTGTCATTAAAGCGCGTATAACAACTCCTGGTGGATTTCAGTAGAACTCAGCACTGATTTTGCCATTAGGTGACTGTCTAGGACAGCACTTTTGAGGAGGCATCATTATTGTAGTAAGAGTGAACCTTTCCCTTCCCAGCATCATCTTGGTATAGTCTTGTTGAGCCCTGTTATGAAAGGTTATTCTCCACTCTCTGTGACCAATACAATCCTGGTGGTCTGTGATGGGCCACTTGCTGTTCTGATAATGTGTAATGTTAGTTACACTTGCCTTTCAGAAGGGGCTGGAAAATAATTCTGGTGGTTTGTTTTTGTGTGTGTATATGTTTTCCCAAGGCAGTTGCTGAAAGGGTTTCCAGACCAGATGAGCCCATCTTTTCATCCTCTGTAACAATGGCTTAACATGTACTGATGAAAATAAACACGATATAATGGACACATTATAAACCACTCATCCCACCATAAGACCCCCTACCAAATAATGAAAACAATGTTGAATTTTTATTAAGACCAACCAAAACCTCACAGAAGTGTGCAAGTTTTCTAGAACTCATCAGGTTGGATGTTGTTTTCTCCATGGCTTTTGTTTTTGGATTTTTCTTTGGGCCAAATACGTAGCTCCTTAAAAATGCTGAAATACTCAAGGATCAACCTTGGAAAAGACTTTGACGTTGACTGACTTATATCATCTGAAAATACCAAAATTCCATGTCCTGGGGCTGGTTTTAGAGTATTTCATGTCATTTAGCCTGTTTTCTTCACAGCAGGTTGACAGGGTCTCTGAATAAACAACTGTTTTGTGTTATTTCCTTGCAGGAGACCCCTGCCACAAACATTTTTCTGATTTTCTCTGATGAGATGCAACAGTCTTGCAAAACACAGTGCTTCGTGCCAACTGACATGCAACATTCCTGTGGCACTTGAGAAGCTCTGGGTTTTGTTGGGAGTAAAATGAAAGGATTCGATCCTTTCATTTCAAGATGTTCGGGACCACCATTTTCCTCAGTCCAAATAAGGAAAAAAACGATGTATTTTTTTAAAAAATGTGAAAAAGAAAAGCCTACCACAGTATATTGGGAGGGGAGATGTGCTTGCCCCTCCCACCTGCTTTTCTCAGCAATTTTATGAGACTTTCCCCTTAGATTATAGAGGGACTGACCAAGGTCTGCAATCAGGAAACAATGGACACAGCCCAATAACCAGCATCTGCCTGGAGCTGTCCAGGACACAGCTGGTGCAGTTAACCACATTTCCAGATGTAGGTTTCCTGGCCACACCAAGCACAGCTGTCAGCAATGAATAAGAAAGCAGCTCCCAAAAAATGCCAGAAAGGTCCAGCTGCAGATGTTGAGTTTGCCTGGCCATCCCTATAAATAAGTTCTAGCAATGTTAGTATAAATTACAGTAAACAAATCAAAACCCGTCAGCCTTAGAACATGTGTGGGCTCTTTCTACAAAGTGAAAAACCCCACCCGGGCATTTCTTATTTGCAAATATTAATTTGTGTAAAGTACATACCTCTAAAATTAGCCGCTGACTAGCACAGAGAATATGAGGGAGTGTGTGTTTTAAGCAAAGCAGGAAGGGGGACACTGGGGACTGGTTTAAAACCAACCAACTGGCAACCTATTTTTCAAAGCAAAGCCAATGGGTGTTACCAGATTTGTCATTATGCAACAATTTAGTCCATAACAAGAGGGGTTTTCCCCCATAAGATGAAAGCAATGCTTGACAAGCAATGAGCTGAAAAGGGCTGACTCACCTTCTCTCCATGTTGCCCCTTTAGTCCCTGGGCCACCATTTACAGCAGTCACAGCCACATGCAAGAGGGTGAAGGGGGAGAGAAAGAGAGACACAAACACAGGAGTCAGTGTTAAGACACACTAAGCCCCCAAACAACACAAATGCACACATAGGCAACCCCCCACCTTAAACATGCTTTGTTTAATGCTCACACACAAGCACAGAGAAGGGTGACTTTAGTTTCTGATTCCCTCTCACTTATACCACCTTTGGAAATTCTGCATTGCTGTCACATGAAACATAAAGAGTTTTATAGAAAACTCAAAGCATGGAAAGGCTGCTCCTCAAATACACCAACTTTAGACTGTAGGTCTGAACTGCAGGTGCAAATTACATGACTGACTTCTTCCAATATATATTTTTAATTCTTCCCACACATAGAAAATGACCACGTCCAAGAGATGGGATCCCTGACATTCCAGTGAGAGGCTTCCCCAACTTGAAGTCTGATTATTGGTTTGTCTCTAGACAGTCTACAGAATCTGAGGAAGGCAGCAGTTGCAGCTGATGCTAGGAACCAATTCAACAATGGCAAAATAAATGATTATGTGTTAGCAATAAGCTCACGGGGTTAGCTAAGCTGGCCCAAACTTGAGCTCACAAGTCACTGATGCAGAAGCAGCAGCACAACTGACAAGGATCTGTAGACTTATAGCTATTGAGAAAGACTGACTCTTTGAAGGGTCAGTTCTGATGGACTCACTCAAACTAATCATAGCCATAATAATCATCAAAACAAAGACATCCATTTGGGATGCCAATAAGTCAGTGAGATGAAAGACCAGACATAATTGGAAGGTCCTTTACTATATAGGAGATTTAAATGTGAGAGTTATGTGTTTAAGAAAAACTTTGAAGTTGCTGTACTTGAACCAGATGAACATGTCCACTTCACCAACTTAAAGTGCAATCCACAGTACAGTTATATGAAAGCCTTCTAAGACCATCGACCTCCATGGACTTAGGATGGTTTAACGCCACTTATAACTGTGCTGTTAAGTTTCATTACTGCCATCAGGCTTACATTAATTTTTTTTAGAAACAACTGGACAATAGCACTCCTTGTAACTGAAACGGTGACTTGGTATCCACCAGGAACATCACCATGTCAGCAGCCTTTGCAGTTATAACAAATGGAACCCAGTGACTTTGAACTGAATTTGAGGATGTCTGCTCAACTGAAACTTCTGAAGACCAAAATTTGCAGTGAATTTGGAGGTTTTTCCTCAGATAAATATCTATAGAATTTCTAATGAAACTGTGAGACTGGCAAAAAAATTCTCAGGAAAGTTTTGCACAGTCAAACAAAATCTAGAATCCATTAGCTTAATATCCCATGTTATGTGAATATGACCCTATATATAGGTATCTATAGCTCTTTTTCCTTTGTGGGCAAATTACACATCACTCAGCAGGTCCAGGTTTATATCAAGCACAGGGTCTTGCCCCTAGATCTACCTCTACCTTAAAAGGGAGAACTTAGAAAATAATCTGTATGCCATGAGGGTCTGAGATGGAGAACCATAGATAATGGAACAGGAAGCGTTACTTATTATATTGACACACACCCACACAAGGATTTCAGCTACAATAAGGTGGCCCTGTGAAAAAAGCCCTGCTTACACAATGTAACACAACGTACTATACCTATGGCCTCACTGGTAGCATAACATAAATGCATCCCCTTGATTATATTGTGGCATATAATCTGTGGTGGCATTATAAACAAGAGCTGTCTTGGAAACTCTGCAATAGGAGATGGATACTGTTATTCTGTTTTGAGCCTTAGCACCCAGGTCTACCAAATGGAGACTTCTGAGGGCTCACTTAGAAAAAGTTGGAAACATTTCCATTCAAACACAAAGGGAGCCACTGGCCTGCTTTATGCTGTTTAGCTCTCCTTATCTGTCTGCTTAGCATCTCCTCCTCCTCCCATCAAAACTTAGGGAAAGAGAGCCACTAAGGAGAGATAAAAGTGGAGATCAACAACAGGCAAAGAAGCCCAGCCACTCCTTTCTTGAGTAACTGACCATCATCCCTTGTGCCCTTCTCCGTCTCTCAGAACTCTCAACGGGGAAAGCTGGGGTGCTCTCAGCTGGCAAGCATAATGTGGAGCCTGGCTCTCAGCTCTGCCTTCTATAGAGTGTGGCATGAGTGTGGTAAGAGCAGAAACCTCTCTTGTGCACAGAGCTTGTCTAGCAACTACTATGACTTGCATACTAGTTTTGCTGATGGCAGTTTCACCACTTAGATAGGTACACTAACTATTCCAAGCATATCTTCCTAGAAAGCATTAGCTGTACATGTGCAAATCACCATAACTTGAATAAAAGGAGCTATTACTTAGTGGTGGAGCCTCAACTATTCTTTAGCTGAAATTAATCTTGTAGCACAGCATCACACAAGAATAATTTTATTTTCCCTTGCCTCCCCACAATTCTGTACTGCAGTAATATTGAAAGAACTATCTCAGAAAGAGCAGGCTCTGTTATCAGTGGAGACCAAAAGCCTGCACAAAAGGAAAGCACTGAAGATTACAGACACACGTAACTCTGAACTCTGTAGCTGATCAATAGGACATGCCACTCCTAAGTCAGTGAAAAACTAAAATAGGACCTAAATGCAAAAACTGTTGTGTTTTCATTTCCAAGGATAGAGATGACAGCCTCCCCAGAGAACTTGTTCTATTGCTGATTTGCGTGTATACTTATGGCTTTTTACTAACATCCAATTTAAAGCCTCTGCCCTCTAATTTAAAACTACTGCTCTCAGTGGATGTGGTAGCTTTTTCTCTCTCTTTGACAACCTTCCACGTATTTGGGATCCCTCAGCTTTTCTTCAAAAGCTTTGGCCTTCTAAATATTTCTGTAGCTATACTGCAAATTATCTCCAATTTGTCAACATCTTCCTTAAATTCTGGTGCCCAGAATTCAACACAGAGCTTCTGATACAATATGCCTTTATCCACCTTGACATAAAGATATATGCAATATTATAAACATCACACCCATTATGAATCTTCACCTAATACCTCTTAGGGGCACTTTCCTTTGCCTTATCACAAATACCATCAGTATCTGAACAACCACCTGGACATCAAAAGTCTCATCACTTTCCAGGTGTTTGGCAAATATAAAAAGAGCAGTAACTTTTATTGGGATCATTGTAGAGTGCATTTTTAAATGCTGCACTATAGTAGATCAGTTGGTTATTTTCTTTAAAAGTCCAGGGTGATTTTTACCTCCATGCCAAATCAACATAATATGGCACATGAGGGTGGCACCACAGTGATGGAGTTTGGTGAAACTTTGAAGTGTTAGTACACATGCTGTAATGACCAATGGAAATTCCTGAAAATTGTATGTAGAGCCTGTAGCAACAAGAGACAGCACATGCTTAATAGGATATGTGACATTGGATGAGTGCAATCCTACCTCCAGAGATAGATTTATTTTAAAATGTAAGGTGTAGATACATGTCAATATATAATAATTCTGCAAAACTGCAGCAAAAACAATGATGCAAGCACCATTTGATGATTTAGTATGGAATACCCCTCTAACTTGATATGTTTGGTGTAATATGTTCTAATGGGGCAAGATTTGGTGTGCCTTAACTTGCACTGAATCTTACTGTGTTAGGTCATATTACACCAAATGTATTAAGTAAGAGGGGCATGCCATACCAAACAAACAAATGGTAGTTGCATCACAGTCTTTACATATGAGGGGGAAAAGGAATGTATTCTGACTAAGCTAGAAAATAGAGTACGAACTCCTGAGTTTATTTCCAATACCTGGATCAAAGGGGTAACCATGTATTATCTTCTGGCACCTGACTACATATAAAACAGTTTATCACTCCTTTATTTTGCTGAGGGCCAATTTGCAGATTTACTCCCTGCTTCCTTTGTTTATTGATGAAGGTTTGGATGAGTTATTATATCAATGTGGGCAGGACTTTTTTGTCTAGGGGCATGCGCCAGAACAAAGTTCCAGAATCATTTCAACAAAATTCTTTCTAAAATGTTTAAAAGTTCATGAGTTTTCAGTATACAGACTGAAAACTTCATTTTCCTCTTGAGAGTTCCAGCACCTCTTTTCCAAAAAAAAGAAGCCCTGACCATGGGTGTCAACATTTGAGATTAAAATTGAAATCAAGAATTTCATAGGCATATTGTTGCCTGCAGTGCATCCAACTGCATGTACAAGGGTTCATTTCAGTCATTTTCAATAGCGTGAATATAGATACCAAAAGCAGCTGGCAGGCTATTTTGCAATGGCATTATTTCTCTATATATGTTATTGGAAATAGATCTGGCTCATGCACCTGTATGCATGGTGGCAGATAACACACAGGGAAAACTGTGGGTTTTGGTCTGATAAATGCAAATCTATTCTTACAGTATAATTTCTTAACTACAGGAAGCCATCAGAACTCACCCCCAAGCCTTAGTTTATTTTGTAAATAGAGAAGAAACCCAGTGAAGCTGATACATAGAATTTGGAAGAACCATGTATATGAAAATCAAGAAAGCAAAAGGAAGAAACGGCTAAAGAGCAGGCTGCAGACGCATCTTTGGGAGGTGATATAACAATAGAACAGGTACTACTCAACTCTTCTTCACTGTACTGATTATTGGTTTAAATATGTAACATTAAAACTTGGTGGTCCCAAACATGCTATTTTGTCCCATTCAAATGAGGACTATTTTTAGGCAAAAGATATCTGTTTGATCTCCATATTTCTTATACAAGCTTTCCCCCCTACTAAAAAGAGATCAATATATTTTAGAAACAGCTGTTTGCAAGAGATTAATACATTTTAGAAACAGCTCTGAAACAGTCCACTGAAAACTTAGTTTTATATGTATTCCTTAAAACAGACCAGAGCACTTCCATTTGGTATATTTCACTGCATTTCTGTGTTTAGAAGTTTCATATGCATTTTATTTGTGAACTAATTAAGGGCACCCAGGTTTTATATGCAAGAAAAATATTTAGCCATTGAGTTCCTTTCTCTTTCTCTTGCAAAGTAGATTTCAGCAATTGCCCTGACCTGGATAGCCCAGGATAGCCTGATTTTGTCGGATCTTAGAAGCAAAGCAAGGTCAGCCTTGGCTAGTATTTGGAAGCGCAATCTCCAAGGAATACCAGCGTTGAGACACAGAGGTAGGCAATGGCAAACCACCCCTGAAACATCTCTTGCCTTAAAAACAAGTGTAGCTCACCACCTAGTAGTGCACAATACTAAAAGAGCTAGAACTTCTTAGAATCTCCTGGCTATACTACACACAATGGCACATGATAATAATAATTCCAGCAATTAAAAATTTTAATATAGCTGTCATCATTTACCTGAAATTATTAAATATATATCACCCCCAAAGGGACCTCAGATAGCAAAGAGTTTGGATGCAGTTGTGCCAGGTAGTTGTGAGAAGTTTTAGACTCACCCGTAGTCCACGGATCCCCATAGCGCCTTTGTCTCCCTAACAATTAATGCAAAATCAAAGGGCAGTTGGAAATGACCATATGTGTTGCTATAAAGTGACACAAATGAACTTCCATTTGCAGTTTAATGAAGCTGCATTGATTAGTGTATATCATGCTTTTATGTGCAACTATATGCTTTATGCTAGCAACGCCTCTTATTTACATATTTGCATGTTTGTATCTCTGTATGTGTTTTCGAACATATCTGTAATCATGCAAGTATAGCTGTGCATGAGATTAATTAACAAATTCATAGTAATAGATTGTGTCATAATTATATAGTAGTATATTACATATATACTTGGTATAATTGCCTTACATATGTAGGCTATTGTTTTCAGTATTCCTGTTACATATTCTAGTTTCTGACATAAGTATTTCAGTGGTTCTCAAACTGTTATATTTTAGACCTCAATTTACTTTGCTTATTTTTTCTAGACCATTATATTTTATTACCCAATGTTACCATGGAGGGTTAATTGAAAAGCTTCTGAATTGAATCCAACTGTTGCATTCTTTCCCTTGGTCACAAGTATATGGGTATACGGTGGAGAACAACTCACACACTGATATTTACAAACCTGAAGAAGCGAGCAACTTTTGATTTAAGTTTTACAAGTTAGGCTATAAAACAAGCTGCCTCTTCAGTATCTGGTAAAAAGAAAATATCAAAGGTGTTTAACATTTCCCTTTTTAAGTTTTTATTATAATACCAATAGATTACTGGACAAATATACCAGACATTGAAGATAATCCCTAGACTGCACATTAAGAACCTTTGTATTAGCGTGGTTCAAGGAATCAACTCTCACCCCATTTTCATTCAGGATATGAAGATCCTACTAAGGAAATAAATTTGAGGGTATGTACTGTAAACTTAAGGGGGGAAAACACTGTTGAACATTAGATGGCTAATTTGCCTACCTGCACTAGTGTTTTATTTATAGTTTGTTTGTTTTTTTAGCAATGTGTCATCCCTAGTGCCATCAGAAATCTGAGAACAGTTTGAGAATCCTGTTGGGATTGGTGCTACATATAATAAAGTTGGCATTGATACTTGACCAATCAATAAATTGTTAATGGTTTGTTCGTTTTTTATCAGACTGCCAGACTGGAAGGAATTGCATGATGATAATTGGTGGAAGGCTGTCTAGAGACTGTTGGGGATTGACCATTAAAAATCAGTGTAAATCCAGCAATAACCTAAATAAAGATTGTCAAAAAAAAAAAAGCTCAGTTTTGCACTACAAATAATAATCTTATTCCGCCATTTTTTAACTATTTTGCATAAGTTTACAGGGAGCTAAACAGGGCACTGAGACTCTGCCCCTGGTCAGTGTAAAATTTATTCAGCGCTCCTGTGATTTCTGTGACTTCAGCAGGCATTGCCCACACAGATATTCAAATGTATTTTTGCAACAATTTCTTTTTAAAGAAAATGAAAGCTGAGATTACCAAGAAGCTGATTTCAACACCAAATACCACATTATATGGTCTCACAGAAACATATTATATACATAGGCCTGCCAATAGTTTTAAGGATAGGTAGTAGATGCTTAAGAGAGCAGAATATCTATAATATGATGCCAAAAAGACACACTTAGTGAGTCATACTTACACCCCTCACTGTTTGTTGGCACAGTCTTCATAGCTTAATGTCAGTACTGTTTGTCTACCTGGCTGTCTACCATGTTTCTAAGGTATTTATCACTACAGCAGCCAAACAACACAGAACAGCATGTTTAAGAGGAGTCTGATTATTTGTTTCATCCCCCAAGGTTTTAGGTGTAAGTGCAGGGCCCTAATTTTATTTGTATTTGTAAATCACATCAAAGGGAATATTTCATCCACAGGTATCCATGATCACCTTGATATCTCAACTAAGTCCATCTTCATCACTGTTTGATCCTTTTCCAGGGGCTCAAGAGATTAATTCTACCTTGGATTTATTCACTCTGAGACAGGTAGATCCCAGAGCCCATAAGCCATAATATGGACTCAAATCAGTACACAGGCATCTTCTGACTTGCCACTTTGTACTCTGGTATACATATAGAATATATATACTCCTCATAATTTGTGCATGCATGTATAAGGTTTCCTTGACCCTTCGATTTGAATGTGAAATGTAGCTTTTTATACTTTTGATTTTGATGGCTGCATGTTTGAGCTCAGGTATGTATGCCTGAGTAAAAAAAAGCAGGCGAGAACAGAACTGAGCATCATATTCTACACCAAAATGTCACAAAAAATGATAGCCCTGTAATGAATTCCTCCCATTCCCCATCAGCAGGAGTCCAATGTTGAGCATAATGCCTAGTTCTACCCTGAGAAAAGGGGAGCTGGCATTTCCTTGTTTGCATTAAAAATAATGGTGCCTTGACAATCAAGAACTGGGCCTCTTAGGTTTCTCCTGAGTAAGCTATAAACTAACTTCTGATGTATAAAGCATTTTATTTAGAGAGAAAATGTACCCTAGAGTATAAAAGCCCTCTATGGCTGAGTTCAGACTGGCAGTTTGAAGTGGGAGCCAGTCGTGGTTTTCCCGGTCACACGGGGCTGACTGATGCGGAAGCATACCAGGAGGAGGCACGCAGGAGTGTTCAGACTGCTGGCCTGGAGGCGCAGCTGTAAACGGCTTTTCCTGATAAATCGGCCGAATATCTATGTGTGTATGAGCGCATATGCGCTCATACACACATAGGCATCCGGCTGATTTGGGGAGGATCCCGTTGCACTGGCACCGCTTTGGGCAGTAGAGCAGAGCACAGCCAATCATATCGCTGCTACCTTATGTGCAATGCAGGTTGCTCCTGGCTTTTTGGCTGAGCGTTTACACTTCTGGGAAACAGAATGCAGTGGGATAAAGGCACTCTCCAGGATTTGCTACCACTTTCAAAAGGTATCTTTTAATCCCAGGAGTGAAGCAGAACAGCACAGGTTGCCTACGGGTGGGGAACGCCAGGCAGATGTGCCTGTGTGAACGCCCCCTTTAATCCACTTCGGAAACATGGCTGAAACGTGGCTATAGCAGGGCAAATTGCCAGTCTGAACTCAGCCTTCATGACAATAGCTCATTGCTAATGCTCAGTTTCCATTCAGATTAGCATTAGGTATGTGTTTACAGACCCTATAAAAAGTGTCCGGCACCATGTTGGTTTAATTGTTAATCCATGATAATATGATTATTCTTATAAAC
Source organism: Gekko gecko (assembly GCA_029375565.1). Taxonomy (NCBI): domain Eukaryota; kingdom Metazoa; phylum Chordata; class Lepidosauria; order Squamata; family Gekkonidae; genus Gekko; species Gekko gecko. The sequence continues at coordinate 29,353,776 of JAPDNY010000008.1, read as the reverse complement.
AAACTCAGGATAGGGGTGAGGAAAGAATGCACCCTGTCACAAGGTACGAAAGGAAGAGGAATTAAAACCTTTTGTTGCTCAAGAGAAACTGGAAAAGGAATGGACGGCTGTCCATCTGGGAAGAGGTTTTATGAGCCAGTCTGCTTCCAGACATGAACAGAGGGGGGCAGTTAACACTGTTTAAAAGCACAGGTCCTATGGTCAATGGACATCGGGGGAGAGAGTGAGCATAGCCAAAGCTCCCAGATTTTCTGTCTGCAGCTTCATTTTCAGCAGGGGTGCTCATGAGGTGAGGTTCAAAGTACTAAATAACCATCATTGCTAAACAGTGACTGCGACAGAGAGGAGCCCTTCACTCTTCTTGGGGAACACCTGCTCAAGCCAAGTAAGGCAGCTGTGTCTTTCACATTAGCACAGAAGTGTGCCTCTAGTGAATGGACAGTTGTGCACCCTCAAGGGTACAGGCCACGCACCATGCTATGTGTCCTGCTGATCTTCGGCTGCCTCCAATAGATGTTGTCAACTATTAAGGATACAAGAGCTCTCCTGTTCAGCCACTGCTCCCTAGTTGGCAGCAAGTGTTTACTCCATTCTGCCCAAGTGCACCAGCTGGACACAACTTTGACAGCAAGGACATTTGTCCCTCAAAAATAAGGGATAAGGTGGTCAGTCAGCACTGGCACAGCCACCTCTGCAGATATCAGAGACTGTGGCCATGCAAATTATTGACTCCAGCTGCTGTGTGCAGGTTCACCTTTTCTTGCAATAGAATATTGGATTGTTGTTCTTGAGCTCCTTGGAGGACAGCCAGGGATAAGTGAAAGGAGAAACAAATGACCCCACATCCCCTTCCCTGCTAAGCACACCCATGAGTAACTGTAAAAACAGTCTTTGTTTTAAGGCTGCTTTTACATACCCATACACACAACTTTGCTGTGCAATGATCACAGTGTGTGTGTGTGTGTGTGTGTGTGTTTAAGAGAGAGAGAGAGGCATCCTATGAAGCACAATTTCTGCACTGCCCAGTTTTATGCTGGGGGACGGGGAAGAGAACTGTGAACAAACAATTATGTTACCATTAAGGAATGCAATAAGGGCAGGGGTGGACCTATCAGTAGGAAGCCTGGGACAGCAAATGGCAAATTTCTGGCAAATGGTCAATTATTTAATCTACTGTTATATTTTAAACTCTCATATTTTTACAGACTAGGATGAGGAAAACTTCTTATATTCTTAACTGTCTTAGAAATTTGACTGGCTACATGCTGTGACCCCAGCCCCTCAATGAGGAATGGAAATGCATCCCTCCTCTGTAATTGCACATCCTGCAGTTTTGACTAAAGCCAAGCCATAAAATTAATGTTTGGGGGAATTTTATGTCATAAGTTTCTTAAGGAAACTGAATCCAAATGATTGCAAAATCCAATTAATCAGAACCTCTATTCCACTGTGGACTGACCAGTTTGACTACATATTCCTTATTAAATGATGGTATTTGTTCAGTTGGGCAAGTCATTATGAAGATCACATGGAAGAGAAAGATTACAATTGTGCCTGTTCACAAGTCAGTCTGGGAACGGTGAGATGCAAGGTGTTTCTTCGAGTACCTGTATCTGAACCTAACTACATGACACACTTTGCCTTGATATGTTGCCAGGTTGTGCTGACAGACATGGTCTGGGAATTCCATGCTTTTTGGGCATAAATGAGCCCACTTCAGATCAGGACTGTGGCATTCAAGAAGAGGAGGTGTCAGACTTCTCTGCATTGTAGGACTCAGAGAGCCACTATTTGCCCCACTGGGGAAACTTAATGTGGGCTTGGATCACAGCATGCAGCCAGTCAAATTTCTAAGACAGTTAAGAATATAAGAAGTTTTCCTCAGGCAAGTCAGTAAAAATAAAACACATTAAGCTTCCCCAACAAAACAAACAGTAGCTATTAAGAGAAATGTGATCCTAAATGCCAGACGATCCTGGAGTATTCTGTACCTAAGACTTTTTCTCTGATGGGTCGTTTGTATTCTTCCCACTGAAATACATATCTCTTCATATGTTCTTTTGCTTCCTTAACAGCACTCAAAACATTTTGGCCTGCTTTCCCAATTGTAACCAACAAGAACAAGAAACTCAAGAAGGACAATTAAAAGCTATTTACCGGCAGCCCGGGTCTTCCACTGGGACCCTGAAAAGAAACACAGGAAAGGAAACATTGGCAGAAAAACTGGGGGACTGGATTGGCATACAGAAGCAATAAATACATACTCAGTTTTAAACATGGAGAACACCATTCTCCAGTGGTGGTAGAGCACATAATTTTGCATGTAGAAGGTGCTAGATCAAGTCCCTGGAATCTCCAGTTAAATATTCATGGGGGGCAAAGTTAGGAGTTGCCTGATTCTCTGAAGAGTTGATACCAGTCAGTCAACTATACTGGGCTAGATAAACCAATGGTCTAACTCAGTAGCACATGGTAGCTGGCTCAGAGGAGTTAAAGCTTGATAAGTTGCTCATTGAGTGCCAGCGCACAAGCTTATCGCTATTGTCTCAACAACTGTATTTCTCGATTCTCAACAAGGGTATTTCTGGCTGGGAACAAGCGACATTAGTATTCTAGAGGAAGCAGACAGGTGCACTCCAGCTTCCAAGAAGGAATCTCACTTCCCACAAATAATAAGACTATATGGTTGCTGAATGTTGGCTTGACACGTTATTTCTGGAAGGGAGTTCTTTGTTGTAATGCCACCATACCTTGGAGGAGGGATAAAAGTCAGGGCACTGATGGCAGGAAGTCTTTGAGGACTGGATAGAGATCACTGGAACATCTGTCTACTTGCTGTCTGTGTCTGCTATGTTTGTTATGCTAATTTGTTATGTTTTTGACTAATTATGTAGGCCACCTTGATCACTGTACATGGTACAGTAAAAATCGTCTAAACAAATACATATTCCACATAGGTCTATTCAGGGCTTTTTTTGTAGAAAAAGCCCAGCAGGAACTCATTAGCATAACAGGCCATACCCATCAACAGAAACTCATTAGCATATTAGACCACACTCCTGACAACACAGCTCATTAGTGTATTAGGCCACACCCCCATGTTACCAGAAGTGTGGTCATCCAGCCACACCCACCTTTTGCATCTTATTCTGTTTACCTTGTTTGTTGTCAAAACCCAGGGCTTTTTTTGTTAGGCCGCACAACCCTAATGTAGCCAATCCTAATGAGTTTCTGCTGTTGGGTGTGGCCTATTATGCTAATGAGTTCTTGCTGGGCATGGCCAACTCGGGAGCCAGGCAGAACTCCGTTCCTGCCCAAAAATAGCCCTGGGTTTATTGTTGAAAATGGACGTTTTGTGTGCACACACAGTGCATTAGTTAAAGAAAAACATGGCATGATGTTTTAATTAGGGGACACCTTGTTAGTCAAATATGTTGCAGAGTTTCAAAAGAGCCAGATGTTGAAATAAGCTGCAAGCCTCATTCCTCTTTAGGCAGGACACATGCAAAGGAAATGCCAGGGAGCAATAAAGATAATCAAGATATATTGGAGCAATACAATATCTCTTCCCTTTCTTTGTCTCTCTTTACATATACATCACAGTGGATGATGTTGATAGAACAAAAATTTAACAATAGTATGATAGGTCATCACTGGAAGCAACTTGTGTGAACATTGGAAAGTAAAACTGTTAAATATATCAACAATCCGATTCCATGAGTATTTGCTCAGAAATAAGCCCCACTGAGTTTAATGGGACATAATGCCAGGTGCGTAGTGTTGTATCCTTGATTCAAAATCCCTTGCTGGCCTGGAAGGTTTCTTGGCAAACTCAGTCTACAAGCCAAAACATCCGTCTTTACAACCCAAACCAGAGAACTTCATACTTGACTGAACCCTATTTATCCCTACTGAGATAAATAAACACTGTGAACTAAAATAAAAATGGATATCACTTATGATTTGAGTCTAGAGAATTCTGCTGTGGAAGGAGGTTGGATTAAATGAGAAGGCCTCTTCTGATATGGTTCTAATTGACATTGATAAAGAGACCTAAGAGCTTCAGTTTTGGAATACAGATGACCAACTGCTCCTGAAACACAGGACATAATTGTCAGGTATGTCATCTTGTTTTCAACCGCCTGCCTGCCTGTTAAAATTAATGGGCTGAGAAACAACCAGCCCATTTGTTATCCAGCCAATAGCCAAACATTTTTAGAAGGAGGTTGGGGGGCACTGTAAGTCAACAGAAAATAGAACACCACCAATTAGAGGTATTCTTTGCAGTTATTTAGTTTATTAAAGGGTACATTAAATAAAATCAAGTACATATCAATTGATTCTCAACCCAGGAAAAATCCTTGCCGTATGTCTACCACGTTGAGCTCAAGCAATGCCCAGCCTACCCTTCCAGCCAAGAAAAAAAGGCGGCCATGCCTGATCAAAGCAAAACAAATCTTACTACTGATGATATAAGAAAGCTCTTAGTATCTAATAGTGAGGTTATGCTCATTGTTGAAATTTCCTGACAAGATTAACATGGCATTCTCAATGAACACAGAGTGCAGTTTACATCAGGCAAAGAATTCTGTGGAAAGAATCCAGGTAAATTTATATTCTCTCTTCCCCACGGCCTCTTGTGGTAAAGAATTCTGTGGAAAGAATCCAGGTAAATTTATATTCTCTCTTCCCCACGGCCTCTTGTGGTTGCTAGGGATGCCAGGTGGGATCTGGGGATCCCCTGGAATTACAACTCATCTCCAGACAACAGAAATCAGTTCCCCTGAAGAAAATGGATGCTCTGGAGGGTGGAATCAGTGGCTTCCCCAGACTTCAGCCCCAAATCTCCAGAAATTTCCCAACCTGGATCTGTCAACCCTGCCTCCTCATCTCCCACCGGTGGCCGGGGGGGGACCTGGCAATCCTAGGTTTCACTCAGCTATAGTACTCTCCTCTTCCTGCCTGAAGGTCAGTCAGCATGTTCATAAAAGGCAAAATCCATTATGAATCTGTACTATCTCAACGGCTTGGAGGATCACACGGTTAAACTACCCCTTCCCCATCAAAAAAACACTGACTGTGGAATGCTAGTGTGTCAGGGAAAAAACAGGTTGCTTACCTGTAACTGATGATCTTCGAGTGGTCATCTGTGCATTCACACCCATGGGACTCAGTGCGCCTGCGCTGACCTGGTCGGTGTCTATACAAAGCTCACAACGGGATTTTCGCGCCCTCCGCCCCCAGGCATGCGCAGGAACCCCACCGCGCATGCCCAAGGGGCGGGGGCACGGACATCCCACCAGTTCCTTCTGACCGCTATCAAGCCTAGCCATGTATGAGAATAGCTGAGGATGACAGCAGAGGGGAAGGACGGGCGGGCGGTGTGAATGCACAGATGACCACTCGAAGATCATCAGTTACAGGTAAGCAACCTGTTTATCTTCTTCGTGGTCTCTGTGCATCACACCCATGGGAGATTAAAAAGCAGTGGCTCACCTGGAGGTGGGTGCTGTCAGACTCAGGGAGCCATAGAGGAGAGGACCAGACGACCCAAGTCACCCTTCTGCTGGGCACGGACGTCCAGAGCGTAGTGTTTGATGAACGTGGTTGGCGTGGACCACGTAGCCGCTCTACAGATGGACGAGAGAGATGCGCCCTTCAGAAAGGCCGTTGAGGTCGCCATGGACCTGGTAGAGTGCGCTCTCAGACAAGAAGGAGGCAACCGCTTCGCCAGAGAGTAGCACAATCGAATCGTCTCGACAATCCATTTAGAGAGCCGTTGAGACGTGATGCGGAGCCCTAGGGAGGGCGAGTTGTACGACAGGAACAGTGAGTTGTCACGTCTGGTTGACAGAGTCCGATTTAGGTAAAAGAGGAGAGCCCTCTTGACATCCAGGGTATGGAGCAAGCGTTGCCCGTCATCTTCCGGATGTGGGAAAAAATCAGGTAAGAATATTTCAGTATTGAGATGGAACTCTGAAACAATCTTCGGAACGAAAGTCAAGTCCGGTACGAGGCGTACGCCGTTTGGAAGGAAGACCAGGTAGGGTGGATCATGTCGGAGTGCCATGAGTTCGCTAACCCTTCTGGCCGAGGTGATAGCCACTAGGAAAGCCGTTTTCCACGTCGCATACTTGAGGTCACAAGTAGCCATCGGTTCAAACGGCCGTCTGGTAAGTTGTCGTAGTACCAGTGGTAGGTCCCACAGTTCTGTAGGGGCAGCTACAGGAGGGTATAGTCGAAGGAGGCCCTTCATGAACCGCTTCGAGGTCGGATGGGAGAAAATTGTGTGTCCATCCAAGCCCTGGTGGTAAGCGGAGATGGCCGCCAAGTAAACCTTTACTGACGAGTGGGATAGACCCTGGTCTCTAAGGGACAAGAGAAAGTCCAGAATTTTGTCCAGGCTCACGGAATTCGGAGCGTCCGTAGACGTGTCTAGGTACGAGAGGAACTTTTGCCACTTCCTGCGGTAGGATGAGTGGGTAGATTCCTTCCTCGCATTACACAGCACCTCTGAGACCCGGGCGGAGAAACTCACGGTTGGAGCCTCCAGGCAGTCAGTTTTAGGTTGTTCACCTGCGGGTGCAGCACCATGCCCCCTTCGGTGGTGAGGAGGTCTTGCACGTTGGGGAAGTGGTGGAACCCGCCTCCTGCCAGACGCAGTAGAATGGGGAACCAGGGTTGCCTGGGCCACCACGGAGTTACGAGGATGCAGTCCGGTCGAAATTTGGCCACCTTGTGCACCACTCTCAAGAACAGGGGCAGTGGGGGGAACATGTACAGGAATGAGCCGGTCCAGGGTAGGAGAAGGCCGTCCCCTAAGGAGAGAGGATCCCACCCTCCTTGGGAGCAGAACTGTTTGCATTTCGTGTTCACCCGAGAGGCGAACACGTCGACTGATGGGGTCCCCCAGCGGTCGAAGAGCGGTTGGAGGTAGACCTGGTTCAGTTCCCACTCGTGGTGGTGAGTGTGGCCCCTGCTGATCAGATCCGCTTCCACGTTTTGGACCCCGGGGATGTGGGTGGCCATGGGAACAATCTTGTTGGAGACGCACCAGTCCCAGAGGTTGAGAGCGAGCCCACAGAGGCTCCTGGAGACCGTTCCTCCCTGGTGATTCAGGTAGCTGAGTGCCGTGGTGTTGTCGGTGAGGATGGCAACACAGTGGCCTCGTAAAAGGCGCTGAAACGCTCTGAGAGCTAGCGAGATAGCCAGTAGCTCCAGGTAGTTGATGTGCCTGTTTGCAGTGGCAGCATCCCACCGGTATCCCACACTGATGCCGTTCAGGTGGGCCCCCAGCCCCATAAGGACGCGTCTGTCGTCAAGGTGTAATGAGGAGAGGGAGGGGTAAACGGAGCACCTTGGGTAATATTTGGAACAGCAGTCCACCAGTTGAGGGAGTCCCGTACGGTTTGAGTAGGGGTTAGGGCCTTCGACTGAGGCATTTGGTTTAGACGGAAACTCTTCAGAAACCAAAGTTGCAGTGGCCTCATGTGGAGTTTCGCTAGGGGGAGGACCGAGGTCGTGGCGGACATGTGCCCGAGGAGGCGCTGAACATCGTATGCCGTTGAGGATGGAGAGTCGCGAACCAAGGTTGCTAGGTTGGACAAGGTTTGGGCTCTGTCCAACGGTAGGAAGGCCCTGCTGGCTACGGCGTCGAGTAAGGCCCCGATGAACTGAACCTTCTGAGATGGTTGAAGGTAGGACTTTTGTAGGTTCACCTGAAGACCGAGTGATGAAAGAAGGTGTAGTGTGAACGCAATGTTCTTGCGCAGAGAGGTTGGGGAATCGGCCACCAGAAGCCAGTCGTCGATATAGGGGAAGATGGTGATCCCCTGAAGGCGGAGGTGGGCTGCGACAACTACCATGGTCTTGGTGAAGACCCTCGGTGCCGTAGAGATTCCGAAGGGGAGGCATCGATATTGATAATGATGTTCTCCTATCGCGAATCGGAGGTACCTCCTGTGAGACGGATGGATGTTGAGGTGGAAGTAGGCATCCTGGAGGTCGATGGTAGCCATCCAGGCGCCTTGTGGAATCAATGGGAGGATAGCCTGTAGGGTCGTCATCTTGAATTTTCGATATCGTATGTAGATATTGAGATCCCGAAGATCCAAGATGGGGCGCAGCCCTCCGTCGCGTTTCGGTACGGTGAAGTACCGAGAGTAGAATCCCATCCGTTCGGAAGTTTTCGGGACAGGCTCTATCGCCCCCTTCTCCAGTAAGGAGTCGACTTCCTGAAGGAGGACGGGGGAGGGAGGGGTGGAACGGAAGGTCGGTAAAGGTGGAAGGTCGAGGAACTCGATAAAATAACCATCGGTCACGATGGATAAAACCCAGGCATCCGAGGTGGTTTTCCATATGGGCAAGAAGGGGCGGAGGCGGGTCCGTTCTGTCGATATTGGGAGAGTGGAGTCAAAGACCCTGTTTGGGTCCATGGTTGGACTTTGGTCTCGACTGTGGGTGTTGCGTGCCCGACCTCGGTTTCGACTGGTATGACGGCTTGCCATGGTTAGGAGATTGACGGGGTCTCCAGGCCATGTCTGGGGACGGTTTTGTAGGGTATGGACGACGGGGGTGTACCTGGACCAGGACCTCTGTCGGTAAGACCGTTGTGGTGCCGAAACTCCCAGTGATTTCGAAGCCTTGATATTCTTATCCAGCTCCTGCAAGGCGGCGTCGGTGGAGGAGTGGAATAAACCATCCCCATCGAAGGGGAGATCTTCGATATAGGACCTGGTGTCCTGGGGGAGAGAGGTGGTGCGTAGCCACGCGTGACGGCGAATCGACACTGCAGATGCCATCGATGTGGAAAAGGCATCCAACGAGTGTTTCGTTGTGTTCAGAAGTTGTTTGGCCACTAGCAGGCCTTCCTTCTGGATTGCTCTAGCCTCGGCCAACTTGTCATCCGGCATGGATGGGAGGAGCGCCGACATTCTTTGCCATAAGGCATATTGATACCTCCCGAAACAGGCCAAATAATTGGAGGATTTTATCCCCAGGGCCGCGGAGGAGTACACCCTACGACCGTAGGCGTCGTTTTTTTGCTCTCCTTGTCGGATGGAGTGGAATTAGAGCTTTTATTCTTCGAGGATGTCGAAACGACCAACGAATTTGGGCGGGGATGGAGGCAGAGGAAGGAAGCTCCTTCTTCTTGAACTCGGTACATGTGGTCTAACCGTTTGGTAGAGACCGGTGCCGATGAAGCGCCGACATTCTTTGCCATAAGGCATATTGATACCTCCCGAAACAGGCCAAATAATTGGAGGATTTTATCCCCAGGGCCGCGGAGGAGTACACCCTACGACCGTAGGCGTCGATTTTTTTGCTCTCCTTGTTGGATGGAGTGGAATTAGAGCTTTTATTCTTCGAGGATGTCGAAACGACCAACGAATTTGGGCGGGGATGGAGGTAGAGGAAGGAAGCTCCTTCTTCTTGAACTCGGTACATGTGGTCTAACCGTTTGGTAGAGACCGGTGCCGATGATGGTTTGGTCCAAGGAGACTGGACTGCTTTCAAAAGGTGTTTGGACATCGGTAAAGCTATCGGTGTAGATGCATCGATCTCGATGATGTCATACACTTCATCAGCTGCAGACGGTTGGGGTTGGATGATCGGTAGGGCGAGAGAGTGTGCCATACGCCTTACCAAGTCCCCGTATGAGGACATGTCCTCCGAAGGAGAGATCGGGCTGCTCCCGGAGATCGGTTGTTGAGGGGGGTTCGACATTGGAAAGTGCGTCCTCCGGATCATCGACATCGGAGTCACCGTTCGAAGAGGCGGAGTCGGAATTTAACTCTTGAGGCCTCGGTAGTGGTGGCTCAGCCATCAGCATTGGTGGAGCAGTGGCAGTGTCGGGATGGGCGGAAGGACGAGGAGACGGTGGAGGTTTCGACACTGTCGCCGAAGCTTGGCGGTGAGGTGAGCGGGAGCGGTATCGACGAGGTTCCCAAGGATCCAGATATCCAGGGACATTCCACGGGAGCGAGGAGAACCAGTATGGCATCTCAGGCTTGTGTTCGATGGAGAATTTCGGAGGTCGATACAGATACGGTGCGTGGTACCTGTCGTAGCGAGGACCATAGGACTCCTGCTCACGACGGTCAGAACGGTATGGAGACCTGGAGTGGTCTCGAGGCCGATGCCAGGAGCGATCGGACTGACCACTAGCCCAGGAGACTGGAGAAGGGGATCGAGACTCCAGAACTTGGACGTTGGAGGCCAGGTCGAGGTCGGCAGGAGGAGGCGACATCGACTGGAGAGGATTACGATGGTGGGGAACTTCCGACATGGGGGGTTCAGACTGACGTGGTGGAGAGTCCAGGATCTGTATCGGAGGCTCCACCATGATGTTCGTCAGCTCCAGTGTCGGATGGGACGGTCGCGGGGTTTGCTGAGGTGCGTCCGCACGGAAAGCAGAGCCCCGAGGAGATTTAACGCCGCTCACACCGTGAGACTTATGCGTGTCTCCCGTCTTGCTTGAGCCCAGGGTCTTCGTCTTATCCTTCTTGGGCTTTTTTACCGGTGTCGACACAGATGAAGTCGTTTTCGACTTAGACTTCTTCGTAGGGGCCCCTCCGGTATCCGAGGAAGATTTCCCTACCTTGGGAGGCTTCAGTGTTGGGGGATCCCTCTGTGTCGACACGGACAACTTCGATGTCGAGACGGCCTGTCTCGACGTAGACGGATCGGATTCCATCTCGGGTGCTGGAGGAGCGAGTGCCGACTCCCACAACGCGACCTTCAGCCTAGCGGCCCTGTTTTTTCTCGTTTGGTTGGAGAAACGGGCGCAGATGGAACAGGAGTCAGGCCGGTGAGCCTCCCCCAAACAAAAAACACAAAGTGAGTGCTCGTCTCTCAAGGCTAGCTTGCTTCCGCAGGAAGAGCACCTTTTAAAGCAGCCCCACTTACGACTTTCCATAAACAATGGAAAGGAGCCCTTCCACCCGGCCGGATGAAGGGCGGTGAGGTGGGGGGGGGGTGGAGGATGGTCCGGAGACCTTGAAAAATCCACCAAAAAAGTGTGGATTGAGAGAAAAATAGTTGAGAGGAACGATCCAAAAGATCGGAGAAGAAAAGATAAAATAAAAATTTGAAGAGAAAGTTGTGAGTTTCGCTGAGGTAAATCGCTCTCAGAGACACCAACGCAAGCTGCTAACAGCGAGGCGGTCAGAAGAGAACTGGCGGGATGTCCGTGCCCCCGCCCCTTGGGCATGCGCGGTGGGGTTCCTGCGCATGCCTGGGGGCGGAGGGCGCGAAAATCCCGTTGTGAGCTTTGTATAGACACCGACCAGGTCAGCGCAGGCGCACTGAATTCCATGGGTGTGATGCACAGAGACCACGAAGAAGATCTAGAAATCAGTATGGACTAAACTGAGATGTTTTCCGCAGGAACAACTCTCCCCTCTCCTACATTTGTATTCCTCCACTGCTTTCGCTTGTTTCCACAGAGGTTTCTGTAGTCTCAGGAGCAAAAACACAGTTTGCCCCCTCTTGTGGAGCAGAAAGGGAATTCTGGGAAACAGGGAAGTCTGATGCTGCGCAGCAAGAGAGGACAAACTACATTTTTGCACCTGGAACTGCAAAAACATCTGCAGAAATGCGTGAAAGAGGCAGAGGAATACAAATGTAGGAGCAGGGACAGCCATTCCTGTGGAAAACATCTGAGGTGCCCTTTGGTTTGCTGAGATCAAGTGCACTGAATCAGAACATCTGAGACTGAAAGAAACAAATGTGTGCCTTTGTACAGGACATGCTTCATTTCTATCATATGCACAGCCTCTAGAATACCATTGGATAGTGCTTAGAGTGTCAGACAAGGGTTTGAGACACCCAGGTTTGAATCCCCATTCTGTCATGGAAACTTATTGGGTGAGCCTGGGCCAGTCACCCTCTCACACCCTAACCTACCTTACAGGGTTGTTGCAAGAATACAATGGAACATGTGAAAATGGTCTTTTAGCTGCTTTTTATTTGTTTTATTTATTTATAATTAGATTTGCATCCCACCCTCCCCGCCATTTGGCAGCCTTTGGGTTCCCACTTAGGAGAAAAGGTTTCCCTTGCTCAAAAGCTAGTCAAATCTGACTCTAGGGGGCAGTGCTTATCATTTCCAAGCCAAAGAGCCAGCACTGTCCAAAGACTTTACATGGTCATGTGGTTAGCATGACTAAACGCTGAAGCACATGGAATGCTGTTACCTTCCCATCAAAGTGGTACCTATTTATCTACTTGCAATTTCTTGCTTTCGAACTGCTGGGTTGGCAGGAGCTGAGGCCAGAGATGAGAGCTCATTCCGTCACATGGCACTAGGGTCTCAAACTGCCGAGCTGCCAATCTTCTGGTCTGCAACTCAACATCTTAACCTCTGAGCCACCATGGCCCCTACTTAGGAGAAAACCAGAATATAAATATCTAAATAAATAAACTGTATTCTTTTACTGCACTTTCACCAGTAGTGCTTTATGGTAAAAGGCTTCATACATTTTGGCTTCATAATTTTGGATCCTACAAAAATGCACACAGATGTCAGGTAGGCCAGTGCTACATCAATGACACAGGAATCAGTTAGGTCCAAATAACCAAGCTAAGGGGCTGATCAAACTGTTTTTGCTGCTCACACAATACCATATTTACAGGGGTACTAAATAAACGTGAAAGAAATTAAAGGAGAGGTAGAAGAGGCAGTTGGTTCTTTTGGTCTATGAATTTGATTGGCATTTGTTTAAGAATGAACTCTTTCCCTTCCATTGAGAATGCTGACTTTTCAGAACTTTCCCCTCCCACCTTCCAGTTGCCCAGTCACTTTACCATCTGATGCATTCTTCATACCACACACTGACATGAGTTTCGGTACTTACAGGAGGGCCTGAAAGAAATAGAAGGGCAGGGGGAAAGTAGTTAACACTGCAGAATTCATTAATGCTATTACAGTCTATACAAACAGCTTTAATAACATCAGAACTTCCTGAACACTTCCTCAGAATTTCATTTTTTGTAGTATGGTGGCTGACAGCATAAACTGCCAAGTCTCTGGTTTAAATCTCACCTTAACAACCAAAAATGAACAGGTCTTCAATACAGACAGAAGAAAAACAGGAAAAAGGGTCAGTGGAAAGGTATATACATATATTGAAGGTAACTGATGAAGAAATACAAAATCTGTTTGCTGAATACCATGTACAGAACCAAAACCATATTAAAACACCATGAGACTCTGAATTATGTACTCATTTTGGACCTTAATTTCCAATAAGATAATGTTCAGTTGCAGGGTATGAATTGCCACAGAAGGCAGCTGAATCCCAGTCTAAGTCCAAAATTTGAATTAGATGTATAGCAGCGCCAGTAATGTCATCAAAACTGAACTGAATCTTCAAAAGTGCAAATTTATCACCTGCAACTGTATCAAATGCAGCTATCTCAGGTCAGACCAGGAAGTAAATAATAGCAATGACCAATATAACAACAGTGGTTCCCAATCTTTTTGGTATGGTGACCCACAAGTCCAAAGTTGCTTGGTATGGTGACTTGTCCAGTGCTGGCCCAAGGTTTTTTGGCGCCATAGACAAACTCTGGCACCCATCAGTTCCAGCATTCCATTTTTTATAGTACTCATCCAGGTGTTTTTGAGAAAACGGTAAACTTCACACAAAGGGTGCAGCTGCCGCCACTAGGAACCCCAAGGGAGTTCATCTCCTCTTCCTCTGCCAGCTGGGCCAGACTAGGACTTTGAGGATGTGCATTCAGAGGGCACTTTGCTGAGGAGATATGCAAAGATGGCAGATGACAGTGAAGAGGTAGGTGACAAGGGTCTTGGTGCAGTATATCTCCCACAGCAGGTAGAGAGCAGTGAGGCACTGCAGGGGGCTGGACAAGCGGTTGGGCAGCTGAAGGAACAGCACCAACAGAGCCCCTCACACATATACACACACACCTCTTTCTGTCCTCCTCTGGTTTTTCCATGGTGTGCTGAACAGCTCCGTTCTGCTCCCCAACCTCCCCTCTCCCTTCTTTCAGCTACTACTGTGAAGCTACTAGTAACTGAATGGCTTTTTTTACCCTTGTTATTGTCACAAAGACAGAGGGGGAGATGATAATGCGAGGAGTTGGCAAGTAAGAGTTGCCATTAGGGAGGGCTGACCTGAGACCCACTTTTGAAGGCATTGTGACCCTACCTTGGGTCCCAACCCACAGACTGGGAAACACTGCTTTACAAGGTTATTCTAAGCATTACTGAAATAATTTATATGCTTTAGCTCCACAAAAGAACCATAAACCGCTAAGTATTTTTATAACGTCCACTATGAACAACATCTATACCACAAAAGACAAGGACATCAGTTAAAACACAGTAATATGAGCGAGCAGTCTGTGAAGCTCACTGTCAAAACTCAGACACTCCCAAAAATACGGTTTCATATGCATTGATGCATCCACCCTGTGCATTGCAGAGGATTTGGGGGTGCATTTTCCAGTGAAACGAAGTTCATGTTAAGCAATGGTGAACCCTAGTGGTTCCTGACACTGCCTTCCCAAGAAGAAAACCTGCAATGCTGTACAAAACTTGGTCTGACCTAGAGTTGCCAGTCCCCAGGTCCTGGCAGGAGTTCCTCCAGTTTTTGGGGCTTCCCAAAAAAACCCACCCCCAAACAGTAACGCTACTGTACGACATTCTCAACACAATGATGTCACCCAGAAGTGACGTTATCATGTCAGGGCACTGTGCAATGACACTCCGGTTTGAGGTCAAAACTCTGTGATTTGAAGCTGATTTATCATAGAGTTTAACAAAAAACCAGAGCATCATTTCTGATATCATGCTTATTGTTATTCTTAGCTTGTTAGTATGCATTCTTATTGCTCACTTCTCATTCCACGTTGAAGTATATAACCCTGTATGTTATGTTGTTAAATGTTGTTAAATTCTGTTCTTTTTCATTGAAAACAATAAATATATTATTTAAAAAAAAAAAAAGAAGAAATTGGCATATGTATGCATAATGGAAATGTCACATGAATAATTTTGTATCACATACTCTGTACTATCACTGGGATATATGTGAAATTGTTAACATTACATTGGCGTTTTGTATCAAAAAAACCAGAGCATCACTGAGCGACATCCCTGGCATGATGATGTCACTTCTGGTTCTAGGTCATGTCACCGTGTCAGAGACATCCCGAAATGCCCCCCAAATCCCCCTGCTGGCACAACAAGGAGACAGACATTCCTGCTCTGGCCTCTTGAACTTTTTCTCAATCTTTACTTTCCTCATTCTAGCAAGCATTTATATTAGCACCCCCTTAAATGTCTGTAGAAACACTATGCTGTCTACTTTCTTCTCACTCATTTTGATTTGAACATGTTCTCACTACTTTTTCTGTCACTGAATTTCTGCTTGTTTAAAATTGAAAATAAGACTCCATACTTTTCTTTGTTTTAAAGACACTTGTGCTGGGAGACAGGCTCAACAAAGCCACAAGAATCACGCAACTTCCTGACCTGTCTGGCTGACAACTTCCTTTTTCAAATGGTGGAGGAAGCTACAAGGGGCTCAGCCATACTGGACTTAATATTAACTAAAAGGGAAGAATTGGTAGACGGGGTGAAGGTGGTAAGGACCTTAGGGGGAAGTGACCATGTCCTCCTTGAATTCCAGTTGCTGTGAGGGATCAAGGAAGTTCATAGCCAGACTCGTAGGTTAGATTTTTGTAGGGCCAACTTCAACGAACTCAGAAGCTTGATGGGAGTCATTCCATGAGGGAGTATGGTGGAAGGGAAAGGAGCGAGTGAAGGGTGGACTCTTCTCAAACATGAGCTTCTGTGAGCTATACCAGCAAGACGGAAACATGGTAAGGGCTCCAAGAAACCAATGTGGATGAACCGAGAGCTCCAGAATAAGCTAAGGAAGAAAAAGGAAATGGAGGGAAATGGAGGGAAGGTCAGACCTCTAGAGAGGAGTATATGAGAGATACTAGGTACTGCAGAACAGCCATCAGACAAACCAAAGCTCAGTATGACTTGGGTCTGGCCAGGGGGGCTTGCTACAATAAGAAAAACTTCTACAGATATGTGAAAAGCAACGCAAGGTAAAAGAGGCAATTGGACCACTTTTGGGAGTAGAAGGAGAAACTCTGGTAGAGGACAGAGAAAAAGCAAACAGGCTTAATGACTTTTTTGCCTGTTTTCTCCCAGAAGAACTCAAGCCCATCAAGAGATGGTATAGGACATGACAGGACACCTGAGTGTCCAGTTGATATTGACAGGCAGGTTGTGGAGAGGCACCTGGCTGCACTGGATGAATACAAATCCCCTGGGCCAGATGGTGTGCACCCAAGAGTGCTCAAAGTACTGTCTAATGAACTTGCAGAGCCTCTGTCCATCATCTTCAAGGCCTCCTGGAAGACTGGGGATGTGCCACAAGATTGGAGAAGAGTGGATGGTGTGGTGATGGGTGGCTTTCGTGTCCCTGCAAGCCACCCAATCCCCCCCTTGTCTCTTTTGGGGCCCCCTGGTGAGGACAGGGCTCCGCCAGACCTCCCAGAGAGAGGACTGGTGCAGGGGGCTCTGCTTTGGCCCCTCCTGCATTTTGCAAAAGTGGGGGGTGGTCATTGCCGCCCTGAAGCAGGAGCGTTGGGAGGTGTGTAGCATGGTCTCTATGTCTGCAACTAGCTGCAGCCTTCCATTTTAAACTATTCGAGCTTGGATTACAATATTTACAGCAACCCCTGAAGAAAAACAACTAGTCTTGAATCTTGATAATATTGTGAGTTCGTGAGTACTCTTGTTTTCAAATTTAACAGAAGAGACAACCTCTTATAAATTTACCCCGAATCGTGGCGCCCAAAGACGGAGCTGATTGGTGGCCAGAGGAGGAACAGGGGTAATATTCTTATGAACGTTGTTGTTGTTTTTTTTCTTTTTGTTGCAGGGTTAAAAAGAACTGTGTAGGAAAGGACTTACAAACATATATGGTATCTTGGAGCTATTTAAATTGAAGCCAACTGAGTAAATAAAATGGCGTCGGTAGAGGGATCAGAGGAAGAGGAGAGTGATGACAATACGTAAGTGTGAGATTTAACCATGGAACAATTTTTGAAGCTGCTGAGAGAGGAACTACAAAAAGGTGTTGAGGCAGCCTGTGCTAATATATTTGTAAAATTGCAGAATATACAATCAGTGACGGAAAAGGATGAGGAATTGGTGCAGGAAACACAGAGCAATTTGGAACAACAGGCTTGTCATGTTAAGGAGTCATCTGTTGATATTCGGCCGGCATTAATTATAGGTGGGGAAAAGAAAATAATGAGGAAGTTCTATGCAAAGACAGAGCTAAAAAAAAAAGAGATTGTTAAGTTTGCGTAGAGAAGGAGGAAAACAGGGGAAAAGAGACCAAAACGACATGCCTGGAAAGTTAAGACTGAAAAGAAAATATGGGGCACAGAGAAACTGAAATATAGAAAAGGGAATGTAGAAGTAAAGTGAGAAGTAAAGAGAGAAGACTTGTGGATTCATTGAGGCTGAAAAGCAGGTTACAAATTCACATGAAAAAAACTAAGATATATAAAAGATGGGGTGTTATTTTTGTTGATGAGGGCTTAATTGGAAAAAAGAAATCTTGGTTCCTGCTTTAATGTTGATATTGAAGAGTATCTATTAAGGGATTTGTTATTTCCCCTTCTGTCTTGTCTTCTTTTTCCTTCTCTCTTTCTCTTGTTATGTTTTTAGTTATTTCACTTTTTGTTTATAAAATTGATGCTGTAAAAGTGATAATTATAGGGGTAGGTGCTGTATAGCACGTGGAATTATGTAGTAATAACAATGAAAGAGGACTAATTAGGGCTAAGCAATGGTAGAAATAAACAGGGAAGAAAGCCCTTCTGTCCATACGTTGAGATATATTTATCTTAATGAGTATGATAGGGTAATAGGCTTCTAGATCTAGTGAAAACTTGTTTTTGGTTTTGTTTTGGGGGTTTGTAAGTTTATAAGTTTTTATTTACATATATTATTTCAAAATGATGATATAGTTTCCAGGGAAGTATATTGAAAAGCAAGAAGGAGTTGGAAATGTTTATTTTGGTAGATGTAATTTGCTGTGGGGAAAGTGAGTATAGAAGTCTGGTTATAAGGGAGCATTTATCAATGAAATGGAAAATAAAGCTACAGGAAACATATGGATTGGGACAATGAAGAATAATAGAAAAGGATAAATATGGTTACTTGGATTAGTTAGTATATGAATAGCTGAGAGAACCTTATCAAAATACAATAATGTTTATTGTGAAAGGATAATTTGAAAATAAGTGGGTAGTTAAATCTTAAATGGTGTAGTAGAAATATGTTACTAGTTGGGAAATGATAGAATTGTATTTCAAGATGTAGTGGTGTTGCTGTTAAGTAGAAAATAGTGTATGTATATGTTTGTTTGTCTTTGTGTGTTTTTGTTTCTGGGTTGTGTGGTGTGTGTATATTTGTAAAAACCAATAAATATATTGAATAAAAAAAAGATTGGAGAAGAGCAAATGTTATCCCAATCTTTAAGAAATGAAAGAAGGATGACCCGGGAAACTACAGGCTGGTCAGTCTGACTTCTGTTGCTGGGAAGATATTAGAACAGATTTTAAAGGGATTGATCTGTAAGCATCTGAAGGACGACTTAGCGATCCGGGGAAGTCAGCATGGTTTTGTCCCCAACAGATCTTGTCAGACCAACCTGATTTCCTTCTTTGATTGTGTGATGAGCTTACGGGATCATGGGAACTCTGTTGATGTGATTTACCTGGATTTCAGTAAAGCTTTTGATAAGATTCCCCATGACATTCTGATGGGCAAACTGGAAGACTGTGGACTGGACTATAGGACAGTTCGGTGGATAGAGAACTGGGTAGAGGACCGCACCCAAAAAGTGGTTGTTAATGGTGTTTCATCAGATTGGAGGGAGGTGTCCAGTGGGGTGCCACAGGGTTTGGTTTGGGGCCTGGTAATTTTCAATATGTTTATCAATGATCTGGATGAAGGGGTAGAAGGGCTACTCATTAAATCTGTTGATGATACCAAATTGGGAGGAGTAGCAAACACCCAAGAAGATAGAGTTAAAATTCCAACAAGATCTGAATACTCTGGAGAAGTGGGCAGTTGCAAACGGGATGCAATTCAACAAAGATAAATGCACAGTCTTACATCTGGGCCACAAAAAGGTCAAGCACAAATACTGGATGGGGGTATGTTTCTAGGGAGCAGTGTATGCAAAAGAGGTCTTGGGTAAGAGTAAACTGTAAACTAATTATGAGCAGTCAGTGTAATGCGGTGGCAAAAAAGGCAAATTCAGTCTTGGGTTGTATTAAAAGAGCTACAGCATCGAAATCGCAGGAGGTCATAGCCCCTCTGTATAATGCCTTGGTCAGGCCGCACCTGGATGACTCTGTGCAGTTCTGGAGGCCTCACTTCAAAAAGGATGTGGGCAAAATCGAAAGGGTGCAGAAGAGAGTGACGAGGATGATCAGGGGTCTGGAGACTGAGCCCTACGAGGAAAGGCTAAGGGCCTTGGAAATGTTTAGTTTGGAGAAGAGGATATTGAGGGGGGACATGACTGCTCTCTTTAGATATTTGAAAGGCTGTCATTTGGAGGAGGGTAAGGAGCTGTTTCAGTTGGCAGCAGAGGATAGGACCCTAAGCAACGGGTTTAAATTACATGCAGAAAGGTATCAGCTGGATATTAGGAAAAACTTTTTCATGGTCAGAGTGGTTCAAAGGTGGAATCAGCTGCCTAGGGAAGTGGTTACCTCCCCTTCACTGAAAGCTTTCAAGAAGAGGCTGGATGAATATTTGTCAGAGATGCTTTAAGCTGGTCCAGCATTGGGCAAGGGGTTGGACTAGATGGTTTGTGTGGTCCCTTCCAACTCTATGATTCTATGATTCATTACGTATTTGCTAAGGCCATGTTGCCCTGACCTGAATGGTCCAAGCGAACCTGATCTTGTCAGCTCTCTGAAGCTAAGGAGGGTTGGTTCTGGTTAGTACTTGGATGGGAGACCACCAAGGAAGTCCAGGGATACAATGCAGAGGCAGGTAATGGCAAACCACTTCTGAATGTCTCTTGCCTTGAAAACCTTATGGTATCACCATGTCAGCTGTGATTTGATGGCACTTTCAACCACCACCAAGGTCATGTTAAAGCAAGTGATGCAGATGATGCGTTAGTCTCCACCAAATAACTTTAAACTTAATCAGGACAGTATGATCAATCAAGAGTTACTAACATCTGCCTGTGTTTTTCTTCTCATTCTGTGAAATCATCTACATTTGCTTTCCAAAGCTGGGATCTAACTACAAAAGACACTAAAAGATATAGTTCCCTACGGACCAGTAATGACAGATCACTGATATAGGAGTTTCACACCTATAGACACAGTGCTGGGTCTAACAGGTTCTTCTTTGGCACAGTCAGCATCTGCAAGGCTTCAGGTCCAACCTGTACCTACATGGAATAAAAACTCTCACCAAACTTAGGCTCTCCAGTCTCTGTAGAACGAGATAAGCTGAACCTTGTAACCCCTAAACTGCACAGATGCCTTTGATGGGGCTGGACTTGGCAAAACTGGGTATACTAAGGTAGCAGCTACCCTAGCCTACAAGTATGAAACCAAGTTTGCTTCAGTTGCTGAATTTCCATAAATAGATGAAGGCAGAACTATGCTTTTCCCAATCTGTCCCCTCTACCCCTCCATAACACACAGCACAATTTATCTCGTGCTTCAATGCCCTTATTCTATGCATATTCCTGCCCCACATCATTGGCTGCTATTGGTGAGGGGGCACAAGACAAATACAGTATAAAAAGGCAGGACACAGAGGAAGTTGTACTACCCATTACAAAGGGGAAATTCAGCATGGGACTGCTGTTCTGGGTGGTAGTCTTGTGTTATTCATAACAGATACTTCTGCCCTAAGATTATACCCAAAGGCAAGTTTACTGTTGCACTCACCACTCTGGATTCTTTCAATGAACTGCCATTTTCCTAAAAATTTCCCTCTCACCACCAAATCCAGAGACAACACAGTGTGCTTTCGTTCCAAGCAGATGGATGTTATTTTAAGAGCATACTGTAACCTTTGTGGAAAGATTTTCTTTCTTTGTTGTTTAAACAAAGTAATACCATATATTGTGATGTCATTAAACCATTACAGTAGCTGTTAAGTGACATCATGTGGGAATTTTGGGCTGCCATTCAGAAACCTCATCTACTCTTCAGGGACTGCTTGACACCTTGGAAGTGGATGCGATCACATTGCAGCAAAGCATGCCAGACCTCTGTCATCAGCTGAAGCAGCAACATGATCTATCTGCCAGCAAATTGCATTGCACAACACAGCTTACACAACACAATACAACAATGTACCTTGCTGGGATGTGTAGATCTCAGTCAAAGCACATTTTCTTTCTCTGACTGCGTATATAACACTGGGAGCCACAGTTTGTGTATTGTCTCGGAGTACAATCCATTCTACAGTTGTTATCCCTGACCTCCCAGAAACTACTTCAGTTGACTAATAAAGAGTAGTAGTAGATAGAGAAGTGAGCAGGGCCAATTAGCTGGGTCAAGTATATTTTAGTTCAGATTCCCATTCAGTCACAAAGCTCACAGATTGGCCTTGGCCTATTTCTCAATCTAACCAAAACCAATATTGTTGTTTGCTATAATAGGATAACTCCAATATGGCAGAGTGAACTCCTTGCAGGAAGGATGGGCTATATGTCTGATTAATAAATAAATGCAGTGGAGAATACTATCCATTTTTCACCTTATTACATGCATACTATTCACATACCCATTGTATCCAGCCATTGTACATTCACCAACCTGTCCTTCACATAAAGAATGAGAGCATTGCATGAGATAACAACACCCCTGTCCCCAGTTCAGCAAGGGAAGTTGGTATATGCAGCTGATGTAGACATCTGCTGCAATGCTCATCCTCTTTGCACTAAACTTGATACACATTGTACAAACAGGGATATGCATTCTGTACAAAATCACAAGTCCCATGCAAGAAAGGCTGTTACCACTAGAACGGGAATTCCATCTGAATCTCCCTCATTACTTATACGCCATTTCCTAATCTACACCTTCACTCTGAATCATATAGCTATCTAGAATGTAGTGGTTTAATTAAAAGTAAAGAGCATTTTTCTGCAGAAATGCTGGCATGATTTTTAATGAATAGATTTGTGCAGAGAATCACAGTGAATAATGGACATTCACAGTGCTGAAGTAGGTAAGCAGTTGATGAGGATCAACATTTTTCAGTGCAATGGTGCACCACTGAATTGGCTGGATATACAAGGATGTGCATGTCCACCTGAGGCTACTAGCCAATGTTCGCAGTAGCGAACATATATTGTTTATGTAAAAAAACCCCCACAGAATGACAAAGGTTATAAAGCAATTTGTACACAACAAGTACAGTCACGATGATGTTAATTATTAGTAAGCATACTGCAGAATGAGTTCTCTATTTAATACAAGACAGTGGAGGAGAGGAGGAGGCAGTTATATGTGAGGGCTGAGATGGTCTCTTGGCTTTGCAAGCAATTCCTCTTATCAGAGACAGATGTTACATGTCCACGCCCATCAGGAAAGGTTAGCTGTGAGGTTTGAAAAAGGGAATCTACTACCTAATGAGGTAGGTGAACTTGAGCACAGCCATAATTCTGGCATTACATGGATTTTTAAAAAACAAAACAAAACAAACCCTGTTTTGTCTACAGCCTCAGCACACCTCACAGCCTTATAGTGCTCCTTTGGAAAAGATCCTAGGCTTTCAAGTAGTCCTTTAACATTGCCTCTCCAGGAAAAACACCCTCAGCTTTTGTACTGAGAATGCTATCAATTAAAACAGGCAGATTTTTTTAATGCAGCAAAAGAAAATATTTGGATCTAACAGTTATTGCTAGATAGTTATTGTATCTTAAGGTTTCCACATGACACAACTGACACATATTTCTGCCATGTCAAAACCTGATGCAGAAAGGTCACTTGCTGCTTTCACGTAAATACATTCACAGATTAGTTCAGTATGAGAAGAAGCAGCATTGTCATTCATTTGCTCAGGCAAATAAAACAGCAAACAGACAGATTTTATTGCTCAGACCGAAAGCAAACAAATTTATACAGACAATATACAATTTAAACCAGAATGCGCAACAGAGGATCTGTGGTTCTCACCCAGTCCCCAAAACAATTTCATCTGATAAGAAATGTTGCTCATTGTTTCACCTGTAAGGAAAACAGCAGTGAGATTTCACTAGTGCTAATGCCAGTGCTAGTCCACCTTGAGGGGTCTTTGGGGAATGACATGGTGGGATCTCACCCAGAGGATGCAGCCTGCCACACTGCATCACCTCTCAAAGGGCTTGACATGGCTGAGAGAAGGGCCCATTGCAGCACCCTCTAACACACGCGCCTGTGCCCCTGCCAACTCTACCCCACAGCTCCAGGGTCAATAAACACTGCTAACACAAGAGGAAAACACCTCAGCTTTCCTCTCTCTGGACTGTGTAAATGAGGATCCAGATTCCTCTGACTCAATAGGGTGTACCAAGTAGCAGATACCCAGAACAGCCATAGGCGAGACGCACCCAGATGCCCTGGGTTCCTCCTCTCCAATACCACTCTCCAGGCAGAAGTCGGGGAACAGGACTTTACCGAGGGATAGAAAATGGGAATCAATTACACATTACCTTTAAAAAGTCCCCAGGGGATTTGAAACTTAAACACTTGACACAAGGAGAAAAATTCCAAGGTTGCCCCATTACAAAGAGACATCAACACCCCACCCCAAATGTAACACTAATATATCTAGCTGACTTTCCTCTAACCTAGCTGCCATCCATTAGTATGCTGTGTCACCTTCCTCTCTCTCCCAAGGACTGGAAACTGTAGCCACACCTGGTTCCTCCAATCAAGCCTTCAGCAACTGATTGGGGGGGGAATGGTTTTCCCCAACTGTCATCAGTGTCCCCTGGCAACAGAATCTTCATTGTTGGTCATGACAGTAATCCATTCCCCAGTCTTCTCACCAATTCTGCCCCAGCACTGATAAAGAATTCATGAAGAGATCAAATTGTACCAGCTACAGACTAATGTTTTGCAACATTGCCCCTAACAAAATATGTATTCATTTACTTCATTTATACTTTGCTTTTCTCCCCAATGGAGACCACAAGTGGCTTATGTCATTCTCTGTTCCTTCATTTTAACCTTCAACAATCCTGTGAGCTAAGGGGCTCAGAATGTATGACTGGCCCTAGGTCATCTAGAAAGCTTCAATGGCAGGATGGGGATTTGAACGTTGGCTTCCCATTGGGAAGCACCCAGTGAAATTGTTGGGATATAGGCTCAGGACATAAAAAAGAAAATATTTCTTTACTTAACAAGTAATTAAATCGTGGAATTGACTGCCTGTGGAAGTAGTAATGGCCACATATAGATAGCTTTAAAAGGGGGTGGGGTTAGACAAATTCATGGAGAAGAGATCCATCAATGGCTACAAGCTATGGTGACTGAAGGGAGTCTCCATGGGAGGAGGAGAAGGAGGAGGAGGAGGAGGAGTCTCAGAGAAGCTTACAATTGCTTTCCCTTCCTCTCCTCACAACAGATACCCTATGAATTAGGTGGGGCAGAGAGCTCTGAGAAAACTGTGACTGACCCAAGGTAAGGTTGCCAGGTCATGCTGGGGGGGAGGAGCGTTTGGGAGTGGGGAGGAAGTGATGTAGACACGTCAGGGATGGGGATCAATGCTCTGGTTTTGGGGCAAAACTCTACTGTAGAATTCACTTCAAATCATAGACCTTTGCCCCAAAACCAGAGCGTCACCCCTGACATCCCCACTTCTAGTTTTCATAGGCTCATTGGGATGGTTTCCGGGTTCCTGCCAGTAAGAGGGTGTGATTTGGGGGGGGGGAAGCTCCCAAAAACAGGAGACCCCCATTCATACCCTAGCCCAAGGTCACCCAGATGGCTCCATGTGGAGGAGCGGGGAATCAAACCCGGTTCTCAAGATTAGAGTCTGTCGCTTTTAACCACCACACCACGTTGGCAGCAAACCTCTGAATACCAGTGCTAGGAGGCAGCAAGCAAGGGCAGGCCTCAGCCTCTATGCCTTGTATATTGGCCCTCCAGAACAACTGTTGGCTGCTGCATGAAACAGTATGCTGGACTAGATGGACCGCTGATCTGATCCAGCAGGGTTTTATGTCAAGCTCGGGCCTCACTTCTCACAGAATGTTGTTTAGCCAAACTCATGCTCTGTTGCATTAAGGGTTAACTACTTTCTCAGTCATGCTTATTTCACTATTTTTGTCTACAGGTATTCCAGGTTTCACTGCTGATTATCTGCTAGGAAAGGGGGGAATGGGTGTGTGTGTGAATGTCTGCTTAATCTGAGTAACTGCTAGGTAGACAAAGCCTTTGCTGTTTAGCCTGCGATGTTGGCACAGATGAAAGTGGGAAATATTTTTTTCCTCAGTGGGTGCGAGAAGGACAACCGATGATGTGGTAGCTACAGAGGGGGATTATTTTTGTTCAGGCCAATGTTCAAACTTTCCTGAGATAAATCTGTTTGGTTCTGTCTGGTGCAGACACATCCCTTAAGCCATCAACTCTATGGGTTAACTTTTCATTTCACTGGGAGAAATTCTGTCTAGAAAGCTAGTTGTGTTAGCTCAATGATAACAGAACAATAAAGTCTGGAACAAAGCTGGCAAGAGGCTTATGCCCCAATACATTTGTTAATCTTTAAAACTGCATAGGATTGTTTGTTGACTTTGTTGATACTAATTTCTATATTTTTCTTTCCAGACTTAGGGGGATCAGTCCATTTTTCACAAGATATTTACTTTGTTCCTTGGATGCTCATGTCTTTTTAAGTGCCATGTGGAAATCAGCAATGTGTGCAGTTGGAGAATTCATGTACTGAAATATTTGATTAACTGTGTGAAAATATCTGGGGCTTAAGCTGACAGACTTGTTTCATCAGATTCCTGCGCTTTCTTCAAAATGTCTACGGATATTGCTGGTGGAAAGTGGATTTGGATACCTTTTTGTGGTTTCCTTTCAAGGAGGGGAAATGGGATACTCAATACAACTGTCAAAGCCTTAAGAGCTTTCCATATATTCTACGCTCTTTATTAAAGGCAAGAGGCCACAAACTATGGCTCAATCATAACAGGTAAGAGCTCATAAAGAACTTGCCCCTTAGGCTAGATAAAGCAGCAAACTTGGTAAAGATAAAACCAGTTGGCTGGATCCGATGAACAATGAACAGGAGTTCACAGAATAGATGTCTCCCTCTC
Organism: Gekko gecko; assembly: GCA_029375565.1. Lineage (NCBI taxonomy): Eukaryota > Metazoa > Chordata > Lepidosauria > Squamata > Gekkonidae > Gekko > Gekko gecko. The sequence goes on along the minus strand of JAPDNY010000008.1, from coordinate 29,327,419 downwards.
CCCCTTTGCATTGCAGCCTCCTGTGCCCCTCCCTCCAAACTACTCTGGAGGACCCTCAGGAACAGGGAGGCATGGGGGGTGCAGCTTAAGGGGAAATTTGCAGATATCAGTCCTTCCCTTCTTGAGTGAACTGTTTCATGAACTGAGTGCATCAGCTAAAAGTATGGAGAGGATTACTACCAATTCTCCCTTCTTGTTATAGCCCTGCATGTCATATATTGCCATGTTCCTGGGGATCTCCTGACCTTCTGGAACACTGTTAGGTTGCAGGAATCAGCAGGGCCAAAGCAAAGAAATCTGTTCTATTCCTACCACTACTGAGCTCTGAGCACTGTTATACAGGGGAGGGCAGCTTATAAATTGAATGAATTAATAAAATAAATAAATTCATGGTTCATAGGATCCAACATAATAATCTCAAGTATTTGAACTGGTTGTCAATTACAATTTCCCTAAGTAAATTAGGAACGCTAAACATCTAAACAATTGATGACAACATATATTAAAATTGCTGCCACATTGCCCTGACCTGGATAGCCCAGGCAAACCCAATCTCATCAGATTTTGGAAGCTAAGGAGGGCCAACCCTGGCAAGTATTTGGATAGGAGACATCCAAAGAATACCACAGCTGGGAGGCCAGAGGCAGGCTATCAAGCCACTTCTCTGAACGTCCTCTGTGCCTCAGTAGGAGTTGCCAGAGGTCACCATGACTTCCAGGCATGGGCGCACATGCACATACACACAAATGCAAAAAAAAAAATGCTGTCATATCTTCCCAAAAATAATAGTGTTTTCTATTGTGTGATATTTTAAAAATAAGTGCTTAAATACTTATTTTGTCCACTGCTTGAATTGCACCGTCCTTCAATGGAATTTTGACATCATGTATCAGGATGTGAGGTCATCCTATGTGCTGCATGTCATCTTACAAATTGCACTGTGGTGCCAGCTTGATTTCTTTTTATGCACTAAGTTGCCCTGAACTTGATTGAAGGATAGGGTATACTTTTAAAATAAATGGTTTTTGAATTACTGAAACAGGGAGATGATATCATGCACTGTAGTATAATTGTAGTCTGCTTGCTACATGATACCACATTGGCAGTATAGATGTTAACCATGCCATGGAGGCAGAAATAGCTGCGGCCAAAAGGCACAATAGCCAATATGAAAACAAACATTGGTTTCTTGGTAAAATCGGTAAGGCAAGCCAAAAATTATGAAAGCCCAAATTCTGAAGCAGAAATCTACCATGATATTTCATTCCAGTTTCTAGGCATACTTCTATGACATTCTGTCTTTGGTAGAACCCCAAGTATGTCAAAAATCCATGCATTCTGAGATGGTCACTCTGTACCTAGGAGTCATGATGTACCTATTATTCTATAGTATGATTTCATAACTATGAGGCAGGTCCTCTAAGGTACATGGAACTGATGTATGGGCTTGAATGGAGAGAAATGGTCCTTGAGGTATATGGACCCCAGATTGTTAAGGGCTCTAAAACACTCTGAAGTGGACTCAGAAAACAATAGGTAGCCAATGTAATGGTCACAAATCATGATTACCATCATTATTACCATCTAATTTGAAACATATGAGTCAAGAGAACAGTCTTTTATTTATACATCTGGGAGCACGATCCTTTCCCTGTGTGTCCCATCAACTGTGCATGTGAGTAGGTATCTCTTTAGTAAAATGGGTGCTGCTGGCACTAAGGGGATATGGAATTTTCCCAGCTGGCCCAGGTCCCAAGTCATTAGACCTCTACAAGGAGTTTAATTCTCCAACCTTGCTCCTCTACCCCGGACACAAATAAGAACCTTTCACTACTTACAGTCACTAGAAGCTTGCAGACATGCCAATTTAATTGCTAGAGATACTAAATCTTCTCTTTTTTGGCTCTTTATAGACTTTCTTCAAAATAAGAACACTTGACTTTTCCTGGTCATATTCTTTGAAACTTGGTATGTGTAGGTCTATTTTGTTGGTTTAAAACATTTATAAACATTTCTCCCAGGAATCTTGAATCTAGGCAGGTAACAACAATAAAACCAAAACCATCATTAATAAATTAAAAATAACCATTAAATAGCCAGCAATAACACATTTTAAAGAAGCCAAACTGTTGCTCTTTAAAGCCAGAGTGTTAAAGGATGCTCATCCAAAAGCCTTTTTGAAAAGTTAATTCTTGCACCCCCACAAATGTGTAGCATTGTTTGAATTCTCAAAAACCACTAAAACAGAAGTATCAAACTCATTTGTTTTGATGGCCGAATCTGACATAAATGTCATTTTGTTGGGTCAGGCCAAGGCCATGTGTGTCATGAGCTCTGAGTTGGTGTATCCTCACTGCAAGATCCCATAGGTGGGCTGAGGGGTGCAAATGAAAACCCATATGGGCAGACTGGAGGGCCAGTGGTGCAGCACTGGGCAGACGCTCCCACACAGCTTGACTGCTACAGATGAGGTTGCTTTGCCACACTGAAGCCACAACTGGGGTGGCTCCACTCCCCCATGAACAGTCTCCTGTATCCTCCCTTGCACTAGTTTCTCACGGGCCGCATAACAGCCCTGGATGGGCCGGTTCCAGCGCCGGGCCTTATGTCTGACACCCCTGCACTAGAAGGCATTGCTCTATTGAGCAGAGCAGCTGCATGAGCTGATAGTGAGAGAGGCATGATGGGGCCCCAGATCATGAAGATTTTTAAAAGTAGGTTCCAGCACTTTGAACTGGACTTGGTAACCAACAGGCAGCAAATGTAAAGGTAGTAAAATAGCTATAATGTGATCTCTGTGGCCAGCCCTCAACAAGTGGTTGCCAGATTTTGCACAAACTGCATTTTCTGAATCTTCTTCAAGTTCATCCTCACATAAAGTATGTTACAACAGTAGGGTCTTGAGTTTACTGTTGTGAATTTCAGAGTGGCAAGATCTGCAGTTTCCAGGTTGGGGGGAAGCCTGCCAGTAGACAAATATAGTTGGTAAAAAGCAGTCTTGCTGAGCACTTGGGTGCTCAGCTTGCATCCTCTTACTTGCATGTTGCTTGCATCCTTTTGTCTCCACAGTAAAAGGGCTAGGGACATACTTTTTAAAAGTGAAATGCTGCTTGGAAGATCAATGATGTGGCCAAGGCCCTGCACGTTATGGCCTTCAGATCAACCCTTCTTGTGAATATTTGCTAATACTTCAATATGTTTGTTTGAAATACAGTCAAGAAACTTCAGGGCTACAATTTAGATTTTCTTAAATTTTTCAGTATTGGACATGGACATCGGGTCACCTATCTCATCAAACATAAAATCATTTTTCCAACACATGATTAAATGTGTAACCTTTCATTGGCCTCAGTTAGAAATGTCAAATTGAATTTTTATCCTCTTGAACCATAATGAACCAATGCTCCAAAACTCATGACTGTTAGTCCAGGGGCTACTTAACTATAATAGACTGATTAAAAAGGCCGATGAATTTATGATGACCTGTGTGGAAAAGGTCAAAGATCAAGTTACCTTCTTCTCTCCCAGAGCTGATGGACCATGGAAAATACATTCAGCAGACTTCAATATTGCATCTCAATAGGGACATGGAAATTAATTACATCCGTCAGTCAGTCACCCCCTTACAACATCTGTATTTCATTACTGCTCTTAGAACTGGAGGTGAACCACAATTGGAAAGCTTTAAATCAGAAACCTTTGGAATTGGCAGAAAGACTGGATCAGATTCATTCGTGAGTTTAAGCTTACTTGTGCTGTTCTCAGTTCTTATTCACAATCTGAGCAAGACAGAGAAAGAACACTTCATTTTATCATTACCGATTGGATGCAGCTGAAATATTATGGGAACTATTCTTTTGACAATTTGGCTCCCAGTGATGGAAAAATGTAAAAGGTGAGTCATCCTCATTAAATTTCCAACATTTTGGCTAACATTTAATAAGGACATGCTATATGATTTTGGCACCTCACAATCTGAACTTAAATTGAAGCTAGAAAATTCCAGTTCATCCAGCCGTTGCTACAAACAAACTCATTAGTCAGTATGGAGAGATCACATTCCTGAACCATATTATGGGGGGGAAATTAAATAATCACAGTTACCAGTAGGCCGCTTCTTATGGAATGGTCCACAAATGCAACATCAAATAATGTGTGAATGCGATCTCTACAGTTATAAGAACTTCGTGTTATGGTACTGTTGTATAGTGGGTTAGACGCATAATGAAACCACGGACAACGATGTAGTGATCAGCATGGTTCGCTATTATACAACGCGAGACAAAACAACCTGGCCAGGTGGCCAACTATATACATGCGAAGAGGAACGCCCCCTGGTGCCATTGGCGGGTTTGAATTCCCGCAGCCGTTCCCATTGGTTCCCCTACGCTGGAGCCAGGCGCCCCAGTCCCATTGTTCTGTGGGACTCAAGCTCAGGCTCCTTCGCTGACAGCCTGAAGTCGTCTGCGGACACAACAGGTACATTACTTCAAAGACCCAAACTAGATGCTATAGGAACGCATGGCCACAGCCACCACCAACCCACAATTTATTCCCAATAATATTTAGTTAAAGAAGATAACCTGGAATGGTGACATTATGCTCAAAATTTCTGCAGCCCCTTTTCACTTAATGAAAATGATGTCATGCCTCTCTAGGTATCACCAAAAACTCTAGGTAGAAATTTAATATAGAGTTTTTCTATAATTCTAGAGAGGGCTGATGTCACTTCTGGGTTTTCCTTGGAAGTGGTATCATGACATCAACCCGAGGGGCATTTTATTTCCCTACTGCCGTTCCAAGCAGGGGGATGGCAACCCTATGCTGTATATATATTATTTCCCACAACATTTCAATTTTTTTTCAGAATTTTTTTTCTATCGCTTCAAAATTTCTGGAAATTTCACATCTCTACCTGTAACCAAATGCCCTTGATTTCCCCAAAATACTAATTGTCTAAAACTAAATTCCCTAACACATATACATATAAATTTTTATCATTCTCTGGAACTGAACCCAGCAATACTATTACATCCTGAATTACACAGTAAATTCAGTAGTGCCTGAGGCTATGTACTCATTAGGATGTTCAGATCAAAGGCAGTTTTGAAGTGCATCTTCTTTGTACACCCCTATAAAATTAATGGTAATGCAGAAGGGAAGTACCATCGCCATTCAGTATAAGATATCTCAAAGTGACAGGAGAGCAGCAGAATATAAGTCTACCTGCAGTAAGGTTGGCTTATTATAACCACTGAGGCTGGGCTTTATAAGCAGGGCATTAAATATAAAAGAGGGAAATACAAGCATGGCTTTTCATATTTTGCATACACAAACACACACACTTTTATTCAGACAGCCTCACGGACACATGGAACTCCAGGTTTCATTATTCAGTTAAAATGTTGGAGACATTTTTGTATGTACAATAGGCTTGTGAGTTTTCAAAAAATCTGCAAAAATAAATGCTAGAAACTTTTTTTTAAATAGGGAGATGGGGAGCTTTTGGGACAGACCTTTAGAAATGTGCAACATGGGATAAAATTGGGAGAGTATGATCACTCTTATGCTTGTTGGGTGCCTAGAGAATGCAAGGGTTGTTCACAACATGCACTATTAAAAAGGGATATGTGTTCAAATATATCCCATCTAATTCTAAGATAATTAAATCTCACATGATGAATATTTGTTTTACATGCAGATGCTTGTGAAGTATTAGGTAGCTGTCAGAAAATTTCTCCCACATTGTAGGGCTTATACAAATGGTTATGGAAATGCGACCTTCACTTGAATGAAAGTACACTGCTAATAGATGTTTGGAAAACTATCTTCCACATGCTATGTTATACAAAACGAAGACATGCTACAATCCCACATTGCACCACACTGGTATGGGATAATAAAACCTCTTTTATTGCCATTCCTTACACTTACCAGCGAAGAACTTACAAACAAAACTGTCTAATGATAACCCTGGTGGGGGAAATCCATCCCCTTCATGGGCCCCAAAGTCAACCATGGCAGGCTTGAGAGATACAATTACTTTCTGATACTCAGGCATATGTTAATTGATAACAGGATAGCTGTATGGCAAGTCACTTAGTTTTGAAATGATAATTAAAATGTCAATAAGCCTAAACTTGACCTTAACCCAGGAGTGGAGGGAAGGAATATTACTTTTTGCTATCTTGGTGTAACTCTTAGAACAGAGACAGATTTTCAAATGTTTCGCTAAAAGTATGTAGGATATTCAGATTCAGTTACGGCTGCCAACCTCCAGGTGAGGCCAGGTATTTCCCCAGAACTACAACTGATTTCCAGACCAGACTACACAGATTCCCCTAGGGAAAATGGCTCTCTCCCCTCCACAACCTCTGCCCCCAAATCTTCAGGAATTTCCAAACCTGTAGTTGGCAACCCTAGACAAGGTAGTTTGGTTTAATAATATTAAGAGGACTGGCATCATTTCATCTGTTTGTTTATATATTAAGAGAAGGAGAAAGTGCTGCCTATTGTCATAATAATACCTACAAGGGGCTCAGGGTCACTAACTAGGGTTGCTAGAGAAATATATAGGAAGGGAAGGGCTTTCTTCTAACCAGTCTCATTTCCTCTCCACCCAAGATGACTTATATCTCCCATAACCACTCATCAGCATAACTGATTTTAGCATAGCCATAATTCCAACCTCAAACAACTAATTTGCTGTGTCCTGGAGCTTCTCTCTCCCACCTAAAATGCAGGCCAAAATGGCTACTAGTGTCTTCTAAACATCCATAATTACAGGAAGGATATTTTTATTCTTGGTATTTTCATTTTGAGCTGAAGAACTTCTACTTTCCAGCACTCAGGGTGGAAAAATACAGCAGCAGGCCATTATTTTATCAAGATCGCCTTAAGATGCCTGTCATTTGATTCCTATGACTCTTTTACAGTGTAATCCTAAACAGGGTTACACTTGTCTAACATCTGGCTTAGAAAGTAGGGTTGTCAGCCCTAGCCAGTGCCTCAGTGAGAGCATTTGGGAAGTGGGGACACAAGCTATTTGGTGTCACACCAAAATGCAACGTCACTTCCAGTGTAAAACAATAGAAATTTTGGAGCACTGTGCTTACTTGATAACATTACTTTCAGTTTCATGCCAGAAGTGATGTCACTCATTGGCTATATGCTAACACACACACCCTTTCCCTCCCCACCATGTCAAGTGACAGCAGGGTAGAAAAGTGTAGCTCTGTTCAGGATTGCACTGTTAATATACTAACCACGCAGGTGACTCTCTTTCGTGTGGTGGAGAAGATCTTGTGCCCCTCCCTCCTTTTTTTACATAGTGTAACATGTGAAGGGGACAGACCACATGGAGGTCTGAGTGGTAGAGGTGGGAGATCACCCTAATATGGCTTACAGTGCAATCCTAAGCATAGTTATGCTCTAATTACATATAGAGGTCTGTGCAGAATGCATGCTTCACACTATTCATGGGAAGTATGCCTCCCTGCTCCTTCAATACAATGAGGATCACATGCCCAACAACTATAAACATCAGGCCCTGACCTGGATAGCCCAGGCAAGCCCAATCTCGTCTCAGAAGCTAAGCAGGGTCAATTCTGGCAAGTACTTGGACGGGAGACTTCCTTGGAATACCAGAACCAGGAGGTAGAGGCAGGCTTTATTCAGCCACCTCTCTGAATATCCTCCATGCCCCCAGTAGGGGTCAGTCACCAGAGGTCGCCATGACTTCCAGGTGTATGTGCACATGCGCACACACACACACAAACTACATACATCAGCATAACTGACACACATTTAAAGACAAAGCATAAAAACATCAACATTTCAGTTTGAGATATTTCTATGAGGTGTCCACTTATGCTCCCTCTAAGCTGTGGAGTCATGTGAGCAAAAATTCTACTTTGTGAGCTACTGGCATTAAAATTGTGAGCAAGTGATTTGGTTACTGCATAAATTAGTTTGCTCTGGAGCCATCCTTCCTGAGCTAAGACAAAAATGTGTGAACTGGGGGCTAAAAAACTGAGCTAATGCATACTAACTCAGCTTAGAGAGAACACTGGTGTCCACACAATATTATTATAGCCAGTTTCAGAGGGCAGCCATATTGGCCTGCAGTAGAACAGCTAGATACAAGTCCAGTAACACCTTAGGTATCTGACAAACAGAGCTTTGACTGTCAAAAGCTCATACAATAAAATTTTTGTTGGTCTCAAAAGTGCTACTGAACTCAAATCTGATCACTGTAGCTAGTAGCTCAAATTGTGTTGAATCAAAGGCTATTTATTATCATTTGGTGGTAGCTTTTTGTATGGAATATCACTGTCTCTTACTTTACAGCCACCACTCTTTGGTTTGAGTTAGTGTTCTCTGACTGCAGTCCAATGAAGCTATACGATTGAGAATTGTGCACCCAAATGGGGATTTCTTCAGTATTTCCATGGCAGCTCTTCCAATTGCTGAAGAAGCAAGTAAACATAAAATGGAAAGTGAGTTGTCATTTCAGTTGGTGGTGAAAACTTCAAAGAAACATCCAGCTGTTCAGAATTCCACTTTATTATTTTCATTGTGATCTTGCGGAACAACTTGAAAGCAGATCAGGCAGGGTTCCTGATCACTGGAACAAGTGATCAGTAAGAAGCACCAGCCAGTAGCTGCACCTTGTGTATGTTTCTCAAAGCCCTTAACTGAGAGACAATATTTACCTCTATCAGCTGTACTGGGGTTATCACATGGCTGCAATGCTAAACTGTTGCTAATATTATCCCATTTTTTAAAAAAAATCCCAAATCCTGTCATGTATACACAGCCATTGTCAGAAGGAAGGGAAACCCCACAGGGTCTCCTTTGTCCATCTGCTTAACTGTGTGAGAGCCCACATATGGTGTCTGACTTCTTCCATACATTATCCTAGTCTCCCACTGCATCTCTACCTGGCCCTTCCTGACCCAGGCAGTACAGCTGCGGTGCTAAGGGGAGGGGTGGTTTGTGTGACACCATAGAGGAAATTCACTGGGTGGTCTCTTCTGTACTACACATGTTGCCTGGAGCAATATCAAATCATAATAAACAAGCCCCACACAACCCCCTGTCAGTTTGGATTCCACTTAAAGCTGATATAATCTTCATTTTCACTTTGAAAAATTAAAAAAGGGGGACACAAATCCCTTCAGGGGCAGGAAAAGAAGCACATGATCTATGGATAATATCGCTGCTGGCAAAAGTGACTTACTTACATGTGTGTAAACGTAAAAATGTGCTATTCATCATTCTCAGCTTCCTTCCCATGCTACACCCCCCCTCCATTCCTATAGGAATACACTGTTTTAATTATATTGTCCTGATCAAGACGGCTGGTGCTGAAGCAGCTCAGTGATGACATCATAAGCAGAACAGAGGGCAACCCAAAAGCTTTGCAGTCTTATTTGAAAAAGAAAATTAAAACCAACTCAGTCAAAACTAGATGAAAATACTGCAATGATGCCACACCACAAAGGAGGAGGGGAATATAAGGAAGAAAAGACCACATATGGAGGTAATACACTGGCCCAAAGATACAGCACATGACATGAATTGTGCAATGTGTGTGTGGGAAAGATTTGTGCACTGTGAACTTCTGCTACAGTGCTTTCCTCCCCACCACCACTTCCCAAAAGATCCAGAATTGCCATAATGTGTGGTTCAGAAGGACTGGTCTTTGGCCAGAGCACCATTTGGCAAGCACATGAACACATGTGCACAATTTTGCAAGTATAGTGATATGTATCTTTTAAAGACTGTAATCCATTGTTCAAGCAAGCTTCAACTATTTAAAGAACCCAGCCTAGTGAAAAATATGAAGGATTCAAACAGAGAGATATATACCTTTCTCTTTCCCCTCCCCTGATGTGAAAGCCAAATAGTCTATCAAAATAATCAGCAATGAAGACTGAGACTTACCATTTAGTCCCACTCCTTCGCCCAGTGATCTCAACCCAGAGATGGTTCTATACAACTAAACATGCTAGGAATGGGCCTCAGCCATGCATTCTGGCCTGCCAGCTGTGTGACATGATTCCTGGTTTTGAAGTCCCCAAACTCACAGCTAAAATGGGCCCGCCGTAGGTCACATAGGCATGTGCCAGTTGTTTTCAAGGCTAAATATGGTTTGGAGGCTGCATTTGAGATTTTGATAAACATTTCTTATAATTAATTAGTTAAATTCCTGGAGAATGTCAGCAGTTAAACAGCTGTTAGTCGGCCTGTTAGTGACACCAATAAATCGGCCAAATAACATATGCTGTGTCTATTGCAGGTTGAGCAAATGGTACATGGGCAAAGGGGGGCTGAAGCCCCTTCTTCATGCAGCTCACAGTTGTGATCTGAATCAGCTCACAGCTGTGATCTGAATCAGGAATCACATGGGAACTAAGGAGAACCTGCATGGCATGTGTTGCACAGGATGCAGGGTGGAGACCACAGACCCAGCCTGTGTTCTCCATAATTTATGAAGAAGTAGATGCACTGAACAGCAGATGCTGGAGCAAAACATAGGGGAAGCACACTGATTCTATGCATTTTCTTGTCGGAACCAGGATGCTGGACTAGATGGGGTTTTTATTTCAACTTTGCAGGGTTCTTCTTATACTCCATAAACTGCACAAGCTTGCCCTAGGCCTTCCTGTTGCTAATCCCCAGTCTAACAGTACTGTTAGAACTCTGGCATTTAAATCCCCCAGTCTTTTTTGTACTGCAAAGCTATTATATTGTATACGAAGTTGATGTTTAACTGAATCAGACAGAGAGAAAGTACTGAGGGTCAGGTCATCTCCTGGCAAACAGACAAATCTAGCTCTGGTTCTCTTCATTTGTTTTACACATGAATGGACAGACAGGGGGTGTCTACAGCTACTCTTTCAGGCTTCAGTTCTCATTCTTCCTGTCATTAAAGTTCTGTTCACATGAATTAAGACATGCGGATGGAAAGACATCTTTGCACGTTTTCCTACACATCTGCACTTGATGTATGGCAATATCTTCTGTAGTACTACATGGAATGGCATAAATTACTAATTATATCTGATTAAGAGAGTTTATCTTGATGGTTTTATCACCAGTATGGGCTCAGTAATAGGTACTTCTGCATAGTCTGGATCATATATTTGTATTGTTCACTTATGAACCCTAACCCTAACCCACTTTGTCCTTACAAGGAGGAAAGGTAAACCAGATTCACTATTGCCTTCCAGAGAGGAAGCTTTCTTTTTCTATCTGGTCACAAATAGTATACTCAGAAAGAGCCCATACTCCTGCACTCTCCTCTATTTAATTCCTTTTTCAGGAATCATACAGCCAACTACTTTACTACACATTCTGCTACATATTTTAGCTCACATATGTACCAAAATATGTGGTTAAAGATTCCTTACTACTAAGAACGGTGACCAAACTATCCCACACTAATTTGGTCCTCTATATGGGCCCTCTGTGAGAAAAGGAATTGAAGTATACTCATGACTAAATGGAGGCTATCATACTTTGATCACATTACGAAAAGACAAGAGTCACTGGAAAAGACAATAATGCTAGGGAAAGTAGAAGGCAGCACGAAAAGAGGAAGACCCAATATAAGATGGATGGACTCAAACAAAGAAGCCCTCAGTTTGCAAGACCCGAGCAAGGCTGTTAATGATAGGACATTAATTCATTGGGTCACCTTAAGTCAGAAGTGATTAGCACACAGACACATGCACACATACATTCTTAAAACCAGTGGCAGATTAACCATTAAGCAGACTAAGCATGTGCTTAGGGCACCAGGGCCAAAGGGGGCACCACAAAGTTGGGAAAAGGGTGAAAAGGGGGGGGGCAATGAAGATTTGTTTTTTTTTAAATGATAAAACTAGTGCAAATTGATCATGGTGCATTTTTGTATTGCTGCTACCTGCATTGTATATCTGGTCAGACAGGTCAACAACTAAAATGGACTGGGTCAGTGTGGAAAGGAGGGGGGCACCAAGATTGGTCAGTGCTTAGGACACCAGTGAGCCTTAATCCAGCCCTGCTTAAATGTAGGGTTGCCAACCTGCAAGAGTCAACTAGGGATCTCCAGGCGACACAGGATAATTTCCCTGGAGAAACTGGCTGCTTTGGAAGGTGGGCTGTATGGCATTATACTCTGCTGAGCTCCCTCTCCTCTCTAAACTCCTCCCTCCTTAGGCTCCACCCCCAAAATCTCTAGATATTTCCCACATTAGAGCTGGCGACCCTACTTAAAACTGACAAGCCTGTTTGTGTGAAAGTAAACAGAATATGCCATCTGAATCTCAGGTCATTCTTGGAATAAAAGGTTACTTCTTTCAGAGATTCATAAGACAGAACTGTGCAAAATTGTTCCAGAATTTTTGCTGTGGACAATTGCTTCTGAGAGTCAGTGGAAGTGAATGTGTCCTTCCTTCTACTTAAGGACTCAGTGAAGACCCCATGAAAAGTGAACCTGCAGTTTTTCACCCTCAAGTAAAACCATGGATTAATCATTAATTGCCACAGGTTTTAAACATCAGGACCAAACCCAGCCTCAGAACTTATTGCTTGGTCTACAGTGACTGTTGGTGATGGGAAACTCATCGAAGCATGTACTTGGGGGGGGGGAGAAGGTTAAGATGATTAACTGGTGCTAACAAGTTTAGGATGTGGAAGAAGTATTTTCCTGGACTTCCATCAAAGAACGGATTGAATGTTCCTAAGCACGGGGTGGGAGGGGAGGCTGGAGGTGTTATGTGTTTACCAGATGATTTTTTCCCCTGCCATCTCTGCCTTCTAAGTTCTTCTTCCCAGCTGGTGCTGAAACATTTCCCTCTATCTAGTCTCTCCTCCCCCTCTAGACCTAACATAGAGAGATCCCCAGCTAGAGACATGGCCTGGCAGCTGGTCAGAAAAATGATCCAGGAGGAAGAAGACAGTGTCACTGCTCTTCCTGTTGATCAGTTAAGGACACCCTTTAGACATCGGTCCCAGCAGACCCTCAGGCCCCTCCGTGTCCAGAAACTGCATTAAAAGGCTGGCCAAAGACTGATCAGAGCAGCTGAAAGTAAAGCTGTCTTAATCCAGCAGCTAAATGCTTCCTAGTGAAATAACTACCAGTTCTTATCAGAGTTTTGGTGTGCCTCTTTTTAAACATAGGTAGGAAGAAGAGGGAGAACTTTTGGGCTGGTGGGGAAATAATACCGGACACTTAAATAATATGGCACTGTATACTGTCCAATTTAAATTTTTGGGCCAAGAACAGAGGCAGAACTATTTCCCAAAAACATAATTTGACTGGACAAATATTTACCTTTTTTAAAATTCTTGATTGCTGTCTTATGTCCACTAGTTGCCACTGCTTCAGTATCATGTCCCCTGAATAATTATTTCTTTCTCTTTCCCACAATGATCAAATACATGATTCCAGCCAATCCAGACTCACACAGTGAATGGAATGATGTCACAACACAACATAACCACACAAGTTTGGTTATGGATGATGATGATGATGACACTGTTGAAGTCAAGTACAGTCAACTGAAGCAATGCTTTCTGAATTCATCCTTTTGGCAATTCCGCAACAGTCAGAAAGTCAGGAGCAATTTCCAAAAACCCAAGTATGAGATCCTGAATTTATAATCTATTAAGGATTGCTTCATCACTTTAAAATATATATATGATTCAGCCATCACAAATGAAATTCACCAGAACATGCATTCATATAATCTCAAAGTTTTTCAACATAGTCAGTTCACAAATTCAGTTGTGAGTCACCTAGTGCTGTATAATCCTGTGATCAGAAATCCAGTGGCATACATACAGTTGCAAACCAAACCTCTGGCAATAATGTGGAAGTGCTTCAGTGTGGAGAGTATGATCATGTTCATGTGGGACAAAAGGGGGGGGAACTGAACCTAGTGGAACCTTAGTCAAGTAGAAAAGAGGGCCAAACAATAAAAGCTTAATATATATAGTATATAAAAAGATACATGTATTTATTAACAAAGAATTTAAAAATATATAAGGGCCCAATCACACCTCATGTAAAAATAACGGAATCTAACACACAAGGGCTAATGGACGTGACCTGACACGTTTTGGCCTACATAGGCCTTCTTCAGAGGTCAAACACAGTGAGGAACATATTGGCTTACATAATAGTACAGTACAAGAAAGGACAATTCTGCTGAGGACACTTTGGCTAAACAATCATAGGAAGGTACTTTCTGGACCAGAAATTATTACCAGTGAAACATTACTTGGCAAGTGATTGCATCTTTGGAGGCCTCATTTGTACTTTTATTTATTCTGTGCCTAGTGGTTTCATTTTGGAACAATTTTTTTCTGGTCCTTCTTGTATTTATATTTTATATCTGTATGACTGTACTGTACTATTATGTAAGCCAATACGTTCCTCATTGTGTTTGACCTCTGAAGAAGGCCTATGTAGGTCACAACACGTCAGATCAAGTCCATTTGCCCTTGTGTGTTAGATTCTGGAACTTTTACATGAGGTGCGATTGGGCCCTTATATATATTTAAATTCTTTGTTAATAAATACATGCATCTTTTTATATATATTATATATATTAAGCTTTTATTGTTGGCCCTCTTTTCTACTTGAGTACCCTTTTCATGTTCATGTGCACACATGTACATCACTTGATTTCTCTGTACTCTGTTACAAGTGGTGACTGACAGTTAAATGAGTAAACTCTCTAATAAAGTAAATTCTGATGGCTGCAAGTAATCTATTCCTGTGAATACACACAAACTGTTTGCAAGCAGCCAAACAGTTCACTAATTAGTTGGCTGCCTGATCACCACTGGCAAGGAGGAAGTTAGCGAAACTGGCAGGTGATTGAGCATCCTTACTTATCTCACTTCCTCTTATGGGAGTTCCTTTAATGTTTACAGTTCCTCATCAAAGGCTCCTAAGTAAACTCAGCAGTCACGGGATTAGAGGACAATGTATTAAAAACTGGTTAATTAACAGGAAACAGAGAGTAAGTAGAAATGGGCAGTTTTCACAGTGGAAGGTGGTAAGCAGTAGGGTACCATAGGGCTTGGTACTAGGTCTGGCACTTTTTAACTTGTTCATTAATGGAGTTGGGAGTAAGCAGTGAACTGGCCAGGTTTGTGAATGACACTAGGTTGTTCAAGGCAGTGAGAACTAGGGAGGACAGTGATGTGCTCCAGAGGGATCTGTTGAGGCTGGATGAGTGGGCATCAGTGTACAAATGAGGTTCAATGTGAGCAAGTGCAAAGTAATGCACATTGGATCCAAAAATCGTAACTATAAATATACATTGATGGGGTCCAGACTGGCAGTAACTGACCAGGAGAAAGAGATCTTGGAGTTGTGGTAGATAACTCACTAAAGATGCCAACTCAGTCTGCAACTGCAATAAAAAATGCAAATGCTATGCTGGGGATTATTAGGAAGGGGACTGAAAACAAATCAGCCAGTATCATAACACCCCTGTATATATCTATGGTGCGGCCTCTTTTGGAATACTGTGTACAGTCCTGGTCACCACACTTCAACAAAGATATTATAGCAGTAGGAAAGGTACAGAAAAGGGCAACTAAAATGATTAAGGGGATGCAACACCTTCACTATGAAGAAAGGTTAAAGAGGTTAGGGCTCTTTAGCTTGGAGATACAGCAACTGAGGAATGACATGATAGAGGTTTACAAAATTATGCATGGGATAGAGGAAGAGAAAAAAGCACTTTTCTCCCCTTCTCACACGACAAGAACTCGTGGAAACTTAATGAAATTAATGAGCAGTAGGTTTAGAACAGATAAAAGGAAGTACTTCTATACTTGATCTTAGCCAAAAGGCTGAGAAGCCCAATTCTTAAGGAGCATATTGAATATTCCCTGCTGCATGTCAAACATATTACAGGCAGAATTTGGACAAATATCCTTGGAAGCAAGAGCATGGCTATTTGCTTTCAGACTGAGATTAAAACAGCTCTGTGCTGAAGATGGTTTGTTAGCCGCTTTAAATCAGGATACCCACAAACCAACTTGTATGAAAGCCCTGGATGAGCAACTGATCTCCTTAGACTGCAAGGAGATCAAATCGGTCAATCCTAAAAGAAATCAACACTGATTGTTCCCTGGAAGGCCAGATATTGAAGCTGAAGCTCAAATACTTTGGCCACCAAATGAGGAGCACTCACTGGAGAAGACACTGGTGCTGGGGAAGACTGAAGGTAAAAGAAGAAGGGGACGGCAAAGGATGAGGTGGTTAGACAGTGTTATCGATGCAGCGAACATGAAATTAAGCAAACTCCAGAGGACGGCAGAAGACAGGAAAGCCTGTCGTGACATGGTCCATGAGGTCACGACAACAACAACAACAACAACCTAAAATCCTTATATGTACTATCTTAACATCCCACATTATTGCAGAGCTTTTTTGTTTGCAAGACTGAACATTATAACTTCAACGGTTTTGCAAGAGAGATTTCTGAATAGGCCCTACACTGACAGAATTTGCCCTTGTGGCCTCAACAAGATTGATACATCCTTTCACGCCCTGCTGGAATGCAGATTTTTTGAGATCATGAGGGATTACTATATTAAGCTTTTATTCAACCAATTGTCTCCCTATACTCCAGAAACCCTGGATCTTTTGCTAAGTGATAAGGATCTCAAGATCATTCTTGTAATTGCAAAATTCGTCTCGGTCCTTTTCACCCTTGACACCTAAAAAATAAGAAATAAGTGTTTTCTGCTGCTCAAGATTCATGAATCAATGAGCTTCTAAGGGTACAAAAGGAAAGAAAAAGGAAGTACTTCTTCAACAAAGAGTAATTAACATGTTGAATTCACTGCCACAGGAAGTGGTGGCAGCTACAAGCACAGACAGCTTCAAGAGCGGAATGGATAAACATATGGAGCAGATGTCCACCAGTGGCTATTAGCTATAACAAGGGGGGACCCGCAAGAAACTTGCAGGGAGACGGCACTCCCCCACCTTTGCTTCTATCCCTCTCCCCCCTCTCCCCCTTTCTCTCCTGAAAAGAATCCCTCCTTTTTCTTTCCAACCCTCCACCAAGTCGATACATCTTTCTTTGACTTTCTCTCTCTCCCCTGCAAGCCAACCCCGTCTTTCTCTCCCTCCCAAGCAAATGCCCCCATCTTTCTTTCTCTCCCCCAAGCCAATCCGCCCTTCTTTCTCCCCTCCTTCTTTTCCCCTAAATTTGAGCCTGGCAGTGGTAGCAGTGCCTGGGAGGCCAAGCCAGTGCAGGCTCAGCCACAAAGCCACCCGTCACTTTCCATCCTTCTTTGCTCCCGGCTTCCCAAGAAGGGAAAAGCCTGCAAAGGCCTTGTTGCTAGGACAGCGGTTGCTAAGGGCAATCACATGCTCAAAACAGTCACTTTCCAAGGAAAGAGAGGGAGGGGGAGAGAAGGCTCCTCATCTTCGGTAAGTCCGTTCTCTGTGCATGAGCAGAAAAGCTATTGTACTTTGGGGGGATTTAAGTATCCCCTGTATAGTTTTTTTAAATATTTTAACATTTTCTGCACTGTTGGAGAGTGCCCCAAGTGTGCAGGAAAATCTCTTTAGCCCCCATATCCTCTCAATGCTCAGATTTAGATATCCGCATGGAGGGGGCATCTTGTCTATTAGATATATAGATGTTTAGATTGAACACTATGTCTAGGGCAGTGATGCTCTGTACTAGGGTTGCCAAACCCTTTGTCACTCCAGCAGGGGGATTTCGGGGGTGTTCTAGGGGTGGGCAAGGATGTCCCCAAGCCCCAACCCCAAGTGTGACCACCTGCCAGCCACTCCTTTCCCTCCCCTCCTGCCAGATTTAAAGGGCTTCAGCAGATCAGTGGGGACCAAGTGGCCCGTTGATCAGCTGGAGAGCCCTTTAAATCTAGCAGAAGGAAGGGAGAGGGGTGGTCGTGGGCCGCATGCTTGGCTCAGAAAATAAAGTGTCTTTTTGTGAGCGAGATGGGAAGCCACGCACATGCAGCTGAGGAAGATCAGCCCTGCATGCTACGGCCATACACTCACAAAAAGACCTTTTAAAGGGTCCTTGTGTGAGCTGAGCATGGAGCTCGCGACCACCCTTCTCCCTCCCTCCACCTAGATTTAAAGGGCTCTCCAGCTGGTCAGTGGGCCAGGTGGTCCCTGCTGATCAGCTGAAGCCCTTTAAATCTGGCGGGAGAGGAGGGAGTGGGGTAGCCAGTGGGCAGTTGCTCTTCAGGGGCTTCCCCCACCAACCAGCTGGCCGGAGCAGATTGGAGCCCCCCAAAATGGGGGAGCCCTGCCTGGAAGCATAGATTGTTCCTGGATCATTTGAATTCTTTATATCAGCAGCTTTCACACTGTATTCATGGGTTTTCTTGGAAGCTTTTCAGAGATTCCACAGTGAAAAGATCAGAGGTGCTTCCTTGAAAAGACAGCTTGTCCCCCATTATCAAACTTCCCCTTTAATGTGCAAATGCAAGGGTGCATTAGGCATATTCTAAGTCACAGTTGCTGTGTACACAGAGCAGTGTTGAGGCCCAACGAGTTCCTCACAAGAACTGAGTGTGCATCCTACAGCATGCCCCAGAACCCCCTACAACATGCATCCCTTGGCAGGTACACAGATTTTTGTTGGCAGCACATCAACCTGGAAAGTTTTCCTTTTTCAGTTGTAAGTCTGAAAAGCCACTGGCCTCTATGAGCTCTTGCCCATATTTAAGTACTGGTTTGCATTTGGGGGCAGAAGAGGTGGAGTACCCTTAACTTGGTCTGGTAAGTCTGCAAAAGTGAGATCTTTTAAAGTAGCAGAACGATACAGAGTACCACTTGCTAGGAATTCTACAAAAACTCTACATCCTCCCTGCACTAATTGCAAACACCAAACACTTAGAATCAGGAGCAACAGGCATACACACCCTGAAAAAATTCTTCACATATATATGCTTGCTGAGTTCTAAAACATAAGGAATGTTTTTCCACAACAGGAGGGCAGAAGAGGGACATTAATTCTGCTTAGCAGTATGTCAGGTTTTCAAGAATTTGTCCAGCAGGTCAGGAGCACACATGTGCTGCTGCTCAGGATTTTGTAAACCCAGCACAGGCAAGCATTGGTGTAAACATTGTTGCTAAATATCTGTACAGAAATATACACAAGCACACAGAGGTGCCTTGGAGGGAGGAGGCTAATCAATCACCTGCAAGTTGTCAGCATGAAAGAGGGATAGGGAGTTTGTGCTGTCTAGGAATTGCTCCATGTGATGTTCTTCTGGGGTGATGCTGGGAGGGGTGTGTGTTAATCAAACCATACATTGGTTTCATCAGCAATGTTTATGGGTGTACGACTTGGTTTTATTGCTGTGTGGGTTTACTACTGATAATGTCTTCATCTGGTTTCTTTTTCATAAGCCTCCTTGAGAAACCCTTTTGGGGAAGGCTGGCGGGAAAGGTGCCCAAGTGAGGCAAGTATCTGCTTAAAATCAGTAAGAGGAGCACAGGGAGAGGTGTGCCCCCACCACATTCATATCTCTGCCATACAGACTGGGCACAAGACAGCTGCTTTTAAAGCCTGCCTTGCACCCTACAGAGGTGCACAGGAAAAGGGTGCTTGGGGTGGTAAAATGCCTTACGCCATCCCTGAGTGAAAATATTTTAAATAACCAAATCAAAGAAGGGACCAAAAAGGTCTCTATACCAGCCTCTGTACAACAACAAAAAAATCAATTCACACAACCAAATGAGGTGATACTTTAATGAGGATTTGTACTTGCTAAATGGGACTTGTGAAGTTCAAGTTTACACACAGTTTCAAATATCTTTGAAGGCTATGTGAACACTGGTCAAATATAGAGGCCTGGCATGGATTACCGATTATGGGGATGATGTTTTCAGTGGTGTTTCCAAGGTCTATATAACTTTAAGACTTATTTAAGAGAATAGGAAATCCAGCAGATGTGGAATAAGATGCATGATAGCAATTATGATGAAGCTGACTATTGCCCAGGCAAAGTCCAAGTCTTACCTGGCAGCTGTTACACCCCTACCAGGGTTGAATGGACAGGTGGGTTAGTGTGAGCTAGCTCAAAGTTTTTTAGCCTCTGGCTCACACATTTTTTGTCGTAGCCCAAGAAGGTTGGCTCCAGAGTGTACTAATTTATGCAGTAGCCCAATCACTCACTCACAACTTTAATGCCAGTAGCTCACAAAGTAGAATTTTTGCTCGCAAGACTCCACAGCTTAGAGAGCATTGGAGACCACCAAGAAAGACTGGGACTGCTATGCAGAGGAAGGCAATGACAAACCAACTCTGCTCATCTCTTCCTTTGAAAACCCCATGAGGTGTAACTTCATGGGGTTGCCATGAGTCGGTTGCGACTTGACGGCACTCTTTCCTTCACACAAAACCTGATTAGTTAATCAAATACATGAACATTAAATTGGAGGGTGGGGGCAGAGTTATGCTCACCTGCCCATCTTCTGCATGTTCATCCAAAGCTTTGCAAAAGTGTGGGGAACATTTTGGATTAGTGTTCATACACACAAACACTCATTGATCTGAACAACTGAACAGTCCTCTAGTCAACTCATGACAGGGCCAATATACTGTTCTTTGGAAACTGGACATCAACACCCTTCCATCACCACCTCCTTTTTTGGAATCCATGTATGTAGTTATATGCTGAAAACAAATGACTCATTGGTATTTCTAAAACAAACAAGACCCAATTCTGCCAGCAACCCGTTGCTTAGGAAGCACCCCACAGATCACTGAGTTTACATAAACAGTAGGAGAGAAAAATATTTGGAAAAGCAGAAGTTTTCAGTTCCAAAGAATTTATAGTTATAAGAAAAGTGAGGAGGGAAGAAAAAGTTATTTTAAGACAGTTATCAGTTGTGCTGCATCCAAAGTTGTCTAGCCCATGGATTAATTGGCTTTTATAGGTTTACAAACTGAAATCCATGATCAATCCTTATGGGGTGGGAACAAATGGGAAATCCTCCCAGTAAATAGACTGAGACTCCTAAATGCTAGAGATAGACTACTAGCTTCCTGCTATTGAGGTGACTGCTGAGGTCTGGAGTAAGGTAAGCAGGTAACTGCTCATCCAGCTACAAACCTGAGTAGTATAGCACAGAACAGTAGAACTTTTTCCTCCCTCTTAGATACTTACAGGCTCTTAGGAGCTTGAGTGACTCAATTACCCCTACCTCCTCTCTTTTTTAAGACTGACATTCAGGTGCCCTCTACATTCCATGCTTCCCGGAGAAAACAATGAGCATGCTCAGTCATCATCAGGTTATCTGGGGAGAGGAGGATTACTGCCTTTTTAAATTTAATTTCCCTCCTCCATTTTGCCCCTATCAACTGACTTTCAGCTGCTGTCAACATTTCATGGCACCTAGAGCATGCACAGCTCTCTTCAGGCTATGGTGAAGTGGGAATGGGCTTTCTCAGTTGGTTAATTCTTCAACATCATATTTGTTTGCATTCCTGAAGCGCCTTTTCCTGATGTGTGCTGAATGGTATTTTCTGCATGCGAATTAAAAATCCCCATCCTATTCGGAAAAACATTTTCATAGATCAATGTCCTTAAATAACGTTTTTTAAAAATGAATAAAGAATCCCTTAAGGAATCTGTTTTCCAAATAGAAAACCTAGGAACTACATTAGATGATATTATAATGTCAGCACTCACAGCACAATGTCACAGATAAAGAGGAGACTGACGGCCAACTGCACACACTAATATAGGGGAAAACCCTGTGCATGAAGATCACTTATTTTGGGAAGTGGGTGAAAACCTGGTGCCTAGGCCAATTAACACTTTGTGCAGCAGATGTGACTGTCACAGGGACAATGATGTCCTCCAGTAAATACAAGAATATAATGTGGGAGGGGAAACATATGCCTTTAAACATGTGGTGGACATGTGCCAGACAGAGCTGCAATGACTTCTGAGCACCTGTTCACGACATGTTTATAGACACATATTCTCCTTCACACTTTTTACTCTCTCAGACACTGATGTATGTATGGCAGATATGCCAGCTGTATCAAGTGTGAATCAACCCCCAAGCACAGTTTCCCAATCACTGTGGGTGATTTCCCACTAAAGCTGCCTCGGGGTTGCGCTGCCGTTTGCCCCAATACTATTAGTCAGTTTCACACCCGAAGCCGCAGGGCTGCATTTTGACCCGCGGCTTCGCCCGATTTCCCGCAGTTTCGTAATCCTGTTTTTTGAGGATTACGAAACTGCGGGGAAATCGGGCGAAGTCGCGGGTCAAAATGCAGCCCTGCGGCTTTGGGTGTGAAATTGACTAATAGTATCGGGGCAAACGGCGGCGCAACCCCAAGGCAGCTTTAGTGGGAAATCACCCTGTATTTCTGGTAAAATAGACACTACAAACACCTATAACGGTGTGTCAACTGGCATGTTTATATATGGCTTAACTTCAGAAATCAAATCTGACTTGCAGAATTTATATTCTATAACACAGAAAATATGTTGTGCATGATGGTGACGACAGACAATAAATGTTCATATGATAAAGAGGCAGAGTTAAAACGTTACATTCAGCAGCACAGGCTAAACAATCTTTCACTGATGAACAGAAGACAGGATCCTGTGCCAAAAAAGATGCTACGATTTTGAAAACTGTCAGTGTATCATCTGTCAGATACACTGGAATCTATTCTTAGGAAAAACCAAAACAACACAAAATAGTAATATTGTGTGCATTATTTTGCTTGGTCCTAACAAAGACTTTTGCTTTTAGAGTTTGCTTTAGACAAGTGCAGTTCCCTGCAACCACTGGAATCTTAGCAACTACATTGCTTTCTTCAAAAAAATTGGAAGTGATAATATTGCTCATAATGATATGCACTTAATGAAATTACTTGGCAAAAAATTCTGGTGCTGGGGTGTCTAATATCTGGGCTTCCTATTTTCACTGCAACCACAGCTGCGTAAGATCTTACAATGACCCTGACAGAAGATAAAATCTGAAGAGATCGAATCACTTCACTAAAGCTCCATTACTGGGAAGGGCTTAAGAATGTTAAATAATCCTCTCTGGGGACCAGGTGGCAGAGCTGGCACGAGCCAGGGGCAGTAACTTAGCGGCTCATGGGCAGAGCCTGGCAAGGCATGAAAGGAGCTTTGTGGACCTTGGAGCAGAACCAACAGCAAAAAAAATCTTCACTGGGAGTGCCCTGATGACCACTGCTTTTTCAAGCCCTAATAAGAGAATGCAGTTTGATCAGTGGGACCACTAAAATTGTGGGCAACTGGCAATCCTAAACCTCTCAGCTGCCTGAAAACCAAACATACAGCTTAGTAGAAGTACAACACAGGGCTGGGGGTGCAACGTATACCGTTTTTAGCTTCTCTCGGATCAAAGAGAGAGGGATAGAATATATGTAATTAGAATCTCAGGTATGAATGCATACCAGCATGTTTGGAGGCTGTGTAGGCCATAGGTTGCGGTCTCACAAAAACCATCTGGGTGGTGGCTTTCTTGTCACTAAATACAACACCTCTTTCCTCAATGTGTCCATCTGGATCTGGCCAGAGAGCTTTTATGCATGACAAATAGACATGGCTGTGGCAACTTCAGGGGACAAAGTGTCTTGTTACAAACTCTGCCCCAACTCTCTCGGTGGCTCCAAGCCAGACAAGCTGACAAATCACACTTCCTCTCAACACAGTCTCTGCCCTGAAATAGTCAGACCATTCCAGTTTGGAGTTTCCCCCACCTACAAGAATCTGAAGCATCCTTCTGCAGCCCAATGGCACACAAGTCAAAACCAAGAGTTAAGCTGGTGTCCAGGCCTTTAATCTTACAGGCAGGTTAGGAGGCCCAGCGTCTGTCATGCTGGGTCTTGTGACAGAGCCAACTGAGGCCCTGTAACAGGACAGGATACAAAAGCTCATTTAAAAAAAATAATAACAAAGGTGGATGGGTACAGAGAGATCTTTTTTCCAATAAGCAGTAATTTTCACAGGCACTGAATGATGACTTCCCAAACAGTACTTATTTGAACATGAATTAAATCACATGTGAAGTTCTCTGACTGTGGTTTGAGTATGTGTGTTCTAAGCAGTATACTTCAAATACTTGCCAAATGTAAGATCAGGATAATAAAAATATTTTAAAAACTGTCATGCTGGATCAGAACACACCTATCTAGTTCCATTTTCAACAGCAGCCAGCCAGATGACCCATTTGCCCCCAGGATGCAGAATTCAGAAAAAGATAGCTGAACTCCCCTGAGTTGGACATGACAAACCAAGCTGATTTTCTAAAAACAAACCAAAACCAGAAAACCATTGAATTTCATTCAAGTTCTAAAATTCAAGCCCGAACATACTCCCAATGGCATAATCAGGAACACAAGATCACTCCTCCACATCTCCTGTGATTGCTCCACTAAGAACTAGGGTTCCCAGGTCCCGTTGATGCACCAGTGGGGGGTGAGAGAGAGCCTTCCAGGAGTGGGGCAAGGGGCTCTGTGATGCGATGACTTCACATATGTGACACCATCACGTTGGGGAAGTCGCACAGCAATACTCTGGTCTGAGGGCAAAACTCTATGGTAAAATTGCCCTCAAGCCATAGAGTTTTGCCCCAAAACCAGAGTGTTGCCATGCGACATCCCCAACATGATGACATCACTTCCAAGTGATGTCATCGCATTGGAGATGTTGCCAGGCAAAGCCACTGTTTGGAGGTGTGGTTTCCCCTGCCGTAGGCAGAAGCCTCCGAAACTGGGGGATTCCTGGTCTGGACCAAGGGAATGGCAACCCTACTGGGAACCACTAAATTTTGCACAACAGACCCCCTAGCCTCCCCCAAACTTACCTAGCAGTGAAATTTTAAAATGTATTCAATTTGTTTATACCACACTTATAGCCCAAAGGTTATCCAAAGTGTCTTACAAAATTCTCCCATTCTACATTTTATCCTCAAAACAACCCTGGGTGGTAAATCAGGCTGAGAAAATGAGACTAACCCAAAGTTAGGGTTGCCAACCTGCAGGTGGTATCTGGAGACCTCCTGGGATTACAATTGATTTTCAGGCAATACAGACTAGTTTACCAGGAGAGAATGGCCGCTTTGGAAGGTGGACAGTATAGCATTATATCCCATTGAAGTTTCTCCCCTCCACAAACCCTGTCCTCCCCAGGCTCTGCCCACCAAATCTCCAGGTATTTCCCAACCCGGAACTGGCAGCCCTACCCAAGGTAGAGTTGTCTGGCTGCCAGACAACCTCCTGCTACTGGCCTCTGGCTCCCACCGCCACTCAAATGAGCAGCAGGAACTAAAAGGGAAGGGGGAATGGCATGGGGCAATGCCACTTATGGGCAAGTACACAGAAGTGACATCAACACATTGTGACATGAGCCCATTTTTTGTCAGTCCCTCTCCACTCTGGTCAGTTGCCTGCAAAGGGCTGACAATCCTATCCCAAGGTCACCCAGCAAGCTTCCATGGCAGGGTGGAAATTCAAACCTGGCATGACTCCAAAACTCTAACCACTATACCACGTTGGTGGCAGCAGGGCAGGGGAGGCCTTGCTTGCACCCAGAATTACAGGATCACAGGCACCAGAGAACATTAGGGCTGTTTGAAACCAATGCAGGTAAGGCTACTGCAAAGGCTACTGCAAAGGAAAGAGGAGGAGGAGGAGATTGGATTTATACCCAGCCCCTTCACTACCCAAAGGTAAAGCTGGTAAAGAACTTTTAGGAACATGTAACATGGGGCAGGGCACTCAGGCAGTGATTGCTGATGTGAAAATGGGGTAAATCCACAACTAGGTCCACATTTTCACAGGTGAAATGTTGGCAGGAACCTCCCAGCAGGGATGGTCTTAGTGATAAAGGGGCAAAAGGCCAGGATGGGGCCCCAGAGTCACTGCCCCCTGCCATCCCCACTGGGGCCAAGCAAGGGGTAGTCCTTGTCCCTTGTGAGGCTGGCGGAAACCAATGCCAGAAGCCAGCTGCTTGAGCCCCAGACAGGGCAGGTGGATGAGGGGCAGCATCTGTGGAAGCCTGATCTTTGTTGGAAGGGCAGGGCTACGGCTGGTTTCTCCCCTCCAAGATGGGACCTGGGGCAGTTGCCCTGGTTGCCCATTGGCTAACACCACCCTTGCCTCCCAGTTGAGATTACATTTGAACCAGGGACCTTCCAGCTCACTGTTCTGGCTGCTATGGGACACCGCTGACACCACCACTGGGGAGCCAGTTTGGTGCAGTAGTTTAGAGCACAGACTTTAATCTGGGAGAATCGGGTTTGATTCTCCACTCCTCTACATGCAGCTGCTGGTATGACCTTGGGTCAGTCATAAGTTCTTTCAGAGCTATTCTCTCAAGGGCTGTTCTCAAGAGAGCTCTCTCAGACCCACCTACCTCACAGGGTGTCTGTTGCGGGGAAGGCAAGGGAAAGGGATTGTAAGCCACTCTGAGACTCCTTCAGGTAGTGAAGGGTAGGGTATAAATCCAGTTTCTTCTTCTTCACATCCTTTCTTTCTGTATAGGAGTGCATTCTTCCTGCAGGAGTTTAGTTTTTACATGTGAGGAAAGAACCGAACTCTACTGTTTTGGCAACTGTAAACAGAAGCAAACATTGCTCCAGGCTTCTTCTGGGATTCTCAGCAAAGCTGAGCCCCCTTTCACTCCCCCAGATGCAGAGAGATATCCTGGGAATTGTAAAGGGCAATCCAAAGACAAGTACTAACCTCTGAGGTCTATTTCACTTCCAGTCTAGCTTTGATAAATGTGTTATAAACATTAGTGAATACAAGACCAAGCGACCTCTTTTGCTTTTCAAAGTTTGCTTCTGGGGCTTTCCCCCTCCTTTTCCAGATTTCCAAAAGCTTGCACTACAGACTGAACTATGCTGTAGCAGTCACTTACATCTCAGCTCTGGGATGCTGTGCAGCAGCATTGCCCAACAAGGTGCATGCATGATCGACAACTAAATGTACAGAAAATTAAACTGAACGATGCAGGCAAAATTGTAGTTTCTGCTTACATAACAACACAGCTTATGGCAATTAGGAAGGAATATTGAGTGACAAGAAGGAAAAACGTTTTGTCACGGAACTGAAACCCGGAGCTGGCAATCGTACCTCACTGGGGAGAAAGTTACTAAATAAATGTAGTAAATAAAAATAGTTCTGGTAGGTGCTAGCCCATTCAGAAATTGGACTCCATGTGGACTTGCAGACTGAAGCATCTGTTCTAAATACGAGAAAATATGTTATGAACCAAATTTAGCAAAGTGTGTATTTTGTACCTAGGTACAGAAACTTAAATCTGGAACATACATGCAGTTGCCACTTCACAGAATATGGTGAGAATAACCACACTTATTATTATAATACATAGAATTGGAGGCTGCTGAGTATTTTCACTTTTGAAATAAATGGGATAAATAGACAGGAAATATGGATTCCCCCCCACACAGGTGTACCCTTCTTAAGTAGTGTGCTGTATATTTGTTTTCAGGCTTCAGATTTTCGTGAACCCTAAACCCAATGTCCACTGGGACCTTCCCATTCACCCTGTTACTTAGGATTGCCAGACTCAGCTGACAATCTTCAGGAGCCTGGTGGTGGAGACTTCTGGGGTGTTGCTTCTTGTTTTGGAACAGGAAGTGATGGCACAATGCTCTAGAAATTTTCAAATCTTGAAATTCTAGAGTGTCCTGTTTCAAAACAGGAAAGGCACATCCAGGCATCTACTGCTGACATTTCCCCTGGTTGTTCCACTGAGCAAGGGCAGGGCACAAGAAGCATTACTGGAAGGTACCCCCACTGGAACAGGGTAAGTGGCAACCATAGTGACTGTCTTGCCCACCTTTAGTTCATCTACCTCCTCCTCATTCAGACATATTTAGATAAATGCAACTCCTTTCCTCTTTCTGTTGGGATGAAAGAGAAGGCACCAAGAAACTGTCAATAGCTTCAGAGGTTCCTCTGATGTCACAGGGACCTTTGCAGTGATCATCCATTTCTTAATGAGAGAGGCAATGGAGGAGCAGAGTGTGGCTCTTTTGAACTCTAAGCAGCCTGTGTGCTAAAAAGAAGCTTGTGAGAATTGCTGCTCCACTCCCTCTATTGTCTCTCCTATCAAAAATTTGTGATCACCCAAGAGGCTACTGCATTGTCCCATGGGGTTCTGGGTCGATCACCCATTTTCTGGTTAGAGGGGCATAGAGAAAAGCAACAGACCACTCGGTCTTACATGTTTTTTCTTCTCTACTCCCAGCAAGCAGTTGTTCTATTAGGAAAATGGGGATGGATCAAGCATCTCTAGCAGGGGTCCTACCCTGCAGGTGGCACCTAGAGATCTCCTGCTATTACAATTGATTTCCAGATAACCAAAATCAGTTCTCCTGAAGAAGAAGACTGCTTTGGAGGGTGGAGCCTATGGCCTTATACCCTGCTGAGCTCCCTTCCCTCCCCAAAACTCACCCTTCCCAGGCTTTATGCCCCAAATCTCCAGGTATTTCTCAATCTGGAGTTGACAATCCTCATCTCTAACTAGTGGTAGGCTCAACCATGCCAATCTCCAGAACTGACCTGTTCGGGAGTTTGAGCATCTTGAAAATCTAAAGCCATATTATTTGTCTTCCATGCACTCCACAGCAATAAAAAGAAAATGTTCAGAGAGAATAAAAAAGTAATTAGGACAAAAAATTTCCAAGAACGCCTCTAAAACAGGCCTGAAGATGTTCCCCAGCAGAAAACTTCTTTGCCTGACAGATGGTAGGATCATTTAATCTGGCTGTGCCAACACCAGCTCGCATAACAGGTCAGCCTGCTGCAGTTTGGATGCAGATTACGCAACGTCCTTTGTGTCAATGTGAGAAGAGAGACAGTCAACCTTTCTACAAGTCAGAATTACCTGCTATGCCACAAGCACAGAGTTGGAACCACTTTTCACACAACTAAACCACACAATGTCCCCCCACCCTCTCTCTATATATATACACACACACACACCATTGCTCATTGTATTTATAATCCATGGCTTCAATCTTATTTCTTCCCTTTCCTTCCCACATCTGCTTTTTATATCAACCAGTTGTCTCTCTTCAAATGCTAAGATTACGTGAGCTCCAGAGGTCAGGACTTCCCTTTAGTTACCTGAATATACCGGTTCTAGCACCCAAAAGTCTTGATCCCATCTTCAGTACAGCTTTTACGCGGCACTGCAGTTCGCAGAAATAATAACGTGCTACTTGGAAAGGTGGAAAACTCATTTTGCTATTCTTTCAGACCCTCTTGTGGGTTCAAAAGTTTGACTCAAACTTTGTCTGAGACTAAAAGTAGCTAGTAAAAAAGCACATTGCAGCAAGGTGAAGCAAACTGCCAGAAGAATGAAAAACCAATGCACAGCAATAATGAACATCAGGGGTGCTAAAACATAAAATTCCATCATAAAATTACAATATTCTGCCAGGACAGCACACAGTTTCTTTTACCTACTTCTGGGGAATATTTTGTTTCTTTCCTACAAGAAGGTACAATACAGTGGTTCTCACACTGTGGGTTAACCCAAAAAGTGGGTTGTGATAGTTGGTCAATCTCAATGCCAGAAAGGAGGAGGACGAAGAAGAAGAAGAACAAAGAGCTGGGAGAAGAGGCTTTGGGAAGCAAATTTGGTTTTGCCTTTGCATAGCGCACTAAATGGCCATGAAGTACAGCCTATCGCTTAGTAATGGGGGGGGGTTATGTGCTAGGTTGGGCATCCCCCTTCTGCTGTGATCCTGTCCCCCACCACTGCTCAATGTGGCAGCAACAGCAAAAAGGGGGAAGGAGGCAGCATCGTGCAACAAAGCAACATCATTTCCAGGTGAAGACCTGGAATTGCCTTCACCACGTTGAGCCCCACCACCCCAAACCTCCCCAAAGTTTGCTACACACAACCCCCCCCCATGAAAAATAGAACATAAACTTCTTCAGTATTAACTGGTATGAGATTCCTATGTTGTATGCCGGAGAGGGGAGGGGTATAGTGCAGAGTTACTTTGCAAATGAATCCCTCAAAGTACAGTAAGTTTAGAAGTGGGTCCCACTTTAAAATGTTTGAGAACCACAGATATAGTGGACATAAGTGCTGCAAATAGACTTGTGGACCAGGGTTCAATTCCCTGCTCCCCCTTGAAGCTCACAGATTTTTTCCGGGTGCAATCCACTTCTTACTTAATATATCTTATGAAACTGTTGTGATGAAGAGGCTTAAATTAGATAATCCTGTCTTCTGAGAGCCTTACAGGAAAGGCATGATAAAAACTAGCCAGATTTTTAAAAGCCTTTTTAGATTGAGCAGAATTAGATAGAAAATGAGGTCTGAGCCAAAAATATTAATGTATTTCAGGAAAAAATTTCAACTTCTTGCAATAGCTTTACGTTGACATAATTTGCCAGGGTGATGCTGTCACACAGCCAGTTCTGGCTGGTTCCACAGCATTACGACACCATCCTGTCACACAGCAGGCAGTCGGATACATCTGGTATCAAGTTTCAACTAAATAAAAGCTACCTAACAAGTCCTGGCCATATAGGGTCATGATAGGGTGGCCAACCTCCAGGTGGGGCCTGAACAGCTCCCAGAATTAAAACTGATCTCCAGGTGATAGAGATCAGATCCCCTGGAGAAAATGGCTGCTTTGGAGTACAGAATCTATGACATTACACCCTGTTGAGGTCTCTCCCTGCCCAAACCCCATACTCCACAGATTCTACCCTCAAATCTCCATGAAATTCCCAGCTTGGGGTTGGAAACCCTAAGGCATGTGTACAACAGTCTCTGTGGTTAGGTCCATGCTATATATATATCTTTGTTCCTTGTATTACTTGCTTTAAATTCAAAGGCCTGGTCCAACCATGCAGCAGAATGAAGGCATAACTAAGCAGCAGACTGCTGAAAGGGTAGCATAAACTGTATCACTACAGACTGCAGAGGAAGGATGACATTTTAGTTTACCTACATTAACAACTCCCTATAGATAGAAAACTACAGCATTGCCAACTCTGGGTTGGGAAATTCCTGGAGATTTAGGGTGGAGCCTGGGGGGTAGGAGTTCAACAGGTATGTGGTGCCATAGATTTCACTCTCCAAAGTGGCCACTGTCTTCAGGGGAACTGATCTGTGTAACCTGGAGATCTGTTGTAATAGTGGGAGAGCCTCAGCCACCACCTGGAGGTTGGCAACCCTGGAAAACTAGCACAGCATGTAAAAGACAGGGAAACAGTTTATTTTAGTTACGTTTTAAATTTATTTTACTTCATTTATACTATGCCTTTCTCTCTGATGGGTCCTAAAAGAGATAAACATCATTCTCTTCTCCTCCATTTTACTCTCACAACATCCCTGTGAGGTAGACAAGGTCCCCATCAGACGGCTCTTTAGTGCCTCGCGGGTTTAAAGATAATGTTCAGACATCAACATCTGGGAAATGTCCCTCTTCCGTGAGCATCCCATTTTGCTGCACTTGGGAGCCGTACTTAAAAGGTACTACTTTAAATCTGGAGTTTTCGGTTCCCGACGGACCAATTGCACACTTACCCCCCGTCTCATTGGACCAGTGCGCAATCCTCCCACCAGGCACCATTTTTTTTTAAAAAAAATCTCTACATTCAATTCCACGCATGCACGGATAAACAAGGATGCGATTTCACAATTATACATATGCACAAACCTTTTTTAAAAAAAACAACCCACCACTGCGCACGCCTCCTTCAGTGGATGCTGTCTAGACAATCCACAGTGGAGGCAGCGCACAGTAAGACGATTCACAGGGGGTTGTCTGGTCCTGCAATGATGGATTTAAAAAATCAGGATCAAATTAGAGCCGGACTAATGGTGGGATTACCTGCCGGTATGAACGCACCCTTGGCTTACAGTTCTTGACTGGCCAAAGTTACCCATGGCAGAGATCCTAGTCTAACCACTGCATCACACTGGATCCCAGTTTCCATATAGGGGAGAACTATCCCACATACAGTGTAAAGTGGCACAGCCAATTCTACTGCATTTCGTAGACCAGATCTATGCTTACTCCAAGTATGAATAAAGAGGCTCAAACATTTCAAAAGATAATGGGTCGGATCCTATGGCTCCCTTCACCAACTCTTCCTCCAACA
Source organism: Gekko gecko (assembly GCA_029375565.1). NCBI lineage: Eukaryota > Metazoa > Chordata > Lepidosauria > Squamata > Gekkonidae > Gekko > Gekko gecko. The sequence continues at coordinate 29,295,254 of JAPDNY010000008.1, read as the reverse complement.
GAGAAAGACTTCCTTCAACAAATAAATGTATCAGAGGAACCCTTTTTCTGCTATGACAAGATTTAGTGGAAGAGTATAACAAGGTCCAGTCTATCTCAATGGAGTTATAGGATCCAACCAAATATTGTTAGAACTCATGCTTATTGAAAACAAAGGTGCTGTTCAAGAGGTATTATTGGGGGATTTGTGTTCCAGTTTTCTCTTGATATATTTTTCAAGAGGTTTAACCTGGTAAAATTATTTTTTGAAGGAACGACATATACGTGAACTCTAGACAATTCCGCAAATCCTCTGGAATCCAAATATAGTTCACCTCATCTTCACCTAATGAAGTGGGCTCTCATCCATGAAAACTTATGTCACAATAAATGTGTTAGAGAGCTCTTCTACCTTTAACAAGACATTGACACTCATTCGTTCCTTGGTTTCCAGAGTTCCAAATTTAGAAAAAAGAAAGCCTCATAGTGGTAGTCAGGTTGGCGATTCACACAACAAGCAATAACCCTTATTCAGGTAATTCTGGGAAAACATTGGGGTGTGACATGGTTCACAGTAACATTTAGTGGGACCAAGGACATGAGGCAGAAACTGCAGGACTACTGCCGCTAACACACCCCTGGCTCCAGTATAGAGACTTCCTGTACAGTTCTCTTGTGACCTGTAAACATGCTTTGACCCTGCACAAAAACTTTGCTCCCAGTGGGCAGCCACACCTATCCCAGAGCGTGACAGATTAGAGGTGTCAGCTTCCCTGCTGAAGGAAACATATATTTCCTTATCTTGTCTATAAATAACATTAAAACACTGTGTTTTTTCCTCTGGCCTGCTATTACTCCTCACTGGGGCTGAAATAACTTACACGGGGGCTTATGTATCCTTCTCACTGCTTCTCTCAGCTTTATATAAGCAGTTCTGGAATTATCCCTTGATCTGAGGTGGTTACAGAAAGTCTGCAGATGAACTTAACTTCGTTTTGCCCTTCTTTATGCAAGAGAGAGCTTGAAATTTGGGAGGAGGGGTGGGATCTTTGTGACATGCAGTGCACTGTCACTTATGATAACCATTTATTTTCAGCAACAAATACAATGTGTACTTGTTTATGCGCACTATGAAGGCTGGCTTTATAAGGGAGTCTCCAAAAACAATGTTGATTCACTAACGGCTTGAGGAAAAACTCACGGCTGCCTGAGAGGGCCGTGCTGTCTACGACTCAAGAGCCTGCCTAGCTCTTAAGCTTCTCAGGCATTAGGGAAAAATGTCAAGGGTGAAACTGTTTCCAAGGTCTCCTCCTGATTTGAGAACCACACTGAAGGAGCACATTAGAACAGCCTGAAGTCAACCAATGCCCCATCTGCCAGAAGACCACCAATTTTGGAACATGGCTGCATTCCATCCACTAAATCCAGGAGACTAATTGAAAGGGGTAACAGTAGGCATTCTGCAGATGGCATCTGTGTCCTTGAAATATTTGCCAATGATAAAACAGGTGCCAACAGGCAAAAAGAGAAGTTTTATATGCATGCGTACACACACCGCTCATTTACCAGTTAAGGGATAATTCGCTCAAGATGGGGTTTCATGTAATGAGCAGCCTCTCAAGCCCAGCAAAAAGGTTGCCATTGTTTGCAACCCCATTTAATGAAGCCAACAGGTAAGCCCCAGTCAGCAGTTTGCGGGAAGAACTGCTCAGCTCCATGATCTGTAAGAAGACTGGGCTGCTTCCTGAGATAGATGAACAGCTGTTCCTTACAGGGCCTCAGCCCAATTGATCCTGCAGAGCCTCCACAGGTAGACTAGAATCCTAAGAACAGTTTTTCTAGGAGTAAATATGATTGAATAAAATGGGACTTATTTCTGAGCAGACCTGCTTAGGATTGCTCCAACAGTCCTCCCAGGGATCTGGAAATGATATTCTGCTCCAGCTACAGATGTTTAACAAAATTGTTCTAAAGGTCTACAAGACAGGATGGTGGCACCCATATTGGGGTATACTTTCCTTAGAGAGAGAAGCTTACCTTCATCTTTAAAAAAATTGCTAGCAGATAAAGCAGGGTTTGTTTGGGGGGTTCTTGTAAAAGCATTTCAGCCGAATGCAAGAAAGGATTTTTAACACTGTTGTCGAAGGCTTTCATGGCAGGGGTTTATTAGCTGCTGTAACTTTTCCAGGTTGTCTGGCAGTACTGGGTCCATTAGTTGTTGTAGATTTTCCGGGCTGTATGGCCATGGTCTTGGCATTGTAGGACCTGACGTTTCGCCAGTATCTGTGACTGGCATCCTCAGAGGTATAACACAGAAAGATGGAGTACTCTCTGTGTCAAGGTGAGAAGAAAAATGGTAGTCAGGTAATTTATATCTACTCTGGACGGTGGGCAGCTGAGTTTATCTGTGGGTTCAGCATGAACGTGCATGGAGGAGCTTTCCTGAGGAGGTCTTTGTCTAGGAGTTTCTGTTTCTGTTCTGATGTGGATTGGCTGTTGAAATTCTGATCTTATTTGTAGTGCTATTATTTTTCAGGACAGGAAACCATGCCCTATTTATTTTTAAGCTCTCTTCTTTCCTGTTGAAATTGTGTTTATGTTTATGGATTTCAATGGCTTCCCTGTCTAATCTGACATGGTAATTGGAAGTGTTGTCCAACCTTTCAGTATCTTGGAACAAAATACTGAGGAAACAGGAAACCTCCTCAGGAAACAATCCATAGACAAAAGAACCTCCTCAGGAAAGCTCTTCCATTAGCATGTTCATAGCCTGGGGAACTCCTACAAGATAATGACTCAGCCCTACTCCACCTTCCGGAGTAGATATAAATTACCTGGCTACCATTTTTCTTCTCACCTTGACACAGAGAGTACTCCATCTTTCTGTGTTATACCTCTGAGGATGCCAGTCACAGCTACTGGCGAAATGTCATGTCCTACAAGGCCAAGACCACAGCCAAAAAACCCAGAAAATCTACAGCAGCTAATTTTTAATACTGTTTCTAATTTTAACAGCTTTTGTTGCTTTTTATTGCTCTTATTAATTAATTTTAAATATATAATTTTGTGTGTTTTAATTATGTATTGCTTTCTTTATATTGCCATGTGGGTTTTGTTTTGTGGATAAATGAGATATAAATTAATCTGAAAGCCATCCAGATGCCACCCCAGAAATGCTGGCCATGGTAGGATCGTTAAAAAACAGCAGGTTGAAACTGAATCTGACAAAGACGGAGGTTCTGTGGCTGGGGGAGGGGCTTCAGGGCTCAGATTCAGCTTACTACCTCTTGATGGGGCCCCACTGGCCCCATGCAGTCTGTCAGGAGCCTGGGGGTGTTCCTGGATGCCTCTCTTAATTTGGAGGCCCAGGTCACACATACAGCCAGGCTGGCATTTTTCCATCTACGCAAGCCCGGCAGCTGGCCCCATTCCTGTCACACTGTGACCTGGCCACAGTAATCCATGCAACGGTCACCTCCAGGCTAGACTACTGTAACTTGCCCTTGAGACTGACCCGGGAGCTGAACCAGAATTTGGCGGTGTGTGTCTTAACAGGAATAGGAATATTCAATCTGTGCTGCGCCAGCTGCACTGGCTTCTAGTGGAGCACTGAGTCAAGTTCAAGGTTCTGGTTCTGACTTTTATGGCCTTGAGCAATCTGGGACCAACATATCTGCAGGACCAACTCCTTCATTACATCCCCCAGAGAGCATTATGCTCTTCACAGAACAACTTGCTGGAGGTCCCCAGCCCCAGAGATATTTGGCTGTCCTCAACCAGCGCCAGAACTTTTTCGGCCCTGGCCCCAACCTGGTGGAACTCTCTGCCCAATAACACCAGGGCCCTGCAGGATCTTATGTTCCTCCAGAGGTTTGGTTGAGGACAGTGATAGTTTATACCATGGCTAGCACCCTACCTGGACCCCCCATCCCTTGTGGAGTTTACTCCCTCCCCCGTGCTCATGAAGCACCCACAGATCAGAAATGGGAGGGGACAAAAAATATTGCTACTTGTTTTTAACTATTTGATAGTATGTTGGATATGGTTTTATGGTTTTTATGGTTTTAAATCTGTACATCGCCTAGAGCCCCACATTCGTGGGGATTAGGTGATCCACAAATATAATGTAATAAATAAAAAATAATAAAATAAATATACCTGATAAAGATTTGGTTGTTCTAAAAATCTAAAGCATATCAGTACTAACTGAAACTTTGGAGAAAGATGAATGTATAACTATTTTCTATATTATGTTTTTAGATGACAGAATGACTTGTGGTAACGCTCCTGATGTGTAAAGTTTGTTCTTGCTTTGCTAACTTGATTCCCAGCTACACATGGGCCTGATTGGGTTCAATACCATTGTATGTGGGGAGAAGGGGCTTAACCAGAATTGCTACCACTGCCCCAGACTGTGCCTGGGGAGAGTGGAATTTGAAGATGTGGTTCACTTCCAGGTGACATACTAGGAATTTCCCCTAGTCTTTATGGGAAAGATCAGAGACATGGGGAAATTTCTAGAGCATCACTATTGAGGCCGTTTTCTGGCCACCTTTTCTTCAGCTCCAGGAGGAGACAGAGGAGGAGGAGGAGACTGGATTTAGACCCCCCCCTTCACTTGAAGTATCAGAGCAGCTTAAAATCTTCTTCCCTTCATTTCCCCACAAGAGATACCCTGTGAGGTAGGTGGGGCTGAGAGAGCTCTGACTGAGAACTGCTCTGAGAGAAATTGCAACTGACCCAAGGTCACCTAGCAGCTGCATGTCGAGGAGTAGGGAATCAAACCCAGTTCCCCAGATTAGAGTCCCCCACTCTTAACCACTACACCAAACTGAAGGTGGGGCTGAGAGCGGGGATTTAACTGCCATGGGTAAGCAAAGGGGAAGCCTAAGCAAAGGGGAAGCCTAAGCTTAACCCTTCCTCCTGCACCATTTTTCCTTACTTGAAAAGGCCACTATTTGCCCCATTGCAGAAAATTACCTGAAGCTATCAATATACATTAAATTTTCACAGTGGGACAAATGCTGTCTATCTGGGACCATTTCACAGTAGGAAAATGCTTGCTGTTGTTCCAATCTGAATAAGGGACCATACACCCAGGAATCAAGTTCTGATCATGAAACTCCCAGACTACATCTATCTGCCAGACACAGAGACAGATCCAGGAAAAGTATAGCATGTAGTTTAGATTTACAGTCCTCCACATCTGCCTATCATCACTCTCTTAAGATGTTCTGCTCACGGTAATAAAAGGAAAACTCAAATAAACTTCATTTTTTTAAAAAACATGCTGAAATGAGGGGACCTTTCTGCAGAGACTGACAAATTTAACAAACCAGAGGACCCCCATTTTGGCTCATTACTATTTGGAAGTCTACTGTTCAACAGTCCTAAAAAGTACAGCCTGGTTTTTCATTGAGAATAGATGCACCACAGACAAGAGACTTCCCAGGAGTATTTCAGCAGCCAACCAGATCCTCTTTTTGATAGTGGCCACTGCAAAAGAGGTCTATAACAGACATCAAGGGATGGGATTTTATGAGATGTTTCGGTTTGCTTGTAGACTCTGAGGCATTATGAAATTTGTGCTTTCATCGACCCACTGGTATGCCGGCAGACAGCGTATCGTCCCTTTCTGCTGTCTGCTCTTGCTCATGTTGTTTATGTTAAGAGTTTGTCTCATGCACATCCTTCATAGCAGTTATGCAACACAGTGTCTTAACCTGTGTGTGTTTGCAGTTTTACTATACACACATCATGTGTGTGCTCTTCTCAGGTGCTGATGAGAGATTGCAGCACTTCAGGAAAGTTGTCGAGATGACAGAATCATGTAAATAAACTCTCACAGGTCAGAAAAAGATGCTAGCATGATTGTAACGGGAGTGTTATTGGAAAGGAAGAGCACAGCTGCCTTCAAAGGCAATCCAGAAAACTTCAGCTGGTACAAAATCCTGCACTTCATTGAGGGATACCAGTCTCCAGGTGGGACCCAGGGATCCCCTAGAATTACAGCTCATCTCCAGACTACAGAGATCAGTTCCCTTGGGGAAAAAATGGATCCTTTGAAGGATGGACTCTATGGCATTGCACCCCACTGAGGTCCCTGCCCTCCCTGGGCTCCACCCCCAAATCTCCAGAAGTTTCCCAACCTGAATCTAGCAAACCTACCCACCCACCCGCACCGGTGGCCAGGAGTTAGTGGGAATGTGCATATTACAGAAATCTTAAAAACACTGTACTGCCTATTTGATTCCAGACCCAATTCAAGGTGCTGTTTATTAACTATAAAGCCCTCACAGCCTTGGATCCTCATACCTGCAATATTGTCTCTCCCAGTATACTTCAGTACCCCAGCACCCTTCCATAGATTGAAGCCTGCTTAAGGTTCCAGCAGGTAGGTCATTGTCTGTCTGAACCACGCCATTTTTTATGCAGTGATTCCTGTATTTTGGAATGACCTTCCTGAATATGTCAGGAAGACCTGTGCATTGCTGGCATTCTACCTGAGGAACAGACATGAAATTTGCTCCTAATTTTGCTTTAGACAAAAGTTTATGAGTACTCTGTTGATCATTACTGAAAATCCACTTCTGTAATTCCATAATATCTCATGTTCACCAGCTACATGCAAGATAGTTAACAGTCCCCTAGGATTCCTGACAATTCCCACATTTTCATTCTTTGCATTTTTAAAATTTTCTGAAGTGCTTTTCTATAAGTTATAACATTCAAAGTTTTATACAAGCACCTACCAAAAACATACTAATGCCAACTTGCGACCCTACTCATGGGACAGAATCAATAGCTCAGCTTCTCTACCTACCAGCTTGCAGCCCTGATATCATCTTTATCACTGTTAGAAGCCAAAAATAAACAAAGGATATCAATTCACTGTATTCATAACTGGCATTTTATAAACCTCAATTCCTTTAAAACTACAATTATGAGACAAAGATATAAATTACTTTACTTCAACATTGCCTCTGTTCCTCACATTGGTAATCCCAAAATATTGTAATAGATACATTCAGTTGCATTCTGCCGAATTTTCACTCAGTATCACTTAATCCCCCTGTTTATCCCAGCCCTAACCCATATGGCTTTTCTCCAAGCATGTCCCATGATAGCCAGCATAGCCTTTTTGGTGGTCACCAGTGGAAAAGCTGACTGAATCCATGTAGGGTTGCCTGATGCCTGGTGCCAGCTAGGGAGCTCCTGCTGGTGCTTCCCACCCCACCCCTGGTGGGGGACAAATGGAGGAGAAGCTAAGAACTCAGAAGTGATCTCACCACAACTCTGTAGGAATTTCCCTGATCACTATGGTTTTGACCACTTGTGATTCAAGGAAACCCTGGAGTGTCTGCATGACGGGGCGACATCTGTTCCCCATACATAGCCAGAAGTGATGCTGCAGCATTGCATGATAACATTTCACCATACCTCTGCCCTCCCTGCTCTCCTACCAGTTGCCAGTACTGGGCTGTCAATTCTAGATCTAAACAATTCAGTAAACCATATAATCAGGATTAAATGTTCTCTGTTTTAGAACAAATTTAGAGTCCAGTGGCAACTTTAAGACCAACAAAGCTTTATTCAAGGTATGAGCTTTCAAGTGCATGTACACTTTTGCAAATACATTGGAATGGTAGGTAAGATTCAAACTTATAGACGGGGCTGAACAGCAAATTAACATGTAACATGATGAAGATATGCAAAGACAAACTAAATAACAAGTTAAGGTTATAAGGTCAACAGTTGTAAAGCAATAAATATGTCAAAATAGCACCTAGGACCAGAGCTTGCAATAAACCCAGATGTCAACTTTGCTGCCATATACACCCAGACAACACAATCACTGGACCTAGCAACATCAACTACACCATCATTCACTTACTCATCTTCTAACTTTGTACTTGCCATTGCAGGGAGGGCAGGGTATAAATATTATCAATAAATAAATGTCAACAATGCCCTTCGGTCATCTACATAAGACAAACAGAACAAACCCTACACCAGAGGATAAATGGATACAAATCTGACATCAGGAATCACAAGACTGAAAAACCTGTAGGAGAACACTTCCAATGGATGACCTCAAAGTAGCTGTTTTATTACAAAGGAACTTCAGGAATAGAATGGAAAGGGAAATTGTTAAATTAGATGTTATTACAACACTTGGAACAAAAACCTCCCCAGGACTCAACAGGGATATTGGTTTCTTATCTCATTACATATGCTAACTCATTCAGTCCTCACATATGTATTCTCAACAAGAAGGACTATACATCTTCTGTATTTTAGTGTATTTTTTTTCAGGACAGTATATTAGAATACTGAATGTAGGTCTTCTCCCCCTTTCAAATCTAACATCATCTCAATGAAACTTCAGTCATTTAAGATACTATCTCACTGGTATCTTACTCCACATAAACTATCGCTTATTTCTTCAAGCTATAACCCAAGCTGTTGGAAGAATTGTGGGAACCTAGGCAATTATATACACTGTTGGGTGGAATGCCCCAAAATTCTACCCTTTTGGGAGGCAGTAATACAGGAAATTAAAGCTGTGGATGATATAGATATCCTTCCCACGCCAGAACACTTATTTTTGAACAGATGGGCAGTTCATGGCTCTGCCGCTGCAACAATTGGAACGGGTCTCTCTAATGCTTTTTGCAGCAAAGACGGTCATTGCCACACACTGGAAAACGACAATGACACCCACTCTTACACAATGGCATAATAAGTTGTGGGATTTATATATTATGGCAAAACTCTCGGATAATCTTACAAGATTTGATAAAATACCTGCGCCCTCCTCCTTTGTAGCAACCTGGTTACCTCTTCTGGAATACTTAACTAATCACACAGATTACCCTAAAGCGATGGATATTATATGGCTATGGTAATTAGATTATTTGTTCAAGACATTGCTTTTCGTGATGTATGTATTCGATATTCCTTCCTTAGAACCAACGTAGATAACTTGCAAACTGGTACAACCTGATATAAGTTATATTCTGTTCTTAATAAGTCTCTTTAACATATACTTTGCTGTTAAATACTTACTTGTTTATGTAATTCTACGCTACTGGCACTTTGCACTCACTTGTTGTTTCACTGTTCAACTTTATCCTGTTCTTTTTGAAAAGTTAATAAAATATATTGTACAAAAAAAAAAAAAAAGAATACTGAATGTAATGCAAGAATATTGGGATGTTTTGTTGCATCCCCCTCAAAAAATAAAAAAATGCTGTTACATGACTCCACACCTGAGAGGAGAGAATGGAAAGTATCAGTTTACTTCCCACAATTAGAAAACATACCTTTACACATTAATCTGCTTCCAGCTCCTGCCAACCTAGCAGTTCGAAAGCAAGAAATTGCAAGTAGATAAATAGGTACCACTTTGGTGGGAAGGTAACAGCGTTCCGTGCACCTTGGTGTTTAGTCATGCCGGCCACATGACCACGGAAACGTCTTCGGACAGCGCTGGCTCTTCGGCTTTGAAACGGAGATGAGCACCGCAACCCTAGAGTCGGATTCGACTGGCTTTTGAGCAAGGGAACCTTTACCTTTACTATTGCTTTACAACAGTCAGCCTTATAACCTCAGCTTGTTATTTAGTTTGTCTTTGCACATCTTCATCATGTTACATGTTAATTTGCTGTTCAGCCCCCTTCTATAAGTTTGAACCTCACCTACCATTCCAATGTATTTGAAAAAGTGAGCATGCACACGAAAGCTCATACCTTGAATAAAACTTTTTTGGTCTTAAAGCTGCCACTGGACCCTAAATTTGTTCTACTGCTTCAGACTAACACGGCTGACCACCTGGCTTTCTCTGTCTTATTTTCATTAAATATACAAGAACTGCTCGACCATTCCCCTCACTGACTTAAAAACATTTTACTTGAAAACTTGTGGCTTGAAAGACTGCATATTTATTTTGTTTAAAACACTACATCCCAACTTTTGGTACAGCATACCCCCATCAAGCTGCTTACACCACATCAAAAATGTATTTATTTACTGTATTTATAGTCTGCCTTTTGCTCCAAGATTACAAAGCATAAATAGATAACAGTCCATATAAAGAGGCATCTAATAAGCACAGATGGATATAGCCAGTATGAGGAGTAGAGTTGCCAGGTGAGGCCAACAAACGAGCGAAGGACTTACCAGGAGACTCTGGGAGAGGGGAGGGAGGCTCTGGGAGAGGGAACTCTGAAGTGAGTTCTGTGTGAGTTGCCATTTAAAGGGAACACGCTCTTTTTAAATGCTTTCCCTCCATTGGAAATAATAGAGGATGGGGGCACCTTCTTTTGGGGCTCATAGAATTGGACCCCCTGCTCCAGTGTTTTTGAAATTGGGGTGGGGGGGTTGAGGAGAGGCACCATCAGCTATGCTGAAAATCTGGTGCCTTGAACTCAAAAAACAGACACCCTTCCCAGAGCCCCAGATAACCATGGATCAATTCTCAATTATACTCTATGGGGACTGGTCTCCATACGGTATAGTGGAGCGTTCAGCAGCTATTTGTATCCCCTGCTTTCTGATAGCCCTGTAGCAGGGGGGAGAGGCGCCAAACTGGGGGAATCCCCTGCCCTCAACTGGAGACATCAATAAGCTATGCACTGGGAGTAGGATTACCGAAATCTGAATGACCATCGCAAACAAGCATGACACAAAGCATCGATAGAATGAAGAAAATGGTATTATATCAGTAGAAAACAATGAAATGGCAACAGGGTAATACATGCAGCAAACTGATAATATGTCTATACACAGTGGTATTCCACAGTCCTTTCCCTCTATAAAGTACCTTCCTGAACTATTCCATTATAGTGTAGCCTTATTAACTTTAAAGAAAAGCTCTTCTGAAGTTAATGAAATAAATATATAATTTAATAAAAAATCACTCATTAACCTTCTAATTCAAACTTGAATTCAAAGTCTTCTTGTATGCAATAAGAATCTAACAGCCTGGTCCAAGTTTACCCAAGGGTCTCTGACATCAGAGCAACTGAGTTAATGCAAATCACAGTGGATCAGAGTGGCCATGATCTCTCTGCATTCCAGGGCAACTGTGAAATCATAGCAGATCGGCCAATGGTATCAATAGATAAAGGGTTTGAAAAAAGATTAGAAGACAAGAAGAACATTGCAAAGGTAAAAAGGTCAAAGTAGGGAAGTACATTGCTCTTATGATACACATACCAAAAACTTATACACATATAATTTTTAAAAAGACTGAAACCAAAAGCTGACATTTGGATTTTGTTAAAAGTTGGTTGTCTCCCTTACCCACCCACCTACGAAAGTCTTAAATTATGCTCTTATTGGTATAAATACTAGCATCGACTTCATGATCTCAGATATTCCTACCTGGTGGGCAGTTGCATCGCTGGCGGATGTCTCTAGTTTCCCGATGTCTTGGCAAGCTGAACTTTAATCTCTGTAAAGTAGGGGGGAAAGCTACATTAATAATGATGAAACCTAAAACCCGTGCATGTGAAAATAGCTTTTTAAAGGAATTCAGCCTTGAACTACAGTGACTAACAGGCATCTCGTCCTTGGTCAAAGTCAGACAATTGCATTCAACTTTAAACTCAACATCCAATTGATTGAAAACAGGCAGAGCAAATTTGATGGAATTTCTAAATAAGCAGGGATTGAAAAGACAACTGTCTGCTGTTGCTGTATAAAGAGGCTATTTTTCCTATCAGAAAACTCCAAGTGGTGCATAAAATAATGGCTAATTGAACCATATGGTGGGAGGGAAGGGCAATCTTGTTGAAGGTAATACTTCTCTTCCAAATATAACAGCCACATGGTTTAGATCAAAGGTTCTCAACCTTTTTGAGCCTGTGGCACATTTGTAATTCTGATAAAGCATGGTGGGCACAGCCACAAAATGGCTGCCAGAGAATGTGGAACTAGCCATGTAGGTTACCTGCAGTGGCACAGTGAAGAGCCTCATGTTGTGGTGGCAGCAGCTGCTGAAACAACTTTTTTAAAAAAAAATCTGCACAACCAATCAAATCTCCAATGGCCAATCAGAAGCCTTGCCGGGCAAAAGCCCCACTTGGCTCCAACTTCTCTGTAAAAACACTTGGTTGGCACTAGGAAAGGTGATGATGGGTGCCTTGACACCCACAAGCACCATGCTGGATACCCCTGGTTTAGACAAATAAACTCCTATTGAATGGTAGGCCCACCTGTCTCAGAAGACACAGTATTGGACATGTCAGTCCATGAACTTCATGTAGCTTTTGTTCAAATCTGTGTTTAGCCATCATTTCGTGTGAAGAGTCATCTAATTAGTATTATATTGGACTGGTCCCACCTGACTATATTATATCTTAGAATGGATCCGCAGATTCATTTTAATTACTCTCTCTTTCTCATGTCAATATCACTTCATGGAGATAGCTATATGCTCTAGTCCTGGGGTCTCCAACATGGTACCTGTGAGCATCATGGTACCCCCTAACTGTCAGGTCCTGGACTCAATCACTCTCACGACATTCTTGTAGCAGCAAGATTTATTTGGAGGTAAAGAGATTCCAAGCATGGACAGATTCTGTGTCAGGTCCAACCCTAAAAAAAAAGCAAGACCACCTAATCAGTGTTTGCAGTCAAACTGCTAAAACTCTAGGCCTACCCTCAGGGCCGGTCCAACACCTGCAAACTAACAGTTACATTCCAAGGTTAAGCGAGAAGTTGAGACCATGCGTTTCCCAAGGCCCCATATGTACTATGCAAGTTCAAGAAGACATTCACACCAGCATCCATTCCCCTGTCCCCCCATCCTAGCAGAGAAGATAAACAGCATGGGAGATAAAACAGTGAAAGAAGCACGTCTAAAGAAAGCAGTTAACCCCAACATAACAGACCAGGAGTTCAGCTGGACAGCATTCTATGGCAAGCGAGGCCCGAGCTTGACACCACCACCCTTCCTGAAGCACACCAAGTGTTTTTAGATAGTGGGTGGGGCCAGGTGGGGCTTATGCCCAGCAGAGCTTCTGATTGGCCCTTGGAGATCCAATTGGCTGTGCAGATTAAGATACCATTGTTTCAGTGGTAGCTGCCACCACAGTGTTGGTTTTATTCTCTCATTCCTCTTTCCTAGTGTATTTTTAAAATTACTCATCTTCTCCCCTGTATTTGGGCTTCAGATGTGTGGTTGGTTCCAACTTTTGTGGCTGCCATTTTCTAGTTTGCCTCCTGCTCCAGCCATTTTTATGTACCTGTATCAGAATTCAAAGGTGCTCACAGGTTTATTAGGTTGAGGGCTCCGGCTCTAGCCTAGTATGAAGTGACCAGGACATGCTAGGCAAGACTACGCCCATGGATTTTCTGAAAATTAGATTTTCCAAAATCCTACTATAAATGCTTTATATGGTACAATTCCATACAGACCTCACTCAGGTAGTTAACACTTTTTTTCCTAGAACTCTCTAGAAAACAAGAAAGCCATAAATTAATTTCCCTCAAATTCTAATTACTTTTATTACAGAGCTATACACCGGGGATCCGATTACTTGGTCACCACATGGATACCCCCTAAAACAAAGCACATGCTACTGCACCTGTAATGTGTTTATAGTATTCACCACAAAACTTCCCATCACCACTCCCAGGAAAGTGGAATAGGTTTTAGAAAACTCAAAGCATGATGGGAACAAGTCACATGGTGAATACCAAAACTATTCCAGGCTGGACAAAGATCATTCATTTTTGACATCACTCTTCTGGCAACAATAATTTAATACAGCCTTCAGCAATAAATGTTCATTATACATGTTTCTTCAACTCTCTTATGTTTTGCTAGCACACTGTAATAGTCTAATCCTCATCACTTTTACCAATCTCAAAAAATGTTGACTGAGAAATTCTTTACAGTGGTAGAAAAACATTAATGTGACTTTAAGCCCCCATCTCCAAGCCCCCATCTGGGAAATGAGCATTATAACATTCAGTTTCACAAGTTTCTATAAGGAAAACATTATAGAGCATCTTGAATATTACAAATTCTTCATTATTAACAACAAAGGCAGAAATATACATAGCCAAAAGAATTATGTTTTGAGCATTGCTATATTAGTCTCATGAGAGGAAGGTGATGATTAAGTATGAGTACTGTATTGTACCTTTTTTTTTACAGAGATTTGACTTAACAATGCTCTGAGGTCATAATATTTCAAAGACAGCCCTGATTATTTTATTACACCACAATTCATTTTTAGAAAACTACATGGAATTCATTTACTGCAGACAACTAAGCACAATATTGCCACTTAGCAGTGAGCTAAGGTTGAGTTCTGTTGTGTATTATAACTATCTTTTCATATCCACAAGACAATATGGGAACCAAGACAGCCAGGAATAGGAAGCTATTTTTAGCTTCCTAGATCTGTTTTTAAGGCTTAATATATTTGGCCCGAATTTCGGAAGTACTCAGAGCTCTAGCAACCCCCTTTCCAACTCACCAAACACAGCTAGCTTACATACGTACACTACTTAATGTCAGAATGCATAGTCACTAAATCATTTTTTTAAAGATCCTAGGGCTGCAATCCTCTGCTAGTTACTTTGGAAAAACTTCCTCAGAACTCAGCTTAATTCAAAGTAACAATACTTAGGGACAGAATATAATCCCACAAGTATTAACTAGAAATGAAGACTCAAACTAGAGAGGACGTTGGAAAGAGCCATGGGAACGCTTGGTTTTTTTGTGCTGTCCGTGCATAATTTTTCAGGCCCAGTTTGTGATGTTTTCTTTTGTTCTTTACTGTATAAGGAATTATAATACTAGCCTGAAGAGTGTAGACCGATGAGGCACTAAACCTGTACACATTACAGTGAAAGTACATACAAATCCATGCACAGTGTACACTTGATTTTTCTTTGTGTATGTATTACATAATTATGTTACTTTCAACAAAAGTACAATTGAATATATGCTTTTAAACCCTACATTTGTCCAATTTGTACTGGTCCCCAGTTGTTTAAAGAGGATGCATGCTGACTTTTTCTTTCAAATAAACGTATGCATGTTCACTGTAATGTATGAGTTGGGCAAATTACTGTTGTTGCATTGTAGCAGAAGGAATAGTCAGGCTGGTTAATGTAGCTGGGATTGCATTGCCATTTCCTGTCTACAGGGCCGTTTTAAACTCTCCTGCAAAGCAATCGTGTTTGTACAGAAGAAATGAAATCAGTAAAATGTTGGTTAAAGGAAAGAGGTAAATGTGTACTCATTATGTTTTTGTTTTATTTTGCTTTTGCTTTGCTTGCAAGTGTGCCATTTTTTAAAAAATATATATTTTTAGTTCTGCTGGTCCATAACTTTGTAAGAGTAGTAAGGTCCCCAACATGGGCACCATGGTACCTGCCAACACTTCTACTAGTGCCTGTCAAGTTTTTCTTAAGAAGTGGGGACCAGTGGGGCTAGACAGGACTCCTGCCCAGCAGGCACTGGAGATCTGATTCATTGTGCAGATTTTTTAATACTTTTTATTTTTCATTAGCAGTATAAACAGAAAAACAAAAAAACTACAACCAACACAAATATCCAGTTCTGTACCTCCCCACACACCAACCCATTGCCTGTTCACATTACTGCCAAAATAATTTAATAACATCAGTATAAAGATATTGTCTTATATTTGGTTTGCCCAGTTTAGAGGTTTTTCTTCCAAAAATGTGAAGATGGGCCACCATTCTTCCAAAAAAATATTCTCTTTTTGTCCCTCTGCGGATTAAAAAAATTGTATTTCACCAGCAACTGCCACTATAGCATTGATTTTCTCTCTCAATCCTCCTTTCTGGTGTATTTTAAAAAATTACTACTCTTGTCCCCTGCACTTGGCCTTCTTTTATGTGTGGCGGGGGGGGGGGTTCCACCTCCTATGGTGGCCATTTTGAGGTTTTGCCCATCACCCTGCATCAAAATTCTAAAGTGCCCACAGGCTCAAAAAGGTTGAGGACTCCTGCAATAGTATAACAGACAGATCTAATTTTTAAAAAACATAATGAGCAAATGGTACAATTAAAAAAGACAAAAGATCAGGAAACAACAAGGTAAAAGTATGGGCGGGAGCATGGGGGACATGGAGGTTAACTCCCCACACCATTTTCTTGACCTGGACCTCAAGCAGCCCTACAGATATATCTGCCCTGTATAGTAAACATACAGGTTGCCTATAAGTTACCTCTGTACTTTGCCATATGAGTCAAACAGCAGTTCTAGGCTGAGATACTAGAGGTTAAAAAAAATCATGTTGGAAAAGTTAACACCCCCCCCTCCAGGCCCTGATCTGAACTGGAGCCCCATACAGCTGCTCTTTAGCAATAAAAACACTCCATAGCTCCTCATAGGCCTTCCAAAATCTCATCTAGTTTAACCGAAAGCCTCACCAAACTCAGTGGGAGTTACTTCTAAATGTGCTAGGACTGAACTGTTTAATTCATATAGGCAATCCTTACATACCACCAGAGCCAAGTCAGGGCTGTTAGGGGGTCATACCAAAACGTAGCCTGGAAGAATGTGTTCTTCAGCTCAAAGTCCCCGGCATCAGTTGCTCAGCCTGGGCCTGATACCTGAAATGCAGCATGCGGTAGGCTGCTGTTATGTATTGGAACGGCCACATGTATTTGTGCATGAGCTCCTACCATTCACGCAAATGGCCACATGTACTTGTGCACAAACTCCTATCGCTCACATGAATAAGCACAGCTTTGGCTGCATAACAAAAGCTGGCTAGGATTCTGGAACAGACCTATAGGCTCGCCTGGATCCTAGAATTAACCAATGGTTGAACCTTGCACTGTAAATAGCCTATCATGGGGAGTGGGTGTGTGTTTGGGTGTCGTGTGTTGCAAGGATTTAAGCAGGCCTCGGATCCAGCTTGTCAGTCTTGAGTTTGAGCTGAAATCACAATAAACCATGAGCTGATCACTCTATGTGTCTGAACCCAGTATATTTCAGCAGCGCTGCTCTGTGACTAGCCAATGGTCCCATCTCCATGTAGTTATACCAAACCTGGCTTTCACAGAGGATTCCTGCACACAGCTTGAAAAGGTCCCAAGGGCTGACCAAAGACAGGTAGATAGTTCACTGGGTTAAGTGCTAACAGATGGGGTTCCTGGCTTAAGCCGCATAGACCCTGATAGCTCTGTTGTAATAATGGAGCAAATTCTAAGATACAAATGGATCTGTGCTCTGGGAACATTTAGATTGTAATCCATGCCTGAACACTTTGCCTCAAGACCACTGGCAATGAGAGATTCTAATTCAGTATCTTGGATCTCAACCTCATGTATAAAATTTCAGCAGGGGCCATAAATAGGACATCTGTATCCTTCAGTTTGATATGCAACCAATCTGTCTAGTGCATTTTTATCCCACCTTACCTCCAAGGAGCTCTAGCGAGTGTTCACACCCGGCATTTCAAGACTTCATTGTCCTCTTTTATATCTCTGAGTGTTAAACACCTCACCACAAGAGCTTGCCATCTCATATGGGTACCCTGTTAGGAAGCTGGCATCACTGGCATGGGAAATAATTACACCCACGTAGTCTCTCCATTTACCTTGTTATTGGAATAGATCATTTATTCTGGTAAGTTCAGAGATCAGGCCATGCTGTGTGGCTTGCACCATTGGAAAGACTCTTGATCAGTCCTCCCCCTGTCAAGTGAAAAGTGATGCTCTGTGAGGAATTTAATTCTTTGATACACTATTCATAGCTCAAAAATGCAGTAAGATGTGGAAATGCATTTTTTTCAAGCTGTGGAAAGAAAGCTTTGTTCAACCAGCTTGCTAGCTCTCCATAAAGAATGCTCCCAGAGGAAGCAAAGGGAGTCTAGTTGAGCTCACAAGGCAGAAATACAGCACTTGCTGGTTCTTACACAATCTTTGTAGCACGTTTGCCACTTCCCATGCTATTTCAGTAACAGAGGAAATGGGGAGATTGCATGGGTATCATCATTTCCCATCCCAGTGAAGCTAACTTCCCAGAGAGAGGCAACCTCATCTTAAGCCCTTTCCATGTGTCATCCCCAGTCTCTGCATTACACCATAGCAACATGGGAAGGAACGATCCAGAAACAGCAGTCACCCTGCTGAAGTAATATAAAAACCAGTTCATATTCACTAGGCTAGAAGAGAGAAAATAGACTTTGAGAGCCAGCTTGGTGTAGTGGCTAAGAGCAACAGACTCTAATCTGGAGATCCCATGCCTCCGAGACATGCAGCTGCTGGGTGACCTTGGGTCAGTTACAGTTCTCTCAGAGCTATCTCAGCTCTACCTACCTCACAGGGTGTCTGTTGCGGGGAAAGGAAGAGAAGGTGATTGTAAGTCACTCTGAGACTCCTTCGAGTATTGAAGAGCGGGGTATAAAACCACCTCCTCTTCTTCTTCCAATGTAGAGATAGTTATAGAATCGATTATATGCCTTTACAGAGTTCTCTAACTCTTCAAAATCTTAATATCTCAGAACATCTACTAGGAGAAATGGGAAAACTAATCCTGTCTTTGCTACAAAGCTATGACACTTTTAAAATGGCTGATAGCATTTTTGTATGCTGCTGTGTTCCTCTAAGGAGCTCAGGCAGTGTACATGGTTCTTACTGCCTCTAGTATATCCTCACAAACAGCCTTGTCAATATAGGTTAGGCAGAGAGAGCATGTGTATCGCCCCATGGACACTCACACTCACCCAGTTTGGTGTAGTAGTTAGGAGCACGGACTCTAATCTGGGACAACTGGGTTTGATTCCTCACTCCTTCACATGCAGCAGCAGGCATGACCTTGGGTTAGTCACAGTACTCTCAGAGCTGTTCTGGAAAAAGCAGTTCTTGAAAGAGGTCTCTCAGCCTCACCTACCTCACAGGGTGCCTGTTGTGGGGAGGGGGAGAGAAAGGAGTTTGTAAGCCACCCTGAGACTCCTCCGGGTAGTGAAGGGCAGGGTATAAATCCAATCTCCTCCTCTTCTACTACTGCAGTGTCACCCTTCTAAATCCAATGATGTGCAATTCTGCAAAGGACTGTACTGTTAGTGAGCTTCATCTCCCCAGTCCCACTTGAAGTACTGCACGGCAGTGGATCTCAGCCCCCTCCCCTTTTGAATCATGGCTGCCCTTGAAAGCCAGCATGGCACAGTGGACAGAGTGTCAGACTAGATCCTGGAAGACCTGGGTTTGAATCCTCACTTCTACTATGGAAACTTGCTGGATGACCTTAGGCCTGTTACAAACTTTCAGTCTCAGCCTGGTCTACCTCACGGGGTTGTTGTTGAGCAAAAACGGAGAAGGGGAGAACAATGTTCTAAGCCACTTTGAGTCTCAATTGGGGAGCAAAGCAGGATATAAATACAGGCAATAAATGCATGCCATTAGCAGGACAGAGTAATGCACTAGATTTTGTTATGGGTGAACACGGCAGAAAAATTCACATCATAAGTGTGGAAAGAAACATTACAGGGAGAGAAAACTCTATGTTCCTTGCAGTATGTAGTTCTGTCTTGGGCTGCAGATTTTACATCACCCACAGTGAAAAAATCAGTAATTTTATATAGCTTTCCCTTGCTCGAAAGCTAGTTGAATCCGATTCTAGGGGGTGGTGATCATCTCTGTTTCCAAGCCAAAGAGCCAGCGCTGTCCAAAGACGTTTCCGTGGTCATGTGGCCAGCATGACTAAAGAAGCGGTACCTGTTTATCTACTTGCAATTCCTTGCTCTCAAACTGAAAGGTTGGCAGGAGGTGGGGCCAGAGACGGGAGCTCACCCTGTCATGCTGAGCACTAGGGTCTCAAATTGCCAAGTTACAGACCTTCCAGTCTGTAGCTCAGCATCTTAACCTCTAAGCCACCGCAGCCCCTTGTCTGTGGAGAACGGCATCTGGATTTTTTCACTTTCAAAATCCATATTGGCTGTGCATCTAAGAATGCAAAATACAATAGGTGGCATGATTCTTTTTTTCCCCTGACCAACTTTTGGACATTTCCGTTTACAACAAACTCCTAACTGGACAAAACAGAACAGGCAGCTAATTATCCATTACAAATTATCATCTGAAGTATTTTCAGCAACCTACTCTGCAAACATTAATATTCTTAAGAATATATTGATGAAGGACAGTGATGGGAAAGGACACTGTCTTGTATGTAGCAAGGCAATGAATCTTAAACTCAAAACTGACTGTATGTTTATTAAGGGCAAGCCAGGGCCACATCCGTGGGAGCAGTGTTCCACCATTCCCCCATTATGAGGTCTCGAGGTCATGTCACAGTCCTCACACACACACCTCTTCCCTAGGAGTTCCACACTCAGAAATTAATTCCCAGGTACCGGTGGCCATGATTCAACTTGAGACTGTGGCATGTGAAGAAAAGGCACTTAATCCTCCCTCCTGTGCAATTTTCCTGACCTGAAATGCCCTGGGAAGCCACTATTTGCCTCATATGAAACGTATGTAGCCCCACAGTACATGTAAGATTCCCGAGAACAGCAAACATCAGTTCCTAGGGGCTGTTTCACATTGGGAAAACAGCACCAGCAGGAAGGCTTAACTCCCTTTCTCCCCTATGTGCTACAGTCCCTATCCAGGTCAGGCCCTACACACTGAGGAATTAAGTTTCAAGCATGGAATTTCAATTGACAGGACCTGTGGCAGATGCAAGGACTTTGTTAACATATTATGGTCCTAAACAACATCTCTGAAGATAACTAACACATTTGGAGATGCAGATATTTGATGCATGCTCCAGTTACCTTTGTCCAAGTATGAACACATTTTAAGCAACCATATATTAACATTCAGTTGACTTTCTCTGGACAGGCTACAGGAGGAACTCACCATTCTTTTAACAGGAAAAAAACCTAGGGGCAACTGTGACCTACTATGGAGAAAGTTGCTTTTTTCCATTTAAAGCCTTAAATACCAATGGCTTGGTTTGTTTGTTTGTGTGTGTGTATGTACTTTTTAATGTCCCATAAACACTGAGGAATTTTGCCCTTGCAGCCAGGTTCTTTCAGTGCCTTCCACATCATTCTTAGTCAATGAACACATTTTGCCAGGGAAACACACTGTAATTCCTGAGTGATTGAAAACTCTGGCCCATTGCTTCCTCCACACTGCCACTGTAGAGTAAGGAAGCTTGCAGTATGGCAAAGCAGAAGAGTAGCAAAAACTATCCGCACCAGTCCACCCTGGAATGAAAGAGAGAGGACAACCTGGATTTTGCATAGTGACTAGGAATTGCACCTTTGCTTCTGGAAGCAAAAGGGTGTATTTCATCTTTGTTTGCTGAAGTGTTGTTTCACCAATCTGTCTGTTCTACATTATAATAGTGGTAAAGAATCTTTCACACAAATTCATATGTGCCTGATTTTCACTTGAAAACAAAAAAATCCAATGATAATCCCAGATCAAACATCATAGACAGAGCTCTTGTGTTATCATGTATAATCTGAAATACCACACATTTCAGCGCAGACAATCCCTATTTCAGCTGCAAGTCAGATATACATTAGCAAGACTTAAATATACAAGAAGGAACATGTCATGACCCCAGTGGGTCGCTGCCTTCCGCTGCCACCACCCTGGACTTAGGGTTCCTTGAGAAGGCCCAGGGTACCCTCTCAAGCCCATCCAAAAATGCCCCTTTTACAGCCAAGAAAACACAGGTGTGATGACCAGGCAGAGTACTTAACAATGGTTTATTAAGAACAATACTGGGGCAAGGCAAATAAGGCAAGGTGCTTTAAAAAGGTGTAACAGTAGTGAAAGGCAAAAAGAAAACAAAGCTAATGCAGCTACCTATTACTCCTTAACTGGTACTACTTAAGGCCTACCTTCTTACCAGGCCTGGTGTCTTAACACTCATGCTGAGCACAGTGAGGGATCCTTTCCTCTCAGACCAGCCTTTCCCCCTCAGTGACTCTGTGAGAGGAAAAACTGCAGAAAAGTCAAAGAACCATTTCCTCACAGCCCTCTATAGACCAGGCTTAACTTACTCACTCTCCCAAGTGAGGGAACTTTGTCCCAGACAGATCGCAGTGAAAAAGAACGTCAGTTAAACTGAAACTAAGTATAAGAACACATCACCCAGAGGCTTCTAGTATCCCTATTGGTTGCAGCTGGCTCTAGGCATTGTGGGAATTGTAGGCAGCTTGCTTTTTACTACCACACAGGCCTCTCCTGGGCCCCAGGTCTCAGGTTTTTCTCCCAGTCATGTACAGATATCCAGAGGCCTACATAGAATCTCTGCACTCCCACTGGCAAAAACCCATCCCCAAGCATTGTGGGGATTGTACGCTGTCTGCTTTCTACTGCCAGACAGGCCCCTCCTATAGTTTAGGCATCTAGGCCCTGTCTCCCTCCTGCACAGATCATGACAGGACATATCAGAGCCTAGGGGCCACGGTCTTTGACTTAGAAGAACTCTGGTATAATCATAAATGCACTCAGGACTTTTATGGATTCATAGTGATGAAGGAGAATTACTCTATGCCCATGTTCTGTTTTCATATCCTGCTGCTGAGTCTTAATGCTGAGGACAAGT
The DNA here is from genome assembly GCA_029375565.1 of Gekko gecko. Classification (NCBI taxonomy): domain Eukaryota; kingdom Metazoa; phylum Chordata; class Lepidosauria; order Squamata; family Gekkonidae; genus Gekko; species Gekko gecko. Next base: position 29,272,703 of record JAPDNY010000008.1, on the reverse strand, counting down.
TCTGGGGCTCATTCCGAGATCAAATTAATTTTTTCAGTGTATGCCTGTCAATCCAACTTCCATGCTCTATCAAACTAATGCACAACACTGTAATTTTTAAAAAGACTGGAATAGGGCTTATTTTGAGCCAGGGTTCAACCCTGGGATATTTCTGTTCCAGGGATTAATAGTATGGGAAGGATTCATTTGCACAGATGCCAGAATACTACATAGTGGGACCGATTTCACACAAGAGCTGCGCTGCCATTATGCCTCCCTGTGCCCCATTTCCAATGGTCAGTTTCCCACTCAAAGCCGTGCAGCCACATTTTGACCTGCGATTTCACCCGATTTCCCCTGCGGTTTCGTGAGCCTCAAAAAACAGGATCAGGAAACCACGGGGGAAATCGGGCGAACCCGTGGATCAAAATGCGGCCACGCGGCTTTGAGTGGGAAATTGACCAATGGAAACGGGGCAAAGGGAGGCATAAAGGCGGCGCAGCTCCTTGTGCAAAATCAGTCTGGGTGTTTGCCTCTGCACAAATATCCTGCACAAACAGTGTCTTACCCTCACTAGATCTGAGTCCAGAAGCACCTTAGAAACCAACAAGATTCGGAGGGTATGAACTTTTGGGGGTCTAAACTCCCTACATCAGACACTTGTCTGATGAAGGGAGCTTTGATTCTCCAAAGTTAACACACACAAAAATCTTGTCAGTCTCTAAAGTGCTACTGGACTCAAATTTAGCTTTTCTACTTCTGACCAATATGGCTACCCCCTCTGAAATAACTCTCTCTCATGTCTCACAAGACCCTCTGTGCCCCCAGGCTTATGTGGCACTTTTAAAGGGAAAACAAGTTGAAAGAATGAGGGGAAATAACTGAAAAGCCCAAATAACATATCCACAGAGACTGAGCTCCTGTGACCTTAAAAAGCACCCATGGGGCAAAATATTTTGTGAGTTAGAGCCCAGTCATCAGATGCATGAGTTTAACTAGCACAGTAGTTGTAACACTGATGATCTGTGACATCTGCTTTGGCTGCAACCAACTAGCATGACTACTCTTATGAGTTCTAGGCTGGCTTGAATGCAAGGCCCAGTTGGCACAGCAACCACCTGGGAGCTGTCACACAAAACTACCCTAACAAGCCACTTACTGTGAGGGAGATGTGTGTGTATACAGCATTAAATGATAACTTTAAGAGCTAGTTTCTGTGTCTCTCCCAAGGCTTGTATAGGAGGGAGGGCCTCACTTGTACTTGAGGGTGCTAAAATTATAGACTGTCAGTGATTCTTTCAGTGTGTGTATTACTTTCTGTTAGTAACTCTTCTCTACCAGCTGGAACCAATAAACAGGCCCTTTTGTTCAAGCTACCAGTGTCTCCTGGGTGTTGGCTACATGGCAGGACTGAAGGATGAACTGGAAGCAAGAGCTAAGGTCCCCACCCCACCGGACACTACATCTGTGGGTCTCATAAGTGGCTGGGGGGACCTTGAAACCCTATCTGTGGCTTCTAGCTTGACCCATAGCTACTTTGAATCAACCAGTGGACAAAAATGACCCAGAAATTCCTTGTACACAAGTCTCCTCTACTTACCCTCTCTGATTTTGAGCCATATTTTTATGAGCTAAAGCTGCTTCTGAGGGAAGATTTCCCCCCCTGAAAGTGGGGTACAATGCCATAGAGTTTACCCTCCAAAGCATCCATTTTCTCCAGGGGAACTGATTGCTGTAGTCTGGAGATGAGCTGTAATTCCAGGGAATCCCCAGGTCCTGTCCCACCTGTAGGCTGGCATCCCTATTTTAAGCACAAATTGCTGTGAGCTGTCCTAAGGCTTCTCCTAGGCTCTGCTGGTTAGGCCTAGCCAAAATCAGTTTCATGCATTAGCATGAAACTGCCCTTGTAAACTAGGGTTGCCAATAGGCCTAGGGGAAAAAATGTCCCATCCCTTTAATGGAAGTTTAATGTTTTGAAATGGCAACTGAATCTTTTAATGGCATGAAAGTAAATAACAGCAACTGATAAATCATGTTGCATTAAGCCTCTATTAAAGAAAGAGGGCATTGACTTGGATAGCCTATGCTAGCCCAACCTCATCAGATCTCAGAAGCACCTCTGAACATCTGTTGCCTTGAAAACTCTACAGTTGTCTTAGGTGTAGGGTGTGTGTCCACTCATCATCTACTGTGGATGTATATACTTCCTGCCTGTTTATACAGATTTACAGACTTCTCTGTAAGACAGAGCTGGAAAAGAAACTAGCCTGCATGTGCTTACTGGCTGGACAGCAGCAGCCTCTACTTACACTTTTCTATCCAGAACTATATGTGTACACTGCGACTGCTTCTGCAAAAGCAGTTGTTCTGCCCTCAGTCTCCCATTTCCCCCAGTTGTACTGCTCAATTTCCCACTATTTGCTCTGTGGCTGCATTTTGACCCACATCTCCCCCCGATTTCCCCTGCATCTTTTTGATCCTTATTTTTTAGGATCAAGAATACGCGGGGGAAATTGGTAGGGAGATGCAGGTCAAAATGTGGCCACAGAGCAAATAGTGGGAAACTGAGCAGTACAACCGGGGAAACGGTAGACCGAGGACAGAACAGGTCTGCTTCTAATAGCAAATTTGATGGCCTCATTTCTGTTAGTAGTCCAACAAAACAGGTCACGCAAAAACAAGGGTTTCTACATACTGGGCAGGCTTTGAAAATACACAGAAAAACACAAGTTTGTAAACTGAAGAAGATACACCCCTCACAAACAGACATGGCGGGGGGGGGGAGAGACCAGTGAGTATATTTATTGTCCTTCAGGACAGAGCCATGGAATACTGCATGCAGCTGAACAGTGGGATAAGGGAGGAAGGGAAGTAAACAAGCGTATGTGGGGGAAAGTATCATGGAAGGGGAGATTAAGTTCATGAGGCAGCTGTTCCCCAAGAACAATTTCCTCCATCCCAAACTCTCCCATACAGGATAGGACATAACAGGTTAAAATACCCACCTCCTCTATTGGACTCCAGAGGGTGAGGCCTAGATAAGCACTTCCTGCAGCTCAGCCTAGAACCTCAGTAGGAGTTGGGCCAAAGGTACTACAGTGCTGGGATTGCTAGGGGCCAGGTTAGTTGAACAGGAAGCTGGTAGAATGCTGTGGAATGGACTTCCTGAGGATAAAAGGAAAGGCCCACTTTGAGTCCCCTTGAACAGGAGAAATGCAGGAGATAAATATTTTAAATAAATTCATCTCTTAGCCTTGGAGTTCAGCTCTATTATGATACTGCATAATTGGAAGGAAGATTTCCTAATGATTTATCCTCTCCTATGATCACTCACAGTCCCCCATCTCATGTTTCAATCTGGAAGCATGGGAGGAGGAGCAAGACAGACTACTGAATAAGTGTTTGACTTAAGGGTAAACATATCTGTCAACCGTGTTGCAAAGACAGAGTAAAAGTTGGCTTGAGCTGCCAGAGAATAAATTGCACTAGTTCATGGTTGGTATTATATTTGTATTCACCCACAGTCAGAGTACACATCCCATATACAACTCATTTCACTCTCTTATAAGTGATTAAATGTGTAAGATAATGCACACAGAAGTTTGGGGTTTTTTTATAATCAGCATTAAGTTTCTCGGGTTGATGCTTAGGCCACACACACTGCTGAACCCCCCTTTTTCTGCAGCCAGTCCACTGATGTTAAAATCTAATTTACAGCATGATCCAAAAAACAGTTTATATCCTGAAGGCAGCCCCGTGAAACTCCCACACAGCCATTACAATTTAACTAAATTTATTATCACTTCTTGTTTAACAATCCACACTTCCGTCAAAGAATCCTGAGCAGCGAATGGAGAGCTCCAAGGTGGTCTCCTATACAAGCAGTGGCCAAGCTCTGCTCAGTTTCATGCCACTTCAGGACATCTTATTATGTGTTTTTCAGCCTGTCTCAAATCAGCCAGATATGGTCCCCAATCATATGCATTTTGTGCAGAATTAAGTCCTATTCTGGCTAGTATTTGCCAACAGGGCTGGGGAAAGGTTCCATCCCTTTAATGGTGGCTTCCTGTGCAGAAATGGGCAGCTGAAGCTTTTCATGGCATGCAGGTAAATAATATCACCAGATAAATTGCATCCCATTGGGCCTATATTAAAGGGACATGGCATTTCCCCCCATCCTGTTGGTAACCTAACTGTAGGGTTTATTTTCAGGTAGGTGAGATCAAGCTGTATTCCGGAGGACATTTATTAGTTAACAGGTCCCATTGAACACAATGGAAAGTGGACCTTCATTATAAGCAAACGTTCAAAGTATCAGGCTTATGTCTGATCTTATGTCTTTTTGATTTCACAGAACTGAAGTGTTCCTGATTTTCACTGGACATACCTAGGATAAAATATTAAAAAGCAGGAGAGAGTAAAATTGGGATTCTCTTGTAATTCCATACCTCCAAGAGCTTTACGACTTCATGAATAATAATCACTTATACTGTAGCATCAAATCCTATATCAACAGTGGGGTCAGTAATACACAAACATATCCACTGTTTCCTTATATAGATTACATAAAATAATGAAACTTATTCATATGGCTTGCAAAGCACAAGTGTCCTTTTCATGTATTTAATTATGGCTCAGTCTAACCAAAGACACTGCTTTCAATCAGTGCAAGCTTTACTCTCCCACTGAAATCAGTGAAATGCAAAATCGCTTCACTTTTGTTGGATCCTGCACATTATTTCCTAAATGGCTTGTAGTCCCAGAATCTATAAAGGGAACAGAAAAGAAACAAGCAAGTTAAACTAAGCTGCTTCATTAACTCAATGCATTCGCTTCCTTTCTCCCTCCAAAAATCCTGATTGTATTTTATAGTATGTTACCATTGAATGATGTGAACCTTTGCAGCTGTAAAACTCATTAGGGTTAGAATATCAGGAGCCACTGTAGCTTGTTCTTGAGAATGTGGTGGTAAGAAGTAATGACAACTTGAAAGAGAGAAGGGACTTAATACTCTGCTTGGGGGGCAAGTCATTCTATACAGCTCTCTTACCTACTCCTAGTCTGCTATCCATCTCTTTTGTCATCCTAGCAGATTGTATTTTCTTGTTTTCTCTATTCCTCTCCTTTCTTTTTACCAGATTATGCTCATCTTTGCCTTTCCCCAATATCTCCCCATGCCTCTCTTCTCTACAATGCTTGTCAACCTTTCCTTTGGCACTCAAGGAGAACAATATAGAAAAGGTTTGTTACTATGCATCATTCTCCTCTCACCTACTCTGGTAACTCCAGTGAAGTAATTGAAATTGCATCTGGAACAACGTAATAAACCATACTGTTTCCATTAATTTAGGGCAGTAGTTTTCAAACTGGGTGCCAAGTAAGCCTTTTGTTCCTTGGGAACTTAGCAGAGGAGTCCTCAGGTTGAAAACCAATAATAGTGGACAAAGGAAGCACATCCACCATTTTCTTGTTTGTTCTAAGTGGGAAGGATCTCATGGCACTAGGAACGCTTTCTCCAGGCTGTGTTGCTTTGTCATCCAACATGGTCAACACCTCCTGATAGTGACACGGTATTGCTTCAGAGGGTGAAGCTTTAGTGGGCAGAGCTGGGTGAAGAGGTTGTCTTCCATATCAAACCTCTGAGTATATAAAGAGGAAACAGCCCCAGCTTCCCATGCACTTACACACCATGAAAGAAGACAGTTGGTCACACAGGCCCTGTGGGAATCACTTTGGATGTCAATAAGTATTCAACAGGGCTAGGAATGAATTTTTGCCAAGGCCAATGAAAAGCCTTGGTGTTTTTGTCCTCTCAGTAGTCCCAATAAGGTAGTTAACAGTGTAACTATAGCTGGATGTGTTCACTGACTACAGTTACAATTGTTTATAATCATCACAATAATAAAGGATGCCTCTTTGGAATGTACCAGGCATTGAGCTTCATAGAGAATAAGGACCTCTTTTTACATTACAGAGGAGGCACTGGTTAGTCCTGGGGTCCCCAACCTATGTCCTGAGTAACACTCAGAAGGGAATTGTGAGTTCTACTCAATTCTGATGTATATGGTACTTGATTTAGATCACAACTGTGGCATGTGTGGAGAAGGGGTTTGTTCTTTCCCTGCACACCATTTTCCTGAGATTAAATAACCCAAGAGGTTCTATTTGGCCCCCTAGAGAAAGTCATGAGTATACACATGAGTCTACCAATGCTCCCTCTAAGCTGTGGAATCCTGTGAGCAAAAATTTTACTTTGCGAGCTACTGGCATTAAAGTTGTGAGCGAGCAATTTGGCTACTGCATAAAATAGTTTGCTCTGGAGCCATCCTTTCTGAGCTAAGACAAAAATGTGATCTGGAGGCTAAAAAACTGTGAGCTAAATCACACTAACTCAGCTTAGAGGGAACACGGGGGTCTACCCAACGGCCCAAATACTGCTACCAGTAGAGTGCCTATGCCAGTTCTGTGACAGAAGAGAGAAGAAGCAGAGCTATCTCACCAGGGACTGGTACATCCTTTTAACATCATCTAACTCCCAGGTCTGGCTACACTCAGCTGGCTTTTGTCCCAATGGGCTTATTTAGGACACCAGAGTGTTTTGGTACACTTTTTAAAAAGTGATGGTCCTATTTCATTCCCAGCCTTGTGCATTGGTTCAATTTGTGCTCTACCATGTTACTTTTCCCACTCTGCACATATCCAAATATTTAATCTGAATATCTGCAGATCTTCGCATCATTTGAATATTAACATCTGAAGCTACAATTTGTCTTTTACATAAGTAATCAATGAGACATTTCTAAGTAAATATGCTTAGGACTTGAGTGTGTATGGAGGGGGGAAAGATGTACCATGTGTTATTCCTCAATTTATATTACAGCACAGTTCTACTGATTTTGCTGTCTATGTGGATTTCTGAATAGCTGCCCATTATTCACTAATTCAGGTTAAAGCAGCTTGTATAGTCAACTAGTGCGATGAATTCATGTTGTCATGAGTGCCACATGAGCCATGGAAGCAGCAAAATGTTGACTGTCACTTTAGCTGAGGTTTTGGCACATTAAAGGAACAGGATTAGTCAAAGTCAGTATCTTCAAGTGGACAGTGAAACCAAGGGGTTGCCAAAGGGAGCAATTCCTATTCGTGCCAGTCCATTTGCATGACCTCTTTAATATGTCAAGGATGCAGAGAAAAACTACTATGAGGTGATTTTTGTATATGGTGACCAGTACAGTGAAGTGGATGCTTTGACATGTTTTCATATAATAGTGTTCTGCCTAAGGATGCCAGCCTCCAGGTAAGATTTAGGGATTCCCCCAAAATTACAGATCATCTCTAGTCTACAGAGATCAATTCGCCTGGAGAAAATAGATGCTTTGGAAAATGGACTTTATGGCATTGTACCCCACTGAGGTCCCTGTCCTCTCAAGGCTCCGCCCCCAAATCTGCTGAAGTCTCCCACCTTGGATCTGTTAACCCTACCCCCCCCCACCTCCCGCCAGTGGCCGAAGAGGACCTGGCAACCCTAGGCCAGTCTCCTGGCTCAACCTTCCAAGGTCACTCAGGAAGAAATGAGGTGTGATCTTAATACAGCAGAGAATATCACAAGTCACCAAGCCACTTCACTTGTGGTAGCTTCAAACTGGGCTTTATGAATCAGCATTTGACCATCATAATGATGGTTTTCCTATATGCTTTGGATTAAGAATTCTCAAACCATTTATGCCGGTTCCTCTTAACAGTGGCTTGGGTCTGGTCCACACATAACCTAATGAGATGGTAGAATCTTGAGGTGCTGCAACAATCTCTAATACTTGAGGCCATAGATGGAGACTGGCATTTAAAACACACACACACACAGCTACATCAAGTAAAAACACCTTGCAATTAAAAAGTAACGTGTCAGGGAGAATAGTTCTGGTCCAGTTCACTACATACTTTGCTAATTTTCTATTTACAGAATATGAAGCATTCAAAATTGTGATTTCCTTCCCACCTCTACATTCTGAAGCCATACAGTTTATTCTACCACCTCATTCTGCTACATGTGTGGACCAGACCTAAGATACCTTTTATAAGTGAATGGCCCTCACACATTGCAACCCTCCCAGTCAGTTCTCCCATCCTTGTATTTTCCCCCATTTCTCCCATCTGTATACTTTTAAAAATCTGCCATCTGGTTGTTCTTCCAAAAGACATTATACTAATTAATGAAAAACATAGCTGTTTTTAGAGAGGAGGAAATAACAATAATATTCTGAGAGGTACTGTTTTGTTGCATGTCTTGCTTTGTGTATATTAATATGCAAATATTAAGGGCAAGACAATTTAGTACACAAAAAGGGTAAAGGATGGGATGCCCTTTCTCCAGCTCTCGTGCTCCTCACCACGGTTTTTGATCAAGGTTTCCCACTCTGAGAGGCAGAAGAGGACAGAAAACAGTGCAATTCTAAGAACATTTCTGGGAGTAAGTCCCACTGAATAAGCTTCAGTAGGAATCTCAGTAGACTTGTTTCAGGATTGTGCTATGACTCGTTCAGCAATGTAGATTTAACTTCTAGAACTCATTACAATAAGATATGGTTGTTGCCACTAGCATAGATGGCTTTTAAAAGAGCCAGTGCAGGGACTGGGATCTGGGTTCAGTTCACCAGCTCTGTCGTGGAAGCTCACAGGATGACCTTGGGCCAGCCAGCAACTTTCTCACCATCTAACCTACCTGACAGGACAGAATGGAGGAAGGGAGGACAATGTTGTAAGCTGCTCTGGGTCCCCATTGGGGAGAAAAGTGGGGAAGAAAAATCTAAACAAATTAAATAAATAAAGGATTACACATGTTCACGAGGGTTACATCTAATCAATGGGCATCAACTAGACAGTTAAATACAGCCTCCATGTTCAGAAGCAGCATGTGTATGAATATCGGATTCTGAGGACAAATGCATCGCTTGTGAACACCTGGAGGCAACTGCCTGGAATCAGAATATTGGAATCAGAATGGTGACTGGAATGAGTGACGCTCAGTCTAATTCAGCAAGCCAATGCTTATGTTCTGAGTAATTCTGACAAGTAGCCCATCTCACACCATCTTCATATTATTTCACTGCAAACCTTTTCCAGGTATTTTTTCCTACCAGTTTTTTGTTGTTGTTGTTGTTGTTGTTGTTTTTGCCATCAAATCACAGCTGACTTATGGCAACCCCATAGGGTTTTCAAGGCAAGAGGCGTTCAGAGGCGGTTTACCATTGCCTGGCTCTGCATGGGATCATGACCTTGGTATTCCTTAGAGGTCTCCCTTCCAGACACTAGCCAGGGTCAACCCTTCTTAGAGTTTCAAGATCAAAGGAGATGGGGCTTGCCTGGGCTATCCAGGTCAGGGCAATGCTCTAAATCATTGCTGTCCCTGGACTGTGATGGAGAGTTAAATGGAAAAGCAAAGCCCAAGGCCTGCACCCTACCACAAAGTGGAAAAGTGGAAGGGAGAACAATCCAAGGGTGCTGAAAAGGAACACCATTTATTAAATGCTGCTTTAAAATCCAACACATAACTGTTTGAAGCTTTTGTTCTCCTTCAGAGATATTTTCATATGCAAGGGAAAGATGACTTGCTTTGCTAGCAGTAGTAAAAAAGACACCTCTCAGAACATTTTCTGGCAGTAGAGAGTTAACAGAGCAGCCCTTCAGTGCCTCAGCCCTACTGGAGCCAAGACTGGATTCTAAACAACGTGGTATATGATCTGCTTCACGGAAGTTCGTGCCCAGGATTGAGCAATGCAGGATGAACTCCAGCAAGAAGTGTGGCAAGAATAGCTTTCTCATAAGCATCCCGGGCAAAAAGTCATGCATGGGTTTAAGCAAGGCAAGCAACAAGCAGCTGGCATATAGCAGTGAGAAATATCCAGGAATGGGCAGCATAAGAATTCCACTTTGTCAGTCTCACAGTGAAGTCCCATGCAGAGTTACTCCAATCTTTGCCCATTGATTTCAGACTGGAGGACCTCTGCACAGGATTGCACCGCAACTAGGTTCCCACGGGCACCTCACAAATGCACTTGTATGCAGCCTGCTCTTTGCTGATGCTTATTCTCACTCAAAATCCTAAAGATTTGTGCCAGCACGTCTACCTGTGATGCTGGTGCATAATGCATATTGCCAGCACAGCCATATGTTTTCTGTTCTTGCGCTGGAGTATTTAGTTATTCAGAATATATTTATCCCATCCTTCCTCCAAGGAGTTCAGGGTGTTTGTTTTCTTTTTCTCCATTTTTATCCTCACAACAATAACCCTATGAGGTAGATCTGGATGAGAAAAAGATTGTATGGGGGGATTTGAATCTGGGTCTTCTAGATTCTACTCCTACACTCTGACCACTACACCACACTGTCAATAGCCCCCAATCCATCCAATTATGAGCTGATACAGTAGCTCTTAGGATCAGGATGCTCCCTCATCTCTAGAACAGCAGTTTTAAAGGGACAAAGAAAGTCGCCCCTTATACAGTTTTGAACTGGTCTGATGTATGACTCCAGTTAAGACTCTGTGAGGCGCAGCAAACAAATTAATTACATGGAAGCAACTACTTTGGTAGCACTTACCCCCCCAGACTTTCCACAAAGCTACTGAGCAAAACTAGGAATCTGTCCGATTAAAGAAAAGAAGGCTATAATGGGGAAGAACCTTACTTGGGACCAGAGAATGTTTATTTTGAGTGTCAGCACCAATCTAAGTCATCAGTGACAATAAGCATCAAATGAAATTCATTCAGCAGATCGGTTTTCCTTTATTCGGGAATAAATCACAGTTGAACTCTTAGAACTTACTTCTGAGTCAACACACATAGGACCAGACTACTCACATTTTTATAGGCAAGAATGATCCTCCATGCAAATATCAACAATTCAACATCAAATGTTGGGCTTTCATGTCTATAGATCAAGGCGCGTAAGCATGAGCTACTGACCAAGACTGAGATTATCCCAACTCTTCTTGTGTTCCTGAGTCTAGTGAGACCTTGACCATCAACTATTCCTCACCTGTGAAACCAGATGTTTGTGAAGCTAAACTATAAGATAGTATATGGATGGATATGGGAAGAAGCCATAGATCATTGGTACAGCACATGCACATTTGTGTGCACAGAGCCACAGGTTCAATCCCTACCATCTCATTAAAAGGATCTCCACTAGTCATGCTGGGAAGAATCCCTGCTTGAGACTCTGGCTAGATTTGATATGATGCAAAACAGTGTCATAAATAAGTGCAATCCTAAACCCACTGACTTCAGTGAAGAGTGTAACTTTGCTTTGGCTTTGCACTGTTCACTTCTGAAGCTCAAACGATGCCATGTACTCATGTGACGAGAAGAGTGAGTGGAACTAGAGATGGGCATACATTGGAATGACATTGGGGGGCTCTCTGGTGTTCAGGCAGAAGGCTTTCTCTACTTCTGGGATCTTGCCAAGTTATTCGTGATAACTGCACTTACTTCAGCAAAAAAAACAACCCAACTCAATCAGTAAACAGCCTCTCGAATTTCATGTGCATCACTTGACAAGGGGGTCTCAGCTGTGCTAGGTTTGCTTTTCTTTTTCACACATCCTTACCAACACAGTGTTTTGCCATAATCCCCACCCCCATAGCATCTTTGGGGAAAAACCAACTTGGACTGAAGTAACCTTGGCCAGTTTCTTCTATTCTTTGCAGTGAACAAGGAGGAATCAAGATTCCCTGCAACCCTTGCCTGATCATCTTTTCCCATTACCTGCCATGACAGAAGCACCACATTTTGTCTCTGTGCAAACAAGTCCTCACATTATCTATCTCCGGAGGAGTCATTCCTTCCAAACGACGCCCCACGCTACTGCCGGCTGTTCCCCCCCACATCAGTCCACGCACTACCACTTACTACCGAATTACTATGAAAAAAAAACCACAAGTAAATAAAGACGTAAAGGATCCGACTGCCCCCGCAACTGAGACGGAAATCTCATTTAGCTGATGTCCAGGGAGGTAAGGCTGGCATCAGGCTGCTTACATACAAACCGGTGCTTGAAGTCTCTATAAGTTTTCTCTAGTTTATCTACTTTTGGCGACCTACAGACTCGTCTGTTCGAAACAGCGACGCTACCCTTAAAGCGAACTGTCTACAAGTGCACTCCCAAGCCCCCAAAGAAGGAGATCAGAGAGATGTCCTATAATGCATTTGGCCACCCCAGAGACAACTCCAGATCTCTGTCCTTTGCGTAGGAGAGCCAATCCCCGCGGGGAAACTGACTTTGCAGGAGGAAAGCAAGAGGTCGACAAAGCATATGATGAAAACGAGAAACAGCACCGACCTCAGCCAGCAGTTGGTCCACCCTTCCCAAAATAGCCGTCTCCATTTGGTCTGCGGAGAGCCAAGCAGGGAGCGACGTGGATCCGTCCGCCTCCAAATGCGCCACCCGGCCTTGCAGGTCCGCCGTCCGGAAGTAGAGCAGCAGGCTCAGCACCAGGGAGAGGAAAGAGACGCCGGGCAGCCCCGACGCCAGCAGCTGAGGCACCTTGCAGCACCGTGCCCCATCCCCCGTCCTGGGCTGGACGGCGAGGTAGCCGCTCTCCAAGGCGCCCCCCGGCGCGGCGCCCTTCTCCTCCGCCATGCCAGCGGCGGCCCAATAAATAAATAAATAGGGGAATAAATAAGGCGCGGAGGTCTTCCTCGCAGCAGCAGCACCAGTCCACCAGAGCAGCGTCCACGGGGATCCCCCAATGCCACGGGAGTAGAGCAGGCAGGGAGCGGTTTAAAAGGGGGGGAGATATGGAGCAAAGATTTTTAAAAAAGGAAATCAAACTTCAAAAAGCTGAGGGGCTATTTGGCAAAGGAGGGGGCAAACGGTCTGTGAAGATCTGTCTCCTTCAGCTTTCTTTGTGGCTGTCTTTCCTCCCCCCCTCCTCTTGTGTTTTGTCAAGCGCTTCAGTTCCTTAGCGGAGCGGGACACGGATAGAGCCTGGAGGTCCCCACGAGAGAGAGGTCACTCTCAACTGACTGGGAAGTTGGACGGTGGCTCTTACTGCCTTCTCTGTAACATGACACACACGCGCGCGCTCTCTCTCTCTCCCTCTCCCTCGCTCCCTGGCTCAGATGAGCGGGCTGCGCCGCTTCCCAAAGTAACCTCTTCTGCTCTCTCTGCGATGATTTATTTATTTATGCAAAACGGCTGGGTGTGATCGAATCCCAGGGCTCCCGCCCCCTCCACAGCCCCACCGGTCCTTAAAGCGCCTTTCATCAGCTCCCCTTTGAAGTGACACCCAGGGCAGTCATTTATAGCGTCAGGGAAGCAATTGTGAGGCAGAGGGCGCAAGACTCGGGCTGCTCCCCCTCCCTCCGCTGGGTTGCTCTGCGGTTTGTTTTGATTTTCATTGCCTCCATGGAAGACTTTATGAGACAGGCAGCTCACTCCTGGCCCACCATTTCCAGATAGGTCTGCAGTTCTTCAGAGCAAGTTGGACCTCAAGAACTTGCATTTAGTGTGCTGGCCAGCCTGGCCCCCTAGTTTGCTCAGAAACATTTGTATGTTTGTAAATCTGTGGCATCAGCTGGGTTTGCTAGAGTGTAGCGGCCATAAACCCCTGTTTAAGGGTGTTGGGATGGAGTCAATATTCTAGGCATGCTAGATCATAGAGCCCTTACTATGATGAAACAAGGGCTCTCTGGTGAGTTGAGCATGTTTAATCCCAGTGCAGTTGTGTCACAGATCAGAGCATAGTAACAGCTTTTATATTCCCAGATACAGAGATTGTTCACATTTTAGTCACCGTCCTAGCACAAAGAGTTGAGCAGCCATCAGAACACAAGCAGAGTCCTGCTGAATCAGACCAATGGTCTATCTAGTCCAGCATCCTGTTTCACACACTGGCCAGCCAGTTGCCCTGAAGGACCAACAAAGGACACAGAGACCAAGGCAGGCCCCTAGCCAGGATTTTTTAAGTCAGGGGGCATTTAAATTTCTTAGGGGGCACTGGCTAATCGAATTAAAGAACCAGCTCCTTCCCTGCACCAGCCGCTGCTTGGGGGCCCTGGCCTAGAAGGGAAGTTGTGGGGCCTTGCCAGTAAGTCATGGGGCCTAGCCCCTAGATGCCCCCTGTAGCTGCGGGCCTGGGTCAACGCCTTCCTCTGTCTCCCTGCACTGGAATTCAGGAGTTTGCTGTCTCTGGCTATGGAGGGTCCCTTTACTCGCCATGGCTAGTAGCTGCTGATGGACCTCTCTTCCATTAATCCCTTCTTAAAGCCATCTCTGCTCATGGCCATCACTACATCCCCTGGCAGTGAATATAAAAATTAATCACTCATTGAATAAAGAATATTCCATTTTGTCAATCCTGAATTTATTATGTATCACTTTCATTGGGTACAACCAAGTTCTAGTATTAGAATTATACATAATTTTGTAAACTTTTATTATATCCTCCCCTTAGACATCTTTTCCCCCTAAACTTAAAAATCTCATACCCTTTAGCCTTTCTACATAGAAAAGGTGCTCCTATCCCTTAATCCAGGTGTGTCAAACTCATTTGTTAGGAGGGCCAGATCTGACATAAATGTCACTTTGTTGAGCTGGGTCATGTAATGCCAGGTACTTGAGATATAAACTGTATAAAGAACTGCAGCTGGTAAGTTCCAAGTCAGTGTATCCTCACTGTGAGTCCTCATGGGCTGGGAGAGGGGTGCACCCATATGGGCGGACTGGAGAGCCAGCAGTGCAACACTGGACAGACGGTCCCACGCTGCTTGACTGCTGCAGACGAACTTGTTCCACCATGCTGAAGCCACAATTGGAGTGGCTCCGCCCATTCTCACCCAAGCAGTCTCCTGTTCCCTCCCTTGTACTAGTTGCTTCTGGGCCGCATAAGAGCCCCGGATGGGCCAGTTCCAGCCCCTGGGCCTTATATTTGACACCCCTGCCTTAATCAATTTGGTCGGCCTCTTCCTTCCCGCCCCCCTCCAGCTCTGTAATATTGTTCTTGTGATATGATGATCAGTATTCCAAATAAGATTGCACCATAAATGGCATTATATGGCTGTTATATTTTCAAATGTGTTCCTAGTAATTCCCAACATGGAATTTGCATCTCTCACCATTGCAGCACATTGTCAACATTTTAATTGTGCTATCCCCTACAGATCTCTTGATCTCTTTCTTTCTCAGTTTCAGCCAGTTCAGACCTCATCAGTATGTATTTAAAGTTACTTTTTTTGTTGTTCCATTGTGGATCACCTCATACATACTTTCATTGAACTTCATTTTCCATGCTGTTGCCCACTCTCCTAATTTAGAGACATCCTCCTGGAATTCTTCACAGTTCACCTTGCTTTTCACCATCCTGACAAAATTTTCCTTTACCGAAGCTATACTGATTTTCCCTGAGCAGGGTTTGCTTCTCTTTAGGCTTGTCTTTATTAACAGTTTCTACATTAACTTGAAAGGCATGTAAAGCTAATTTGCCTGGAATATTCTGGATTCCCTGGGGACTGCTTCTTTAAAATCTTTGTAATATTTGCTACATTCCAATTCTCTGGTACTCAGTAGTAGATCCAAGGTGTATGGGTTGGGATTCAGATCCTTTGTAAATGCTGGTAGGGAAAGAGGTGAACTGGGACTTAAACCATGCCACAGGGTAGGGCTCTCACATCTTTAAATTGGTATAATAAGGACCAGGATGAAGGCCATGTGAAGGAAGTATTACTGCAGCCCCCGTGTCCCTTTATCCTCTATACTTCCTCCCTACACATCCTCTTTTCCTCAGCCTCTTTGTCCATATTCATCAGCCCTGCTGCATCCTCATTCTATGGTTTACCACCTTCCCCTCTTCTTTTCAGCTGTGGCTGATTCCTCCTAGGCCTATGTTTTTATGCACATTCCCATTAGAAGGGGTATGAAAGCATTGCCTACAGATGGGCAAGCCCACAAGAGGGAAGCCAGCATGTCTTGCATTCAGTGCCAAAATCTAATATAAAAGTGATTGCTGCTCAAAGCAAAAATAATATCTAGAGGTGTTGGGGGAGGGAATACCTGGAAGAAAGAGGAGTTGAGAAACAAGCCATCATTGCTGCAATTCTTGTACACTCTTGGGAATGAATCACAACAACGTTGAAGGTATCTGCAGCAATGAGAGCTGGGAATCTTGATTCGGCACTGAAACATTCTGAATGTGCTCCCTGATACCTGCCCCAGTAGCAGGTAAACAACTGGAAGGGAATCTCTTTGGTGGGTCCTAGTATTCCTTGTGTTCGTTTCCCAACCAGACTTGTGAACCTTGGAACTCCAAGACCTGATTTAATGTCTGCCCAAAAGCCAGGAACAGTTCCAAGATAATGCTCATACTCCAATGGGGTGTTCTGGAATTGTTTATGTGAAGCAATCATACATGGAAAATGCTGAATCAGAGCTGAAAATCCCTGTGGGTATTGCAGGAGTTCAGCCAAGACACAAGGACCCAGCAGATTGCTCCAGAGACAAGTGGCCAGATTGAGTAGATGGTGTCTTACAACTGTTTGTCACCTTCAAAATGAGGCAAGATATGCATTTATAAAGACAATGTCATGTTATTTGGTAGGCAGTTCCATGGTGAGATGCAGTTAGATGATGGGAACCAGGAGCTGGGTGCAAAAGTGGAAATGGATATGTTGGAGAAGTAAAGGCTTGGTTTGCTGATCACAGGTCATCCAAAACATTTAAAACTGTAGGTGACCTGACCCAGAATTGCTTCTGGCTGATCAAGAGTCCTAGCTGAGAGCCAATCATGAACCAAAAGACACCAGAATAGAGAAGTGAATGGAAAATAGTTGAAAAGTCTAACATGTGAAAACAAGAAAGCCATTTCATAAAGAGCCATTTCATAAAGACCATTAATCAGAGGCATGATTTTCCGAGCATTCCATGCAGAATGAACATCCTATGCCTGGACTCAAAAAGACGTGGGTGTGGATTCCAATCTCACGGGTAGGGAAAGCAGCACTTGAAAGCTGATTCTGTTCCATCACAGTTTCCACATATATTCCTATATTGAAACGATTCCAAAGCATTCCTGTAGAGAAAGTATATTATGCTGGAACCAATCTCTGGATGTACCTATATCCTGTTCCAGCAACATGTTCACACATTTTCTAAAACATGGGATTTGTCCCATCTCTTTAAACTGTAACACAAAAATACTAAAAGTGGAAACATGAGACCAACAAAAGGGATCCCACAGAAACTCCACTGGAAATGCATATATGTCACACAAAGTGTGTTTGTGGGGGAGGGAGAACCACCATTGTAAGAACGGAGAAACTTTGAAGAAAGTGCTGATTCAGGACATGATGCTCTCTCATCCAAAACAATCCCTGACCAACTGAATACCAGTTTCCAAATGGTGATCATCCTTTGCAATGTGAGTTGCATTTCAGGACTGGATTACAAGGTGCAGCCAGATGAGGCCATGGGGTGTGTTCTAGATCATATGGGTCATTCTCTGCACATATGGGGTAAGGCTTAATAGGCTGGCCCTGTAGAGATTGTGTGTATACTGAATAAGTTGTTCCCAAATAATGTGGCAACATTCTAGGGTTGCCAGCTCTGGGTTGGGAAATACCTGGAGATTTTGGGGGTGAAGCCTGGGGATTGTGGGGGTTGAGAAGGGTAGGGACCTCAGCAGGGTACAATGCCATTGAGCCCACCCTCCAAAGCAGCCATTTTCTCCAGGCAAACTGATCTTTGATGTCTGGAGATCAATTGTAATGGAGACCTCCAGGTGGCACCTGGAGGCCGGCAAACCCAACGCATGCAAGGTTCCTCAATACATAAGCGGAACAGTTGAAAGTCACTAGTTTAGGTTAAATGTTTCAAATACAGCAAGGCCACAGAATCGTAACGGAGGTGTCTTCTTTCAGAACATCCCGGTGGAGGCTCTAGTTTTGGGTCCATCTGCCTCATGCAGGCATGCTGAAAGAAAACAGCCCGAGGCTACTGTGAAGCGTGCTTACTAAAACACATGCTGAAAATTGGCCTCTTAAATGGAGCTCCCCTCTGACTCTTGGCCTGTCATTTACACGGTTTAAATGAACATTTTGCGTGCAGTCTGTCCTGGAAATTGCTGGCAAAGGAAACTCATATTCGTCTCCGGCCTGAGCTCAATTTCAGAGTGTTTTGAAGAAATGGACCTTTTGGGACCCGGTTGAAGAAAGAGAGAGGGAGGGAGATCTGTTACCCTTCAGTCAAATAAACCTTTGAAGGGCCCAAGAGCACATGGCGTTTATTCTTTGAACAGTCATATCCCTTTCGCAAGCCACTTGTTTTCCAAAATGAGATTTTAGCGTCTGCTTGACAGGAAATCCTTTCTTAATTTCTTCTAATGGGTTCCTTGTCATTTAACAGCTCAAATGAATGTTGTGCCTTTGGTGTGCCTCACAAACACACTCCCATTAACAGATACCTTCTTTCAACAATTTTTCATATATAGTAGCCACCTTAATATGTAATGAGGTACAGAGGAAAAGTGCATTAATTTTAGAAGAATGTTCAATAGAGTGCTGCTGGGCTTCCTGGTGCTTTATTATTGTTTTTAAAGAAGTTTCTTATGGGTACTGTCTCAGTTAAACAGTCCCCTTGTTCTACTGTATGGGTCTGTAATGGTGAGTGCTATCTAGTAATTTCCAAAGCGTGAACAGAGGCATGCTGGTACACCATGAGAGAATTGCTACTGTTCTGCTACTGACAAGTTAGTTATAGGATTAAAATGTTAGTTACTCCCACCTGTGGGGGAGTATTACTTAAAGCAGGCACCTGAAAATTAAAAGTCCCTTGGACTGTTTTAAAGCAGCACATTAACCACCAAACCATGAGGCTGTGTAAAGAATGACCTGTCTCTCCAAATGATCATTCTGTTCAGGTACTAGTCTGATGTGCCAGCGGCATTTTCTCTCCTGAAGCAAGGACGATTTCTAAAGGATTTCAATGGTCAAAGGAAGCTCAGCAAGACAAGGTGTTTCTTCCAGGAGCTACCATGTCCAGCAACTCCCAGTTTCCAGTGAAGCCCACCTGCTACTGCTTCCTCTTCCTCTTTTATAACTGCTTGGGTACAACCTTCTAGCATGGGTATTACCTGACAGGCATATTAAGTCAGGTTCTAGTGCTTGCACCTGATGTTCCCTTATTAAGATGGGAATTGATCCTGCAGCCACTTGGACAGAACCTAGCTGCCCAGATTCTCTAAGCTCAAATAAGATTCCCTGACAACACCATTCCTTACCCCACCTGAAGGGATTCTTCTGCAATGGCACTACACAGTCCTCTTACGGAAGAGAAGTCTGAAGTTTATTTCTTGCATGTCTTCTATCCTGGCCAATGATCACTCAATGTTGTCTTTCAAGAACTTTATTTAAAACCACTTTAGCTATCCTTGCACGATTAAATAAACCAGTAACACAATCATATGGAAAATAGCATACTTAAATGCAATTATAAATTTAAAAAGCATACACGTCATCCCTTCTCCAACCTAGCCTGCATTTTAAAATGAAACGCAGTTTCTAAAATTCTTACCGAATCATTTCAGAAAAGATAAGGAAGTCTTACAGCAGCCCAGATTTGAGAAATTCGAGGTTTTAGGATTTAGCGATCTTATATAGGTGTCATTATGTGAGCCTCACATGACTTTTTTAAACCATCTAATTCTATTTCTCTAGAGGCATGATGTTAGACAATTCTGGGCATCCCAAAGAGTAATTGCTGCAAACTTTGTTATTTTTGTTCTATGGTTTATTCTGGGCATAAAGCCATTGATTTATATGTTGTTCTTCTCAAGGCCGAAGCTGTTTGTAGTCTGACACAAGAACTTAAAAGCAGGTTCAGGCCTACTATGTCAAAGCATCCTAAACAGTGGTTTAAAGTTCAAATCCACAAGAGAAGAAGAAGAAGAGAAGAGATTGGATTTATACCCCACCCTTCACGCCTCAGAGCGATTTACACACTCCTTTCCCTTCCCCTCCCCACAAGTGAAACACTGTGAGGTAGGTGGGTCTGAGAGAGCTTTGACAGAAACTGCTCTTTTCAAGAACACCTCTGACAGAACTATGGCTTGCCCAAGGTCATCCAGCAGCTGCAAATGGAGGAGTGGAGAATCAAACCTGATTCTCCCAGATTAGAGTCCACGCACTTAACAACTACACCAAACTGGCTCTACACCAAAAGATTCTTATGATCCCAGAGCATCCATCAATAGATGAGGCTGCCTGATGTGTCTCTGTATGAACCACTGCTTTGGGCTGGCTAATCAAGAGGCATGCTCAGAATAAGGACATTTAGATACAGGGGGTGGGATAACATAAGTGGTTCTTACTTGCTCAAAATGGAGAAACAAATCTTTCAGGGTATAAGTGAAGTATGCTTTAAATTGTAATTCAGGGGAAAACAATGTGCCTCAACCAGTGTTCCCTCTACGCTGAGTTAGTGTGAGCTAGCTCACAGTTTTTTAGCTTCCGGCTCACACATTTTTGTCTTAGCTCAGGAAGGATGGCTCCAGAGCAAACTAATTTATGCACCCGCTCACAACTTTAATGCCAGTAGCTCACAAAGTAGAATTTTTGCTCACAAGACTCTGCAGCTTAGAGAGCACATTGGTACCAAAATTTAGAAGACTCTAGCCCTGTTAACACATCACATGAACACATGAAACTGTCTTGCACTGAATCAAACTCTTGGTCCATCAAAGTCAGTATTGTCTACTTGAACTGGTAGCAGGACTCCAAGGTCTCAGTCTTTCACATCACCTACTGGCAGATCTTTTAACTGGAGATACCAGGGATTGAACCTAAGACCTTCTGCAGGCCAAGCAGATGATCTACCACTGCACCACATCCATCACTGTGGGAATAACTGCATGGGCTGGGATGGAGTCTTCTGGTTTACTAGCATTGTCATCTAAACCTGTGAACAGAGCAGGGAAAGAGTCTGTCCACCAATAAGGGTGTATGCATAAGGCTTCCTCCACAGGTTTGCATGCCTGAGTGGAAGATCAGAGCAGGACTGCTACTGGCAATACGACTCCCTGCTCCCTGTTCTAATCCTACATGAATCTCTAGCAAACTGGGCAAGAATACCTGGAGCAGGAGAGTCAGAGCCAAGATGCAACACAGGCTGATAGGTTAGTATAAAGCCTCAAACAGTTTACACAGGTGAAGTTCAAACAAGATCTTGTCAGGGTCTCTGCTGAGTTATTCAGATGGTGAACTAGCAAAGGCAGGATATTCTGCACTGTGGACTGCATAGCGATTGGTCCATTTGTGCTGATGCAACTGAAATTCTCTCTAGTGGCCTGAGAGGACATTGAATGGGAACTAACTCCCTGTGTTGGCAGAGAGAACTCTTAATGTCTTGATGAGGGCCACAAATTGAGACCTGCAGCAACTAGGATATTCATTAAAGCTATATTATATGTTGGAATATTAAAGTTCTTTTTGGTTACTTTCCTGGGGGTCATCAAGGTACATAGTACCTAGTCAGTGCACAGTGATGTAAGCAAAAACGGATGAATCCCTGCCCTAAGAGCAAACAATGTAAACTTTGGCAGTGGCGGAGATCCTAAGGAGATGGAAGGGTGAGCCAGAGAGAAGGAAGGAATGGCTTCTTTGGAGGGTGGAATCCATGGCATTATATCCTGCTGAGCTGGTTGCCATCCTGCATTTCTAGGGAGATTTGTAGTAATTCACTGCATCAAGAACATAATACTGTTATATGGGAGCTTCTGACTGAGCTTTTTCTACCCCCCTGTCATGATCCTATGCCTATAGGGAGGCCTAGTAGCTCCAGGGAAGCATATATTAGAGTAGCTATCAGGGCCTACATTTCCCAGGTCTCCTTTGGACCCGGTGGGTGCATTCAGACAGTGTGCTGGAGCGGTTTAAATTGCTCCGGTCCGATGCGTTGTTTTTTTTAACGTGGAGAATCGCGATCACACTAACCTCTTCGTTCCGGGCTCCCCGCCGTCCTCATGCAGGTGGAGTTTTTTCCCCTCTCATTTGAGCATGCACACAGGCAGCCCTCTCCAGAACTAAAAGTTTGGCACATGTGCAGAACAGCAATTTCAATATGTCCCTTTAAAGTTTAAATGAAGACTTCTCTTTAAATTTTCACCCCGAAACTGGCCTCCCCGAGATCCCGGACTTGTCTAAATGCCAAAATTAGGCACCATTGAAGCTTTTCTTTATTTAACTTAGGTGCGGAGCTACGCTCAAGCGCACACCACTAAGGCATTTTTAAAAAATGGCGGACTAAAACCGGAAGCCAGAGGCAGCTTCCCAGAGGGAAGGGGGGGTTGAAGCACCCGGAAGTGGCTCGATGAGCGATCAGACGTCAGGAAAGTGCTCCTTGAATTGGAGAATCAGGAAAACACCACTTGGTAAGTGGTGTCAAAATACTCCATTTCAAAGGATGTTTGCTCTGGAAAGTGACGGCTGGGGACGGTGCACAGATGTTGGGTATGTGAACGTGCACGTAAAAGCCATTTCTGAGGCATGCCGAAAGCGGCTCAAATGGCGCATCTGAACGCACCCTGTGATTGGCTAATAGGGGATCTGGAGGGAAAACTTATACCAGTAGATGAGTACAGGGTGTTGCCTGGGGAGAAGTGATAAAAGGCTTTGCCTAAAGTAGGAGGTGGCTCACTCTTAGGAAGCTAGGGTTGCCAGGTCTGGGTTAGAAAATACCTGAAGACTTTAGGGATGGATCCAGGAGAAGGTGGGGTTCGGGGAGGGGAGGGGAGGGGCATCAGCATGGCACAATGCCATAAAGTCCATAAAGCAGCCATTTTCTCCAGGGGAGCTGATCTCTGTTAGCTGGAGATCAGTTGTAAAAGTGGGAGATTCCCAGGCCCCACCTAGAGGCTGGCAATCCTATAGGAAGCAGAGCTAGTGAGAAGCTGCTGCAGAAGGAGGGATCCCTCATCCAAAAGGGGTGAGTCAGCTTGAGGCCAAAGTCCTAGAGAAGGCTAGGTACACTATAGTCAGACATATTAGGGTTTCTTATTTTGCTGGTTTACCTACCTTTACTGGGCTAATTTTTCCTACAAGTTATTGAATTACAGTTGTTGTTAAATCTCTTTAATAAAAATAGTTTATTACTCTGCCTGGGTCCTCATGCCTCATTTGGTCACTTATAAGGGGAAACCTACTAGAAAAGGAGTGTATAAAGGGGTTGGGTGGGTGCTCTGGGCCCTCCCAAGAAGACCCATACCAGAGTGGTGGCAGCCATTAGAGAACCTTTTTAGCCGCTGCCCATGACACCCCCCTTTGGTAGGGCTGCAAGTTCTGGGTTGAGAAATTCCTGGAGATTTGGTGGTGGAACCTGGGGAGGGCAGGAACTCAGCACAGTATAATGCCATAGAGTCCGCCCTCCATTTTGTCCAGGGGAACAGCTCTCGGTCATCTGGAGATCAGCTGTAATTTCAGGAGATCTCCAGGCCTCACCTGAAGACTGGCAACCATTGGCTGAACCTTGTTCAAAATGGCTTCTGGCGGGCTTATAAATTGAGTTTTTGTGACAAAATGTCTTCCTAAACCCATCTGAAGCAGAACAAATTGCCCTGCTACTATTTATTGTTAAGGAAATCTGTATTCACATGTGCTGAACATTAGATCTAATTCAGATAGTAGTAAGAGAAAGTTGGCTTCCTTAACTGACATTTGTATTGTGGTTTTCCTCAACAGTACAATATAATGAAATATTTTAAGAGAAACATGACAAGGGAAAGCCTATCACACACTCAAAAATAAATCCTTGCATTAGTGGTATGTACAGTCATGCGTGAGACTGGTAAGTGTAGAACTTGGATTTTATGGAAAGTTGAGAAAAGTAATCTTTTTTAGTGTGTAGAGGCAGATGCATTGTTTCCTGTGGTGCACGCATTTCTTTTGTTTGTCAAATAGCTTTTGCAGATTCTTTGAGATGCACTTAAAAAAATCTTGCAAAGTCAGTGAATGCAGATTATAACAAAATGAGTTGTGTAACCAAGGACAACAATGCCTCCATCATCCAACCATCACCTTGAAAAAAAATATTCCGTCTCCAGATTTGGAAATATTTGGTTGGAGCCCGGAAAATATAGAAATAAGAACATGATTGTTGCTGGATCACACCACTGGCTCTCTGAAATGTCCAAGCCCCACTAGGGGTCACCAGAAGTCAGCCATGACTTCCAGGCTTACACACACATGGACACACAAAAAATACCAAAAAAAGAAGAGAGAAAATCAATAAACAGGATATAACAGCAAGCGTTTTTTCTTGTTACTTGCAGCTGGCATTCAGAAGTGTGCTGCTTCTGAACATGGAGATTTCAATGCCAGCTCAATAAATAGTGCTTCCTGAGGTTTCTAATGCCACTGTCCTCTCCCATTTCTATCTGCTCTCTACCACCTAGAATTGCCTGCTCTGGCTTGGGAAATTTCTGGAGATTTGTTGACAGTGCCAAAGGAGGGAGTTCAGCATAGTTTGCTCTTCAAAGCTGCCGTTTTGGCCAGGGGATGTCTGTAGTCTGGAAATCAGATGTAATTCCCTGAAAGTTTCAGGCCCCACCTGGAGGCTTGCAACCCAGGGACCACCTCTGCCTGGTATAACCAGTCCTTCTTCCTCCCTGCTCCTCCACGCCTCTCGAAATATAGCATGTCAAGGACTTTTGGTTTCGGCGGAGCGAATGGCGGCCACCTTTCGGGATGCTCCCGAAGGAGGCTAGCCTGCGCGCGGTTGGGGGGGTCCTTGCTTATGCGATGGACCCTAGTGAGCCTTAGTTAAAGGCTCCGAACCGGGGGCGCTTGGGGAGTAGCCTCTTTGCCGGCAGATAGCCGGGAAATTGAGGCTTTCTCCCCGCCCCAATCAGCCCCGCTGCGTAGTGCGTCCCGCATGGGACTTAGCAACGCCACCGATTTCCAGGAGTGAGGCAAAGCGGCATGGAATAACATAAAAAGAAGAATTGACATCAAACCGTGAGTTGGAGGTCTGAATTAAAGCGCAAAATCGATTCCCCGATAAGCGAACAAACGGAGGGAGGAGGGGTGATCCCCCCCCCCCATCGAGAAGCGAGACTTATAAAAGGAAAGTAGAGGGGGCGAAAAGGAAGAAAGGCTAGTGACTGTACCGTTGGGGTTTTATTGAAACTGAAAATCAGCGAGTTTCCTGAGGGACGCGACGTGAACTTGAGAAAAGTAAACAAACGTGAAATATGTCAGCCATGAAAAAGGTCCCACTTAAACCGGAAAAGAAGGAAGGAGGGACTTCCGGTCCGGGCAATCCTTCCTCGGAGCCTGCTGTCAATCAACAGAAAGGCGAGTTACTGCACCCCCTGCTGGATCAAATGCAAAAAATCAACGAAACTTTAATAAGCATGCAAGGTGTTCTCAACAGTCAACAGAAACAGTTAACAGAAACTTCTAAGAAGATGGAGGAGATCGCACAAAAATGTCTGGTCTCGACGGAAGATACAAGAAAAATAAAGAAAAGGGTCAACAAATTAGAAAAGTATCAGGATGAACAAGAAAAAAGAATCTTAAGGTTACAGATGGAAAAATCAAATCTGACCCTCCGCTTCCAGGGCATTAAAGAAGAAGAGAAAGAAGATCTCAGATCGACACTAGCGAAGGCCTTGGCATCAGTAACTGGCAGAGAAGAGCGAGAATTAAAAGAAGAGATGGATTTGGCCTACAGAGCCTATTCCACCTTTACAAAGAAAAATAATCTGGCAGCAGAGGTTGTTGTCAAGTTCACTAAGCAGCGTACGAGAGATCAGATTTTGCGGGCAGTTTCAGCGGTGCCCTTGAAGATTGGAGAGCAGACTGTAAGAACACTCAAAGATGTGCCTTATGAAATTCGTATGAAAAGGAAAGAATACAAAGGATTGACCACTTTTCTGCAAAGAAATCAGGTGGTTTACAAATGGAGATTTCCTGAAGGACTGGAATTTAAATATAAGGATAAAAAAGAGAAGATTGACTCCATTTTCAAAGCACAAGAATTTCTGAAGAGACACGCCAGCACGGAGGAAGAAGCAGCACTTGCAACTTGGACAGACTCAAGTAGCGAAGACGACAGTGGTCCGGAGGATGGAGGTGCCGGAGCGGGAGCCGCGAAAGCCAAAGTGGGCCCATCATATAACTTAAGGGACACTAAGAAGAGACTGCCTAAGAAGTAATTGTTCACAGAACGCCAGAATGGAACTGAATAATTATTAACCCCAATGGACATTACTAACCATATTAACAGAGACTTTTTTTTTTTGAAGTTTGTTAAACTGAAAAAAGACTCTTCAACCGCGGTGGATGTCAAAAATGCATTTATATTAACTAAAACTAACCTTCTCTAACAGAATACTCACTCACATCTTTTTCTTAATCCATCTATATACCCTCCCTTTTTCTTATATGAAAAGAATAAACTTCTCTCCTTTTTAGGAGAGTTTTATAAAAAAAAAAAAAAAGAAATATAGCATGTCAAACACTGCACAGATGATAGCGCTTCATGGACTCTTACAAGATTTCTTCCTCTCATGAGAGTCTAGCCACCATCTTTGTTGATGCACTGTGTTTACTGAGGTCTGGAGTGGGAAAGGTGGGAAGGAGGATTATCTTCTCCTCCTCTCGGGTGGAGGTGGAGCCCATGGGAACAAAGCAAAGGAGGAGGTAAGGGGGAGATGGGGTTGCCAGCCTCTAGGTGGGGCCCGGAGATCTCCCAGAACTCATCTCCAGGCTATAGAGATTAAAACTCATCTCCAGACTGCAGAGATCAGCTGCCCTGGAGAAAATCCCTGCTTTGGAGGATGGACTCTATGGCCATAAACCTACTGAGGTCCATTCCCTCCTCAAACCCTGCCTTCCCCAGGCTCCATCCCACAGTTAGCAACCTTAGGGGAAGGCAGATGGGGGTGGCAAGGTAGGGAAGACAAAGGAAGCAGTAGCAGTGAAGGAGGGGGAGACAGGCAAGTGGGGTGGAAGGGTGCCACCCCGCAAAATCTTGTGCCACAAGCCATTGCCTCATATGGCTCTGTAGAGCTACCGCTGCATTTAGCTTTCATTACTAAAACCCATTGGCAGACACACACACCCATAAAGTTTTTGGTCCCATTTTAAGGACACCAGCTGTAGGACTGCCAACTCCAGGTTGGAAAATTCCTGGAGATCTGGGGGTGGAGACTGGGGATGGCAGGGTTTCAGGAGAGGAAGGACCTCGGTGGTTTATAATGCCATAGAATCCCCCATCAAAGGAGCCATTTTCCCCAGGAAACTCAGCTCTGACCGATCCCCCAGAAGCAGCTGTGCCGCCCCTGCTTGCATTGGTCAATTTCACACTATTCGCTGCATGGCTGCTTTTTGACCCACAGCTCCTCTCGATTTCTCCCATGTCTTCTCGATCCTTGTGTGTTTTTTAGATCAAGAAGATGCGGGGGAAATCAGGGGGAGCTGTTGGTCAAAATGTGGCCACGCAGTGAATAGTGTGAAATTGATCAATGCAAGTGGGGGAAACAAAAGAGCGAGGGCAGCACAGCTGCTTGTGGGGAATCGGTCTCTGTCTTCTGGAGGTCTGCTGAAATTCCAGAAGACCTCTAGGCCCCATCTGGAGGTTGGCAAACCTAGCTGGTGGCCACTACCACCTCTCGCAGCCACAAATTCTAGAAGGGCCCAGCAACATGACATGCAATGTGATGGTGGATTAGGGTTGCCAGATTTTTTAAAACTTTTAATTTTCACACTTCCAGGGACCTGATTCAGACTGGGACTGTGGCACTAAGGGGGAGGTGGACTGACCCTTCCCTCATGCCATTTCTCTTTTGGAAACAACCCCCAAAAGCAACTATGTGTTCTGCTAAGGTAAGCATACAGATACCATACACTAAACTCCAGCTCTTACCACGGTTGCCAGCTCCAGCCTGGGAGACACCTGGAGACTTGGGGAGGGGTATCACCTAGAATCTATGACATACGATAGAGTTTTCCCTCTGAAGCTGCCATTTTCTCTGGGGGAACTGCAGACTGTAGATTAGTTTCAATCCCTGGAGATCTCCAGGGACCATCTAAACGCTGGCAACCCATTGCCGTTGATCAAAAAAGTAAGAGTCATAGGGACATTCTTGCTGACATTGCTACGTGACGAGTGGACTGAGTAATATTCAAAAGTCTATTGCATGTTTTATTATTGTATCAGAATCTGGAATTCTTCAGGTTTTCTGTACGGCTCTGGATGAACTGCATCAGATTATGGTAGGCCTCCTTCTCTTTTCTTTGCTTCAAACTATTTGTACTTTTTTTTTTAACCCAACAAGACCCTGGGCATATTCCTGAGCGGCAGTGTTTTACAAGTTATCACTCATTCCTCTCAATCGTTCTAGAACAGAGCTTTATGCCATTTGGGGGGCTGCCAATCAATTATAGTGTGAAAACAAGGCACCACCAACAGACGCCTTTTGTCCAACAGGCAGGGCCTTAAGTGTTTGCCCTAGGTTTACCAATGAGAAGAAAGGAAGAAAATGTATTTATTCATTTATTTATTTATTTTGTTCAACCTGTATCCCGCTCCTTTCCCCAGGCAGCTTCTAACAACCAAACATACATTAAAATCAATAGTATGCAATTATTAAGATCCACATATTACAAGATTAAAAACCTAAAGTCTAACAATCTACTGTATCAGATGGCGCCCCAACAATCTGTCACAGGTGGGCAACTGGGGAGGTAGCCAGTATAGAAAAAATTGTGGCTCCATAAATGAACAGGAAGACGGGTCCTTAAAAGAAAAGTCAAGAGAGTGAGAAAGAAAAAGGGAAGGAAGGGATAACAGGGAATAAAACAAACAGGATGAGTAAAAGGGAAATAGAAAGAGGTGAAAAGGGAAGAGGGAATGAGAGTGGGAGACAGTGAAAAAGGAAAGAGGAAAAGAGGAGGGAGGGCCAGCTGGTCTTCCTAGTCATCACTGCCCTATTCTATTCATCTATTCATGTCTATTCTAAATCTATTCATGTCTACCAAGGCTACTTTATGACTAGTCTTCAAACCTCACCGATAACCAAAGAGTGTTTTCCATAATTCACTGCTTTGTGATATAGGTATAGCAGCCAACAGGCTGCCTTTTCCGGCCTCCCAGCCACCTCCATCCTCTACTGATCAGTTCCTCTGCTGTGAGCCTAGGGAATTGCATGTCAGTGTAGTTTAGGTCAGATGAGAAGCTTTGGCTGCAGATGTGCAGGGAGGGTAATTTCTTTATCCATGAAGCATTAAAGAGTCTTATAATCCCATGCCAATATAAACACACTAATTTTGCTCCGGACTACATCCAACCGGTATACTTTGAATTAGTAGAGCTGCTCTGTTTTAATAAAATGTTCTCCCGAGGCACCCCCTTCCCCAACGTTTGGAATCACCTTCTGACTCTTTGATATATGGACAAAACCATTTTGTGGTTCCGTGTAAAACCCTGAAGCGCAGGGCAGGAGTGTTTGTCCCTGACCCTGAAATGGGGCTGTGATTGGTTCTGTCTGAAATCTGGGGAAAGATAAACAGATGTTAAAATGCTATAGCTAGCAAAAGATTGCTAATGGTGAAATTCTCCAGCATGGATGAACTTCTGTGATGAACCGAAGTAAAGTTATTTAACATGAAGGATGTTTCTGTCTGTACTACATATATGCTGGGTTCATACTCTTTCTGAAGAAATAAAAGCAAATCAAACGTATATTTATGTTGTTTACTATATCATGCTCTTCTATAGGAGTGTACTTAAGGTGTACTCATATGGAACACAACAATCACATATGGCTCCTAATTGCTATGCTGCTGTTATACTCAGGTCTGGTTTCCAATGCAGACTAAAGTGGATTAGGAGTGTGACATAGGCCAGATCTTACAAATTCTGCTTACATCAGAAGTTCGTGATTTTACAAGTGCAGAAATAAGCTATTAATTATCCAAATCCATAGTGCCTGTTACATGTCGACAGGCTTTTTTTACATATACATTTAGAGTGGAAGAAAAGTCCCAGTGAAGGTTGTTGCTCTGTTGGGCCAGGCCATCATGGCCCCTTATCTCCTGCTGCCAAAGGGCAGCTGGCTGTTACAATGGAATTCTTGCTGGAAAGACAAAGCTTCCACACATTGTCTAAAGCTTTGGATGTTCCCTCAAACCATTTCAATACATGAGATTGTACCTGAGGTCCTGGAAGAATGCAGGAAAATAAATAATTGCCATTATACAGGATGAGAAATGGAGACCCTTGTTGTTATAAGTTCTTAGCATCTCAAAGAACCAGGTCTCCAGATTTTCCTAGAAAAACTAACTGTGAAAGAAATAGAGCCTAGGATGCCCATTTCGCTGACTTTGCCTGTTATGTCCTGAAGTTGAATCCATCCTGTTCCTTAATATGTTAAGCTTCAGGCATAAAGAGGATTGTAATCTGTCGCATTACTATTAGCTGGTTTCTGTGAAACCTGTGTGCATAACCAATCACAATGTAAATATGTATCTTGGAGGGAACAGACCTCATTGGTCTTTATCCTGAGTTTATGAATGGATGTTAACTTATTTATGGGTGTGGCTTTGACAGCATGGACGATTTAAAAAGGGAGCTGCGCTCCACTATTTTGTTGTGTGTTCCTGAGTTGAAGTTTGCTGTTATAATAAAGCTGGATCACTTTTGCTGAAATCAAATCGTGTTAAGTTGCCTACTTAACATTGCCCTTCTTTGAATAAAACATACTCAAGAAGCCTCTGCTGTAAACGAGGGAAGTGTGGACCTGATAAGTGTATGGATGTATAAGATTTACCAGCAATCCACATAAATTGCCAGAACTCTCCAAAGGAAGACTAGTATACCAGCATGAATAGGTAAATGTATGAATCTTGCATGTCTGTCCTAGCATTCCCAATATTTGTAAACTTTTAGATGCTTGGAATTTAGTTCTTTCTCCCTCCAGAAAATTTGTGATAACTCCCAACAGTCACTGGAAAACCCATAAGGTTGTCCACTCTGGGTTAGAAAATACCTGGAGGTTTTTGGGGTGGAGCATGAGGAGGGCAGGGATTGGGGAGAGGAGGGACTTCAATGGGGTATAAAGCCATAGAGTCCCCTTCCAAAGTGGCCATTTTCTCCAGGCAAACAGATCTCTTTTGCCTGGAGATCAGTTGTAATCCCAGAAGATCTCCAGCCACCACCCAACTCTGTTCATTGCTCTAGTTTGAGATCAGTCTTAGTAGCAGTCTACTGTGTCAACAGAGTTGTGGCCCTAATCACCACTTTGGTATTCAGTTTCAATCCCTCTTACTTGTGAGAAGGCAGAATTTGAGAACTGGGGTAGAGAACTCTGCATTAATTTCCCTTCAGCCACGAAGCTCTCTAGGTGACACTGAGCAATTTCCTATCTTGCAGCCAAACATACCTGACCACTAATGTGATCATCTCGTCTGCCAGTCTCTGCAGCATGTTCCCCGAATCCCTAGTTTTCAGTTTCCGGCTTCAGTGTTTCTGTGACAGATCCAGAATAATGGGCTGTCTCAACCTTACCTTCTTAAACGCTTGTCTGTGAATGACTGAAGTTCAGATTGCATGGTCTTTGGCTGACTGATCTATGGGCTTTTTCTTAACAAACATCACTTTGTTGCCAACAACTGTGAGTCAAATGTGTCTGCCCAATTAATAAGTGCACAAAATGACAGTTTTATAATAAAATGCCACTTTCAGATTTTTTAAAATGCCCCTTGCTGCTTTCAGTTGGGTCAGAAGTTAGAGATCCTGTTTTGTTTGGGTGATCCAAGAACATCTGGAAACAGATGTTTTCTAAGGCAGCGTAAAAGGAAGGGGAAATGAGAATGACTCGTTTTAATAGTGAAAAATGTAAAGCAACAACAATGGAGTTTATCAGTGATTATCTACCCATGGATCACAAGGGAATATCACAATAGGAAGTCATATTTCATATACAGGAGAGGAAAATCCTGAAGCCGTAGACTTCCATATTTTACTGTTCATAAGAGCGCTAGGTCACAGCTTAGCACGTACCTGAGCATTGCAACAATCAGACTGGGAATCCAGGCCAAGAGTCAGTGACTTCACAGGATGAAGAGCAGCTATATCTCAGTCTTCTGCCTCACGACAACTGGAAGCTACAGTACCACTCTGTGACCCACCTTGGTGGCAGTACTAATGTTTATGCAAATATTTACCACTAGTAGTAATGCTGAAGAATTTCAAGCAGTGAGGAGTGTTGAGTGGGTGGGCATCTGTGTGTGTGTGTGTATCTGCACATATGATGGTTTATTTATCAGAGTTCTTCTTATGTTTTTCAGTGGATTTAGAAGGCTGTAACTCTGCCCTGCAAATATAATTTCCTTATATGCTGGTGGTTAATATTTCCAAATTTGTTAATAAAGTTCCGTGTGTAAGACTTGATGGCAGGTAGAAGTAATACTGGGGAAAAAGAGATTCCCTTCAGTATATTGAGAACTGAAGGCTTTAGAAGGGAATTATTCCCAGTTCTAATGAGGTATCTTGAGGCTACGATGTTTAGTGGCTCAAAAAAAATTAAAATTTAAAAATAAAACCCATTGTTGTTGCTCTTCTTCTCAAAAAATCTGTATTTATAACCCGTGAAAAGGTCTTCCTTCAGAATTATGCTGACATTTGCTTGAATGTATTCAATAGAACCCTTCATAAGAAATTATCACTTTTCAGTTGTTATAAAACCTCTTTTTCATAATGTCTCATGATTGGGATTGGGATTTTGATGTTTCCACCTTCTTCAGCTTCCTTGATAACAGTGTCTGAATCTGTAGAAAGACAGTGGTGTACAGAATCATATGATCCTGGCCATATTTGGACCAAGGTCAGGCTTTAGCTTATTCTGATTTCCCTAGATCATTCAAACTCTTGCTTCCAAACTGATTGTGAATGAAACAGGCTTGCGGTCAAAATAGGCTGAGTTCCCCTCTTTTAAAAGTGTTTCAGTCTCAATAATCTAACACATTGAAAAAGTCCATATGTATTTGCAATGTGTCATGTTTAGACCTGGATAAGCTAGAAAGGCCTTTATTAAGAACTGTTTGTTCTCTGTTACTCAAAATCTTGTCTGACAGGTTGGCTACTAATGCCTCCTTTTCAGTTTCTCCTGTGAATATTCTATTTCTGCTTTTTTGCCTCAGTTGGTCAGAATTCCCTAGTTGTGACTTCATATACCTTTGAACACATATAAAGAGGGTCAGGTCACAAAAGAGGTTATATTTAGTATGCCTTAAAATCAGTCATATATAATCTGCAACTTCTGGGGCCCTGGATGATTCTGTAGCTGTTCCCTTATAACAACTGTTGAGGTGGGGATGACACCAGACCAAGGACAGCAAGGATGAAATTTCTATATAAAAGTCCAGTGGGATCCCTCATGTTGGGAACAGATTCTCTCTCTCTCTTTTTGTTGAAGTGTGGATATCATTGGATATATGGTGATGCATGATTGGCTACTTCTGTTCGTTCTGAGCTGTGCAGGTGAAATTATTGCATAATATTTATCCCTCATCTGGGAGCGTACGTTTATTAATTTGCTTTAGCTTTTCCTATTCATTTCCAACACTTTTGTTACTCATTTGCAGTGTTATTCATTTACAGTCAGTTAGCTGAAAAAAATTGTGTAATTCATACATACCCACAAATTATTATTGTTATTTTTGGTATCAGTTTGAGTACCAGCAGCCCCTCCTCTTCTCTTTTCCGTTCCCAGTGCTGGTGTTGGCCCTGTTTCTTTTCTCCTTCTGTTTCTCAGGACCTATGCAACACTTTCTTTGGGCACCTGTAAACTTTATTAGAACAACAAACTAGTTACTACCTAACTGGCTTCTGTTCTGACTATCCTTTGGACTACTTCTCTGGTAACTACATATATGGTTTCTGGTTGTGGTACCCTCTCCATTCGCGCTTGGGTATGCTGGGTGCTCACACTTTGGCACTTTCAATTACGAAAAAATCCTGGCTAAGTTTCCACCAGTGATTATAAAAGCAAAAATCTTAAATCAGTCCATGGATAGTTGTTTCTGAACTGATCTGAACTGCTGAGGCCAGAAAGCAATTAATTGGCAGCCTCATTCTATTTTCCACTTGTTCTTGCTGCACAAAACTTTTAGAGAAAATGGAATTGACAGCAGATCTTATTTTATTCACAGTGGGCATTGCATTAAAATGTCTGCCTAATACAATGAACATGTAGTGACAAAACTGTATGGCATGCTTAGTGCTTAAGTAACAAAGGAAGTCATAAATTGGGTGTAAGCAGGCCTGTAGCTACAGTGGGGCATTTCGGGGCCTGGCCCCCTGACTTCCTGCCAAGGCCCCCTGACTTCCACGAAGCCCCCAGGACCCCCAACTCCCTGGGCCACCTGGAGGACTCCCCACCACTGCCCCTTCTCCAAGTGCAGCTTGCTTCCCCGCACAGGCAAGCAGACTGTGAATGCTGCAAAAGTGAGGGTGTTTTTTAAAAAATTATTTTGAGACATCAGTGCCCCCTGACTTCTTTAAAGGCCCCCTGAATTACAAAATCCTGGCTACGGGCCTGGGTGTAAGAGATTAGGGCCAATAAGAGCACAGAAAATTTCAGGCCAAGGATGATGATCTCTGTTTGAATTGTTGTGGGAAGGGTGGCAAAATGATATTTTTGCAAACAGTTTTCAATCATTCTTTTGAATAACCGTTTGGAATACGTAAACAGCCTGTAGAACAGTGGTAGTAATGTAGCTTACAGTACACTGGACTGTAGGCTCAACCTTTGCGTTGGGTTGGTGTGCTGCATATGCAAATCATGTTGGACCTTCAACAACTGAATTGCATCATGTTTCCCAATTTAAACTCTGTGTGTACTCCAGGATGTGCAAAGAACTGGTAGATCAAGGAGTGCATATTGTGTGAATTCAAGCCTAGCCTTAGCTCCTGCCCCTAGGGTTGCCAACTCCGGGTTGGGAAATTCCTGGAGATTTGGGGGTGAAGTCTGGGGAAGGCAGGGCTTGGAGAGAGGAGTGACTTCAGTGGGGTATGATGCCGCAGAATCCATCCTTCAGAACAGCCACTTTCTTCAGTGCAACTGAACTCTGTCTGTTATAATTCCGGGACATCTCCAGGCCCCACCTGGAGGCTGGCAACCCTACCTGCCCATAGACACTCTAAATGGATTGCTTACTCTTTTGACTGCATCTCTTTCTAACATCTCCCACCATTCTGTTGTTTGCAACTTCTAATATAAATGAATAAACTCAAATGGCTAAATGCTTCATGTAATTCCCAGTAAATTTTCATAAATTTACACTGGAAATTTTTTTTGTGAGGCTTTAGGGTGCATCTGGATTCCAGTTCCCAGGGGCAGGAGATAGTGCTGCTGAGCGTATGCATAGTATTTTTCTCTCACCACCATGTAACAATAAGAAGCATTGCCCTGAGGCAGGCTTAAGTTCCAGTGCACTCATTTAACAAACACATTTTATTATATTGTTTTACAAAATTTATGCCCTTGTTTTCTGGCCTCATCAGGACCACAGAGGCAGCTAACAGATTAAAAACATACATAATAAAGATACATGGCCGAGGACAGACTGGCAATTTGCCGCGGGATGGGACCCGGGCTGACAACGACTCAATATCGGATTAAATGGAATGTTCACACAGGCACATCTGCCTGGCGTCCCCCACCCATAGCCTACCGGTGCTCTCGCGCTTCACTGCCGGATTAAAAAAACACCTGATAAAAGCCGACGCAAATCTTGAAAGCCTGCGTTTGTCGCGCGTTTCTCCGCTTCCGGGGAGTCTGAACGCGCAGCCGAAAAGCCGGGAGCAACCCACGTTGGGCATGAGGCAGCAGCGGTGTGATTGGCTGCGCTCCGCTCCACTGCCCAATGCGGTGCCGGCGTTGCAGGGCAAAAAAAAAAAATCGCCGAAATGCGCTTATGCGCATACACCCACAGCCGAAATAATGGGGAAACAGCGAATATAGTGCGCCTCCGGCGCGGCAGTCTGAACGCTCCCGCGCGCCTCCGTCCCGTTTCTTCCGGCAGAGGCCCCCGCTGTGTGGACGGGAAAACCCGGTATCGTTTACTCCGGGTTTTTTTTGCCCCGACTCGATACTGGGGCAAATTGCCAGTCTGTCCTCGGCCACATCTTTGCACCTTGAATTGTGCCCAGAAATGGATTGGGCATCAGTGCAGGTGGGTCAAGACTGGAGTGATATAGAATGACTCACTCCAGTCAATATCCTAGCGGCAGCATTCAGCACTAGTTGGAGTTTCTGAACACTTTTCAAGGGCAGCCCCAGGTGGAGTGCATTGCAGTAATCTAATTTAGATGTAATCAGGGTATGCTGCACAGAGACAAGATCTTTTGCACCTAGGAAAGGTCAGACCTTCTTCTCACCAGTAGTACTTCCATCTTGTTGGAATTAAGCTTCAGTTTATTAACCTGCATCCACTCCAAAATGGCCTCCATGCACTGGTTCAGGGTTTCTACAGCCTCCCTGGAATCATGTGGAACCATGAGATAAGAGCTGTGTGTCATATGCATGTTGACGGCAACCCAGCCCAAGTCTCTAGATATCCTTACGCAGTGATTTCATGTAAATGTTGAAAATCATAGGGAACAAGATGGAGCATTGCAGGACCCCACAGGCTAAAGGCCAAGGTGTGGAAAAGCAGCACCAAGGGGTGGAGAAGCAGCACTGGCATCCTCAGAGGTATAACACAGAAAGATGTAGTACTCTCTGTGTCAAGGCATGCCAGTCACAGCTACTGGCGAAACGTCAGGTCCTACAATGCCAAGACCACGGCCACAAAACCTGGAAGATCTACAGCAGCTAATGAACTCCAGCCGTGAAAGCCTTTGACAATTATGACAAAAGGTCATAGATCTCCAACCATCCTTGAAATGTAAATTACCGATGTGCAAAGGCAATACAGGAAAAGGAGAAAAGGTTTACCTCTGTACCCGCCCCCATCCATGTAGTTTTGCTTGTTGAAACTGGGACCCCACACTATTTTCAAGGGAAGTGATGGATTTTTAGAGAATCTGTTTCCACCTTTTTTGCTAATAGTACAAGGAGCCCGATTAGTGAAACCATGCAGGGGTTAAAGGGTTAACCCCTCCTCCCCTTCCCACATGTCCCCATCTGAAGCAGGGCTGTTTAAGCCTGTAATTTACCTTTTAAAGGCAAATAGAGATCTGTGTTCTTCACCACATCTGTTTGTGCCCTGAATTTCCCAAAGGAAGAACGGGAGGCACATGTAATAAAATAAAATAAATATTCAGCCACTGCAGGACTTTTTGCAAAATATATTTGCAGAACAACCTCAGCCTTACAATCTTGGCCCCTTCGCCCTTTCCTATCTAGATGAACACAGCACATATATCAGATCAGTAATGAGGGGGACTAATTCTCTAGCTTGGTCATTGTTTATAGTAAGTTAGCAGTAGCTTATGGAGCAGAACTGGACTTCCCTTAGGAACCACTACAAGACACTGAGAACATATTGAACAAGAAAGCATATATGTTATGCACTGGGTGGGGGAAAGGTTTATGAAAATATACAGGGAAAATGCACTGCCTGTGTATGGGAATGTTTTTTTGTGTTGCAATATCATGGCTGTTTTCAATAATTCAGGTTTTAAATAGCAAAATTAAAAAGGCCCTGTGCACGTTCTGGCTCTTAGTTTAACAAATGTCAAAGACACAGTGGAAAATCTGGAGCCAGTAACATCTCATTTCAACTTTGCACAGTTTTATAACCCTGATATGGCCAAATGCGTTGCTTTGTTTGAAGCAAAAATGGCTTCACACATGTTGCCACAAAGGCTGGCCTCTGAGCCTGTGCAAACAGTTTCCATTAGAAACTCTAGATTTATTGCTGCAACTTCAGATTGGGCGCTAGTGGAGTTTCAAGAGAGTCTCATTTGGACTGTCAGAGGACTGCAGGCCAAACCACACTTGTGTTTTCAGTTGAATTTGGCTTGTAGAAAAGAGGTCTTATATAAACATGCCCGTAACAAATTCTAGTGAGGGGTCTTGAGGAATCTGGATGAGAACCAGCAGCCTCTATTGCTGAACAAAATAGGAAATATAAAACAACACCTCTGAAACCACACTGAAGCACAGGATCCCCATCAGCCACTTGGACCCCGGGCGCCTCTGGGAGGAGAGCCTTTATAAACACCTGCTGGTTTTTTTAAAAATGCAAAAGAAAATAGAAAACTAGGATCTTCAGACCAGTGTTCTGTATCTAATAAACAGTTAAGAAAGCTTAAGTGCCCTTAGATTTTCTTAAGAGGGGGTGGCAGTTTCTACTGTACCCCCTTCTTCCTGCAGCCCGCTTTAGTACCAAATTGATTGAGTATCTGAGGGTCAGTGGAAGTCATCTACTTCCTAGGGTGCCTGGGAAATTTAAAAAAAACAACCCTGCTAGAGTGTTCACAGTGGTGTCGTCAAATATGCAAGAATTCTTTACATGTACAAGAACTAAATGCTTCTATACAATATGGGACTCTTTTCAACTCTCATATGCAGATTACAAGAAATTAGGGCCTCTTGGTTTAGCACATGGTAGAAGTCCCTGCTAAGGCAAAACAAAGAATAATTCACTGGAGAGTTGGTTTCCCTCTGTTTTATTGCTGCTGTTATCCTAACCTAGTAGAAAGGAAGGAACTTTCTCCACCTCCCAGTGGTGCAGTTACACAATTTTAGCTAGTGAATTTAATGGTCTTATGGGGGTACTCCTCCATCATAAGATATAACGAATTTGAGTGCACTGATGAAGTTTTGTACTCCTTCAGCTCAGAGTATTAGTGTCTCAGCTGATGAATTCGTGTACGGCTAGGAGGGTAAGTCTGAGCCAGTGAAGAATTCCCACTTCCCATCCCCACTTGCAGTCCTAGTTTATCTGAATACTCATGAAGCTGCCTTGTACTGAATCAGACCATTGCTCCATCATAATCAGTATTGTCTACTCAGGCTGGCAGTGACTTTCCAGGGTCTCTGGGTGAGATCTGTCACATCAACTACCACCTGGTCTTTTTAACTGGGGATGCTGGTTATTGAATCGGGGACTATCTCTGCACGCTAAGCAGATAGTACCACTGAGC
Source organism: Gekko gecko (assembly GCA_029375565.1). Lineage (NCBI taxonomy): Eukaryota > Metazoa > Chordata > Lepidosauria > Squamata > Gekkonidae > Gekko > Gekko gecko. Next base: position 29,233,583 of record JAPDNY010000008.1, on the reverse strand, counting down.
CGTGACCTGTATGTTTCCTGTAGATGGGGAGTAATGTAGTGATAGTAGGCTGAGAGGAGAGGAAATTCTTGCAGTGTTAACCCTCCATCTTTCTTTGTTCAATGTCCTCTCCTCCAGAGCATTCTGAATTTTGTAGCTCCCAGCACACCAGACATTAACTATCAGGTGTTCTGGGAACTACATTCCCAGAATGACCAAGTGCCCTCTCTCTGTCCTGAGTGCATTCTGGGAACTGTTCCCAGAACATTTAATAATAGTCAGGCATTTGGGAACTACAGTTCCTGGAATGCACATGTGGCGGTGGTAGTGGGGGGGAGAAAGTGGAGGAGTCAAGAAAGATGGAGGTGAATTAAGGGGAGCTTATCCATCTCTATCTGCAGCCTGCCTTTGGGCCACCTCTGATGAGCCAGGTGGCAGGTCTCCCAGGGGTCTTATCCCTGGGTTCAACACTAAAGGTGCCTCAGCCCTGGTGGCAGCAGTGCCTATTGCAGCAGAGTATGGGGAAGAGAAACAAGGTGGAATCTTGCAATTTAGAGGAAGAGCTGTAGTATCTGGTGAGCTGGAACCAGAACTGGGGCAGAAGCCGGTAGGTCTCATGCGAAACTAAAACAGAGCCTGTAGGACAAAAGTTGGAGTTAGGAAGAATTTGTACTGGCTTTATGGTCCCCAGTACTGGTTATGTTACTAAATAGGTTTGCCAGCTGGCATTTCCCACCACCACTTAGAACAGTAGCAGGAGAAAAATAAATTTTAAAACGCTGTTGGCTGACAATGATCTCAGTCCTCTAGGAATCACTAAAAACTCTGTGGTTTTACCATAGATTCAGCCAATTCCTAGAAAGGTGTGAGTCACTTCTGTGCTTTCCCAAAAGTGACCTCACACCATTTCCAGATGGCCACTCCCCCATGTCCCCGCCTCCCTGGTCTCCCACTGGTTCACCAGCTGGGCCTTGCAACCCTGTTACAAAACAGTATTGGACCAATGAAACATTGTCTGGTCAACAGCCCTGTTCAAAGTGGACAAAAGCAGGAGCATGTCTTGAACAAATCCAAATTCTTGTTACCGTCTTTTCTGAGTAGGTGATATGCCTGTGAATATTCTATTACCACAGAACACTGGTGATGGTTGGGAAAAAACCCGGTTGACTTTTGTTCAGTTGCTCAAGGCTTGCTTAAAGGAACCAAGGTTGGATTTGATTTCCCGTGCTCCTGAAGGAGAGGGAGGATAGATATTATCAAGATGTGTTAGGGATTTCCACCTTGTATTGTATTACTAAGTCAGAGCTTAAGTTCCCCCAGACTCCTTAGGGATTTATGTATATTGCTTCATCCTGACTCCTGTGTCTTTTTATCTCTTACTAAGTTTCTGCTTTTCTTCCTACTTCTGCATGAAGAGTAGTTTGAGAGTTGGGATTTGGAGACAGTGGGGATTTGTCTTGCTTGCTATGTGGCACAATTGAGAGGGGGAGGATCCTTCTTGTACAAAACCCAGAGGAAGAGTAAACCCCAGATGTTCTCCCTCATATATGAAGGGATGGTGAGGGGAGGTTCAAGGGTGCTGGTCCAGGCCCTTCCCTTTACCTGTCGTCATCATCAACATTTATTACAATTGAAGATCAGCCAAGCAGTTTACTAGCACAGTTTATGTAAAAATATAGAATTAATATACAAGATTAAAATTCATAGCCTTATAGGTATAATTGATTATACATAAAATATTATTGCAGGGTTTAGAATCTCTGCTTTCTTATGGTCAAAGGCTCAGCACAGAATCTGGCCACTTTAGAGATGGTATCATTCGTTTGGTCTCTAGGGAGGAGATATATATAGAATTTATCAGACCTTCCTGGGAACTTGGGTAGAACAGGGGTGAGATATGTGGAACGAATGTCCTTGTAAAATAAGCAGTATAAATAATACATGTCCCACTGTTTTGACTGTGTTCAGTTGGCAGGAACACAGATGCTGGGAGTATCCCTTCACCTGGGGCATCTACTCTGAAAGGCACTGCTCTGGATTAGGTAAGATTACTCCCTCAGAATAAGGTTGTAACACCATCATAGAGGAAGCCATCCCAAACTTTACTAGGATTTACCAAGAAGGCTATTTGTTCTTTCTTTTGTTCTGTATCTTTTTCTTATGGTTCTTCTCCTTTTGAGCATACTTGTTGTTGGCATTTTGAAATAATTTGTTTGTTTTGCAGAATTTTTATGCCATTTATATGTTATATATCATTGATTCAAAATACTAAAGTAACATTAACACTTGCATAAATTTTACAGGAAAAAATCATTGCAAGGAAACTAAAAATGGTGTGAAAATAAAAACACATTTGGGTTTGCACAAGAAAAAAAAGCGAATTTGCAAGGCTGCAAAATTCAATACCATTCTTACAGTGCCATCCTGAGCAAAGCTACACCTTTGAAAGCCTTTTGAGATCAATGGGTTTAGAAGGGCATAACTCACCTAGGGCTATGCTGTTAGTCCCTTATTACTTTATAAGATGAGGGAAAATAAAAGATGCTCTGACCCAGATAGCCTAGGCTAGACTGAACTAATCAGATCTCATAAGCCAAGCAGGGTTGGTCCTGGCTCGTATTGGGATGGGAGACCTCTAAGGAATACCAAGGTCGTGATGCAGGGGCAGGCAATGGCAAACCACCTCTGAACGTTTCTTGCCTTGAAAACCTTACAGCAGGGGTGTCAAACATAAGGCCCGGGTGCCGGATCTGACCCGTTCAGGGCTCTTCTGCAGCCCACAAGCAACTGATGCAAAGGAGAAGAGCCACTCCATTGTGGCTTCAGAATGGCAGAACGACCTCGTCTGCAGCAGTCAAGCATCGTGGGAGCATCTGCCCAGCTGCCTCTCCAGTCTGCCTCTGTGGGTTTTCCTCTGCACCCCCCACCCAGCCCATGGGTTTTCCTCTGCACCCCCCCTCCCAGTGAGGGTAGGCCAACTCGGAGCTTGCCAGCTGCTGTCCTTTATACAGTTTCTTTCTCCAGTTCCTGGGCACGACATTTTATGGCACACATGGCCTGGCCCGACAAAGTGGCATTTATGTCAGATCCGGCCCTCGTAAGAAATGAGTTTGACACCTCTGCCTTACAGGGTTGCCGTAAGTCAGCTGTGATTGTTTTGACAACAAAAAAGAAAAAGAAATGAAGATCCAGTGTTTCACAGGCAGTAGCAATTACTGTTCTTCTGGCGGTGTCTGGGTTTGATCTTATGTGCTGCATCCCCCTCTGCAATCAGAGGTTACTGAGATAGCCATCTTCTTCATCTTGAGCGGCACAGTGATGATCTCACTTCCTGTTCAGCCTGGGTGGTGAGTCTTTTAAAAGGAAAAACAGCCGCACAAATAAAATATTTCTTCAGTGATAAAATACTGAAGAACAACATCAAAGCACTTGCCATCAGAGTGCGCTCCCTAGTACTATTTTACATGTTACTGCAGAATCACTCTCTGTATGATTGGAACCATATTAAATAATGTTATAGTTATGAGGCAATAATAATAATAATGGGGTATAATTGAATATCAAATATATGAAATCCCTCAGTTAGCCAGTTATACTTACCAACTAACGGGGTAAGCCCTCAGAGGAATTAGAAGCATGAGAAGGAAGACCAGAGGAGAGAACAATGAGGGAAAAAAATAGAACAAAAGGTAACACAGAGAAAAAGCAAGCAGAGATGAAACAAAGATTGCAGCAAAATAAGACAAGAAAAACTGTAGTGAATACATGTGTAAAATCTGTTTGCTGTTCTGCTGTTTGAGATAAAACATTTTGTAGAGAAACAGGGGAATCACCCACTCCTGTAAAAACAGAACAACCCTTAATGAAGCGACCTGTTGCATATTGCAAGATATTCTGTAATGGAAGAATCATCGTTCCATACTGGAAAGGTCTTTGCAGCATTCCACCACATTCTTACATCACCAGGGGAAAGAATCCTAAATGGGACTGTGCAGAGAGGTCAGGCTTAAATATCAGAGGGCTGAGTTACATGGAGGGAAGGGGGGGGGAGGTCATCCACCAGCAGCCATGCAGCAGATTTAGCCCCCATTCAGAGTACGTGCTTTAATTTTATCTCAAATAGGTGAAGAGTTGCCATTCCCTCCAATGAGTATGGCAATGAGGGCTGAACATGCTTTTCATGAATCTGAGGTGCCCAGCCCTGACAGGCAGGGATCCTGCAAAGAGATTTCCTGAGCAGGTACTTGGAGAGCTGGCATATACATTTACTAAAAGAATGAATGTCCCATCAGGATATGATAGGGTTGCCAGGTTTTCTGGCCACTGGTGGGTGGTGGGGGTGCGGGGTAGGGTTGCCAGATCCAGGTAGAAGCACTCCGGGAGATCTGGGGATAGAGCCTGGGGAGGACAGGGACCTCCGTGGGATACACTGCCATTGAGTCCACCCTCCAAAGCATCCATTTTCTCCCCAGTTTGGAGACAAGCTTTAACTCCATGGGATCCCCAGGTCCTGCCTGGTGGCTGACATCCCTAAGCCCCTCCACCACATATGCCTCTCTTGCCATAACAACATGAATTCTGATAGTTGTTTATGAAAGCAAATTGATGGCTTGTGCTTCTGTCCCTCTACAGCATAGGAAGAGGAAATTCATGACCCAAGGGGCTTCCTAGCTAGCCCCTACTGTTGCCCTTGATTGAAATGACCCAGGACACCCTTTTACTTCCTTTCATACCAGTGACTGCAGCAGAGAAGATTTTTCTTTCAAGACAGGCTGCGTAAGAGCTCAATGGTAAAGTGGGAGTGGACAGCCAGCTCAGGAAATTGAACACAACTTCTAGTAAAAACATTCTAGACCTCAAACACTTAGTCTTTTATCAGAGCTCCCTCTCTTTCTGACAGCAGAGTGTAGGATTTTGGCAAAGCCCAGCTGTGCTCTGGGATAATGCAAAAGACAGGCATGGTGGCTCGGAGGTTCACGTCTAATGGGCCAGAGTCGTTTTCAATTACTCTCAGCGTTGTTTGTAGAGAAAAGCCGGGGACAATGAATGCTGCTAATGTCATTTTGAAGTTGCATCATTTCCAGCATTCCCGGACACCGTCTTAAAAATCCATTCAATGTACCTTCAAAGATCATCCTGGGTGTTATAAGCCAAGAGGGAACGTTTGTTCCTCTCTGACTTTGGTATTGGTTTTAGGCTTGCTTCTGTGCACAATAACACCTGGGCCTTCCCCGCAGTGCTCAAGTAAAAGAGAGGCCTAAGCGTTTTAACATCGCCTACTTTATTTACATTTTCAGTGGTGACATTATTTTTATGATTACAAAACCAGTGTGGTTATAGCCGGATGGAAATTGGTTTACAACGTTTGGGCTCTGTCCTCCCACGCTGTCACTATCACATATGACAGCTCTGAATTTTCAGAAACAGGCAGCCCAGAGGTGAAGAAACGCAACGTGGCTAGGAGGAGGGGGAAGTACTTCTGAATACCAGTGTTTGGAGGCCACATCAGGGGAAAGCCTTGGCCTCTACGCCCTGTTCATTGGCCTTCCAGGGCAACTGGTTCACTGCTATGTGAACCAGGATGCTGGACTAGAAGGACTGTTGGTCTGAGCCAGCAAGGCACTTCTTCTGTTCTTAAATCCTACAGTAAACTAGGATGGTTCTGCAGATGGGCAGTGGGTAGCATTGCAGGGGAGGAAGCTGGGAAGATCCTGCTAGCTAGCTAGGGGTGTCTGAGCAGCACTGATTCTCTTTTGCTACAGATATTTAAGGCCTGGCTATGCCCAGAGGTGTGAGCCCTTGGGAGCAAGCCAAAGGGCTCTTGTCCTTCACCTCATTGCCCGTGGCTTGTAGTCTAAAACAGGGAGAAGGTCTGCTAGCAGAGGTAAGAAGCGAGGGACATGCTGTGTTTTTTTGTTTGTTTGGATTTGAGGTGGAAGACTCTTTCCTCCCCTGCCCTCTTTCTCCTCTTCTAGTCTTCTTGCACTGTATATTTTTGTCTTGTAAGCCACTTTGGGACTCCATGAGGAAAAATGCAGGATACAAATAATTATATAAACACATAAATGGCAGCTGGCTGTTTGGACAGGCTGATGCATTATCAAATAAAATAGCAGCAGTGAAAGTCACAACAAAGAAGCAACTTGATTGGCTGGAGGTGTGGACAATTCAAACTGTTCATGTGACAATAGTGTGCTGTATTAAATTTGGCAGGATTTCCATAGAAATCTTTTGATTACTGAGCACATGGAACTATCCACTTGGGGAAGTCTTTTTAGCCTTTCACCAGCCAGTATTTTGCTGTTCCTTCAGCCCTCCTCTTTCCCCAATCCTCACCTTCCCCTCCTTGCTGCCAGTCTCCCTTGCCTCTTCCCCTCCCCTCCCCTCCCCTCCCTATTTAAGAACTGCACAGCAAGCCGTACATATCCTAAAGGGCTTTCTAAACTCTGTTTTCTTGTGAAATATCTGCCACTTCTCAGGAAAGTTCAAAAAACCCAAAGGGGGCATGTGTTGCATGCTACACTGTTGTAAGGAGGCCGGTGGGAGCCAAGAGGATTGGCAGTGTAGGAGAACTGGAAACGAGGAAGGGGATTGGCAGTGGTGGCTAAGGCTAAGAAGGCAGAAGGAAGTGAGGAAAAAAGAAAGTGAGGAAAAAGGAGGTGAGGAAGAGGAGGAGACTGGGTAGTTCCTCATTCCTGATGTATATTCTTCAGTTCTTGTCTTCTTCCATTCCTTTTCCCTTGTTAGTCTCCCCCAGCATTCCTTATATACAGCCCTTGTCTTCCCTCTCCCTTGTAGCTGTCTCCATCTCCCCCAACCTCAGATGGGATTGTAGGTCATAAAGGCAGCCAAACCTTCTGACACCCCTACCAACACAGAACGCCAAAGGAGAGTTGCTGAATTTGAGTTGGGAAGTTCCTGGAGATTTGGGGGTAGCGCCAGGAAAGGGCACGGTTTGGGGAGGGTGAGGGGGTGGTTCATAATGGGAGAGGCCAATAATTTACTTTTATACATTTCGTTATCTCGTAGAGGAAAACTATTTAAATTAGATGAACTCTATGGCTTAAGCATATCATATCCTGAGTCAGAATATGACTTGAGATTCTCCTTGAAGAAGGCAAAGAATGTCATTACAGCAAGTGGAGTGGCAAGGCTGCATCTTCAGTGCCCAGACTATCTATGGCAATCTAGTCTTCTGCAATTTTCAATCACTATTTTGCAACATGTAAAAAAATCCACAGGACAGGAGTTCATGATGTCTTGCATAATCGTATGTGCAGGTTGTAATATTGTAGCCCTAATTAAGGTATTTTCAGGTTACAGAGATGAAATGAAATCATAGGCAGTACGTAATGGCAGCTGGTATTTGACAGGTGACAGCTTATAAGATCTCACATTTAAAGCCTACCCTACAACAACCATAATATCCAAGAGAAGCCAATTTGACTTTTGCAGTAAAAAGTCATATTCAAAATGCAAATTCACATTTTGCTTTGGAATTTCTCAGTAAGTTGGCCAGCAAGACTGGAAAATTTTGTTTTCACTTCTAGTTTCTGCGAGATGCTTCCGCTCCAGCCCGTTTCCACCTGCTTCGGTTCTCTGCTTCAGTGTTTGGGCCGCTTGCTGCTCGAAATGTTGACGGGAGGAGGGCAGTAAAGCCTTCCTGTATGAGATTTCTTGTCGTCTGTTGGAGACATCCACTGAAGTTGTTCCAGCTTCCAGCTGCTAGCTGTGGATAAGGGAGCAGCAGCTGCTGCTTAGGCAGCTCATGTTAAACACACAGTTCGTATTGTATCGGGCTTTTCTGCATCTTTGTGTCTGCAGTGTGATGTAAATCTTTCAGTGGCAGGGGTTAACCTGTCTTATTAAAGTCAACTCTGGGGAGGGGGGAGTAGCCCAGCCATCTGCGAGAGTTCTTCCAACATGTCCTTCCATATCACTGCTGTGATGAATTGACAGTTCAGGAAGAAAATAGAGGCAGTATAGGGTCCTGCGACTTTCCTTTTGACTATGATGTAGTTCTCTTCACTCTCTCCTCCAACATGTAACATGGTTTGTCATTTCTGGCAACAGCTACTACTGCTAGTACAATTAATGGGTGGATTTTATCGTGTTGTTCAGACTGGGGCAGAATTTTGCTCCATCCAAAGGAGTCTAGTGGAAGAGATTCTTCTTTTAGAAGAAGTCATCTTGTGCTGGAGGAAGGCTCCATACTTACCTGAACAGAGTGGCAGGGTGGCATTACTACTACTTCTACTTCTGTGAGGACAGCTATTTATTTATTTATTTATTCTTTCTCTCTGAGATGCAAAGTAGATTACATGGTACACGGTCATATAATCAAATAACATGAGAGATCCAATAAACAGTGCAATGGGACTAGGGTTACAAAAATTAGAAACATTGCAAAAAATGTTGCAAACCTGATGTGTCAATCTTGCTGTTCCTCCACAAACCTCAAGACAGAGGCCATGGTACCCCCCCCAACCTCAAAACAGCACAGACTTATAGGATAGGTTTAGCAATATTGCCTAGAGATAAACAGGTATTCCCCAGCTGCCACCTCATTCGATAATATGGCATTTCTCATATACTGTTTTCAAAACCACTCACCAATTTGTGCGTAAGTATTTAAATGGTGACATGTATTCAGCCATGCAGTTCCGAAAACTTAAGTATGCTTCTGGCTTGAAAAGAGGGGCAATGATTTCTGTCAGCTCCTTTTCTCACTGCAGATCCAGTTTGCTCCCTATGCTATTCCTGAGGGTCCATTTACTACCCTGCCCACAAAAGAAAACTTCCAAGGAACTTAGTGGGTTGCAGCTGAAGTGGGAAGTGGTAAACTCCCACTCTATGGAGCCCACAGATCATTCATTGGGCTGCTCACTCTAGGTTGGAAAATTCCTGGAGATTTTGGGGGATGAAGCCTGGGGAGGGGAGGGACCCCAGAGGGGTTTGATGCCACACAGTCCACCTTTCAAGGCAGCCATTTTCTCAAGGGGAACTAATCCCTGTTATCTGGAGTCCAGCTGTAATTCCAGGAGATCTCCAGCCACCACCCGGAGGCTGGCCACTATAAACAGTTGAATAAATGCCAATACCCATGCACTACACGCTGCACAATCAATGAAGAACAGGAAAACAGGCTTATTATGGGCTTTTATGCTATCGTGATCATTTTGTCACCCTTGCTCCTCTGCCCACAAGGTGGCCAGGCACTCTGGAAGGGGGCGGGGAATTTTAGTTCTTCATCTGAAGTCTTAATTTATCTACTGGTATTAATGTATTTTATTGTTTATAGTGATGAAGAAGAAGAAGAAGAAGAAGAAGAAGAAGAAGAAGAAGAAGAAGAAGAAGAAGAAGAAGAGATTGGATTTATACCCTGCCCTTCACTTGGAGTCTCAGAGCGGCTTACAAACTCCTTTCTCTTCCTCTCCCCACAACAGACACCCTGTGAGGTAGCTGGGGCTGAGAGAGCTCTGACAGAGACTGCCCTTTTTCAAGAATAGCTGTGTCCCATCCCTGCGGGCTTGGGACATGCGCCCCTGCCCCCAGATGACCCGCCGGAGGAACCAGCACCACCACACGTACCTGAAGAGCCTCCTACCCGAGAGGAGGCAAAGACAGGAGCAGGGCACGGAGAGCGGGTCGCAGCGGAGGCAACAGCACCGGGCTCCCAGAGGAGCAGGCAGGGGCGGCAGAACGATTAGAGTCCCAGAAGGGCCTCCGACGGGCTCCCTTGGGCTGGTGGGGTTGTGGGGCGGTGCCGGCAGCGCGGCCCCATGGCTGCCTGAGCCGCCGGCGGCGCAACATCTGCCCCATCCAAGTGTCCGCCTGGGCATCCTAAGGGATAAAGGGAGGCGGGGCCAAGACAGGGGGTGGGCACAGTGGGATGGACGGGGTGCTGGGAGCAGGACAAAGCAATAAAAGGCGGGGAAAACCGAGGAGCCAGGGAGGATGAGTGTGGAAAGAGACTGTGTTGGGATAGAGAGATGGACAGCCGAGAGAGGAAGGGGCCAAGTGTAGTCCTTTCACACGCTGGCAGAGGGACCTGAGGGGTGGTGTTAACCCCATCTCCTGCCAGTCTGAGGCTCCTCATCCCTCCCCTTCTGTTGCAAGTATCTCATTGCCAGGACTGCCCCTCCCGCTGGGCCCCGGACGCCATGGCCACAGGGGGAGCAGAGCACAGATCGCAGACACAGCGTGACAAGCTGTGCCAGAGCTTGTGACTGACCCAAGGTCACATCAGCAGGTGCAAGTGGAGGAGTGGGAAATCAAACCCGGTTCTCCCAGATTAGAGTCCGCACACTTAACCACTACACCAAACTGGCATCTAGTGATGTTTTTATTCATTGTTGTACATCACCCAGAGCCCACTGGTAGCAGAAATAATAATAATAATAATAATAATAATAATAATAATAATAATAATAATAATAATAATAATAATAATAATAATCATCATATCATCATCACCTGGTAATATATAAAATAAAGGGGAAGAACAAGGAGAATAATGAAACGTGAGGAAAGAAATCAGTATTAATATGAAAGAATAAATAGCAAAAATAAAAAGTTGTCTAGATTTCATCAGAACAAAGTTTTCATAGTAATGCAAAACATTCAATCAGATAGTTTAAGAAGGAACAAATGAGTTTGGATGTGTTTTTCGAGAAGGGCATGGCAAATATGAGGGTCTGGTGATAAGAGAAGCCAATGAAGAGCTGCTATTAAAACATCATCAAAGAAGGATGGGACCCCGGGGATACCTTTAAGCAAACAGTCCATGAGGTTTTGGAAAATCCCCAGGGCTACACTAACCCCGAACTGCAGCCGCCATACTCTGAACGCCCCCCTGTGGGTCACTATGGTCTAGGCCTCGACGGTGGCATCGTCCACAAGTAGCTGCTGGTATGCTTGGGCCAGATCTAGTTTACCAAAAATCTTTGTGCCTGCTAGGGAGGTGAGCATGTGGCTTACGATGGGGATGGGATATCCATGATCCTGTAGAGCTTTATTGATGGCGCATTTATAGTCTGTGCATATCTGGACATCCCCGTTCGGCTTCACCAGCGTGATGATGGGGGGTCTCCCAGCGGGCATGGGGGACAGGCTCGAGGACCCCTTGTTCCACCAGGCAGTATAGCTCGCCATCTATCTTTGGCCATAATGCAAACGGGGGGCGCCTGGCTTTCATGCAGATGGGCCGTACTGCCAGCTCCAGATCAAAGAAAACTGGAGGTCCAGTGGAGCATCCAAGCATCCCATCAAACACGGTTGGGAACTCATCACAGACAGCATTAAAGTCCTGCAGCCGCACTTGGTTAACCCCAGTCACTCCAAACCCCAAGGACCCAAACCATGACAGTCCCAGCAGGCTTGTGAGCCTGCCTTCCACAACCAGCAAATCCAACCGTCCCTTGAAGTCCTTATACTGCACCTTGAATTTGCCCCACCCCTTGATGGCCACCGGGTTCTTCTGGAAGTCCTGTAAGGTGAGGCCACCCGGTTTGTCTAGGAGATAATGGAGAAAGACAAGCCTGTGTCTATCTCCATCTCACATGGGGACTCCTCTATTAGCACCGTTACATGTATTTTGTTCAGGGCATCTTGGGGCAAATTAATTACCTGGTGCTGGTGGCTGAGGCTTATGGTTTGAAGTTCTGTTGCCTCCTGGTGTGCCGTCGTCCATGGTTCCCTTGGGATCAGCAAGCTCTTGTTAGATGGCTGGAGTTGCCACAGGACTGGCAGGTCATGTCGCGGAACCTGCAGGAGTGACGTTCATGGTCTTTGCTGCAGCTGGCGCAGTGCACTTTGGCACTGGACTTGCTGGGTGCTTGAGCGGTGGTCCTCGCTGGCAGGGAACCTGTGGATGGAGCGCGTGAGTCATGGCGGGTGGGCTGTTGGACTTGGAGTACCTCGTCTTCATCCAAGGCTTCAGGGCTCAGAGAGGTGGTGGCCTGATGGGTCGCTTGAGCCTGGCGATCCCGCTGGGCTTTTTCGAATGCCGTGGCCACCTGCAGTGCCTGATCCAAGTCCAGGTCCTCGTGGCCGACAAACTTTCTACAGAGCTTTGGGTCCCGGATGCCCCAAACAAATTGGTTAAGAGGGCGTCCTCAATGGCAGGGAAGTCGCAGTTGATTGCCAACCTGCGAACGTCAGCCATGAACACAGTGGCCGCTTCTCCGGATCTTTGGTTGTGCCCAAAGAAGTCCATGCGCATTGCCATCTTTGATGGTTTCGGAGCGAAGTGGTTGAAGGTGAGGGCCTTGACCAGCTCATCGTAGGTAGTGGCTTCTAGGGTCTTGGGAGTGATGAGGCTTTGTACCAGATGGATCGTTGTGATTCCACATGTGCTGAGCAGCCACACTTTCTTCTTAGTGGCGCTGTTGGTATCTTGGACCTGGAAGAAGTACTTTAGCTGTTCGACCCATGCTGCCCTTAATTCAGGGTGCGTGGGGTCAAAGACGGAGATTTGTCCTGGAGCGACAGCCATGTCCAGTGCGGCAAAGCGAGACGCGGTGAGCTGGACCTTGATGTGCGGTGCTTTGCTTTGTGCTCAGTCCGAAGACTCCGATGGCCATTCCGTGTCGGATGCCGGGTTAGGTATGCTCACAGGATCCCACCTTCATCGCCAGTGTAAAGTACTGGATTCTGGACTAAAGTTAGTGAATCAGCTCATAGTTTATTTATTCCTCAGTTGGTACACAACATCCAGTTTGGTCCTTGCATCTGTTAAACACCTTTATTATGCTGTATGCTAATTTGCTGCTCACCCTCTAGCTCTATGTATGGACTGATAACTTCCAATTCAATGTATCTGAAGCACACAAAAGCTTATACTTTGTTGGTTTTAAAGGTGCCACTGGACTCAAACTTTGTTTTCCACATCATTGTTAGTGACAGTCTGTTCGTGCAAAACCAATTTTGACTGTAACTCCTCCTGGCCTGCTGTAATATTGTGATTTTATAGTTTGGCAAAGGATAAAAAATCTCACTCTATGTTAAGCATGTTGCAGATAATTCTTTCTTTCTTTCTTTCTTTCTTTCTTTCTTTCTTTCTTTCTTTCTTTCTTTCTTTCTTTCTTTCTTTCTTTCTTTCTTTCTTTCTTTCTTTCGACATAGTATACAATTGTAAGCCTATGTAAGCACAAGTGTCTTTGAAACATTTGGAGTGCATTGCTTGGCGGGGCATGAAATATCATGCCTTTCAGCAGGGCCATATGGAGAGAAAATAGCAAAGGATCTGATAGCAGGTTCCTTTCAAGATGTACAGGAATAGCAGCACACATCTCCATGGGATCATATGGGTGAAATTCCTTGAGCCTTGAAACCTGTTGAGAGTCTTCAAATTCTTCAGCATATAGGAAGGATTTTTGTGTGTGTGTCATTCCCAGAAGCTCTGTATTGTTTGGAACTTTAAAAAATATTTTTGAAGAAATTCTCAGGAAAGTACCACATAAAAAACACAACTTTTGTTTATGTTTTTTCTTTTCTTTTTCATTTCCAGGAAGTTTGTTAAAGGGAAATAGTACAAAACAGACAAACATGGAGCAGAGAGGAGAATAAGGCTCTCTTGGGGTAATTTACCAAGAGCCTTTTCTCCATTTTTAGGTCCTGCAACCATGTTTTGGTTAATCCTTCCCAGACTGTTCTGAAATGCCTTTGACCACATGCCAAATATTCTCCCAGTCAGGCTTTTGGGTGCAACTCAGTATGTTAAGTCTGTTAATAACAGCAGCAATAATAATGTACGTATTACAAAGGATAGGGATTTTTCTGCATTAAATGACCAATTGTAGAGTTGTTCAATGTTTGGACTCACTGGCTTTTCAACAAAGATAACTCACCAACACAAAAAGAGAAATTATAAATCTGCTCAAGAAACCACCATTATTCTCTCTGCTAGCAACACATGAAAGAATCTAAAAGGCAATGACGATATTTTCAAAACTTAAGTCTGTGCCAGATGCTGTTGCTTCTGGACCACTTAACTTTTTTTCTTATTATTATTATTATAGTTTAGATAATTTTCTTATTTAAGAGTTGCCAGCTCTGGGTTGAGGAATACCTGGAGAGTTTGGGGGGGAGCCTTGGGGGGGCGGGGTTTGAGGAGGAGAGGGACTTAAGCTGGATATAATGCCATAGGCGCCACCCTCCAAAGCAGCCATTTTCTCCAGGGGAAGTAATCTTGGCTGTCTGGAGAGCAATTGTAATAGCAGGAGATCTCTAGGCGCAACCTGGATGTTGGAAAACCTAATTTTATCCCACCCATCCTTCAAGGAATTCAGGGAGTTCAGAGGCCATGGCTCAGTGGTAGAGCATCTGCTTGGCATGCAGAAGGTCCCAGGTTTACTCTCGGGCACCCTCAGTTAAGGATCAGATAATAGGTGATAGGAAAGACCTTTCTGAGACCCTGAAGAGCCACTGCCAGACTGAGTAGACAGTACTGACTTCGATGCACCAGTGGTCTGATCCAAAATAAAGCAGCTTCATATGCTTATGTTCACCCCTTCTTCTATGTTATCATTGGGCTGAAGCATGGTAACTGGCAAGATCATCCAGTAAGCTTAGAATCTGAATGGCATCTGAATTCCAGTCTCTTTGCTGTACATGCAGCACACCAGTAACCACACCGGCTTTTCACGTAAGCTTTAGATGAATTCAAGTAGGTTTTATTTCAGGGGTTCTTAACCTTATTTGTGCCATGGACCCTTTTGGCGGTCTGGTGAAGCCTACGAACCCCTTCTCGGAATAATGTGTTTAAATGCATAAAAGAAAATACATAGGATTACAAAGGAAAGATAGACAGGAAGACTGCCGTCACGTGCAATCTAGCGGCAAGTCTAATAACTACCGTAATTTCAAAGTAGTGATGAGTGTAAATGAAAGTTTGAGATATCTGCAACAACTGTAATGTGATATGGATTGAACTTCTGGTGCGGCGCGCGACGGGCGGATCTTGGGACGTCTCCAAGCCGTTCGATCCCCCTTTGCTTTTTTTGAGCCTCTCATACACTGGGGGCTCTGCCGGGTCTCTTGGAGGGAGACCAGGTGGCAAGGAGCTTGTTCTGCCCCCCCCGTGCCTGGCAAAGACGGGGGGTGGCTGGGTTTTTTTGCTCTGAAGCGGGAGCTTTGGGAGGAGCAGGGATATGGTCGCCATATTCCCTGCATAGCAGCGACCAGCTGTTTTAAATGTTTTTTTTTTCTTTTGATATATAACATAGCAGGCAGCAAACAGGAAACACAAGAAGCTCAACATGGATATGAAGATTAACGGTAAAACTTGACAAATACTATTTTAAAACCCCGTTAAATAACCCCTGCTATAGGGAAAATGGCTGGAAAGAGAAAGGGGGAAGGACATTTATATAAAAGTTATTAAGGGGGTTTAAGGCGACATAAGAAAAGCAGCATTGGAAATGGAGATAACGGAAGAATGGCAAAACACCCGAATCTCACAACTCTTTTGTGAACAGTTTAAAAATTTTTTTTGTGAGGAGACGGAACGGGCAGTTCGTGCGGCATTTGAGAGTCTTCATGAGAGTGTGCTGGGTCTTGCCAAGAGTGGAAAAAATGGCAAAGAGTTGTTGTCTTCCCAGCAAGGCTCTGATGAAAAGTGGGAATATGACCAGGAGGTTCAATTACAGGATATTGGGACCCCAACTACAGAAGGTTCTGGGAGTCAAAGTAAGCAAGTGGCTACTAGAAAGAAATCAGGAAGGAATGGATTGGAGCCAGAAATGGGAAAAGGAGGGTATCAAGATTTGTCAGGTACCAGACTGAGTTGGCGGGGTAAATGGAAAACGGGGAGAATGAGGAAAAAAATAAGGAAGACTTTTAAACATGCTGGAGTTAAGAAAAGAAAAAAATGCGATTGGCAAGAAGCATGTTGGAAGAAGGAGGAAAATAAAAAGACAGGAGTTAAAAATGGAGCTGTATCTTTACAAGGAGTTAAGACAATCAAAAATGAGGAGAAAAATAAGGAAGACTTGGAAATATGCTGGACTTAAGAAAAGAAAAAATGTGATTGGAAAGATGTATGCGGGAAGAAGGTGGAAAATAAAAAGACAAGAGTCAAAAATGGAACTTCATCTTTACAGGGAGTTAAGACATTTAAATATGATTTTAGTAAAAAAAAAGCTACAGAGAATTAAGAAAAGATTAATGCAATATGATTTGTATATTAGATTTTACTTTTTTAAGGCTTGTGAGGTTTGTGAGAAATAATGCACATTTGGGAAAATGCAAGTGTTAGTGGTCAGGCTATTTGCTATAAAAAGTCTGTTTAAAGCTGAATGTAAGCTGGATCTGCTTGTTTTTGGATGAACAAATATGTCTCAACACAGTGGTCTCACAATGCATATATATTTTTTAAAAAAATCTACAGAAAATCAAGAAGAGATTAATGTAATATGATTTAAATATTAGAGCTATTTTTTTCCCCTGCCCTACTAAGGTTTGTGAGTAATAATGTATGCCTGAAAGTAAATAGTGGTTAGGTTGTGAACTATGAAATAAGGAATTAGAAGGTAGTTTTCCTTTAAGGTGGAACCTTTGCTTATGAGTAATTATGAACTATGAGTAATTATGAATGTCTGGAAAAATACGTTGAGGTTATATGATGGTTGAATATTGAATGAAAATTAATTTGAGTGGAACCCTAATAACCGCATTAGTTATCTTTGGTTGTGATAGAAATTGGGATATAAAGTAGGTAATGTTGAACATTATGTGGTGGTGGTTTTAAAAAAAAAAAGAAAGACAAAAGACAAAAAGCAACAAGTGTGAGGCCTGATACAATATTAATTTCTTAAACATTTGATTTTCTTACAGTGCTCTTCTGGGTTTAAATATCATTGAATGAATTTGAGTTGAATTTTGATGAGATGTGTTTAGATTTGCTTTTTTTTTTATAGAGCATACTGAGAGAATACGCAGTATATTCAATACAGTGTATATTTGTTAAAGATGTATAGGTTAGGTTTTGCGTTAAAGATGCTGTTTTGAATTTGGTAATTTCTACATGTATAGTTAACTGAGGGAGTAAGAGAAATAGAACCCAACTATGAGAAGTATTATTGGAAAAAGTAGACTAATCAAAATATATATATATAGTAGGTAAGGGTATAGGTGGTTTTTTATTTTGGAAAATAGAAAGAACAGTATAAGTGAATACGCCAGATATTAATTCAGGGAAGGTTAATTTTCTATCTCTCTGAGACTAAACAATAAGCAGAGAGTTTAGATATGACAGAAGGTGCTTGCCATATCTTAAATTTTTATATAGTTAAATCATTAGGAAGTTAGATCATTGGGAGGAATTGATTTGAAAAAAATTGGAAATTTATGGTTTATGAGTGAGAAAAAGGAACCAAGCTTGAATTATGTTTGCTGTGTGTTATGAAGAGGTTGCGGAATTTAAGAGATATGAACTTGTATGTATATGTTATATGTTATGTCTTGTTATGTTTTCCTTTGTGTTTAAAAACCCAATAAATATATTTACCAAAAAAAAAAAAAAACTGTAATGTGATATGAAAATATCTGTTATTTCTATTGGAGACAAAGTCACAGGTACTGCTCATACTACTGTGGTTTGTTGCCTACATTCCTAATTGAAGGAAATGCTAAATTTAGTGGGTAGTGAAAATAAAGATGTAATTTTCCCCCATCCAAGTTCAAGGACCCCCTGAAATCTATCCACAGACTCCTTGGAGGTCTGTGGACCCCAGGTTAAGACCCCCTGGTTTAGATGAAGAAAATAACTAAAGATCAAACAATTTGTCAACAAGGGAAGATTTGCCTGAACAAAGGCTAAGTGAGTTCTAGCTGCTCAAACCCTTCCCCTTGTTTCTGAGATCTTCAGTACTAGCTACTGCCTCGAGGGTGGCGGCAAAAATGGGTCACCAAAATGTGACTATTGGAAAAGACCAAAGACAAAGACAGGAAATTTGCTGCCATGTTCCTGGCATCATATGGAAACCATGTTGTTTCTGATCTTCACATATATCTTGACTATCTCTTTATAATGATTATTTTTTTGTAAATTGTTTTGAAACTTTCTTGGGGCTATGAGGTAGGAAGTGAGTTTTTAAATAAACAGAGAAGAGATAAGAACAGGGTTAGAAGGAGCTTCAAGAACAAATAGAAGAAGGGATGTTAGGAAGAAATGGGGGGCTTTGTTGTTGTTTAGTCACACAGTCGAGTCCAACTCTTTGCGACCCCATGGACCAGATCACGCCAGGCCCTGATGGGGGGCTACAGGACATTAAAGCAAGAAACTAGTCCATGGAAACTAAAAGCCCATATCCACTGTATAAGTATGCAACATCTGATAGAGAAATTTGCGCCTAGTAGGTCGGCTTCATTATATGCTGCCTTTCTTGATTTGAGATCAGCTTTCAACACCCTATCTAGGGGTCTGTTGTGGGAAAAATTGAAAGCTATAAATATAGATCTTAGACTTTTATATTTTAATACAAACCCTCTATACAAATACTTCCCGTAGATTCAGATGTGATAGGGCTGGGCACCTCTCCAACCTAGTAACCACAGCTAAAGGAGTAAAACAGGGGTGTGTCCTGGCACCAATGTTGTTTAATTTATACATTAATAATCTGATTAGTAGCATAAATTCTGTTGATACCCACTCCCCCTACTTTAGCTAACAGGAAAATCCTGGCCTTGCTTTTCGCTGATGATATGGTTCTGTTGTCTAGGACCCCAGTGGGCTTGAGAAGAGCACTTAAGGCATTCAGCTGTTATTGTAAAGAGTCCCTACTAGAGATTAACTACCAAAAAACTAAAATAGTTTCATTTGGCAAAGGGCGGAAAAGAAGGTCTTGGATCATTAATGGCCATAAACTAGACCAAGTATCTTATTTTAAATACTGATGATTCACTCCACAGGGAGCAGAATCACTCACCATGATTACACAGTGTCAAATGGTCAAAAATCTGCACAGGCCATTCTTAGATTTGCATGCACCAAAGGAGGCATGTATGTTCCAGCAGCTCTTCGGCTTTTCCAGGCAAAAACGTTGCCTCAATTAATGTATGGGACAACACTTGGCCCCCCTTCTTCCCACTTTGCCCCTCTAGAAAAAATTCAGTTGAGATTTCTGAGAGCTTTATTTCAGGTACCTAACTGGGTGTCTAATGCCAGCCTACGACTTGAGTCAGGGTTGATCAAGGTAGAAGCTAAGGTATGCCTTGCTTCCTTCAACTATTGGTTGAAAATATCTCATAACCCACAGGGTTTAATGGCATTAGTCTTGCAAGACCATTTTCAATCCTCTTGGGAAAAGGCCATTTGTCTTAATTTGCAGAATTTGGGTTTCTCTTCTGACTTCGTTCTGCAATTGGTTCTTGACCAAGAAAAAGTAATGATCAAACAAAGGGTGTTGAATGTAGAGTGTCAAAGAGAGATTAACTGTTCCAAACTTCCTGACACCAGAGAAACTTAAATATGTAGTTGCCCAGGCACCTTATCTCTCTGTCCTGGAGGTACCCAGTCAATGGAGAGGTTTTACTTTGGCGAGATTGCGAGTCCTCCCCTCTGCAGTCCTAGAGGGGAGATATAAAAAGACTCCCATGGGAGTAGAGGATTTGCCAGTGTGGTTCCAATGAGGTGGAAACAGTCGAGCATGTAATCTTTTATTGTCGCTTCTATCAGGAAGCTCATTTAAATATAATTTCCTCTCTTCTCAATAATTTTACAGGATGCTCGGATGAATTCATCTTAAAGAAATTGCTAACAGGCGCTAATCAACAGGTTACCATCAGCTGTGCCAAATTTTTCTCAGTAGCCTGTAGAATTCACAGAGAAATTGTATGTTCAGATTTTAACTAATTGTTGCCAATAGATCAGATCAATTTTATTTTTGTATGAATTCATTGCAAAGTTTTAACTCTGACATGTACTGGTTGTTGGCTGGATAAAGAAAGCACGAAGCAGGGCCCATATCAGCTTGGCAGCCCAGTGAAACTGGAATAATAATTCAGCTGAATACATTTATTTTACTTTTAGTGCAATTCATCACTGCAGTTTTCAGGGGGAGAGGCAAGGCAGAACAAAGCAAACAGACAGATGGTATTCCTAGTCAGTGCTGTTTGTCACCCTTTTTTAGCAGTGATTTTTAAAGAAAGTTCTTAATGACTGCAATTTTTTTAACTACAAGGCTAAGACAAACATTTGTCTGTTATGAGATGTTCCTAACTCCATCAACCAATCTCATATGCCTTTGTTTTTCTCTCCCCTCACCATCTATTTGCTCCTTCCCCTGTTTTTCAGCATCATTCCCTCTCATCCCTCCCCCAGCTGGGGAATTAAAAAATACTTAAGAGTAGAACAGAAAACTCAGTTCATATTATGAAGTGGGGGCAAGTGTCAAGTCAGTATTTCCCAAGAATCTATCAAAATAGTGCGAGGGTGATTCCCTACCCCCACCCCCCAAACACACACTTTATATGCATTGTGATCTGTATTAGAGGTTATGATTGTGGAACAGTGGATGCCTCAGGTGACAGCCTTTATTTCAGTTTATATCAAAAGAAAACAATAGCTTAAATATCTTGTTATAATTTGTGTGGTTTTAAAATTCATCTTGTTTTAGACTTAGTTAAAGCACACGTGAAGTCTGAAATTAGAAGTTAGTTCTGGGCTGTTTGATCTGCTAAGGACCAGCACTTTCAACCTGATCAGGAACATGGATTGGGCCACTCTGGAAATTATTCTGGGCTAATTTCAGTTGCCCTAATTCCAGTTGCCCTGTTCACCTGCTTTCTTTTTTCCTCTTTAAGGGGGCAGCAGCGAGAGAGGAGGGGATGGGACAGAATGGGAAGAGAGAGCTGGAACTAGTTAGATTTCAGCTTCCAGGGACTAGAATCACTTTCTAAAGTTAGTGCAGGTGGAGGCAGACAACACCATTTGGAGACTTGATTCACCTGCCTCTTTTCCCTGGGCTATAAAGCTGACTGTTCACATCTCCCCAGTTTTGCTCCCCCCATTAAGCACCTTCGCATTGTTGTGGAGTGTGCTTTTTTGGTTTGTTAGTTTGTTTAGGGATACTTGAAATGTTTTATAGTATTTTTGCAGTTTAGCATTTTTGACAGAGACCGATATCTCACTTAATTCAATGGTGCTTATTCCCAGGTAGTTTGTGCCTCACCTATATTTAATTGACAGTGTGCCACTGTGTTCTGGCTATGTCCTTTGGCTGGGGAGTCTTCTTGATTCTGCTTATTCCTGTTTGTTTTGCACCATATCTCATTGCAATGTGCACTGTGTAAACATAAGTAAAACTTTAATAATCCTGTCCCTTTTCTGATCATAGAATCATAGACTTGGAAGGGACCTCCAGGGTCATCTTGTCCAATCCCCTGCACAAGGCAGGAAACTCACAAATACCTCCCCCCCACATGCCCTGTGACCCCTGTTCCATGCCCAGAAGATGACAAAAAACCTCCAGGATCCCTGGCCAAACCAGCCTTGAGAAAAATTGCTTCCTGACCCCAAAGTGGCAATCAGCATTTCCCTGGGCATGTAAGAAAGAGTCACAAGAACTAAGCTCTGAAAGAACTAAGCACTGATAATGTTTCCTACCTAATGAAAAATTATTATTCTATCAGTAGTACCAGAAAGCCAAGTGATTTGTTTTGGCTAAGGGTCATTAGAGGGGCCCAAATGGTGGCTCTTGGCAGCCCGGCTCCGTGTTACCTTCCAGAGCAAGTAGCCCTGTTGCCAAATTCTAAGGGTTCTTTTCTGAGTAAGAGTTAACAGTGTGAGATGTGGGTAGCCTAGGGTATAGGATAAACTCCTGTGCTGGCATTAGAAGGTAATAAGGAGAGAGGCAAATCCATTGAAGTCTTATTCCCTGCTTTAGACTGTAGTGTGGTTTAATGTATAGGAATGTAGAAACCTGTGCATTTCCAGTTCTTTCAGGGTTCCTCAATGTTCAGCGAGCCCTGTTTCATCCCCCTCCTGCATTCTTTCCCCCAAATACCAAATCTAGATGATTATTCTACAATAATAAATCATTTGTTTTCTGCTTATTTTTTCCTGTCTCTTTCTGAACTATCAGGTTTAAGACATCTGTTTTTAATCCATTAAAATGCATTCCTTTATATGAAGTATTAAAATAAGAGTGAATGTTTTCTTTTTACCTCTCTCTGAGGTGTGAATGTCAGTATTATTTTCTGTTTTTTAGTTTTCTGTAGGGCAAACTCGGCTTTCTCTTCCTGTTACAGATTTAAATCTGCTCTGCTCCACTCTGCTCTTTTTTTGCCATCAAGTTGTAGCCAACTTATGGTGACCCCGTAGGGGTTTCAAGGCAAGTGTGAAACAGAGGTGCTTTGCGGTGCAGCCCTAGACTTCCTTGGTGGTCTGCCATCTGAATATTGAACAGGACCAACCCTGCTTAGCTTCTGAGATCTAACGAGATCGGGCTAGCCTGGGCCATCCAGGTCAGGACTGCTTGGTGCTACTGGATCTTATTTCTGTAATCAAAACATTCTTCCCTGAGCACTCACAATAAACGTTTCTATGCAATTCCTATCGAATCTCAGAAGCTGTCAACCCTGATTAGTACTTGGATGGGAGACCACCAAGGAAGTCCAGGGTTGGTGTGCAGAGGCAGGCAATAGCAAGAAAACCCTACAGGGTTGCCATAGATCAGCTACAACTTGACTGCATTCTCCACCATGCACTTCTTTCTCTCCCTCTTTAATTTAAAAGCAATCAGCTGAATTCAGTTCACAACTGTTTTGGTGTTTCCTTGTGTGACCTTTATTTTCTATGTGGCGTAAAAGGTTTTTAATTCATCTGCATGACCTGATTAACTGTGTTTTAATCAGTAGTTGGAGAAGTGAATTGCCTTTCACTTACAAAAAAACCGCTTTGTTTTGTGAAACTATTGTTTACATAATGAAGCAATCCATGTCGACATATGATGTAATAGTTTTTTTTATTTTTAAAAAATGTAATACCTTTTTGCCATTCACGCAAACACACACCTGCTCTTTTCCTAAAGCCGGGAGAGGTCACTTCCTTCAAGCCTCCACAGATACTCTGGAGGGCCAACAACAGGGCATAGAAACTGAGACCTTTGCCTGTTGTTGCCTCCTGGCTCTGGGATTCAGAGGATTAGTGCTTCTGAACAGGGAGGTTCCCCTCAGTCACCACAGCTAGTAGCCACTGATAGACCTATCCTCCATGAATCTATCTGATCCCTTTTGAAAGCTTTTTATTCTGGTGGCCATCACTACATCCTCTGGTAGTGAATTCCACATTTCAATCACTATCTGTGTAAAGAAGTATTCCTTTTTGTCTGTCCTGAATCTACTGCCCATCACCTTCATTGGATGCCCTCGAGTTCTAGTATTTTGGGAGAGGGGGAAAAAATTCTTTTTATCAGTTCTCTCCACCACATGCGTAATTTTATCAACTTCTATCATTTCTCCCCTTAGTTGAAGATCCATCCAATGGCTTAATTTAGGACAGGTCCTTGGTCTGAAGGAGCTTATAATCTAAATGATGGAAATGGATAAGAAAGTACACAAATGGAAGGAGAAGGGAGGAAGACTTTAACTCATTCAGTGCCATTTTCTCAACCTCAGACTTCTGGGTCCACTACTTTTCTGTATATTTGCCTCCAATGGTGGGAGTTTTCTGAGGAACCAAATATTGTTGTGAGAAGGGTCCCCCACTTTCCCCATCCCTTGATATGAATCCCTGCAGCCACTTTTTTCAATTTAAAATCATTTGGGAGATCCATTTACAGATCATATTTGAGTGTCTTTTCTAGTTTGGCTCCTTAGGTTTGGGAATGAGGATTATCAAGTCAAAGCCTTGACTGAAAGGGTTGTTTTGAGAAGGGATCTGAAGAAAGTGAAAGGGTAAGCACCATGTCCAAACTGGGGGAGGGAGCTGCAGTCATAAGGAGGCAAGAAGGAAAATGGGCAGTCAAAATGGGCAGTCAAAAGCAGAAAACCTTCAGGCTGGGGAAGGTGGTTGCATTATTTATTTATATATTAAATTTATATATTACATTACTGGAGGGCAACTAAGAGGTAGGGATATAATGGGAGAATTTATTGTACTCCATGCTACTTAGTATACATATTGTGTGATATTTAATCACCGACTGAAGTTTAAATAGGGAGCAATAATTTATTGATCTCAGGCTGCGTTCAGACGGCCAGTCAATCCCGCCATGAGCCCTCCTAAAATTTTATCCCGATTTTTTAAATCCAGCCTAGCACGACCAGACACCCCCCCGTGAAATAGCCTCACCGCGCGTTGTTCCCACCGTGATTTGTCTGCACGGCATTCACCGAGGATTTTTTTAAAAAAAGTTTTGTACATGCGCATAGGCAAGGCTGCGCCTCCCATCGTGGTAACATCTTGTCCCTAAAATAAATAAGCATGAATATTACATTCCTCGTAGCGCTTATCACTGAATGCGTTTCCTCGTTAAAGCGCACATAGGATTTCATTTTTTAAAAAATTGCGCTCCTGTCCGCTCGGTCTGACGTCAGACCGAGCCGACGGGAGCATTGCACGCTAATGGAGTGACCAGACGGAAGAAAGTCTGCAGTTGTCACGCGGGTAAGCGAAAACCCTACATAGAAACTGCTTCTTTTTAAATCAGGATTGGAGGCGCAGCAGAACGGGATGCCTATGGGACCGGAATATTTCCCAGATGTTTATGTCTGGTCGTGCATTTTTGATCCGCTAGGGAGTCGTTCCTATGGCGGATCAAAAGATCCGTCTGAACGCACCCTCAGTTCCTGGCTTTGTATAGTGATGCCAGTTCTGCTGTTTGTACAGGTAGGGTGCAAAACAGTGCATCCTTCTATCCCTGCAGCAGTGCTGTAATTCATACCTGAACATTATTAGCATTAGAGATACGTGATGGCACTTTTTCTTTGGTTTCGGACTCTTTGTAGTTTTATTTCCTCCTCTGTTTTTATTAATGATGTATATCTAAAAGAATTTTATAGGGGAAGCAAGAGCTTTATATTCTCTATGCATCTGCTTCAAGGATCCAGACAATGGGCTGGTATACACATGCAGAAGAATGAGGTGGGAAGAAGGGGCCTTTTAAGTATTACTGGTGGCTTTTCCCATAGAAGGGTTCCCATTCAGCTGGGATTACATTTCAGTGACCCGAACATGGGGGCCAGCCTCATGCATCTGAACCCCAGAGCCAGCTCTCCGCCAGAGAAGGAGGGTTGTCAACTATGTGGGCAAAACTAACATGATCAGAGTAAGAACCTGAACCTGCTGGAGTAAGGATCCACATGCAGTCATCAAACACAGAGTTTTCCACCAGCTTCTGCAGATGGATTTATGCTCTTTGATATATTTACCAAGCTGGTCAATGAACAAAGGCAGCCTTGTAAAAGGCAGCCCCCCGACTTTGCAGAGCTGATTTGGGGGATTGCTTGGAAACAGAGCTCCTGTCTGGGCTACACAAACCATTTCTGCACAGGCAGATGGAATGCCTTTTCCTTGTTCTATGCTGTTATTAATGTTCAAGGAAATGTGGTTGGAAGAGTTCCATTATCTGAACTTAAAGGATGGGGAGGGGAAAGCTCACAAGAAGCAGCAGACAAACTGTGGGTCTGTGGCTTCCTCATCACAGCTGTGGTTCAGAATGAGCTTGAGATTCTCAAACTTTCCTGCCAAGCATAAAGACCTCAAATCATTTCCAGTTGCAGGCATAAAAATAAATAGTGTTTTTCATTCAGGCAGTGCCAATGCAATATGAGTTACTGAATGAGATCCATCATGCACGAATATTACATCCAACCTGGTTCTTGAGTATTGCTCATGCTGTAATGTCTGTGAAATTCACGCTGTGACATTTGCAACCACGCCAATCTGTGGCTCTTTGTTTTGTGGGGCACCCTCCCCCCAGTGCTATTGTTTACAGAATTACAATTAATTGCATATGGCTACAGCTACAAGTGTTTAGGAAAATGGGTTGTAGAAGCCAAGGAAAGTTGTTAAGAAATACAATCCCAGCACTTCTCCTTCTTCACCTGTAATTTACAGCAAATTGAGTTTTTAGGTCTATGAGGTTGAGGCCCTCTCGGGAACGACATTCCAGACGTTGATGCAAAATGTTCCCTATGGTTAACATTACAGCCCAACCTCCTATATCAAACACTCTCAATGTCGTTTTACATGTGTTTCCACATATTTCAGGCTAAGCGAGCTTTGTCTTTCTTTTTTCTTCATTTAGTAACATATGCCGAAGCAAAATTAGCTGTGGGAAGAAATGTTTAGTAAAAGCACAGGCTGGATCCATGCCACCCGTGTGTGCCGCTGAAGCCAGCCTTCAAGTAATATAGTAGGGATCCTCTACAGGTTTGGAGAACACCGTCAAACACTTCTTCCTTTATTTTATTAATATGTAGGGAACAAACATCCCCAGTGACATGACTGTCTTCCTCTGTTTGGGAGATACACAATCCTTTCTCCTATCTGTTTTTAGTGAAATAGAATCTAGTGAGTGATAATCTCATGCATTCCCTTTTGGTCTAGGAAAGCATCTGCAACCTACCAAAATAAGGCTTTAGACCTTCAGTTCAGGAAGTCATGACTGAAAGGCTAAAACGCTCTGTTCTAGTTGCAACTCCTTCAACGGCAGGCTGCCTAAAGATAGATTCAGGCAGGTAGCTGTGCTGGTCTGAAGCAGCAGAACAAAGTTCGAATACAGTGGCACCTGTAAGAACAACATTTTATTCAAGGTATAAGCTTTTGTGTGCAGGCACACTTCTTCAGATACATTGAAATGGAAGTTACCAGTCCATACATATAGGTAGAGAGTGAGCAGCAAATTAGCATACAGCATAATAAAGTTGTTTAACAGATGCAAGGACCAAACTGGAATAACAAGCTTCACTTATATGGTCACCATTTGTTTGGGTTTAATTCTGGGAGAAAACAAAGGCTGTGGTCACACGTGCTAAATAATCCAGTTTCCATGCACTTTCCAACTGGATTTTGCCAGTTCACACAGTAAAAATCCAGTTGGAAAGTGGATTGAAAGTGGATTATTTAGTGTGTGTGACGGCAGCCATAGTGAAGGAAATAAATATATCAGAATTGGAGACTGATGGACAAATGAATCCTTAATTGTGAAATGCTGAGAGTAATTAACTGAGACCCTGCTATCATGCTCCATCTGTCTTCTCTCAACTGTGGAGGCAACAGTGCAGTCTCCTCTTCTTTGAGGTGGTATGATTAGCTGTGCAGTGTATGTGGGATGTAGTGGTTAAGAGCGGTGGACTCTAATCTGGAGAACTGGGTTTGATTCCCCACTCCTCCACATGTAGCCAGCTGGGTAACCTTGGGTCAGTCACAGCTCTCAGAGCTCTCTCAGCCCCACCTACCTCATAGGGTTTCTGGTATATACAATGTTAGAAGATGAGCATGGCAATGAGCCTGAGATGGTGTAGCTGATGTTGTGTTAGGTCCAGTGATTGTATTGACTGGGTATTTATGGCAGCAAAGTTGGCATCTGGGTTTATTGCAAACTCTGGTACCAGTGTCCATGTTCAAATAAAATGTTGCCTTATTGTGGGTGAGGAGTTATTTGAGACTGAGGGGCTGTCTCTGTACAAGAAAAGATCTGTCCCCCCATGCTTGTGAAAGAGAACTGTGTGGGCAAAACTAGTGTCCAGGCCCCACTGCTGGACCTCCTGATGGCACCTGGTATTTTTGGCCACTGTGTGACAGAGTATTGAACTAGATGAGCCATTGGCCTGATTCAACATTGGCTTCTCTTATGTTCTTAACTGTCATTATTCAGTAGAGGTTGTAAGTAATTGATGACGCATTGAACTGTTTTGAGTTGAAAGCTGTATGTGACTACTAGTGGTGTTCTGTTATTGGCTCTTTGGGGCCTGTCTTGTAACAGGCATTCTCTGGCTATCATTCTGGCTTTGTTGATCTGTTTCTTGACTTCATCAGGTGGATATTTTCATTCCAAGAAGGTTTGTTGTAGATCCCTCAGGTGAGAATCTCTTGTCTGTAGGACTGAAACAGATGCCGTTGAAGATGTCATCAATGTAACACATGTATAAGAGAGGTGTGAGTGGGCAGGAGTTTAGGAAGCGTTGCTCCAAATTGGCCATGAAGATGTTAGCATGCTTTGGTGCCATGTGGGCGCCCATGGCTGTACCATTAATCTGAAGATACAGGTTGTTATCAAATCTGAAGTAGTTTAAGTAGTCTTAAAAGAGTTTCAGTGAGCTAATTGCTTGGTACTTAAAAGTCAGCATCAGCTGGGTTAGACAAAAAGTTAGAAAATAGGAATGGTGTGGGTAGAGTTGCCAGCTCCAGGTTGGGAAATACCTGGAGATTTTGAGGGTAGAGCCTGAGGAGGGCAGAGTTTGGGGAGGGAAGGGACTTCAAGGGGGTATAATGTCATAGAGTCCACCCCCCAAAGCATCCAGATGAACTGATCTCTGTTGCCTGGAGATCAACTGTAATCCCAGGAGATCTCTAGCCACCACCTGGAGGTTGGCAACCTGGGATCACAATCAGAGCAGACCGTGGAAGAACAGAGCTAGTTCTTAGGGACAAACACCTGAGTACTTATGATACTCCTATTCTTACAAACATCCTCATTACCACCTGAGTTATAGGCTCTGGTCACACTGCAACTGACATGCGCTTTGTTCCCGGTTTATTTAAATTGGGAACATTTTTATTCGCATTGGGCTGTCTACATGCAGCCAGCCCCTCTTTCCCAGCACCCGCTTGCCTGCTGCTGCACCGTCCTTCCAAGCGATCCTGCCGGCCACGGGGAGGCTTGGGCGGCTGCTGCTCCTGCTGACACTTTGGGGGGGGTGCTGCCACCGCCGCTGCCGCCATTGACCCACGAAAATAGGCTCTGCCATCTCCGCCATCCTCCTTGCCAGCCCCATCTAGGCTGCTGAAGCCCCCACCTCTCATTCCCGCCCCCAGGGCCGTCTTTGTGCGTTTTTTTTTTTTAAAGCTTCTGGTTTGAGCGCTTGACTAAACATGCGCTTAATAAATCCATTATTAAACTTTAAATGGATTTATTAAGCACATGTTTGCTCAAGCGCTCAGATCAGAAGCTTTTTAAAAAAACAAAAAAACCCAAGAACGTTCAGACGGCCCTAATCGCAATCCTTGCGAGAGAGGGGCTGTCCACATAGGCGAAATCGTGCGATCAAAGCGGAAGTTCCAGGAAAACACTAGTTTTTCCGGGGTCAGGAAAACCCGGAAGCATTACGCGAGTAAGCCCGCTTTGCGGCGGGAGGCGGATTGGCATGTGTGAACGTGAAACTGACATGTGCAAGGAAACAGCAGCGAATCCCGATCAAAACGGCAGTGTGACCGGACCCATACATTATGGGAGGCTGCCTGCTTGATCCATTTACTTTGTAACTGCCGGTCCTGTGGTAGCTTCTGAAATTGGGTGTCTAGTAAACTTCCTTTAAGTTTATTTTTAATTTACTTTAATGTACTGTTGTTGTTCAGTTGCACAGTTGAATCTGACTCTTCGCGACCCCATGGACCACATCACGTCAGGCCCTCCTGTCTTCCGCCGTCCTACGGAGTTTGCTCAATTTCATGGTTGTTGCATTGATAATACTGTCTAACCATCTCATCCTTTGCTGTCCCCTTCTTTTACCTTCAGTCTTTCCCAGCATCAGCATAACCTGCCTACCATTTTTCTTCTCACCTTGACACAGAGAGTACTCTGTCTTTCTGTGTTATACCTCTGAGGATGCCAGTCACAGCTACTGGCAAAACATCAGGTCCTACAATGCCAAGACCACGGCCACACAACCCGGAAAATCTACAGCAACTAATGAACTCCAACCATGAAAGCCTTCGACAACATACTCTGCATATAAATTAAATAAGCAGGGTGGCAATATACATCCTTGCTGTACTCCTTTTCCTATGCTAAACCAATCAGTTGTTCCATGCCCGGTTCTAACTGTTGCTTCTTGACTCTTATACAGGTTTCTCAGGAGACATGTGAGTCTGGTAGTCCCATCTCTTTAAGAACTTCCCACAGTTTGTTGTGATCCACACAATCAAAGGCTTTAGCATAGTCAATGAAGCAGAAGTAGATGTTTTTCTGGTACTCCCTTGCTTTCTCCATAATCCAGTGAATGTTGGCAATTTGATCTCTAGTTCCTCTACCTCTTCAAAACCCAGCTTGTACTTCTGGCAGTTCTCTATCCACATACTGCTGAAGCCTAGCTTGTAAGATCTTGAGCATGAAATGTGAAATGAGCATGTGAAATGAGTGCAATTGTGCAATAGTTTGAACATTCCTTGGCATTGCCCTTCGTTGGGACTGGAATGTAAACTGACCTTTTCCAATCCTGTGGCCACTGTTGCATTTTCCAAATTTGCTGGCATATTGAGTGCAGCACTTTAACAGCATCATCTTTTAGAACTTTGAATAGCTCAGCTGGGATACGTCATCTCCACTAGCTTTGTTGTTAGTAATGCTTTCTAAGGCCCATTTGACTTCACACTCCAGGATGTGTGGCTCAAAGTCAGTGATCACACTGCCATGGTTGTCAGGGACACTGAGGTCCTTCTTGTATAGTTCTTCTGCGTATTCTTGCCATCTCTTCCTAATCTAATGTATTACCTTGCTATTAAACTTTTAACTCTTTTAAAACTTAAAGAGGCTTGAGAGAGTGTTGAATTTCACAACAGATTTGATTCAGCAGCACTTACTAGCTGGATGGGTAGTTATGAAGGAAAGCAGAGTCCTCAGCAAACCAGAAGCTGACAGCCCAACCTCCCTCCCTAATCTAATTGGTGCTTCTGTCTCCAGGGTAAATCAGCCCCCTGAAAATGAAGTTCACAAATGTTTAGTTTTTGCAGTCAAAAACTGAAGAAGCCAATTCAGATTCTGAAATTAAACGTTTAAAATTTTAATGAAATGTAAAACATTTTAAAACTTGAAATGTTGAATAAAGATGTGGAACAAGGGTTGCCAACTCTGGGTTGGGACATTCCTGGAGATTCCTGGGATGGAGCCTGAGGAGGGTGGAGGGTAGTAAAACCCTGTATGAAACAACCTCATACTGAGTTAGAACTTTTAGTTAATCTAGTTAACTAGTTAATCTATTACGTCTATTGCTACTACTGTACTGCCATCGCCATACAAATTGCTTTTAGTATTTATGTTGTCTTTTTATGCTTATATTTATATTTGTCATTTTATCTGTTGAAATTTTATGTAAGCCAGGCGGGGTGGGTGGGATACAAATCAAATCAATCAATCAATAATATAAAGAAATATTATGTGAAGGCTTTCCCATGCCTGCTGCGATCCTTTAAACTAAAGATAACTGGGAGGGTTTGAACATGTGCCACTGTCTTATTCTGAATCAGACCCTTAGTCCATTGAAGTCAGTTCTCCAGGGTCTCAGGCTGAGGTCTTTCACACCACCTACGACCTGATTTTTTAAAAAAATTTTAACTGGAGATGCTGGGGATTGAACCCTGGACCTGCATGCCAAGCAGATGCTCCCTCCCCAAATGTATACAAAGCCGATCACTGCTCTTGGGATTCACAGTCACAGCTTTTGAGACTACCAGGCTCAAACCGAGCCAGAGTGTCAGAGATTTACTTTAGTTCTGAGGCTGACTGATATGTAACATCTTTATGAAACAAAACGGAGAATAAATCCCCCCCAAAAAAACACAGTAGCTTTTAAAAAGTCAGCAGGATCAAATCCTGTTATATGATCCTTATGTCTTAAATTGCCCTGTTGTGTCCATTATGACATCACCAACCGGCAAACGTTGATCTTGCAGCCTCTGCCTTGCTGACCTTAGATCTTGGCAGAGCTTGGCTTTGTTCAGACAGTGTCAGGGACTCTCCTTGTTAGCTGTGGACCAAAGTGATTTTGTGTTGGAAAGCAAGGTGTTTTCTCTGTGTCTGCAGTCTGCTGTGCATCCATTTTCACCAACTGAGTGAACCAGATCTTCATTGGCATTTATCACTTAGACCATCTGAACAGCAGGTAACAGATATTAGCTTTTGATAATTCAGGGTTGGATTCAGCCAGCCATTTCACTCAGCCCCACTGATTTCCTCTCTTTATTTTACAGCCCCCATCCCACTTGGTCTATGTAGATCCCATCATCGCAAGCATAGCCTTTTCTGATGTCCATAGGGGACCCTTCCTTCTTTTTCACCAGCCGAAACACTGGTTGTATCCCACCCTCATGGGTTTCCCCCCCTATTTGAAAAGTTGTGAGATTTCCTATATAAGGACAATATAAAATGGAGGTTTATAGTGGGGCTTCTATAAAAAGCAATCACAGAAAATGATAAAAGCCTATTTCCTGGAGGGATTGCAGAGAAGGGGGGGCAAGATAAGAGTGCTAGTGGAGATGGAAACATGGCCTGTCCTGGTTGTGCATGACCCCATGTATTCTGTCTTTGTGGGATGCCATTTTGCCAGGTCTTCTTCACCAGTTTTATCCAGGATTTTCTCCTAACCAGTCTTTCCAAAAATGAATTTTATGAAGCTGAGGGCTGGTGATTTAGAATGTACTGCAGCTCAAGAACTCCCTGCTTCTACTCTTGCCTCTGCTATGAACTTGCTGGGGCTTTAGGCAAGCCATTCCCTGTGATCCTCAGTCACCCCACCTGTAATATGGGGATAAGAATCATAACTGCCAAGGGCTGGTATGCTAATGTGTATAAGATTCTACCCAAGGAGAATGACTGAGATGGTAGAATTTTCAAATGGGAACGACAGTTGAACTCCCCCCCCACCCCGAGGTCTCAGTCTATGAGATACTTTATCTGGCGTGGATTCAGAGATTGTTCTTGTGAGAATCTTTGGAGAAACAGACTTATTTCTGCCCAGTCCTAGATTCTTAAAGGGAAAGCTGAAGACTACTGGGGAACTTTTAGCTTCTTGAGCGTAATTTGTGGTAGGCCAAACCTGAGATGGCTGTAAACATTAGCTTGTACCCTCCCACTCTACTGAGCAAAGTCTGAAGTCTTCATCCATCTAAGGCACCTTCATAACCGGCTCTTCAGTCAGAGGAAGAGCCACTTCTGTTGAAGGAAGTCTCCTTAGGCTGGAGAAGGGCTTAATTTTAAGTTTGGTCAGTGGAGTGGTTGGGTGGTATTGCCAGTTCATCACATTGTTTGATGAGACTTGTGAAAAAGTTTTAGTTTTATGCCCATTAATTGTAGATTTATCTGTATTGCTTTTCTTTATCAATTTCAAGTGTGTCATATGAGTTAGAGTGTCTATTATAGGGGAGTCCCCAACAAGGTTGCCAGTCTCCAGGTGGGGCCTGGAGATCTCCAGGCTACAGAAATCAGCTCCTGTGGAGAAAATGGTAGCTTTGAATGATGGACTCTATGGCATTATGCCCTGATGAAGTTCCTTTCCTCCCTAAACCAGGCTTTCCACAGGGTCCACCCCAAGTCTCCAGGAATTTCCCAACCCAGAGCTGGCAACCCTAGTCCCCAGTTCGAATCCCATTTTGCTAGGTGACTTTAGACCAATCACTGTCTGCCTAACATACCTCACAGAGCTGTTGTGACAATAAAATGGAGAAGAGGAGAACAGCAGGTAGTTTTGCTGCGTCCCCCATGGCCACCAGTGGGGATGGGGGGTGGGGTTGCCAGATCCAGGCTGGGAAACTTCTGGGTATTTGGGGGTGGAGCCTGGAGAGGACGGGGACCTTAGTGAGGTACAAAGCACCCTCCAAAACATCCACTGTCTCCAGGGGAAGTAATCTCTGTAGACTGGAGATGAGCTGTAATTTGGGGGGATTCCCAGTTCTCACCTGGAGGCTAGCATCCCTAACAGCAGGGTATAAATATCTTTAAAATATGTATAAAGTAGCTATAAAGACTCAAGGATTCAGGGATGTGTTGTTCTATGTTAATGTGAATTTGTTCATTTCATTCCAATAACATCTTCAGTCTGTTTTATGTTAATTAGAATTATAGTTGTAAGGGTACTGTGATGTCTTTGTGCCTGTCCTTTCCCCCCATACTGGCTAATAGCAATTTTGGGGTAAACTCTTGTTCTATTGGCCAGTATTTTTCACCCAGTTGATGTTTTATGGCTTGCTTTTATGCTCCTGGGATTGTTTCCTGCTGTTGATTTTATTTACTTCTGGATTTATATATGTAAACTTATAGCTAGATTTTCACTGCTGCAGGGTTAGCTTTATTTATTTATATTTTTACTGTTTTATGGACTTGCTGTT
This sequence comes from Gekko gecko, assembly GCA_029375565.1. Taxonomy (NCBI): domain Eukaryota; kingdom Metazoa; phylum Chordata; class Lepidosauria; order Squamata; family Gekkonidae; genus Gekko; species Gekko gecko. Next base: position 29,199,337 of record JAPDNY010000008.1, on the reverse strand, counting down.
TTAATTTCTTATTTGGAGAAGTGGCATGTAAACGTTCTAATCTAACAAATTATTGAAAGTATCATGGAGGGTGAGACCATGGCTGGGAAATGGTATTTATCTGTTTGTTTGTTTGTTTGTTTGTTTGTTTGTTTGTCTGTTTGTTCATTTATATCCTGCCCTTCTCCCCAGTGGGACCCAAGATGGCTAACATTATTGTCCTCCCCAACCTTTTACACATTTGTGAGATGATTTAGGAATGGTGTATGTTTGTAACTTGAGTGAAAATCCAGAGTTCTTCCAGTTCACACAGACACACAGACACACGCCTCTGTCCCTTACCAAATTTTCTCTGAATATGACAATGCCCAGTACAGAGTAGGGTTCTTCCCTCTACTTTGTGCAGACAAGTTTTACCTTAAGTTAAATTCTGCCTATGGACTTGTTCCAAGTTGTTTCAAAATGAAAAGCTTGGCCTATACTAGAAAGTTTCCTCGGGGCTGTAAGGTACCTGCTACCTGCACTTGCTGCCTGCCCAGGTGCCGAAGCTACTCTGTACAACACTATCAGATGACTGGGAGCAAATGTCAGCTACAGTTCCAGAAAACTAATCTGCAATGGAAAAGAGTATTCTAGAGGCAAACTCCAACTCCAGAGGACATCATCTCTTGTTTATTATGAGCTAGTGAAAGGCCCTTGATGTTTCCTAAATGGAGCAGGGGAAGGATGGTAACAAGCTGTAGCCTCTTAACCATTCTTTTTTGTTCCAGTGCTTTCCTTCTCTCCCCTTGAATCTTTATAACCCTAGACACCCATGCCTCTCTACTAGTCTGCCCAGTATCTCCCAGGCTTTTTGTTAACTTCTTTACAGTGTTCTGTGCTTCCTTGCCCCACATATCCCATTTTCACTTCACAATGTCTCTTGTTTTTACTGATAATCTGCCTTGTTGCCTTTGTGGTGACATTGTTCCACCCCATGATAATTTGACCATAGGGTGGCAAGAGTGGACACACTGTTGGGTGGTGCTTATCTTTTGCATGATGCCATTGCTCCTAGGGCATACAAAATGTCTGCCCTAGGCTTCCAGACCCATTTTAAATGCTCTTTTGCTATGGAAGGGGAGGTGATGTGTTGGCATGAACAGTGTTAGTGGATGAGAGAGTATGGGAAGGCAATGAGGGAATGACAGAAGACAGAGGAGAGTTCCCAGACCCCAAAAGCAGACTCAGTTCTCTCAGACTTGGTCCTCCAATTATAATGGACACGACAGAGCACGATAGATGTGTCTTAGCTAGATAATTTGTAGCTGCATGGAGATGTATAAAAATGTCTCAAATTGTCCCCATTTTTATAGAACTATATTATCAATGTGCCAGATATGAACATAACAGTACAGAACAGAACAAGTAACTGTTAAAGGCTTATTTTTTTCTAAACCAATATAGTTCTCTTAACTTACTCCAGATGGAGGTCTGGCTACAGAATGTCAAGTGTAAACTGAATCCAGCAGTCAGACAAGAACAGCTCATCTTTAGTGAGGTATTACAACTGCAACTGTCATACTTAACTCAAGACAAGATGCAGCACCTTTAAATCAGCTTTAAGCCCCTATTATAGAATTTAAGACAAGATAAACTAGAAGATGGGTGTATATTTCTGTTTTCTGTAAGTCTGAAGCTTCCAGGGAAATCTTTTTAGACAGTGCTCTTTAAAAATGCCAGTTAAACAAGAGACAAAGAATAGCACAGGCATTTTGCAGGAAGTGAAAAGGAGGGCTTGTATTGATTTTGTGGTGTCCCCCAGAGGTAAGAGGAAGTTGCACAGCTGTTGCACCATACACAAAGCTTGAGACCACCGGGTATCGTAACCATTTGTGGCTTTTATTCAGCAGTTAATACTATTAACGTCATTATGTTGTTGTCCATCATGTCTGACCTCCCGTGTAACTACTCACTGTCCCTCTTTTCCAAGGCCACAAAACCAACCTTTGGCTGTTTCCTAGCCACCAAAGTCCTGCACAGGTAACTCTGTCCTTTTCACTTCTCTCCCCTTTGCCTTTGTTCCTTGGGGCTTTCAAGAAGCTCATCCCCCAGCCCACCCTCCTCCAGGGGCAATATGTTTGCACCTACATTCAGGGCCGGCCCACTCACTAGGCAAACTAGTCTTTCGCCTGGGGCGGGGCCATCATGGAGGTGCCAAACTGAGCTGCCTTCTCCCCCCGCCAAAAGCCCCTCGCCCCACCTGAAGCTCGCGCTGTGTGCCCTAGCCACCGCTGCAGGCTCTTCTCTCCCCCGATTCCCGACGCCACCGCCCTCCCTCCTCCTGCCCAGATCGCGGCATCGGAGCAGCTCCTTCAAGCCCAACCTCAGCTCAGACTGCTCCAGCCCTTCCTCTTGTCCAAGGGCAGCCATGACATCCAGCCTGGCTTCTGGCTCAGGAGTCGTGAGGGAGGTGGAGGTGCCAGCAAAAGTCTGGGAGGATCCCTCTGCCCCAGGTGGAGGTGCAGCAGCAGCAGCTCCCTGTTCAGAGCAAGGAGCTCCTGCAGCCAAGCCAAGCCCGCCCCCCCCTCCCCACGGGAAAGGAGGCGGCTGCACCCCAGAGGCACTTCACCTCTTTGGCTTGTCCCTGGGGCTGGGCAAGCTGCTCCACTCCCATGGGTGCTCCCCCCACGCACTCTCTTCCCAACTTCTCCCGGCTGCACACTGCCTGGAAGGAGATCCTGGCTCCTGTCTTGCCTGGCGGCACCAGAGACAGCCTGGCAGCTGGGGCTCCCTCCAGGTGGCCTCCACCACCAACCTCCCACACACAGCCCCCAGGGCTCGGTTCGGCACACCGAGGCAACCGGCAGCTGATGGTGGGTCCCAGGCGGAGGAGGAGGAAGAGGAGGAGGGGCCGGCAAAGAGTGCCAGAGATCTTCCTGTGGCAGCAGAGCAGCCTGTCAGGATTGGCACACATACCCAGCCCCTGGAGCCACGGACCTCGAGGAGGGTAACTGGGTGAGCAGCAGCAGCCCGCCCCGCTGCAGGGCTCCCACTCCCCTGACCAGACTGCCGGGCCCCAGTGGAGGGGCTGCCCAGGAGGGAGAAAGACTCTGGCCTGGATCTTGCCCTGGGGGCCAGTGCTCCAGAGTGGCTGGAAGCACACTTAAAGATGGGACCCCTGAGTAATATTACTAGAGAGCCAGCTGTGGGTTGTGGTTGAGAGCGGCAGACTCTGATCTGGACAACCGGGTTTGATTCCCCAAGCCTCCTCCACGTGCAGTGAGCTGGGGGGCCTTGGGTCAGTCACAAGTTATTTCAGAGTTGTTCTCTTACCAGCAGTTCTCGAAAGAGCTCTCTCAGCCCTACCTACCTCACACAGGGTGTCTGTTGTGGGGAGAGGAAGGGAAGGGGAGGCTCTGAGTGAAGGGCGGGGTATAAATCTCTCCTTCTTAAAATAGGATAACTACATGCCCTGTACCTCTCATAAGAATAAAAACGAGGCTTACTAGAGCACGCTAGATGTTTCTCTAGCCCAGTGTCTTATTTTCCATGCTAGCCATCCAGATACTTCTGGGAATCCCACTACCAGAGAATAAAGGCAATAGCCATTTTTTCTCACAATTAAAATAAAGAAACTAGCATTTCAAATTTTGTTTGAAAATTGGTGGGCGCACCAGAAGTTATCCTCGCCTAGTGTGCAAAAAAAGCTGGAGCCAGCCCTGCCTACATTTGGCCATGGGGACTACTAACTATAAAGGGCTCACCTGTGGCCTACCTTCCACCCAAAGCCTAGTCACAGGCCTGCAGCTAGCACCCATGGGGTCGTTTGAGATTGCCCATGGTGAAAACCCATTGTGGAATGGCTTTCCTGATGAGGTAATGAAGGCTCCCATTCTCCTGGCTTTCCAGAAACTATGCAAAAGCTATGCAAAACTGAATTATTCAAGTGGGCTTTTCTATGCAGACAATAGGGTAGCACTGTACAAAAGTCTTCATAAAGTTACTTGGATAAATTATTGGGGACTGTGGTCTGTACTACTGTGCATAGTTGGGTGTATAGTGTGGGTTGGATCTTATTGTGTAAATTTGCATCATTTAATGTGTCACAATGGGAGGTATGTGTATGGGCAGTTGTTGATTTTGCCCATTTGCAGGTTGGCACCTGCAGAAGATCCTGCTGAGATGAGCGAAGCTGTTGTGGCAGAGCACAGGGGGATAGATGGTCTTGCAGATATGAAGGTCCAAGACCATGAAGGGCTTTGTACATGATAGCCAGTATTTTAACTTAAACCTCAGTGGAGTGTAGGGTTGCCAAACCCCCTGGTTTGGCAGGGGTCCCCCGCTTTGGGGGGGTTCTATCCAGCCGCCGGCCAGATGCGGGGGAAGCCCCGCCCCCAAGCCCCAACACCCACAGCCACCCCTCTCCCTTCTCTCTTGAAGGGCTCCCTTTAAGTGCAGAGAGCTGACGTTTCCCCACTCACCCGAACGCCAGCTCTGTTTAAGTACAGGCAGCCTTCCCCGCGCACTCAATCTTGAGTGGAGATCCAGCGTGCCTGGAAATGCCAGCTTCCTGCGCTTAAAGGGGCAGTGCAGGAAGCTGGCATTTCCCCACGAGCCTGATCCCCGCTCAAGATCGAGCACATGGGGAAGGCTGCCTGCACGTAAAGGGGGCTGGCATTCGGGTGAGTGGGGAAACGCCAGCTCTCTGCACTTAAAGGACTCCCTTTAAGTGCAAGGAGCCAGGATTTCCCCATGCCCAACGGGGGCGTGGCCGGGAGGGGCGGATGTCCCCAATGTGATGTCATCACATCGGGGATGCCCCGCCCTCTCCAGAAAGGTCCCCCAAAGTCCCCTGCTGGGGGTGAAGATGGACTTGGCAACCCTAGTGGAGCGACTGTAGAATGGGAATAATATGCATGCTCCTTCTAGCTCCCAATAATAGCCAAGCTGTGGCACTCTGCATCAATTGGAGTTTCCAAATGGATTTTGAGGAGAGACCAATGTACTGTGCATTACAGTAGTCCAGTCTTGATGTCACTGTGGCATGGATCCAGGTCACCAGATCAGCCTTCTCTAGGTAAGGGGCCATTTTTCAAACTAGGCTGAGTTGGAAGAAAGTCTTTTTTGCAACTGCATTAACTACTTCTCTAGCTCTACATCTGAGACACCTCTTACAGTTCAGACCAGATGCCAAACAGGAGTAGCTACCCCAAAAGCTCCCAGGACAGAGTTCTGTTGGCACAGGCCTATTGCTTTGTATACCTGCCTGAAAACCACAAGAAGAGAGAAGCCAGTGGAAGAGGGAGGTTCCATTCAGCTATAATTTATCCCCATTTCAAAACAGAAGCCAACCCAAAAGTTCCCTGGCCTGACCACCCATCTTTAAAACTCTAAATGGCCTAGGAGTAGCATACTTAAAGAACTTTTTGCTACAAGATGAGCCTGCCAGTAGGGCTGCCAACATCCATGTTGGGCCTGGAGATTTCCTGGAATTAGAACTGATCTCCAGACTACAGAGATCAGTTTGCCTGGAGAAAATGGCAGCTCTGGAGGATTGGCTCTATTATGTTATACCGTGCTGAGGTCCTTCCCCATTCCAAACCCCACCAACCCCAGACTCCACCTCCAAATCTCCAGGAATTTCCCAATCCAGAGCTGGCAATCCTACCAGACAACTAAGAACCTTCATGGGGGCCCTAAGCTGTGTGTCTGTTAGAAGTGAGTTGGGTGGGCACCAGAAATAGGATCTTTTTTGCAGCAGCGCTTTGATTATGAAATTCTGTCCTCACTAATTATGCTTGAGCATCCATTAGTTTGGTTCTTGTCCCGTTCACTGGCCCCAAATCACAGTGCTGCAGAACTGTTCAGGGATCTTGTGACACTACAAGCTGAATTTGTATGTGACTTTTTGCATAACTAGAGCTGTTTTCTCACACAATTGGATTTTCTTGGTGCCACTGCTTCCCCCCCACCCCCCGCAACTACCTGTCTGTCTACTGCTGGATACATCTTTAAAAGGGTACATTGTCAAATGAAAAAAAAAGTGTATGATTTATAAGCTAAGACTTGCTACACAGTGTCTCAGTGTGCCTTTAGTTGTCTACCCATGAACCCAGCTAATCTTATAATTTGTTCTTGTGATCAGCTCTTGAATGGAAGCCACTGATTGTTTTGACACAAACAGCAAGCAGTACTGGCTATTTAAAGCATGCACCTAATTGTGGCGGGGATGGACAGCAAATGATTCTATGCTTTATGCAACTTGGTAATGTAATGACTGAATAACCATAACCCCAAGGGAAACTGCCTCTTCCTTGGTGAATAAAGTGACATTCTGTTCCGGCCATCCATGCTGAGTCACAGCAGCCTAATCCCAGGGAAACAAAATAGTTCTAACTCTGCAAAGGTGCTTGGCACAGTTCTGTACTCAGAATAAACTTTGCCTGGTTACATTGAGGAGCTCACCTCATGTATAACTGAAGAAGATGTTTTTACCTGGTGAGCACCTCTGCTGCAAAGTTTTCTGCCTGCCTACTCCTTACAGCTATCAACTCAACAGTTGGTGTTGTATTGATTTCCCCCCATGTTTTTAAACTCAAGATTGCTTTAGTTTTTCTTAGCTGCTTTGGAAGCAACTGGGCGAAAGGCAGCATATGAATCTTTTAAAGAAATATATACATAATAACAAATACAGCTTTGTATTTGTGTTCCAGTACTAGACTCAGAGACACACACCGAAACAAGCGAGTGGAGGTCGAGTGTATTACACGACTCATGGCGAGATCTACTAGATCTACATTGAAAGTGAGTGCTGGTTGAAATGAGCACCAGAGACTTTGGCTGAAAGTTCCCCCTAAAGCAAATGGGGGGAACCCCCACCATAATGAAAATGGGCTTAAAGCATGAGGGGGAATGGATTTGAAAGCAGAATGAGACTTTAGTAAGGACTTTCCAAGAGACTTGCAAGCGATTTGTAGACTCCAGAGGCTTTGGGTAATTTTCTTTAAACGTAAACATCCTCAAAGATGTAGCTGAGAAAGACGGAGAAAGATAAGTAAATGAAACCTAAGCCTCCTTCAGGAAGTGCTAGCCCAGCGAGTGTGGTCACGAGACCAGACATAACCATAGACTTCTCTAAGATGCTAACAGACGCCTTGCAACCCTTGCTGGAGCAAATGACGACACTTAATCAAAATTTTGCTGCACAGCAACTACAGTTAAACAAGACTATGAAAAAAACAGAGCAACATGCGGAGAACCTTAAGGAAGTAGATGCTGATACTAAAAAGTTTAAAAAGCAAATGCAGGAGATGAAAAAGAAGAGACACTCTGATGAAGCCCAGCTTTTGCAGTTTCAAATGGAAAAATCAAGCTTTTTTCTGAGATTTCAAGGAGTCCCTGAGAATAAAGGGGAAAATCTTATGCAGACTATGAGCGATGCTTTGGGACTGGTTGCAGATTTGAAAGCAGATGTTCTTCAAAGTGAGATGGATGTGATCTATAGATCATATTCCAAATATATAAAGAAAAATAATCTGCCCGGGGAGGTGGTGGTTAGATTCTCCAGAAGACATGTAAGGGGCCAGATTTTAAAGGCAACAGACGGAACTGTCCTTAAAATTGTTGGCAAGGAGATAAGAGTTTTGAAAGACATTCCCTTTGAAATAAGGGGAAAAAAGAAAAAAATATAAAGACTTTGCTTTGTTTCTAGAAAAGAAAAACATAACCTACAAATGGATTGTACCTGAAGGCATACTCTTCAGATTTAATGAAAAGAGGGAAAAGATTGACTCTGTTATGAAAGCATGGGAGTTCCTGCAGCAACAACTTGGAGCAACAGGAGAAGAAGATGAGGAGGAGAGCAGCAAGGGAAGTGATGATGGAGCACTGACTGGAGAAGATTCAGATATGGAAAATGGGGTGGTTGCCCCCAAGGAAGGATATCGATTGAGGGAAAGAAGGGAAAGAAGAGGCAAATGAGTTGCCAACTCTCTCTGAAGTCTATTTTTCTTTTTATATTTTTCTTTTTATACATTCTTTGTTATTGTTCTTTACTAAGTCAGATTATCTGGATTTGAAGTATATAAGCAATTTTTATGATCATCTTTAATGTAACAAATCACTTTTTTATCATCTAAAGCTTTATATTGTAATCATTATATGATCATCACCTCTTGGGTTTTTAGTGGTTATCTTTACTTTCTCCTGTAGTTTATAGTTCCTCTTCCTTATTTTCTTGTAGTTTTAGAAAATATTTTTTTTAAAAAAAGATAACACAGCTGTCAAACATCTGGTTGTTAATCCTAAATGCCAGTCCTGCAACCTGATTGGTTCTCTTCCTTTCCTCCTTTGTCTTTTCCATTCCTCTAAAATGGGCACTCCTAGCCAAGTCATTACGTGCAATTGCCCAACCATTAATCCCTTTTCTGTCCCATTCATAGTTTAAGGTTTTGGTTAATATCTCCTGGGGACCATGTGGCTACAGGTATCTGTCTCAGGTCACATTTTAGGTATAAAAAGAGAGCACCTAGCCATTGCTCTCTCTCTTGCTTTGCCTCTATCTTGTAGGCTCCATTCTTAGCGCTGTTTGGAACTTCCCACGTTTCCTCATTTTGTCCCTTTTTTGCCACAGAGTCAACTTGTCTTGCTGGACAGGTAAAGTATCACCCCAACCAATGATACTTCCTGCTTACACAAACGTCTCTGTACTTTTCTATCTGAATTCCTAGCTCTATATTGGCCCTGGTCACATGGAGCATTTCCCTTGCTAAAGGCACATTAGCCCTGCGGAGTTTCCGGGCACAATCACACTGGCACATCTGGGAGGTGTAGCACTCCTGTGGCCAATGCGCAGCTTCCTGTCGAAGATGCAGAGTAAAAAACTACCAAGGAAGGAGCACTAGTTTCCCCACCTTTATTAATAAAATAAGGCAATTTGGCTAACTGTGCTGAAGAACTCATTGCTAATCCTGCTGTTTTTCCCTATTGGATTTATTTGCTGCCTAGACCACTGGACCCTCAGGACTGCTTGATGTATCACTCCATCACATTCTCTCTCTCTCTCTCTCTCTCTCTCTCTCTCTCTCTCTCTCTCTCCATATCTGTATTCTCTTTTTTTCTGCCTTATTTTCTTTTCTTTTCTGCCTTATTTATTGCTTGAGGGGAACAACTAGGTCATTTTCTTTAGTGCTTAGGAATCAGTCTTGCATCCATTGATGTGTCGTATGGGATTCTCTTAAATAAAACTTTCATCCTCAGTTTTCCTTGTATGCTGTGGGTAGTACTTCATCACCTGCACTCAGATCTTTATTACTGGTTGTTGCTCTGCAGCCAGTGTTAAAATCCAGGTCAGCACCTCCCTAGTAAAGGAGAAAGGGGCTATGGAGATGAAGGTCACTTTGTCTTACAGGTCAGTTACACTGGCCTGTTTTGGTGTAGTCTCTAGTTAGAAAGTGTAAACACCTACAGAGGTGCCTAGGATACCCCAGTTCCCTGCTACTTTGTTATGGAGCAACTGTGGAACATCTGAAGTATAAATAAATGAAATCACGATTTGCAAAGTGCCTGCCTTTCTACCACCACTGAAAGACCCCACACATCACCAAATAAAACACTTTGGATTCAGAATATGATGCTTCCAGATAATAATATCTTCTCTTCTTGACATTGAGCACTGGAACTGTCAATTTTTAAACAGTTTATGTGCCCAATCTAGAAAGTTACCAGTCAACATGGGTGTTACCAGATCTGGAATTGACTCAAAAAGACAAGGGGGAAAAAGACAGAATGAAACACGAGAAATAGATGTAAGGGAAATACAAAGTGCTAAAAAATAACAAATCACTTCATATCCCAAGATCCCAGGTCTGCTTACAGTTTTACAGAGCATTAAGTGTCAGCAATGACTTCATGGGAAACATGGTCTCTTACATTCTCTTGCATGCAGGTGTTTTCAGGTAAGCAAGTCACAAAATTGGGTACAGTTCTTTTTTAAAATTCAACCTCCCACATAATTTCCTATTACTTTCTGGGAACTCTAGTGCTTGTTTCAGACCATAAAGTTGGACGGAACAGAAAGGCTATCAATTTTAGCCCCCCTTTTCAAGGCAGTTCTGGATGAGGGACAGCAACCAGAAAAATGCCTGCAAGAAATAAGCCACTCAACAAACAAAAGAATGCTTCCTTGGGTGGTCTGATCCCAGAGTTCACAGAAGCCAGCTAGAGCTTCCTCAAGAGTAAGTGGCAAGCATTAAAGAACTCCTGTTCAAGCATCTAGAAACTAGCTGTTTTGGGGTGACTGGTGTTCTGAATGCTGACTAGAAATGCCCAGAATCTAGCTGAACATTCTGATCTATAGAAAACATCTGAGAGAAATGGCACACCATTCATAATACAGCTGAACAGTATGAGAAGGACAAATATATATATATAGAGGGGGGGGTAGGTGTGAATATTTGTGTGTGTGCGCATGCATGTGTGCCTGAAAGTCATGGGTTGACTTCTGGCAACCTCTAGTGGGGCTTGGATGTTCAGAGAGGATATTCAGAGAAAGGGCAATTATTAACTTATATTAAGAAACGTATCATTTTATGTGTTTATTTGTAGCTCATGGACAAGCCAGTTGCAAGATAGAGTTATTTCATATTTTAAACTAACATTATTTTGGAAATTTGTATGTAGAGCACTGTATATATAAAGTTGCATGTTTATAAGGAACACTCTGCCTCAGCTCATATGTCCTACAACTATGAAGTTCTTGCTGCTACATGATACTACTTTATCATGGAGAATGGTCTCTTGTGATGAGGCAAAATGCAGTTTGGGCCCCAGATCAGTGTCTGAAGAATAGAGTGTCCTGTGAGCATTTCGATGACAGGTACCTGCTGTTTTTCCCTGCGGAGAGAAGGAGCATTTTCAACCAAAGAAACAATGTAGGGGTCCCAATCCATAGCCACCCCCTCCCCCGGAGTACAGATATCTGAAGCTAAAACCACACTGGAAAACCAAATTGAAACCCCAATGGCACATGGAATTTGGCCCATAAGTTCCTTATTGATTTTTTATTTCTTTCACACACAAAAACCCACCTAGAAACAAGGGGGGGAAATCCTGAAAATACAGCAACTAAATAGAATAAAATAAGAAAGAAAAAAAGTACAAATAGAGGCAAAAATATAATGGTGGTGGCAGCTCTATATAACTTTCCAGGGGTCATTTCATAGAAAAAGAGCTGCAGGAGCTCATTAGCATATCTAATAGGCATAATAGCGTATTAGCATATGCCATACCCCCTGAGTTCATTGGAAGTGATGTCAGAAGGGGAAGCAAAAGGGGGGGAGGCATCTTCAAAAACCTCCCCTTCCCTTCTGAAGCCAGCTTGCCAAGGTGGGCTGGGGGGGAAGCAAAGAGAGAAGGGGTTTAAAGTTTAACCCCCTTCTCTCTGGAGTCATCATTCTATTATATTCTATGGGGCCATAGAATACAATGGAAAGATTGTGCCACCATTGCGGTGCGGCTCCAGAAAGAAGGGGTTTAAACTTGAAACCCCTTCACTCTTCACTCCCCCCCAGCCCGCCTTGGCAGGCCGCCTGGGAAAGGGAAGGGGAGGCTTTTGAAGATGCCTCCTTCCCCCCTTTTCTGCTTCCCCAACCAGCCTGCTTCTGGAGGCCCACCCGCCCTCTCCTGACTTGCCTGCCTAGGTGCATGAGCCAGGAAGGGCCAGGGAGAGAGCGGGGAGGCATTTAAATGCCTCCTCGTGCCTTCTTTGGAGCATGGGGGTGGGGCTGCTGGAGAAGCGCTCTGGCGTGCTCCGGTCCCAAATGACCCCTGTAACTTTCTATAAAAGGTTTCCAAACATCTAAAAATAAGTCCATATGTAATTGCCATCTGTATGCCATCCATTCAAATACTGATAGAGTTCTAAGGTCTTCAATCCACTGATTTACCAGAGGTGGCCATTTACATTTCCAGTGTTATGATAAGATTTTTTTCTAGCTGTGGTAAGGGCACAGAGGGTCCATTTTCATTGATCATCAGTTAGCTACCAAGAAATGAACAGATAGTTTAAAAGTACATAAGCATCCTCAAAATATCAGTGAGCAGCACCCTAATACAATACTGATATGAATAGTAACTTATTCCCAGGGAAAAAAACACACACACACACGAATGACTGGATACGCTCAAAGCATATGTCTAAGGGATATGTTGAGTTACAGTGCCTTATTTCACACATCTCAGTTCCATGGCTTTTCAAACAACACAGTATTCTGCAATTCTGATCTGCAATCCTGACCAAAAAGTGGGTCAAGTTTTAGGACATACATTTGTTGCCCACCTGTGTGAACTGGAAAAAAGTACAAAATGAATTTATGATCTTTCCTTTGTTCCCTTGCTTTCTGTTCAATGGATTTTTCACTGCAATCCTATTAGCAAATGTACCTGGTGATGACATACAGGTGTTGTGGCTACAGGATGCAGTTTCACTGTCTGAGTCTGAACTGGATATTGTCTGCTACTAGACAAAATCATAGATTCCTTTCTGTAGTTGCCTCTCTTGGGAATATGGCTTCGTTTTGAGTCTGTCAGAATATTTATAGTATGTGGTGTATTACAGAAACAGCACTGTAGCTTTGGACTTCTGTTTACTTGCAAGGGAAAGTTTTTACAAGCTTCTCTGCAGTTTCTTCAGTGGCTGATGCTACTTTTCATTTTATCATGTATGCTGTGATGCATAAACTAAGCCTGACAGCAATGAAAATGCCTAGTGCAAATAAATGGAATAATAATCATATATATATGTATGTACTTTTTCCTGTGTGCTCAAAGCATGTGATGCACACTGTCTCTGTAACCCTTACAATAATCCTGTAAAGTAATCCTTACAATAATCCTGTAAAGTAGACCATTACATCTCAGTATAACCATGATGCAAATGGATGTGAGAGAAGATGGAGCTAAGTCTGAGAGATGGCAGCAGCTTCTCCTAAAGCCATGAGGTTGATTCCTGGCTGAGCTGAAATTTACCCCATGATCTTTCAGTCAATATTTCATGCTATTAATTGCTTCTGTATCTTTTGTACATGCATTCTGTGTGGACCAGATATAATACATCTCAGGTTTGTGCGTTATGTGATGTCTGCTGCCACATCTTTATAAACAAGGTATGGAACAAAGGGACTTTATAAAGGGAGCTTTGACTCTGATAATGGTCTCTCAGGTGCCACCGGACTGGAATCTAGCTCTTCTACATAAGAACATATAAGAACATAAGAGAAGCCAGTGTTGGATCAAGCCAATGACCTATCCAGTCCAACACTCTGTCACACAGTGGCCAAAAACACCAGGTGCCATCAGGAGGTTCACCACTGGAGCCAGGACACTAGAAGCCCTCCCACTGTTGACCTTCCCAAGCACAAAGAATACAGAGCATCACTTGCCTCAGCAGACCAACATGGCGCTATCTGCTAACTGTAGCCTCCTTCCTGGGCTCCTCACAAGTCCCATCTTTTATTTTTACTCATTTATACACAGAGACACACAACCGTTTTATCCTACCTTTCCTCACAAGGAGTTCACAGTGACCTCCTTTTGATGCACCTTCTGTTATTGTTATGGTATACCTCGCCTTAGATAGCTTGTTGCTTGCAGTGTTCTCTAATTCTGTAATCCTAGTTCCGCTGCATTGGTCCTTGGTTACTTTATTCTATCTAATCATCCTGCTTTATATTCTGTAATCTGCCTGGACTCTCAGTGAGAAAGATGGACTATAAACAAATAAAAATACAAATACATGGCTCTCCCTCCTTCATTTTATCCTCAAGCCCACCCATGGAGGCTCAAGGCAGAAATTTGATCTGACTCTCCTAAGACCTATAACCCACTCTTAAATGTTCTTCAAGGCAGTTTATAAATAACAGATTAAACACAATATAAAAAAGGAGAAAACCCAACTCAACAGACCTTGAACCTTTGAGTCAAGATTTAAACAGAACATAATCTCTTAGTTTATCAAGCCCATTTTAACATGAATTTTCCCACAGTTCTACTATTTATAAACTCCTGCTCCTGTCACTCACTTCCTCGTTACAAGGTCTTTGAAGTCTCAACTAAGGGTAAGTCTTTATTGTTTCATTACAGTTTCCTGTCTCTGTCTGCTGGTATATTTGGATTCTGTTGACCAGGCACTTTTAGTTTATTTCACATTTTCATGGTTAGGGGGGAAAGGGGGGGAAACACACACCTTGAGTTCCTTTGCACTTAGATGCTTTTGAAAGAGATCTCATAAATGAAGCCTCGCAGGAATTAACAGACAAAACATCAACAGAATACCAAACACACACACACACACACAAACTAGGAGCAATTTCCATGTTAATTGACTCCATAAGGGACATCAGCAAAAAAAGTTCACTAGGAAGACTGTTGAGGTATACAGTGAGAAAGCTTCTGTAATGGAAAATGAGGTTTCAAATACACACACACAATACAAAGCACGTTGAAGATAAAAGGAACCACAGGGCAGAAGGGCAAACAATGAGAGAGCTTCTTGGATTGCAGCTCAGTGGTCTTCACACAATAGACTCTAAAGATTTACTTCCTCAGGATTTTGTCACATTTTGACTTTCACTACGGTGTGAATTGAGCAGATAATTAGGTTTAGGTAATAAGCACCTCTACCATGGCAGTTGCTTCCTTGCACTGTAAATATTTTTTAAAAAAACAACCAAATGTGACAAAACTGCAGGGAATCAGGTTTCTCTATTATAAGTTGTGAACAATGCTAGGTTACAGATCTTGCCTCTTCAAACATTATATTAAGTTGGACATTATATTAAGATGGACATTATATTAAGCTAAGGTGTTGAGTGTGACAAACCTGGTTTTGCAAATAAAGATTATGACAGAGCTCTCATTGGCTGCAACTTCAATATAGTAGCAAAAGCAGGATATATGCTACCTTGCCCAGGCTAGCCCCATCCTGTCAGATCTCAGAAGCTAAGCAGGGTTGGTCCTGCCTAGTATTTGGATGGGAGACCTCCAAGGAATACCAGGGTTGTGATGAGGAGGCAGGCAACGGCAAACCCACCTCTGAATGCCTCTTGCCTTAAAACCCTCTGGTGTGACAGTGTCAGCTGTGACTTGATGGCAAAAAAAAGCCAAACAGTTTCAAAAAGATGCTGTGATCTCCATCTTTATTGTAGGTACCATGAATGTTAAAACCAGAGCTGAGCACACCCGCTCCAGAAAACCCTTCTCATAGCTCTTCATGAATATTTTCTGCAGTGAAGGAAAACATCTCCCCCTTCCAGTGAATATTCATCATTCCTGGCACAAATGTTCACTTCTTTGAACAGACTCCAGTCTCCATTGCCTCAGTGACACAGTCAGAGAGAGAAACACGATTGGGTATGGAGTATGATGTCATCACCATACAGGACCTAATTGGCAGTGATCCTTTGTGACTAATTCAGGAAGGAAGACAAGGGAGCAACTGGAGGAGAAATGATACCAAAAGAACCATCTTTTTGGGAAGACAGTGGTGCAAAGCAGGGCCTGAGGGGTGAGTATTCACATGAAGTTTATATCCCATTCCTACCTACTGAAATCACTATTTTTGACCACAAAATAAAAAATAGCAATTGCTTGGCACTGTCCTCCTAATTAAAACACTCTAAAAACAAAATGTAATGTTTCATGTACTCCGAACACTCTCTTTAGTATCCTCTTAATTCTTTAGCATGTTTTTTTTGCAAGGCATCAGGTTTTCTCTTCAGTCCATTAACCTCTCAAACAGACATACCTTTTTCAGATTCTAGTGAGAATGTGTTTTTTAAAAAATTACAAAGCAGTTTTCCAGGGCATATCCTCCAAACCCTGTTTGTCAGCATTATTATTCTCATCACCCATATCTCTCTTCCACATGTAAATCTCAAAAAAGAATTGCTTTGCATCCTAGTGTATGCTGCACTCTTTGCTATAATTTCCCCCTCCCCCAGATAGTAGAATGCTTAAAAAATCAGTAGTTGACAAGTGCTAAAGAGTCACTACTTTTTACATGCAGAAACCTGGACTTCACCCTTTTACAAACATACAAAGAACTGCACTGATAAAAACATCTGTGTAAGATCTGAGGTCTTTAAAATGCCAGAGACTTGGCCCTTCACCAAACTGTCAACAAAATAATTTGCTGTAAAGGGTTTGTGAAGGAAGTTGGGAGTACTGAGACCCTAAGTGACAATGCTGCATGGCCTTATGTCTTTCGTTTTTGAGGCAGAGAAATTTTAAGACCAGGTTTGTGGGGTCTCAGAACCAGGCCCAATAAAATAAAGTGCAAACATTTTCTGGAGAACCCATTGATTAAAATATTTAGAATGGTCTCAGTGTTTGGCATAGTCAGGCATTTTCAAAGGCGCATGCACAGACAGGGGCGTGCTACTCACCAGAGCTCCTGTCATAATCACATGGTCCTGTGGTGTTGATTACTGCTTCCCCTCCCTCCTTTCCATAACGCTTTCTAAAAACAACACCAACAACTAGTCAGGTAAAAAAGGAAGAGCTGTGGTAGCTACATTATGTATGGTACATTCATTTTAAAAGGGAATTAATTTTGGAGCTGAGTGAGGGAATAGATTAAAACAGAGGCACACGCTATCATGTTCATTCACGTCCTAATTGCAGGTCCAAATGAGAACATTTGACTTTTTCAAATTTTATTCCTCATGTTCTGCTGATCTTATGACTTTGTACCTGCCAATTGCTACTATTCTTCCCACCAGAGCTTGCTTCATCATCACGTGTCTTCCATCTGTCGAGAATGAATCCATCTTGGCTTCAGTTGTTCATGCTGATGTGTGGGATTTAGAACAGCAGCACACTCTCTGGTAACAGTGTTTTGCATTTGAAGTATAACATGATAACATTCCATTTTTTTTACACATTCTATGTACATTTAGCTAGAGCAGAGATTTTGACTTCAGTTTTTTTGGTGGCTCTGAAAGGTAGGCAAAACCATACCAGCATTCCTCAAGAGGGAGATATAAAACAGTCGTACATTTAAACCATTTAAACCAAATCCTACTTATAACCTGTTTCTCTGGCAAACTCCCTGATTCAATGCCCTAAATGAGTATTGGTAAAAACAATTAAATTGTCTTGTATGGTGCCTACTTATAGCAAATGTACAAATAAATCTCTTTGCGCATATAAGGGTGATGGCTTTATTTAGAACAACAGATTTTATAGCTATAGTAACCTTACTTTTATAAAACTTTTAAATAAATATAAGAAGTAGCCACAATAAATGCACTTCAATAACATAGGTGTTTTGCAATTTAATTCTAAATATACCCAAGAGCATAAATTTATTTTATTGTTTGTTACATTAAATCCTTGTTTAATCAAAATTAATCAAAATGGCTTTCTGAGGACACTTTAAACATTTCCAGATTTTTTAAATCTGATCTCTCATTAATACATTCCTTATTGTTCCCATATTAGCAAAACCCAGCTCGCTTGAACAAATACAACTGATAAGAGCATCTCAGAGCTAGTAATACTTCTCATGTAGTCCTTGTTAACTGTCATAAGAAGGGCTGGTGATCTCCCAGAATTACAGCTGATCTCCAAATGACAGAAATCAGTTCCCTTGGAGAAAATGGCAGCTTCAGAAGAACTTTATGGCATTATATACCAGGTATTTCCCAACCTACAGTTGGTAACTCTAGGTAGGGGAATCAGCTAATTTGGAAAAAATATTATTCTATCACTCCAACTGGTGTAGGTAGAAGAGAATAGCCTTCAGGAGTACAGAAGCTGACCATCACTCCCTGATCAAGTGGAAATCACAGACATTCACTTATGCATCTGGAAGTCAAGGGGGATATCAAGCAGTGACACAGTTTCCATCAGGGCTAGTATTCATCCTACTCAGGCCTTACAAATGATTTTCATGAACTGTTGCGGTTTTTTTTGTGTATGTGGCCATGTCATTTTAATCAATGGGTTTTGCAGAAAATATATTTGTAGTTTATTATAGGGAGCTAGATGGAACCAGGAGCGAACTCCATGGTTTATTTTCTGTCCATCCAAGACCATCACTATGCTGGGGTTGGTTTGTGCTCAAAAGACTGATCAGATGAAAAGCTGTAGTCAACAGCCTATAAAGATTCTAACAAGATTGCAGTGTGGTTCCTGTATTAGACGATGGGTATAACATAACATGTCAAAGCATCTATCTACTTGATAAGAAGAGATAGGTCAATCTGTTTAAGTAATACATCTATGAAGTTTGCTATAAAAACTGTGTTAATGGATGAATCAATTCACCAGGGACTTATATGACAGAGAATACAAAAGATGTTTTACAACCAACTAATTTCTGCGTGGGTCCCAGTTTGCCCAAGAGAATTAAATAAATGTATGATTACAGTTTTTAAAAACAGACGAACATAAGAAGTACCAAAGTCCTCCCATGCACCCCATAAAAACCAGGAAATTCACAGTCCCTGTGGCAGCTTTCTTGCTTCCAGTCTGAATTGTTTTCAATTTGTGACCTAATTGGAAGAAATGGTTCTTAATCCCAAATCTCACCACTTCAGTACAGTAAGATTTTACGTCATGGTAAGCCCAGCCAGGGATAGAGATTCACACAGCCATTCCCTGCAGCAGAATCATCTGCCACTTTTCTGACATTGTTTTCAGTTTGTGTTTAGAAGCTACTGCTCTCTAAGTATGAGCACTTGATGGCAGCTGTCAGAACTGCTTGGTTACACTTCAGAAATAGTTCAGCCCAAAATGGCTTCTTGGGGATCCATAGTTCTTGGAGGCCCTAGAAGCTCCCTCAGTGTTGTAAGAACACAAAAAGAGTCTTGCTGGATCAGACTAGTGATCCATCTAGTCAAACAAACTGCTTTTGGGGGGTAAAAACAAGAGTGCTGGTACTCATATATAAGGTTGCACTGATTTTCACCAATTCCCCCCAAGATTTGAGAGTCCCCCCCCCGAGGTGGTACTCAGTACCAGTAACACAACCAACAACAAAAAAGTGCCATGCAGCCAACCATTTACCCCAGAGGGCCAACACACAGGGGGCAAAGGTTTCTCCTGATGTTACCTCCTAGAACTGTCAGCAGTAAGAAATGAGCAGTGACTTACCGTACCTAAGACTGGTATTCAGTTATTTCTGTCTTTGAATGGGGAGGTTCTCTTTAGTTCTTATAGCTAGTAGCCACTGATAGACCGATCCTCAGTGAATCTGTCTAACCCCCTTTTAAAGCCATCACTATATCCATTGGCAGTGAAATCCACAATTCACTCATTGAGTAAGAAGTATTTCCTTTTGTCAGTCTTGAGTCTGTTGCCTATCAATGTCATTGAGACACCTTGAATGAAAATGTCGGTCGGCTAACCTCTCATCTTCTGTTTTATGTCTGTAAAGTACTTTGAAACCCTGTGAAAGATAGGCCTCTGAGGACATGCTAAGTTTTTTCCAACCTGAACACCTCCCCCACACCCAAATCTAGCTTGTGACTCAAACAAAATTTCCTCAGAACCTGTAAAAACAGGGAGCTGCCACCCTTCGCCTTTTCCGGTCTCTGGAAGTCTTATCTGGTTTGTCTGGCAATCAGATTTTCTTTATACATAACCCTAACAGAGAATCAGTCTTTTTTGTGTGGTTTTTTATATGTGCATGCACGTGAGTGTGTGTGTGTGCACCTGGAAGTCATGGCGACCTCTGGTGACTGACCCCCCTACTGGGGGCCTGGAGGATATCCAGGGAGGTGGCTGAGTAAACCCTGTCCTCGCCTCCCAGCTCTGGTATTTCAAGGAGGTCTCCCATCCAAGTACTTGCCAGAGTTGACTCTGCTTAGCTTCCAAGATCAAGCTTGCCTGGGCTATCCAGGTCAGGGCCAAGGAATCAATCTTGATAGCCTAAAATCCACAGGCATGTGAAAGCTCCCAAAGGTACAAGCAAAATCAAGGAGTTTGAAAATATGAGAGAATGGCCAGAATTTACATCTCGTTTAAAATATACAAAGCAGAAGTCTTCTTAAAATGAAAAAGAAATATAAAAACAGAAGCATACCTGCAGGTAGGACACAAAAGCTTCTCTTGATTCAAGCTATCCCCCCAAATGGAGACAGCTGTGTGCTTCCTCAGACTGATGAAGGGGCAGAAAAAGAAAGTCGTAACAGCTTGGCTGAACCAACCTTCTAATTTTTGGAAGTGAAGAACTGGAACGCTGTCCCATGCTTCAGCCTCCAGACTAGGTGGCAACAGAGTCATACTGCTAGAGAGGGCAAACCCTAGTTCTGCCACTGTCCCCTTGATATGTAGATTGTATTCTCAAGGAAAACTTCCTTCCTTCCATTCATCCTCTCCCAGATCTCACTTCTCCCTGCATGCACCAAGGAGGACACACTATCCTCATCTTGGCACCATGACACAGATGGCCTCTCACCATCTGTGTCCATCCTTAGTAAGTTAGACTAGAATACTATCCTAAGCTTCCTATCTAAATTGTTCTAGAATAAAGTGACTATTATTAGTCATAAACTGTAGAAATAGCTCTGTGTAGCTTTGTAAGCAGAGCGACCTGGTACAAAGATACTCCTGCATGTGTAGCATTATTTAAACACTCCTCTAACTAGTGGGTAGGAGCTGCGGTGGCTCAAGTGGTTGAGACGCTGAACTGCAGGCTGTGGAAGGTCAGTAGTTCAGCAGTTCGAGACCCGAGAGTGCCGCATGATGAAGTGAGCTCCCGTCTCTAGTTCCAGCTCCTGCCAACCTAGCAGTTCGAAAGCAAGAAATTACAAGTAGATAAATAGGTACCACTTACGTGGGAAGGTAACAGCGTTCCATGCACCTTGGTGTTTAGTCATGCCGGCCACATGACCATGGAAACGTCTTCGGACAGCGCTGGCTCTTTGGCTTTGAAACAGAGATGAGCACCGCAACCCTAGAGTCGGATTCGACTGGCTTTCGAGCAAGGGAACCTTTACCTTTACCTAACTAGTGGGTACCCAACACCAATACTAGAAAATTTATTAAATTCAGCCTCTTTGAAAACTGTGGACTTTGCCTGGGCAGGGTTACAAGCTGTTTTTCCAACAGGGACAATAATAACTGCTTAGTGAATTAGATGAGTAGCTAGCAAACAACTTGTGAAACCTGATGCATAGGAGATAACTTTGAATCAGTCTCTTGAGAAATATAGCTGAGCCATCACTTTGATAGAAGAATGCTATAGGCCACTTCACACTTAAAGAGTAGTTTGGCTGGGAAGAGGGAATTCTTTCAGGTTATTTTAACACTCGGTGCACTTGACATACAGTTTAAACCAAGCAGGGATTTGAAGCCTCCTCCACAGGTGCTAGACACAAAGGAAATTTCACATTCACACATTCTTCAGAAAATGGGCACTGTGGTGACTATCAATGGGGAACAGTCTCCATGTCTTCTGAAAAGATGGCATTGATAAAGTTAGTTAACCTGAGTTTAAAATGCTGTGAATAAAAGCTGTGTTCTGTGAAAACTGCAAACTTGGACTCTGGTAATGGGATTCAAGCATGTTACTCCTACTGTGGTAATTTGCAAATGAGGGAATTGGTAGCCTGATCTCACCTGTTCTACTATCACCACTGCAGATAAGTAGAAGGTTTCCAGCCTAGCAAGAGTCAGGTGACAAGAAAGGACCAATAAGACCCCAGTCTGCCCTATAAAACTGCTGACTTTAACTTCACTCCTTAACTAAAGCAGCTTATTTCACAATTGTACAGCAAGATTGTGTGGCCTAGCTATCTCAGAATATAGAATATGATCAGATTCCCCTTAGTTGTTGTTGTTTTTTTTGGGGGGGGGTGTATCTTACTTTTTCAGATGTAGTTTAATTATATCCTGCTTTCTCAGCTTTGGGTCAGTAATGTAGTTACCCTGCATGGGGAGGCTTGAAAAACATAATCTTTTCTACCAGGACCCTATGCCAGCCATGTTCTACCTCAACCTTTCCCTAACTTCAGGTTCTGAATGTGGTATCTAAGTACAGTTAGACTGAGCTGTGCATGAATTTTGTTGTTGTTCAGCCACACAGTCGAGGCCAGCTCTTTGCAAAACAATATGGGTACAATGGGGATCATGCCTAGCTCTTTTTTGCCTAAATTCCTGCTATGTACCCCCCAACCTATTTCTCTTATCTCACCAAGCTTCAAAAGTGTCCGCGACTCTTTGGTGGAACTACCACCACCCAGAATGTTCAAGCTTTAGGAGACATCTGAATATTTCTGTCATGAAATATGGCAATACTTTTCTGGTGACTAACCTGGTAAATGTGAGCAAAAGATGGTCTGCGTAGGGAGAGTATGAAATATCCCATGAGGATCAAAATTAATTAAAAGTTTAAAAAAATTCTAAGGAAAACAAAACTCACTTGGTATTAACACTCTTCCTTCTTGCACAAAAAAATTCTGAAAATTGTAAAAGCCATCAAAAGTTTGAAAACAAAGGTTTCCTATACTCCCTTCCCCTGGTATCCAGTTTTAAATCAGACAAGGCAAACTACTTGCATGAGTTCTAGAAAGCATTTGTTTAGGCCATTTTCCAAGATGGAGTTAGCCTCATGTTGGGTCCAAAACAGAGGCACAGGAAGTTTATGCCAAGCTTATTAATCATCAGTTAGAAGATCCTTAGCCAATAGCACTAGTGGCTGTTTAAGCTTGCTTTCAGGATGGCAAACTAGCCCGCCAGAATTAAGTAAATGAAAAAGAGGTAATTTTAAAGTTAGCTAGTCTTGAAAGAGTATGAAAACCACATTTTGGAACTTGATGTAGTTGTAAGACAAGGATGATGTCTCCTGGCACATGTGGTCTACAATGCAAAGTTTCCTACCTGAGCAGGTAAGAGACTATGCATCTGAATATACATCACAGCAAAGAAGTTGATAGCGGGGAGCTTGTGGGGAAAGATGCAGAAAGGACAGTACTGATCAAGTTAGTTGGCCAAACTTTACAAATCTAGACATTATAGGTTTGTTCTACCACAAGTAGTACCAACAGAAATGTCTGTCTTTACTTACTACTTAGTTGTCATACATACGGCCAAAACCAGAAAAGAAATCTGAGCATAGTTCCAGAAATATGAAATTTCTGAATGGCCTTCAATTGGCTCCTTCTTCTGCATATTTGAGGGAAAAATATAAACTGCTATTTGTACTGCATCCTAAATCTGAGTATCAGCCAATAAAAACTGGCAAAAATTCATTGTTATCACTCAGATCTAGCCAAGAACATGACCTGGTGTGAAAGCCTGAAGAACTGAAAGCAAATGCAAGTCAACACCAGATTTACAAGAGGGGCATATGGTCAGGATTCCATATTCGGTTGGTGTCTGAGAAAATCAGAGTGGGAGGGAGGGAGGAAGCTGGAAGAAGCAGGAAGGATGGAGACAGACAAAAGTATATATTTTTAAGTACCCTTAGGTACACTTTTATTAATTTTAACAAAAACAATACAATAACACAACCACATACACTAACAATACACACATACAATACATATACAGGGAGACCACCGATATTATTTGATGCTTATACACTTACTTTTTGTTCCACAATTATCTGTCAATACAAGTTCTACCCTCTTTTCTGTGTGCTCAGTCTTCTAACTTACTAAGAATCTTATTAAGACAATAAGTATTTCATCTAAAATTTCTCCATTTAAACTTATGACTTTATAATATGCCAATCATAAAATCTCTTCCAAGTTTTTTGAAAAATCACCTCTGATGTACCTCTCATTAACAATGTCAATTTATCATTCTCTGCCATCTCAAAAAGTTTATTTATATACTCTTGTTTCCTCGGGACTTCCATTGTCTTCCAGTATTTTGCGTACAATATCCGTGCTGCTATTGAGAGATGTACTCTCTCTCAATACTATGCGATGTGCTATTGAGAGATGGACTTCCATTGTCTTCCAGTATTTTGCGTACAATATCCGTGCTGCTATTGAGAGATGTACTATCAAGTATCTGTCATTCTTATCAAGATCTTTTGGGAAAATGTTCAGTAACAATACTTCTGGGGAAAAAGGAATTTTACTCATTATTTTTTGCATTATTTCATGTATCCATCTCCAATATCCTTTTCTTACCTCACACAGCCACCACATATGGTAAAATGTGCCCCTCTTATTTTTACATTTCCAGCATTTATCTGTACATTTGTCGTTTTGTCTGGCCAGTCTATCAGGTGTAACATACCATTTGTAAAACATCTTATACATATTCTCTTTATATGACACAGCTTTAGTCACTTTAACATTTTTAGCCCACATCTGTTCCCACTCTTCTGAGTCAATATTACACCCTATATTCTGAGCCCACACAATCATATTATCTTTAACTATTTGATCACTCATCATTATCACATAAATGCTTACATAAATGCTTCATCTGTTAGAGCCCTGGGGTGCCAGGTAGGGTGTTGACCACAATATCTCTCAGGCAACCCCCTGGGTCTGGGTTTCAATTTAAACTGGGGCTCAGCGTTACTTCGGTAGCGTGCTTCCCTTATCCTGAGTCCCCTTTGTTTCCAGAGCCAGCCGGCTCAGCTTAGGAGAGGCAAGGAGGGCACATAAACCGTCTCTACTGCCCAAAGACTTGTTCAGACTCCCGGCTTATAAAAACATAAAGGTTTATTCAAGATAAGTAAAACAAATAAGGGGGAGTTGTAGAATAAAATGGACAATAGACAAAACTAATCCTAACTATCTAGCTACTATAAACATACAGTTTGTTGATCCTTTCTCCCTGAACGTCCGGCTCCTTCTAGCTTGGCCGCTTGCTTCAGGGTTCACTCAGAACGTGAGCCACCTTCCAGGTCTCTTAGCACTGTCAAGACTCATGCTGGCTGTCTTATGAGCAGCTCCTGCACCCGGACTATACCTCACGGTGAGCAGTTCAGGAAGATTCTCGCCGCAGCCTCTGGCTACTTCAAGGCTACGTGCAGCATTCCTGGCCTTCGTCAAGTTGTCGAGAGCCTCCGGTTTCCCAACTTTCTCGGAACATGTAAATGCGTGCGTGTTCAGGCAAGTCCATCGGTTCCTTTTTTCCTGCCTCTAGGACTAGATTCTTATTTTCCACTTCCTCAATCCCCGTCCTAGGCTAATTAGGGATTGCTGCCTTGACCCAGCTGTCTCCCATTTGCTTAGCTTACTGGACGTGCTGATTCTGACTGAATTTACAGGCCTCTTATCTGTAATGATCCTGTGAATCAGTATCTCTGGCATGACAATCCTATCATCCAACAAAATTTTATAAATGTTCTTTATCAGGTTATCATCGGAAGATATAAGGGCTTTCTCTAACTCCATTGTTATTAAAACCTACTTTTTTATCTTTCAAATATATGGATTCCATTTGGGCTTTACTCCACCAAGTTAAGTGTTCTGGCAATTTTAAATTGTCTTTCTCGTCCAACACGTCCTGGTACCTTAAGATTTCTTCTCCCACATATACATTTGGTAGGGTAAAGGCTTCCAACGGTACAATAAGTCTCGATCTTCTTATATACTGCCCTTTATGAATAGGATCCCATACCTTTAATATTGCCATTCTCAACCAATATTGTTTAAAATATTTTTGTGTTATGGCTTTCTCATACCAAAGAAAGGCATTCCATCCCAATAATAAGTCATGTCCTTCAAGTTTCAATAGTCTTTTATCTTCTAACTTATTCCAGTCTTTAATCCACATTAATGCTGCCGCTCTATACTACAATAGCCAGTTAGATACTCCAAATCCACCTTTTTCTTTTGCATCTTGCAACTTTTTTAGCCTTGTTCGTGCTCGTTTTCCTTGCCATATAAATCTGGATGTTAGTTGATCCAGCTCTTTGAAAAGTTTCTGATTTTGAAGTATGGGAATTGTTTGAAATAAGAACATCCATCTAGGTAATATGTTCATTTTTAATACAGCCATTCTTCCCATCATAGAAAGGTGTAAATTTTTCCATTTTTCTAAATCTTGTTTTGTCTTGTTGTATAGAACTTTACAGTTGTCATCATATAGTGTACTGCATTTATTCGTTATGGTAATTCCTAAACATTTCACTTTTTCCACGATTTGGCATCCAGAAATTTTTGTACATATTCTTTTTGTTTATTATCCATCTTTTTAGTCAAAATCTTTGTTTTATCCACATTTATTTTAAGCCCTGCCACTAATCCATACTCTTCAATTTTTTCTTTTAGTTTGTTGATTGCTCCACTCGGATCATCTAGTAAAAATGCCACATCATCAGCGAACACAAGCAATTTATATTCCTCCCCTTTCAGTTTCAGTCCCATGATCTTTGTATCCCTTCTAACCTCTTCGTTAGAACTTCCAACACCATAATAAATAAAAGCGGGGACAATGGACATCCCTGTCTTGTGCCTTTTTGAATCTCAAAGCTATTAGTCAAATCGCCATTTACCATAATTTTTGCTCTTTGTTCACCATATATTGTTTGAATAATTGTGATAAACTTCTCGTCTGCTTCCAGCATTCGTAAAGTCTCTATAATAAATGTCCAATTGACATTATCAAAAGCTTTCTCTGCATCCAAAAATATTATAGCCAATTGTTTCTCATGATGTAATTCATAATATTCCAGTATGTTCATTAGATACCTCAAATTGTTTCTCATTTGCCTTTTGGGCAAAAACCCCGCTTGATCTTTATGAATTATTCTTTCCAAAACTCTTTTCAGTCTCTGAGCTAATATCGATGCATAAATTTTGTAATCCACATTTAACAGTGAAATTGGTCTATAATTATTAATCTCTTTTTCATCTGAGTTGGGTTTATGAATTAATATTATAATTGCTTCTTTCCAAGTATCTGAGTTTTTCCCTTCTTCTCTCGCTATATTACATATATCTTTAAAAGTTAATCCTAATTGTTCTTCAAACACCCAGTAAAATTCTATCGGTAGGCCATCTGGTCCCGGAGCTTTCCCACTATTTTGTCTTTTTATCTCCTCTACCACTTCCATCATCGAAATTGGTTGATATAATAATTCCTTTTGTTCCTCTGAGAATTTTTCCAGTAGATGAGTTTCCAAATATTTTTTGATTTCTTCTGTCTTTGCTTTGGGTTTTCCATATAGAACTTTATAAAAATCTTCAATTATTTTTTTGACCTCATCGCTTCTACTTGTCTCTTCTCCATCTTTCCTTAAAGTTTTAATAAATGATTTTTCTCTCTGTTGCCGAAGTTTATATGCTAGCCACTTTGTAGGTTTATTGACATTTTCGAAAAAGTTTTGTTTTGCAAAGTATAACTTTTTAGCTAATTCATCTTTTAATAAGCAATTCATTTGGTGGTGTAGCAAGGTTAATCTTCTTTTTGTTCCCTCATTCGATATTTTTTCCATCATTATTTTCTCCTAGTTTTGTATTTGTCTTTGTAAATTAATATATTTTTGTTTCCTTTGTTTGTTTAATCTTGCTGCCTCTTGTATCATTAATCCTCTAATAAATGCTTTCATAGTGTCCCAAACAACATTCAATGGTGATTCTGGTCTCTTGTTTTCTTTGAAAAAAGTAGTCAGCTCTTTCTTCATTTTCTGCAGAAAATCTTCGTTTCTTAAAATTGAGATAGTCAAAGTCCACCTACTTTCCCCCCCAGTTGTTAGTAATTCCATGTAAACTGGCCTGTGATCCTCAAAAATTCCCGCCTGTATTTCAGCTTCTTTCAGATCTTTTACCATTGTTGTAGAGATCCATATCATATCAATTCTTGACCAAGAGTCATGTCCAATGCTGCCTCTAAGCTGTGGAGTCTTGTGAGCAAAAATTCTACTTTGTGAGCTACTGGTATTAAAGTTGTGAGTGGGTGATATGGCTACTGCATAAATTAGTTTGCCCCGGAACCATCCTTCCTGAGCTAAGACAAAAATGTGTGAGCTGGAGGCTAAAAAACTGTGAGCTAGCTCACACTAACTCAGCTTAGAGGGAACACTGGTCATGTCTTGCCGAATAATATGTAAACTGCTTGGCTGAATGATTTCTTATTCTCCATGCATCCACTAGATTTAAGTCTTTTAATAGCTTCTCCAAGTTTTTTGGCATTTTCATCTTCGTTTTCTTTTTCTTTGTATTAGATTTTCTATCCTTATCCTCTTCATAGACTGTATTGAAATCTCCCATCAAACATATATTTTGGAAATCTTGGTCACTGATAAGTTCTTGAAGTTTCTTGTAAAATTCTTCTTGTTCTTGATTTGGGGCATAAATATTCACTACCAAGATTTTTTCCCCATTATTTTGTATTTCCGCCATTATTATTCTTCCATCATCTGATGCATAAACCTTTTCTGGGTGAAGATTCCCTTTAACTGTAATGGCCACCCCTTTTTTCTTTTTCTCTTTATCGGATGCTGCAAAAGTCTGTCCTAGCTTTTTATTTTGTAGGAATTTCTCATCTTTTTTGCGGATATGGGTTTCTTGCAAACAGATTAAATCCAGGTTCTGTTTTAACAATTGGTGCATAATCCTTCTCCTTTTTTGCGGTCCATTTAAACCATTCACATTCACCGATAAAATTTTTAGCTTTCCCTTATCCATTATTTTTACCATTCTGTTGTTGCATTTTTCCCATTGTCCAATTTCGTGTTTCGATGTGGGATTGGAGACAGACAAAAGTATGTTCACAAGGCATTCAGGGAACTATATGCCCCAAAGGAAGTTATAATTAACAGAACAGCAAATGAGCCGGAGACTAGAAACTGTAAAGAACAGCAGAACAAAAGGCAATATAGAGGCACTGAACCAACAGAACTATTGTGGGTCAGTGGTGCAGAGTGGGCAGTAATTTTCTTGCATTTGCCACTAGGGCTGTGGATTCAAATCCATGCTGGAAGCCAGCAGGGGCATCTACTGTTTGGAAGGGGCCACCGCTCAATGGCAGAGCCTGTGACTTGCAGGCAAAAGGCTGAAGACTGGATCCCTGGTCACTCCATTTGACAAGATTTCAGCCTACAGGCCTATGGCAGGGCTTGGAGAGCCCATGTCTCTCAAATAGGTAATATTGGCCTAGGTGGGGAGAGGTGAGTGGTCTTACTCAGTCTCATGTAACTTCATATGTTCATTTTATACTCTTCTGGTTTCTTATGAAACTTTCATAATCATATCTAGTATATGAGTACAACCAGTGTCAAGCAGTAAAGGGCCAAATAGCCAAATGATGACTGCTGCCTGCAGCATCATGTCTTCTGGTCAAGACAAATGAAATTCAAAAGTTTGTTTCTTCAATTGACCAAAACATCAGGTGCTCACATTGCCAGCTGACTTATGGTGCTTGATCACCTCCACCTTCTGCTCTGCCCATCACTGTGTGCTGCTTGTGGCTCTAGAGCCAGATGGATTGTGCCCCCACTCTGCAAGTGAGAGTTTTACAACCTATTGTAAATTTACTGTAATTTTGCAACTTATTGTAAATTGACTGAGGAGCTAGGGGACCGCCCATTCCCTAGCCTGCACCTTCTGAATGGAACTAGAATGGTGATACATTTGGCTGGAGCTTTCCCAGAAAAGGAAAGACACTGACAGAATTGTATGAGGGCAAAAGAGAAGGAAATCAGCATGGACAAATACTGGAAATGATTGTAGTGGATGAAATAAAATGAGGACAGGGAAAGGAAGAAGCCAGCAGGAAACCAGGTCTAGGCAGAGTGAGGTGCAATAAACAGAAAACACCAATCTACAGAGTACTCTATGGGGACGGTTTTGGGCTTACAGCATGCAACTTTCATAAAATATTGTTTTTCTTACAGTAACACCTCTAGTCTCTTTTTCTTCCTAAGCAGTGGAAAGAAACATTGAAGGGGAGAAAGCCCCCTTCATCCACTGCTGCTTCTTGGGGACTTTACGAAGTTAGTTCAATTTACACCTTTTACCACTGTAGTGAGTGTTTCATTGACTTGCAGAAGGTCTGTCCCCAAGGTAATAAAACCTAAATTACTGCAGAAACCAGGCCATGAAAAGTCCTGTTGGAACTCCAATGAGCTTCATTAGTATGATAGCTGCTATGGGAAGTCTGTGCATGCTGAGCATCCCCAGATCTACAGTTTAACTATTTATTCAGGCTAGGGAGCTACACCATGCAGTTTTGACAGTGATATTCAACGTGGATAAATTATTATGACAAAATCTTCATAACTGTCAAACTGTATTCCTGAAAGTTAGAAATATGTATGTTACAGGAGAAAGGAATGGATAGAACACGTAGCACAGCCAATGGAGAACATATCAGGTGAAACAAATGGGAATGGCACAAGGCCAGGAGTTACATTAATCACACCATGAACTTTTCATTAGCAGAGATAGGCTGGACAATCTGTCTATGAGCACAGATAATGTCCAGTAAATAAATACACAAATAATTCACACAAGCTAGCAGATCTGTGAGGAATCTGGGCCCATAGCCACAGTGGAGCATCTCGGGGCCATGTCCCCTTAATACCAGCTGCACCCCACAAACCTCTCTCTTCAAAGTTAGAGTAAGTTTTTAAAGTTTAAATTTAGCCACGCCACCATGCTGCATCCGGTCCTACCTGTGCCACCCAGACACCAAGTAGAAGCAAGGGATGTAGCCCTGCAAATGTGGTAACATACAACAGTCACTGATCTGGCACCCAGAGCATCCCCCAGTCTAATCGGGTGTAGGAGAGACTCTTCCTCCAGCCCAGCATCCTGGTGGCAGGTTGCTCCACATTTTCCCTGCCTCCTGCAATCTGGGCTCCCACCAGCCACTGAGGCAGCAGCCTCTCTTTTCCTCCAGCCAGCCAGTCCTGCCAAGACAGGCAGCTGCTGCAACTCAGTGTGAGTGCAGGAGCTTTGCGAATGCCTCACACATAGTGTTTTATAGGATACCTCCATGCATCCTCCAGATTAACCAGAGTAATTTGGCAGGGAGGAGCCTTTGGCAGCCTTACAACCAAGCGGTGGTATTACTTCTCCACCCCACAATGAAGACCACCTGAAAATCTCCAGGCACCCACTGCCACCATGAGAAACTCCCCCTCTTCAAGCAAGACGTCTGATGCCAGGGAAGAAACGTCCATAGCTGAGTTCAGACTCGTGGGAGGAAGGGGAGGCTGGGCTGAAGCAGTGTTTCTCCAGTCCAATTTAAGTGCCCCCTTAAAAAATTAAATGCCCCCAATCAAAAAAATCCTGGCTATGGGCCTGGAGGAATCATGAGAGGGAGAACAATTTAAAAATCTCAACCTTCCCAAATCGCCCCCTCCAGAATACTCTGACTTCTCAGGGACTTGAGCAAAGAGTGTTTTTTTCTCTCCTACCTTTGCCCCCTCTAACATGCAGCTCCTCACAGCATTCTGGAGTACATTTAGTCCCCATTAAACCATTTTAAAGGGTTTTGCTTTTTGGTGAATTGATGGTCATATTTTTCTGCGTACCTAAGGAGTCTTCCGAGTTTATAGAGAGCCTTGGGCTATATCTGTGGGTGGCCCCACTGAGAGGCTTTGGATAGCCACATAGGGACCATATAGACAGAATGATAATAATGATAATTCAAAGACTGTATCCAGGTAGCAAAGTTATAGTTTAAAGCAAATGCCAATCCAGGTTCTACTATTTCTAGGATATTATTTCCTTTGTAGGGTCCTAATTGCAGGTAAGATGATCCAGACAGTATAATCACGGATGATGAAGATCTTACACATGGTCTTTCTACAGAAATAAGTTCCATGGTTTGATTTATTTCTTTCATCTTCTCCAAGTGTCCTCATATCCTTACTTAGGAATAATTTAAGAATAAATTAGGTGGCAAGGGTTTTTCAGCTTCCTCAGAAGTTTTTAGCTTAAATGTCTTCAAGAAACTTGGCATTCTGTGAACAGACAGTAGACTAACCAGACATTCATATCTTTCCTGGAGGGACCAATTGTAGTTCCTCCATTCCAATGCATTTTGGCAGTCTGGCAATGTGATTTTCATATATTTTACATGTTCAAAATAAGAGGTCTATAGTCATATTGCTCAGATATTCAAATCATGAAGCTAGATTTTCTGTTCACAGATAATTGTTTAAAATAGTAATTGATTACTGCCAATTCTTATCTCTTATTAGAGTTTTTGGGGGATGCTATGGATAATTTTTAGTGCAAATACAAACCATGATTTCTTCTAATATTTGTATTGAGATTGAAATTGATTTTGATCTCTCCACTATGGGTGAAATGATGCTAAAATCCTGTGTCACCTCTCCGGAGAATCTGCTTCACAACATTCAAAATATATATCATAAAAACTTAAAACGTAATAAAATTTGTTAGCAACACAAAACAATGAGCAGCTTAGAATGAATCTCAGAAAACTATTTTCAGGCTAAAAGGAGAGAATAAAAGAGATGTCAAAATATCACCCCTTAATAAAAAGCCTGGGTAAAAATGAAGGTTTTTGGCCTGATGCTTAAAAGACAGTACGGTAGGTGCCAGGAAAACCTCAAGTGAGAGCATTCCTCAGGAGAGTTGCCATCTCTGGTCATCACCTGCCTGATCTTGGAAGGGAGAGGGGTCACAGAAAGCAGGGTTCCTGAGGAAGATCTTAGCTGGTCAGCTGGACAGTATGAGAGGAGGAGGTCCTTCATATCATGGGCTCTGTGCATATTAAACTGCCATACAAATGTTACTGGTGGTGGTGTGGGAGCAGCCACACCAGGGTAACTTCAGCACAGTGAAGGGTAATGAATATTTTAGGTTTGAACTGGAACTCAGGCTTATATGTCAAACTGTCTATGAGGTCTATACCAGCAGCAAAGGGAGGCAGTAGAATTCTGAGTTGGTAGAATGAGCTTATATCACTTCAGGCTGAAAGTGCTCTCCCAAGAGACTGTATGTAAGGAACTACATGAAAAAAACTATCATATCAGAAAAAGGATCTGTTATTTGAGGTTCTATTTTTTTCCTTCCAGCAAAATTTTTGTGCAATGTAGCATTCAATGATATTATCCTTCACCACAACCATTGCCTGAAATGGTACAATTCATTCGACCACCTGGGGATTCCGACGCTACCACCTCGTCTCCACCATGCTGCTGCAGGTATAGACCAAGCCAGAACCTCAATGTCCCGGGGATCAACTACACTACTTTTTTCACGTGCACAGTTCCAGAACTGTGTTTGTGACATAAAAATGGGTCCTGAACATAGATGAGGTAGAAGGAGATGGAAGTAATTTTAGGGCTAGAGCAGCTGGCAAGTGTTGGTAACTATGGTTTTGGAGATTCCTGGAGATCTGGGGGCAGTGACTGGGGATGGTGGAGCTTGAGGAGGAGAGTGTGTTCAGCAGGGATGTGATGCCACAGAGTCTACCCTCGGAAGCTGCCATTTCCTCCATGGGAGAACTGATCTCTAGTCTGGAGACCAGTTGTAATTCTGGGAGAGCTCCAAACCTGAAGTTGGTAATCTGCTCCCTTCTCTGATGCAAAGGGCTCCAACCTAAGGAAGAAGAGGCTGTTCAGGCTTCCTTTGTAGCTGCAACATAATGTGTAGTGTGCTATCAAGTTATTAGCCTCACTAGATCATCATATTTGTTAAATAATTCCTTTAATCAGATTGGCAAGAGAGGGCCTCTAAAGGAGTGAACTAGCCTTCTATATGTTGAAATCAGTTTAGGTACAACATGAAGATAATGTCTGGGATAGAATTATCAACTCCTGTGAAACAATAGAGAGAAAATTAAATATAAATAAGCTACATTCTGACTAAGAGAACTGGAAACAGGAAGAGAAATGGATTACTTTTCAACATAGTAATCCCACAGCTATGCATTAAACACACACAAATATCCTCTCTGGTTTCATCCCAAAACCATGCTGCCTCCTGCAGTGAACATGAAGCTCAGATCGAGAAAATGAATAGCTTTCTTGGGTCACGTAGAACAAAAGGCCTAAAGCACTAGTAGCCTGTTGAGGCAAGCAGTCATTTTGGCAGCTCTCAAATATTCTTGGCACAGGAGGCTTTTTTTGGGCCTAGTGCTGCTGTCCAGCTTTGCTAATTTGCTGACATCTTGAAAATCTCAGTCACTTGCCTTCGGGGTATATCTAAAATGTTTCAAAGCCTAGCTGCTAGACTGTGCAAACAGAAAAAGTTAACGTTCAGAGCTGAAGACTGGGATTTGTACATGTGTGGAGTAGTCCTTGTTGCCCACTGATGGCTGTGAATTCTCTTGCCTCCAGCTTGATTTCTTGTTTTAGAATCCATTAACCTGTGTTTCTGTGCCTGCAAGAAAGGACTTTTACTATGTAATTCCTTGGGGGGTGAGGCAGGCCTCTATTGATCTTCCCTCCTCCTTACAGGTATGAGACAAAATTTCTTTCCTCTTTGTCCCAGTATACTTAATGAATATACTTTGTTAAGTGTATTTATATCCATGAAACTTGTCACTTAGAGGGTGTCAGGATATGACAGGCCATTTAAGAATACTGAAGGACTGTAGGGGAAAATGTGTGTGCCAAGATCACTCAGAGAAGGAAGCAAAGTATAGGTGTTTATATGCAAATGCTAGAAGCCTCCAAGCTAAAATGGAAGAGCTGGAGAGCTTGGTGTTAAATGAGAACAGATATAATATGCGTTTTAGAAACCGGATAGAACAAGGGAAATCAGTGGGATATAGCTGTTCTTCAATATTATATATAATGAAAGGACATATCAGTAGTGGGGTGTCTCTGACATGACCCCCCCTCCATCCATTGCTCCATCTATTTTTTTATATAAATTATACATATACAAGAGGCAGAAACTCCCCCACAAAATCACTATGGGGGAAATACCTATCATATTGAAAAGTTAACTTACTACTTTGGACGTACTATTGTCAACCTTGCCAGTACTCGGGTGTGTGTGATCTTGAAATGGGGAAATAAGTAATGAAGGTAACCAAAGGAGAAAGTAGTGTAATAATGGGAGACATCAGCCACCTTCCTTCAGATTGACTGGGTAAATATGTTTCACAAAAAGAAATAATAGTTTCTGATGGATAGCGATGTAGTGGGACAAAAACTATGACTAGTCATTCCTTAAAGACAAACACAACTTTCCAGGTTATAAGCTTTCATAAGTCAAAGCTCACTTCATCAGATACAAATTAGAATGATAATCCATCAGTCTTTATATCTAGATCAAAAGTGTGAGGGTTGGTTGGAGACAGGGCTAGTTGGAGACAGGATGCAGAGGCACCATAAGAAATGTGATCAGCTTGCAATTGATAATGAAGTTCAAGACAAATGTTTTGAACACACAAACAAATCCGGACGTTATTTGGCACACTGTTTAAGAGAAGAAAGTGAAAGAAGATCAATAATTGGAGTTAAAAAGCAAGATGAAATCTCCTATAAAGAGAAAGATATACATGAACAATTCACTCTCTTCTTCACAAATCTCTGTAAGAAAGAGAATCTAACTGAGGAAGAAGGATTAAATGACTACCTCAAGGATACTTTAATACCAAAATTTGCAAAGGAAGACAGAAATATTTCAATACAAGAAACCTCACAAGCAATAAAAAAAGATTTTAAAAATATAAAGCACTGGATCCAGATGACTTGACAGCTATGTATTATAAATGTTTGGAAGAAGAACTAATGTTGCCACTTCAGAAAGCTTTGAATCTATAAGTGATAAGCAAATATTACCCTAATCATGGCAAGAGGCACATATAACATTGATTCTAAAGGAAGAAAATGATCTGATGCTACCACAAGCTTATAGACGCATATCATTGTAAAATGTGGATTACAAACTTTTTGCTTCAATAATGGCAGAAAGGCTCAAGAAATATATAAGAAAGATAATTTGTCAGGACCGGACAGGTTTTGTTCTCAAGATATATATGAAGGAAAATGTCCATTTTATAATTGACTCAATGGAATTTTTACAAAATAGGGAGGAAAAGGTGGTCATCTATGATTTTAGTTCCTGAAAAGCTGTTCACCATCTTTCTTGGACATTTCTATGAAGAGTATTAGAGTTTTTAAATTGTGGACATAGATGTATGAATTGAATTTAAGGAATTTATGAAAAATAGAATGCAAAAAATTTAATTAATGGGCTTTTAACAGATGGATTCCAGATCAAAAAGGGGATGAGACAAGAATGTGCTTTATCACCACGGTTATTTATTCTTACAATGAAAATTTTTTGCTTCAAGAATTATTAAAGGATTGTTAAATGTTAAAGAATTGAAAGCTGATGAAGAAAAATTTAAGTTAAAAAGTTACTTGGATGATGTGGTGTTGACAATATTAAACCCACAGAACTCTATACATGTTATGGTGCATATAGAGATTTGGTCCTTTTCAGGCTTTAAAATAAACGGGGGGGGGAAGTAAAATAATTCCCAAATTCTCAACAAAACAAGAAGAAGACAAAATCAAGACATTTACTGGATGTGATTCAGTAATTCATTCAACAAAATACCTGGGACTGTGTCTGGGGAAAAGGATAATTTTTGCAAGATAATTATGATAAAGTTTGGAAGAAAATACAAAAAGACTTGGAAAGATGGTCTAAATTAAAACTCTCATGGCTTGGAAAAATTTCCACAGTAAAAATGAATATCTTACCGATAATAAACTTTCTATTTCAGATGCTCCCAACTGATATATCTGACAAGATGCTGAAAGGCTGGCAAAAACAAATTAATACATTTATCTGGAATGGTAAAAAATCAAGAGTCAGATTTAAAGTGCTGCAGGATGTGGGGGGGGAGAAAGAGGAGGCCTCTCTGTATTTAATTTTAAATTGTGTTATCAAGCAGCTAGCCTGCTGTGGATCAAAAATCCAAATGAAAGATTGATGAACTTGGAAACAGTGGATTTGACTGAAGGACTACATAGTTACCTCTGAATAAAACAAACAGGAAAACAACTAAAAAAGGCAGTGATGGGCCATGTAATTATAGATAGTCTATTGAAAATTTGGTGGTCTATGAAAAGAAGAACTAGTCCACCAATCTCACACATAATGTTACCAATAGATACATATTATGACATGCACAAGAAAAAACCTCTGATTTTATCATGTATTAAGATATGATCAATTGTCAAGGTGAAATTAAATCCTGACAGACAATGAATGAACAAGGAGAAAAAAATACAATGGGTAATTTATCTTCAATTTACCTCAAGTCTTAAAGAAGCAATGCATGTAGAAAGAGATTAAATTAAGGGACTTGACGAAATTTGAAAACATAATAACAA
Source organism: Gekko gecko (assembly GCA_029375565.1). Lineage (NCBI taxonomy): Eukaryota > Metazoa > Chordata > Lepidosauria > Squamata > Gekkonidae > Gekko > Gekko gecko. The sequence continues at coordinate 29,162,118 of JAPDNY010000008.1, read as the reverse complement.
ATAAAAAAAGAACATCTTTTAGATCACATTTATAAACTTTTATATCAATATAATGCAGAAACAGAACAGGTTAAGACATGAATGGTGAAATAGATGCAGAATTTTGATGAAGAATTTTCACTTCAGCAGTGGGAAGTTTATGGATGAAAGATATAAAGTTTACAGTGAGTCAAGCACTTAGAGAAAATTGGTACAAGATGTTCTACTGTTGGTATATTACTCCAAAAGATATTGAGAAGATGGATAAAAATTATAAAGAAAAGTGCTAGAAGAGACAAATAGTACCAACAGTACCAACAGTAAGGAGACAGATAAGACCAACAATTTTTGGATGGAAATACATACTGAAATGCAGGAAATCTTGAACTTAAACTTTCCCATGAAGCCTCAGACTTCTAGGAATCTTACCATCTAATGTAAATAGATTACAGCATGAGCTGTTTCGATATATGTTAACCATGGCACAACTAGTATTTGTAGCCATGTGGAAGTCTGAAATCTGCCCATATCTTAAGAACTTGAGAGACAAAATGGAAGAATATGTTCTTACAGCAAAAATGACAAACTATATAAATAAAAAGATGATCATCAAATTTGAGAATAAGTGGAAAGCCTTTTATTATTACTACAGACAAACTACATAGATTTGATAAAGTTGTTAGAGGAGTTAGAAAGAAATTTAAATTGATTAATATTCAAAGTTGTATAATCATATTCTCGTAGTTATATTCATTAATCTTTAATAGTTATATATGTACTAGTGATTATATGATAGAATGACCCTTGTATAAAGAGAAGAAAAATGTTTTTAAAATTCTTTTCTTCTCTTATGTTCCTTGCCTATATGCTTTTTTACCTAGCCCTGTAGATAGGACATAATGGAGATATATGGGGAAATACATTATGTTGAATTATTGATTATCTTACCATATTTTGACATGTCCTGTTATTTTTTAATGTTTTATATTCTTCTATTATTCAATGTCCTTAAAATGTGTTTAACAAATGGTGTTGTCCCTTTTTATTCTGTACCTCTGTAAATGGTAAAATAAAGAAAAAAGAAAAAAGGGGTGAAAGAATTGCATGACAGAGAAAATGCAGAGAAACTGAATTAATTTTTGTCAGTTTTCACTGGAGAAAATATGGGGCAGTTATCCATGTCATAGTCACTGTGTTCAGTAGAGATGTTGACTCAAATAAAGGTGACAGGAGATTCAATTCTGGGACTAATGGATGGACAAATTAAAAACTAACAAGTCACTGGGTCCTGCCACTTATATACACATCCTAAGATTCTTAATAAACTGAAATGTGATGCTGTTGATTTTGTACTAACACTATGCAACTTATCACTAAAATTTGTTCTCCTTCCAGAGGACTAGAAAGTAGCAAATATAATGTCAGTATTTTAAAGGGGATCTCAAGGAGATCCAGAAAATTACAGACCAGTTAGCCTCATATTTATTCCAGATAAATTGGTGGATAGAGTCCGAAATTAAACTTAGCACCCATGGGATAAGAGGACAGATCTTTTTCTCAATTTGAAGCTGGTTGGAGAGTATGAGTAAGCACACAGTTATTTCAAAGGAGAGCAATAGGGATTCACAGGGATTGGTACTGAAAGCTGTGCTATTTAATTTGTTCATGAATGATCTGGAACAAATGGTAAGCAGCAAAGTAGCAAAGTCTGAAAATGATACCCAATTATTTAGAATGGTGAGAACAAAGGTAGATCTGGGAAGAGCTCCAGGATTATTTCTTTAGATTGGCAATATCATGGTAAATGAGGTTTACCTTAAATAAGTGAAAAGTGATGCACACTGAAGCAAAAACTCCTAAATTCAAATTTACCAGGAAAAAGATACTGCAGATATAGGGTGGATAACTCAATGAAAATGTTGATTCAGCATGTGGGGGTGGGGGTAAAAATGGCACACTGTATGCTGGAAATGATTGAAAACAAAATTGCTAGTATTGTAGTGTGTGGATCTACAGGGTAACTGCAGGGTAGAGTTCAAGAGTGGGACTTTTTAATTTAGAGAGAAGATGCCTAAGGAGGAAGTGTTAGAAGTATATCGAGTCATGCGTGGAGGCGTGGAGTTAATTAATTATCATATGGCATTTTGTATAGAATAGTCAGGAGATCCTAAGATTGTCTGGCAGCAAGTATGTTCTAGCTCCTTTAGCATTATGCACCTCTAGGTGGCAAGCTAGACTTTTTTTAAGTCAAGAGACATTTCAGAGGTCGTTTGCCATTGCCTGCCTCTGCAATGTCACCTTGACACAGAGAGTACTCCATCTTTCTGTGTTATACCTCTGAGGATGCCAGTCACAGCTACTGGCGAAACATAAGGTCCTACAGTGCCAAGACCACGGCCACACAACCCGGAAAATCTACAGCAACTAATGAACTCTGACCGTGAAAGCCTTCAACAACATATTAAAAAGGAGGAGGAAGATGATATACCTATATTTTAACCATTTTACAAACAGGTTAAAAAGATGAGCAGTTGTAATATCTATTAGTACTAATTAGGACATCTTAAGTGGAGGTAAACTACAAGGTGAATATGAACTATGGATTCTGCCCAAGCTATTAAATATATAGGTATGAAAACTGATCTTAAGTGGAATTAAATGTCTTTTAGAAGGTATCCCAAGATTTTCCTCCATCTGCCCCCTCTCCTTCACTTTCAAGTTCCTTCTGTAAATCTTGGCTTTGACCTTAATTTAGCCCTATATTGCCCATGTTTTTGGTTTTTTTAATGGATTGGAGAACTCATAATATTAGAACTTGGGGATGGTGGATTCACTTTACAACTCCTTGAGGACTTATAAAAGGATAATGTCATAGCCCTGGTTCCTAGGTAATTATGTTGTATGTACTGTAAGTATACCTGACTAGAAGTTCTTTCAGTCTCTTGGAAAAAACAGCTACTCGCCCACCTCCCTCCTCACTGGCCTGCTGATGACCTTGTCCCTTTCCTACGATCAGGCTGGAATTCACAAGTTCACACCTTGTACTTTCTCAGTTCTGGGACTTCAGTAATGGCCAGGTGTTGCTAGGTTTGGAAATAGTTTTAAACAGGAATGATCATAGTGTCAGCAATAACATAACAGTAATGACCTTTACTGGGAGATGGATCTGCTAGTCCAAAAGTGAATGGTCAAAGGTTTTGGATGCTCAGAGCTTTATATACAAACTGAGCTCACGTACAACTTTTCATTCATTGCCTGTACTGCCATTAAAATAGTTCTGGAAGGCTCCAGGTGGAGGAAGGGAACTCTGCTTTATACAAACAATTTGCCAATTCATCAATTCTATATAGCCTGAAGATGTGGAGAAAAGGCCACTCCTCTTTGGATTGGCCATTCAAAATTACTGCAAGAGATCTATTACAAACTCGGTTAAATTTTAAATGAAGAGTTTTGACAGGCTTTCCTCACTCATGGTTAGTGGCCTGCATTAATCGTATCAAATTTCAGAGGAGGGGATGTGTGAAACCTTACTGAGACTCTTTCCAGCCTTACCTAAACCTTTATTTTTCTCTCAAATTCCTTGGATGTTTTTCCCAAGAAAGAACTTCCAAATTTGCCTTGACATACCGATTCATCTGAAATTTGTGCTTCCTGTGGAATCCCTCAGACACTTACCTGAGCAGAAACCTCCCAGTTTGCCTGAATTAAGTGAAATTTGGTGGCAGTTCATAAGTCAGAGTGACTTATCTGTTTTGTCCATTATACTGGAATTAATCAGAAGAACTGACGATTAGCATTAGAGATGGGCACAAATGGTGGAAAATGATGTTCATTGGGGTTCGTGGTTTGTTTGATTAAATGAATCATAAACCATGAACTTTCATGAACTTTTCTGTTTCCCAAACCGGTTCATGGTTTGTTCGGTTTGTGAGTTCGGGAGGTGGTAGAATGGTCCCCCAGTGGGCTAGAGATGCCAAACTCACAGCTGACTCTCCTCTACCTGGTCTCCAAGTTTGGTGAAAATTGGATTTAGGGGGCAGATTTACAGCCCCCCCCAAGGAGGTGTCCCCAGGAAAGTGCTCTCCTAGGAGCTTGTCAAGCTGCTCCCATGCAAGCTAGAGGCATCCAACTCAAAGAGGACTTCCCTGGGATACCCCTCCACCTGCCCTCCAGTTTGTGTGCTGACTGGCTTTTGGGGGGAAGATTCTAGGGTCCAAAGTGCAAAGGGGGGAGTGTGTTGAACAGCCCCACTGCAAGCCAAAAGCTTCCAACTTACAGCGGACCTTCCTGGGATGCTATGACACACACCCCTTTTATACTGACAGTACTGTGAGGGTCTGCATGTGGTGCCTGGTCAGAGCTGCTTCTGATAAATTTTCTGACCAGTCCTCTATGCAAATCTACAATAGTCTCTTTAGGGTATTTTTTAATTTATTCCTTGGACAGGGATATTTGTAGAGACCACTGCTAAGTGTATTTGTTTCACCAGTAACGAGATAGGCACCACGGCTTGTTAACGTTAAAACTGAACAGGCTTTATTTACAAACAACACAACAGGGGGATGGAAGTTGTACAGAGGATATTTTGTTTCTTTTCAGGCTTTAGCTCTTGCCTTTACATTCACTTAGGCTGTATGTTTATTTCTTTCAGTTCAGTACCTAGATGTTTCTTAGTTCACAACACACACCTCAGATCTCACTCTCCAGTCACTCCTTTAGTGTTTTTCCTTGGGCTTTTACTAACAGGTCCCTCTGAGTCTCCCCGGTCACCAAACCAGCTTTCCAGACTCCTACCAGACCGTTCTTTAGCCCTTTCTAAACCACCTCCAGTTCCTTTTTAAGGAGAGATATCTCAGTGGTGTGGGACTCTATTGTGTTTAGTTTTTAACTGTCTGGTCACTGTCACCCACATATTGTTGCTGTAGATGAGGAAACCTGAGGTGCAGTCAAGCTTGCTTCTAAGGGTGAATGTTTGACAAGGTAGGGCTGTGCATAGGCAGATGACAGTGCACAAGATCAGCTTTATGCTATGAGGTAGATCTTGGTTCCTGAGGTAGGTGTTGTACTCTGAGGTAGATCTTGGTTCAAGAGGTAGATGTTGTCTATGAGGTAGACCTTGGGTCTTGGTGGGACACAACTCTTGAGGCAGACATGGAGAGGAGGAGGAGGAGGAGAGGAGATTGGATTTATACCCCGCCCTTCACTGCCCAAAGGCATCTCAGAACGACTTACAAACTCCTTTCCTTTCCCCTCCCCACAACAGACACCCTGTGAGGTAGATGGGGCTGAGAAAACTTCTGACAGAAACTGTCCTTGAGAGAACAGCTGTGCCAGAGCTTGTGACTGACCCAAGGTCACATCAACAGGTGAAAGTGGAGGAGTGGGGAATCAAACCCGGTTCTCCCAGATAAGAGTCTGCGCATTTAACCACTACACCAAAATGGAAATGGGAAGCTGGAAGTGATGATTCCTGGGGGGATGAGAAGGCATGGGGGAGGCATGCATCAGTGAGGGGATGCTGGAAGCACTGAGTCCTGGGGCCGAAAGAGGTGTATGTAGGAGGTAAGCCAAAATCTAAGTAGCCCTGGGAGAGAGCAGATAGCAAGTGTCAATGCCCAGAGAATCCATCTCCCCAAGTGAGAAGGGATGGCCAGAACTGGAATCCCCAGAGTCCAAGAAAGGCCTTTTAGCATGTGGAGATAGATCCTCTGGTGAGAGTGGCCTGGTCATAGCAAGAATCTATCTCACAATGGGGTGAATGAATCTTGGGGGGGAAAGTCATAAACCAAGCCTTGGGAAAGAGCAGCTCCACCCAAATCCATCTCTCCAATGGGGTGGGCCAGTGAATCCCAGAGGAGCCCTTGAGCTGAAAGGAAGACATGCAAAGTCCAAAATGTAGCTCTAGGAAAGAGTGAAGGAACCCAGAATCCATTTCCCCAACAGGGTGGGTGGAAGGAGGCTTGGAGTGATGATTCTGGGGGGGATAAAATTCCCATTGTGGGATGTGTGTGTGGTCACACAAGATGTAGACAGGGTTTCACCCAAAGGCATGAGACCCCCAATCAGCTCGTGGCTGGGGGAGGTTAAAATTCCCATTGTGATGGGTGTGGTTGCACCTGACAAAGACAGGAGGTGCCCAAGGTGTGAGGTACACACAGCAGTGAACCATATCCCTGAGCCCTACACTGCTCCCAGGGGAGGATTAGAATTCCCATTGAGGTGGGTGCGATCACACCTGACAAGGATGGGAGGTGGCCCAAAGCCTGAGACCCCCCAGGCGGGGGTGAAATGGGAGATGGGGTGTGGTTCCTCTGGTTGTAGGAACCTAGCACATGAGGAATGTAAGACCTTTGCATGGCAGCAGCAAGAAGGCCCTGGTGGACTAGGGGCCAGGACTAGCCTAAGGAAGGTGGTGCAGGCCTTCACCCAAGGAAGGCATCAACCATGCTTGGTTGTAGCAGCCAGCTGCATCCACGGTCTTCCATGAAGTGTACATTCCACATGTGGCTTGGAAGACAGATTGGGGGGATTGTGGGCAGTTGCAGCACCAAGAAGTCGGGATGTCGAGGACCTGGATGGTCTAGTGGCCAGTATATTCCAAGAAGGGGGGAGCAGCTCCTCAGCTGAGGAACCTGGCACCTGCTGGGACACCGTGCTTGCCCATCCAGGGCAACCATCTCATTGATGAGGTGAGCAATAGTCCCTCTCCCCAACAAGGTGGATGAGTACGGGGAGATTGAAAGTGAGGAAGTCCTTTCCCTTTTAAAGTGAGAGCAGCCACCGCAAAAATCCATCTCCCAAATGGGATGGGCAAGTGACTGGCTGAGCAGCCCTCAAGCAGAAAGGAACACTTATCTCAGTGAGGCAGGTTGGAGACATGCATGGGAGTTTGGAAGCTAACAGTCTTTAAGGGACAGAGGGACCTAGCCCACCACCACCCCAGACAGGGACAGGTGTTCTACCAAGATCCTCTAAGGGGGGAAATGTCTGGGTCTTCAGCTGAGGAACCCAGCAGCCCCAGAAAGAAGTGTCTGACAACCCCCAAACCAATCTCCACAATGTGGTGGGTGAGTGAGTGGGGATGACATCAGCCAACTAGGAAGCATAGCCCCAGGTGACAGACAGCCACCGTTTCCAGATCCATCTACACAACGGTGATAATAAGAACATAAGCGAAGCCAATGCTGGATCAAGCCAATGGCCCATCCAGTTCAACACTCTGTCACACAGTGGCCAAAAATACCAAGTGCCATCAGGAGGTCTACCAGTGGAGCGAGGACAATCGAAGCCCTCCCACTGTTGACCCCCCCAAGCACCAAGAATATAGAGCATTACTTGCCCCAAACCGAGACTTCCTATCTATACCTTGTGGCTAATAGCCACTGATGGACCTCTGCTCCATATGTTTATCCAATTCCCTCTGGAAGCTATCCATGCTTGTAGCCGCCACATCTCCTGTGGCAGTGAATTCCATGTGTTAGTCACTCTTTGGGTGTAGAAGTACTTCCTCTTATCCATTCAAACCTGACTGCTCAGCAGTTTCATTGAGTGCCCATGGGTTCTTGTACTGTGAGAAAGGGAGAAAAGTACTTCTTTCTCTATCCCATGCATAATCTTAAACCTCTATCATGTCACCCCTCAGTTGTCGTTTCTCCAAGAATCCACACCTTCCACATGGAGCAGCCAAACAGAGCCTTGACCAAGGAGAGCCTTGAAATGAGAGAGGGGAGGATTAAACCCAGAAGCCATATCACAAATGGGGTGGTTGAGCCTTTTTGTGGCTATCAGGATTTTTCTGGGTGTTACGAGGGAGAGAGTGGATGAGAGTCCATCATGAGGAGGGGGGGGTTAAAATATCCATGGTTGGGGGTGTGCAGCTCCTCAGTCAAGGAGTCCAACACCTGGATGGTGACTCACCCGGGACGAGAGGCCATAGTCCAGAGCCCTGAGACCACTGAGACCTGGATGATACAAGGGGGAGAGAGGATGGGAGTCCATTGTGAGGAGGGAGTGTTAAAATATCCTGTTTGGGGGGGTGTAGCTCCTCAGTGGAGGAGTCTGACACCTGGATGGTGACTCCCCCTGGAAGACAGGCGGTGATCCAAAGGCCTGAGACCATGTCTGGCTGGAATCCAAGTCTTTGGGGAACGTATTTGGGGTTGAGGTGAGGTGGGACATGCTGGAAGCTTATAGCCAACAGTCTTTAAGGACCAGCACCCATGCCTGGCTGTGGGACCCAGGTACTGGCAGGTCACCAGCAATGTGTGTGTGGCTTTATCCATGGTCTGTCATAAATTGCACATTATGTGCAGGGCTGGGAGGACTGACGGGTGGTCTGGAGGTGGGATTGTCGCCTGATGACTGGGGCACTGGTGGCCCAAGAAGGACTTTACTATGACTATCCTCAGGAAACAGAGGCCTTTAAGTTAACAGCAAAACCTGAGTGAGAGCTGCCTGCCACTCTCCCCAACAGGGTGGCCAAGGATAAGGCCTTCTAATGGGAGACCATCTGGCCACAATCCTTCTCCCCAGCAGGGTGGGTGAGTGAGTGGCAGGGCATCCCTCAAGCTGAATGACTCCCAACTAGCCCAACTCAGGAAGGAACTCCTAATGACCTCAGTGAGGCAAGCTGGAGTGGACAGTCAGTGGTACCAACTAAGCCCTGAGATCAGGCAACTCCTGCAGAGGGGTGGGTTCAGTTGCACTGGCTCAGAACCCAGGTCTGGGTGAGAGCTGCCAGGCTGAACCCATGTCCCTAGAGGGGTGTGTGAGGGGACAGCCTTTTCAAGCAAGAATGGATTGGCCACAACTGAAATCCATTTCCCCAGTGGGGTGAAAAGGAGGCTGGAAGAGAGGAAAGCCTTGTTGATTCGATGATTTGTCACAAGCAATATCCATCTCCACAATTGGGAGGGGGTGAGTGAGGGGCAGAGTGGCCAGTGAGCATCAGGGAAGATGCCAGACAACGCTGAAACATAATTTGGCAAGAGCAGCCCAGCCAGAGCCAGAATCCATCTCCCCAGTGGGGTGGGCAAGTATGAGGGGGACCTCATTTTGGGGGGGAATGAAAATGTTCTTTGGAAGGAGAGAAATATTCTTTGAGAGGAAAGAAATGTTCTTTGGGAGGACACACAAGTGAGGAAAGCCTTGGAAGGTCCGGCAGGCTACAGCTGGAAGCCACACCAATCCATTTCCTCAAGGTGGGCGAGTGAGGCAAGGGAGCCCTTGAGGAGAAAGTCTCATAGAATCATAGACTCACTCAAGATGTTTATCATTAGTGATATCCACAATGAGGAAAGCAAGTTATGAGAAGGAGGGGGAGTTAAAATATCCCAGTAAGGGATGTATGACCCCTCAGGAGGGAAGACCGACACCAGGATGATATGGGGAGGAGAGTGGACGGAGGGTCACATCATCAGAGCATGGTGGTCAAGGGGAGGCAGGAGAGAGGACAGGCCAGTGGACACTGGTGGGCACCCTCAATAAGGTCAAGAAAACATTCCGATATCTTCCCCCCAACAGGCTGGGCAGGTGTGTATGTGGCCACCTATTTTGTTCTTGGTGGAGGGAGAGGGGCTGCTAGGGCTCTGCAAGTAACGCAAGCTGATTGTGGCATGAGGCTGATGGTCAGCACTGAGGTAGATGTTCTACTCAGGATTAGACAGGATGGTGAACGCCAGACTGTCCTAAGGTGGATGGGTTGCCCTGAGGTAGACAGAAGGCTGGAGGTCAGGGTTGGACAGGCAGTTCATGTTGTTTCATGATTCACTGTGTTCTGCGAAGCACGAACTTTCACAAACTTGTCCATTTGCTGAACTGGTTCATGGTTCATGTGGTTTGTGAGTTTGGGAGGTGGTAGAACAGCTTCCTTATGAATTAGAACTGCCCAACTCACAGGAAGTCTTCAGCAGTCTCTCCTCCACCTGCCCTCCAAGTTTAGCATAGATTGGTTTTTCGGATGTCTAAGTTATAGCCCTCCAAAGCAGGTGCCCCCATGAAAGCTCAGCTCTAGTTTCAGGTTCGGGAATGCAAATCTGAAGCTGAAGGCACCAACAAATCAACAACATCAACCTAGCAATACATCTTGCTGGGATGCCCCTCTGACCTCCAAGTCTGGTGAGAAGGAGTATTGGCTGTGGGAGGAATAACAGTAGTGTTCCTCCAAAGCATGTTGCCCCCAGGAAAGTGCTCTTTGGAAATTCACAGGAGCTTCTTCCCCCCTTGTTGGGGAGATGCCAGTCCATTGCCCTCATCCCCCTCCCCCTAGGGACCGGGTGTTGACCTCCGCACTCCCCTCCCATTGTGCTGGCTGACCCCTCCCCTTGTGTTGGGGAGGTAGCCCACCAACCAACTCCCCCTGGTGGTGGCCAACCCCATTACTATTTTTACCCCACCTCAGCCCCCAACCCCACCATTCCCAAAGTGGCAGCCCCTTTTCACACGGTCTGACTGACACTGTCCCAGGTGTGAAGTTCAGTGCCCTAAGACAACCCACACACCACGTTGACCCTTTCACCTCAGCCCCTGCCCTGCCACTCCCAAAGTGGGGGTTTGTGGCTCCTTGGAACTGGTCCGGCAGCAACCATGGTTGGCTGTAGCAACCAGGCGATGGCTGGTCTCCAACAATGCGCACATGTACAAGTTGGCACATCCAAAGTGTGCTGTGAAGTGCAACTTCTGCACTTGGCTGGGAAGAAAGGGGGATGTAGGCGTCAGCAGTTGTATGAAGAAGTTGGGATGTTAAGGACCTGGATGGCCTACTGTCAAGGACCCAAAATATCCTGGGGGGGGGGTTGGGTCTCTCAGCTTGGTGGTAGCAGGAAAGCTCTGGTGGACTAGAGGCTGTATGATTATTATTTCCACAAAGCTAATAAAAGACACTGGTCCTCTTTTACAAAGGCAGGTATTCCAAAGGCTGAAGGAGGGATGAAATGCCACAGTGATACAGTGGTGCACACCAAACAACAGTTTCTTGAAACATTTAAAATACAAGGTACTGTGTATGCAGTAGGAAAAGGTGGCCGATCTTATCTATAGAATAGTTCCATTCCTTCTTCTTCACTCATACGTACATTTCATTACTTTTCCAGGTTCCTGTGATTTTTGGAGATTGCTTGCTTTATAGTTACAGTATAGTCAGAGGCATGGGAATTGAAATCTGCTGTTTCTGATTCCAGAGGTAAGCCCTGTGAAATGAACCCCCAGACATTATTTCTCAATAAGGTCAAGTATTCCTTTGAGAGGCTTAGACAAAGAGCTCAATTTATGAACACTCTAGAATGCCTCAAAATAAATATGCTGAACCTTTGACAGGGAAGTGGGAAATAACTTCTTATTTAGGGTATATATGTTCATAAAAGTCTTAAACAGAGTTTTTGCCTACTAGATACCCTCATTTTTACACTTTCACGGGCATAGCAGCTTGCTGGAGACACCTTGCTCTAGCTCCACCCACTGTTATGAAGGGCTGAGATGTTGTGAACACTGTACTGTTGCAGAATGCTTTTGTTTTGGTGAAGGGGGAGAACACAGATCATCCTAGGCAGTGACTTTTATTTTAGTAGTGCAAGCGTCTCTGCTTGGGAAATCGGACTTGTCAGGTGCTCCTTCCTGCTGTTTTCCATGGTTGGAGCAGAGATGCTGTTTCTTTCACAGCAAACACATCCAGTGGTTGAACATACCTTGCTTCACAGTCGTGGTCACCTGAGAACAGAATGTCCAATCTGTTTTCTTGGTCCTTGACCACCTTGAATGGCCTTGCACTTGTGTAGTAGCTGCAGTGGGGAGTTTTGTTTCTTTGTGGTAGAGTTTCATTGCTTTGCCTTGCTGGGGCTTTTGAGGCTGATTTTGCCTGGGGTTGTGGATGGTTGGATCTGCTCATTATATGACACCGAGGAGAAACTATGCCTCCCATAAGACTGTGCAAAAACATACATGCATGAAATAACACTGATAGCAGAGACATATACAAATGCCTAATAGTAAGACTTTTTAACAGTTTACTTATAATAATTGGTTGATTGATTTGCTCACCATTTATTTCTACCTATATGTGCAGAGTAGCAAACATCTGCGGGGTGGGAAGTAAGACTGCCATTGGACTCTGTGAGGATGTGGATGCATAAAACACTGCTGATTGCTCTGTACTGTTTCAGCACTTGAAAAGAACCCAACAAATAGGCTCAAACTGCTTGCAAACAGCAAAACAATCAACAGACAACTGGTTTCCTGTTTGCAACTGACAAACAGACAGTAAGCCAAACTAGCCGGTATTTGAGCATCCTTAGTCGGAAGCAAAAATACTTCATCGTAAAAGTCAGTTCCCTTCCCAGCAGTCCATCTACAGTGACCAAGAAACCCAATCCCAGATGCAGCTATGAAGACAGCTTGATATTCAGTGGCTGGGGTTAATGGGATCCCCAGGGAGAGGAAACAGATTCAGCTTTCATCTCAAAGGTGTTCCCAAAAGCATTCTTGCCATAAAAGCCCTGAACCAATGACAGTCGTTTTGTTAATGTAACATATTGTTTGTGAATGGATGAGGGGGTAGCCTGCTATCTGTTACATAACAAAACAAGCAGACAGTACTTTATCAAATAGGATGTTTTCAGATATATTATCTTATGATAGCACCTATCAAATATCATTCATACAGCAGTCAGAACTTACCAATAGGGTTACCAGCTGTGGCTTGGGAAATTCCTGGTGATTGGATGTAGTGCCTGGGGAGAGTGGAATTTGGGGAAGGACTCATAGGGATGCCAGCCTCCTGGTGGGACCTGGGGACCCCCCAGAATTAGGGCTCATCTCCAGACTACAGAGATCAGTTCTCCTGGAGATAATGGCTGCTTTTGAGGGTGGACTCTGTGTCATTGGACCCCACTGAGGACCCTGTCTTCTCAGGCTCCTTCCTCAAATCTCCAGGAGTTTCCCAACCTGGATCTGGCAACCCTACCCCCCACTCCCATCAGTGGCCGGGGGCACTTAGCAACCCTAGGAGGGAGCTTGGTAGCGATGTGATACCATAGAGTCTACACTCCTAAGTTACCAGATCTTCCAGGAAAACTGATTTCTGTAGTCTGGAGATCAGATGTAATTCTGAGGGAACTCTAGGCCCAACCTTTAGATTGGTAACTCTATTTTATTGCACCTTTAATCCTTCTAGGATTTCTGTCCAGCTCTACTGGAAGAGGTAATAAATGGATCTGAATATAGATTGCTGTTCCGCTACCTAAATACAAATAACTCTGTATGCATGCATAACTGTTCTCCTCAGCCAGAATAACACAGAATACATACTGGCAAAAGTGAGTTACGTTGCTCAGTAGTTTTGCCTTGGCCTTGCTTTTGGAAAGCAGTGCTGCAGCAGATGTATATCTTTGTGATTCAGTTTTATTTTCGGAAAGCTGTAAACTATGACAGTGCCTATAACAGGAGTCCCCAACTTTTTTGAGCCTGTAGGCACCTTTGGAATTCTGACACAGGGTAATGGATGCAACCACAAAGTGGAGGCTGCATGAATTGGAGCCACAAACACTGAGGAAGCCCAAGTGCCGGTGAGAAGAGGGGTGAGAGAGAATAAAACAAACACTGAAGCACGGAAACAACATCATTGTAATCTGCATAGCCGATCAGATCTTCAGTGGCCAATCAGAAACCCTTCTGGGTAAGAGCCTCACTTGTCCCCACCCACTTTCTACAAATAGTTGGTGGCCACCAAGAAAGGTGTCAATGATCCCCACGTTTGGGACCACCGGCCTAGAAACAAAGGAGATCAGTAGGGGGAAATGTGCATACATGAACACATAAAGGTGCCTTAAACTGAGCCATATCATTGGTCTATCCAAGTTAGTATGGTCTGCGGTGCCTGGCAGCAGCTGCTCTCTACATTGCCAGTCTTTCATATCATCTACTATCTGGTCCTTTTGGGTGTGAAATACAACAAAGTTATCCTTGTTACATTCTAGGGTCTATTAATCAAGAAATGATCATTTAAATGTGGCAAAGAAGGATACTAATTGTCCCATCAATATTTTAAAAGACATTTTAATTTTGTTCAGCCTTTTAAAATATGGATTGACCGAGATCTGGGCCAAAGATATAAGTTGTGTGCACCAAGTTATTAGTTGTCCTAACATAAGATTCTTCATATCAAATGCATTATCTCGGTTCATAATCTTTTTGGTGAGTATTTGTGTGTGTGTGTGTGCATGTGCACAAGCTTGGAAGTCATGGTTGACTTCTGGCGACCCCTAGAGGGCTTGGACGTTTCAGAGAGGTGGCTTACTATTGCCTGCCTCTGTGTCCCAGTCCCAGTATTCTTTGGAGGTCACCCTTCCAAGTACTTGCCAGGGTTGCTCCTGCTTAGCTTCCGAGATTCAATGGGGAGGATGTGGGAAGCTCTTGTTAGACTCATGGAAATCCTTGTCTGGCTGGTGTTTATTTCTGATCCACCATTGGGTATAGTGCTGGACAGAACTGGAGGGCTGCACAGGGGAAGGTGGTACGAGAGCTGGAGGGGTACTGTTTCTGAGATATCAGCAGAAAGATAGGATTTGGCTCATGGAATCTATCCAGCCTCAAGGATGTAGGTGCAAAAGCTCACAGTGACCCCCCCACACACACTTTGACCTGGATGTTGTACAATGCCAGGTCTATAAGGAATAAGCACACCCTAGTCTATGATGTTTTTGGTAGAAGTGAGGATTGACCTGGTTTTTTGACTTGAGTGATTTTGACAATGTTGTTCTATCACAGAAGGGCAGTCTTCCCTCAGTCCTAAATGGGGTGGGGGGAGCTCTACTTTTTTGGAAAATATTTTCACACAGAATCCTGATGGAAACCATGATTTCACGTGCAACAGGATATGAAATGGTACACTTAGCTCAACAGGCTTGCATGCCTGGGTTCGATACACTGTGCAAGAATGCGTGTAAAGTGCAAACAATGATGCTAGCTTTACTCAGAAAATTCCAGCTTGACCAAAAATTATTCTGGCAAGTAGCCCAGAGGCCAGGAAAGTGGTCAACCGGTTTTGTTTTTCTGGATAGTTGGCAATCCTAATGTTTGAAGAAGCCCTGAGTCATTTGAACTTGTGCATTATGACAGTGAGGCAACAAATGTCTGGTTGTGTAGCTCACCCTGTGCAACCGTCAACTTACAGTTTTTTTAAAATATCAGCCCTGCTGCAACTGCTTTGAAGCCCACAAAATCAGTACTTCAACAAGCAAGTCTTTTATAAGTTTATCTGTCTCCTACATGGATTCAGGTCTGACCTGCATTACTTAATCCAGCCAAATACTCCTCAGTCCCCTGCTTTCCTGTTCGGGACCATGCAGTAATGCAAAACAGCTGTGGAACGGGAGGAAAAGCAGAGATGCCTACAAGGCACGTGAAGATGGTGGTGGCGGCGGGGGGGGGATTGCAGTTTTTTCCTACGCGGTCGTTTGGCAGGAGATCCAGTTGGGATTTGGTAACTGATTCTTCAGGAGTGCAGGAAGGACGTGGCCAGAGAAAGCTTTTTCAGGGACCTGCTTGTAAAAAGGAGAGAAATGAATGAAAAACACAGAAGAAGTAATAAAGCAGGAGAAGTGACAAGACGGAAATCAGACAAAACAAAGCAGGGGATCATAAGTTTTCGGCTGGGACTGGATAGCAGGCAGGCATACTGCTGCTGTTGCTGTTGCTGCTGAGATCTCCCAGGCAAGAGAGCAGAAGCTGCAGCTCTCCTTCCTGATAATGAGAAACATTCTGTGGCCTGGAGAAAGGCGCCCTTCTTCCATCAGCTAATGCCTCAATCTAAGACAGGGTCCCATTGACAGTACAAAGGAAAGTAGCAAGGGGTGTCCCTCCTTCCATTGCTTGGAAAACAAATTACACTCGCCCTGATCCAAAACCTGCTGAAGAAAGGACTCCCAGTGGCTTTTAGATATAAATACAGACAAAGCCAATTTGTGCATTACACTTGGCAGCCTGCTTTCTTCTCCAGCTCACGCAAGTAGCGCATTCCTGTGAGCTGCATAACAGGCAAATGAGAACTCTCTCCTTCCCTTCTCCCATCAAATCTGACAGGCTTTTAAGCTGGTTGAATGCCTTAAAAGCTACTTTCTGGGTTCTGTCTCTTTGTCACATTGTGGCATTAGAACAAAATGGAGTCAAAGGTGGGGCTATGCAGGTTGGGGCAGGCTGGGGTCTTTCCCACTGAGTTCTGTAGGACAAAAGAAGTTGGCTGCAACATTGTTTGGAATACCAAACTGAGCCCCTGCTGCACAGTAAGGTAACAGAACACTGGGCAGAGGTGGGCCAGCAATTTAACTTATGAGGAAGGTTCTCAAAGGGCCACTGCCCTGGAGAGCCGCTGGTGGCTGGGAGTAGACAGGGTCAAGTCAAGAGCAAGCCAAGCTGAATGTCAGGTCTTAAAGGAACTCACTCCCAACAATACTTTCTTGGCAGTGATTTGTTTATTGAGAGGTAAAGAGGTTTCAAGCATAGACAAGTCTGTGTCAGAAGTGACTCCCTTGGCACCAGTTCCCATATTATACATAGTTCAAACATCCCCCCCCGTGACCAGTCCAATCACATCCAGCCCTCCAAAACTACTGTACTTCATTAACCCTTCCCCAGCACCTGCAAGCATACAGTTATATTATCTACCAGTGTCTGGTACTCAAGGCCAAGCACGCATACTTCCCACTATAGGGAGGCCTCGCATGGACATGGTTACAAGCCAGTGCAACTCTCAGCAAAGCAGCCCCCCACACGCCTGTTGAGATCCACATGTCTTGTAAGTCTGGCTAGATGTATTTGATCTAGTGACAGATAGCTGTCAGCCAGGAACCTCTGTTAGAGCTGGCTATAACTGGTTCAGGGCAGTCTTGCCACTGCTATCACAGTGACTCAGCACTGAAGCCTGATTGGCTAGTGTTTGTATAAATGTACAGTGAGTGATGTACAGTTTCTCCTCCTCATTTGTATGATTGCAGCAGAGCACTTTGACACTCTGTTTGATGGTGGCTGTGGTGTGTAAATAAATGTATAGTTTGCACCTAGCTGAAGCCTCCAGTATTTATTTGGATACTCGCACTCTCTTCTGGCCCACTCCGTGCCTGCCACTTTCGCTGTTCGAACCCGCGACAATGCCCCCCCAATTCCCAGCAAAAATGAAACCAGTGAGCTACAGAACCTAAAGGCAGACAGTTAACAAATACATGACAAAGGAGGCCCGAGTTTGACACTGAGTGGCCCTTGCAGCAGTGTGAGTCAGCACAGCAGGGGCCAATCAGCTCAGACCCAGCAGCAGTGATGAGGGTCAGTTTGCAGGTGGAGGCTATGGTAGAATCAGTCCCTGTCATTGGTGCTGCTGAGTTTGAGAGGCTTCTTCAGTGCTGGCTTAAAGCACAACAAGGGCCACTCCAGTTGGCTTGCTCCTGGGCCATTTTAACTTCCCACAACCCCTGAAGCTAGGTCCAGTATAGCGTAGTGGAACTGGCTTGTCATATGGTAAATATTCAATCTTTGTTGATAATAAAACCTTAAGAGATCCAAAACTTTCTGCCTCTTGAGAACTTGGCAGTATCAACCCTGATCTAGCATGAACTCATCAAACATTTCCTCTGCTTCTGTATCTGACTGTTGCAATTTAAAAATGTATTTCAGAGAGCAGCTCTTTTAAGTTGTAGTATTAGTTCCTAGTGAATCATGAATCGCTTTGGTCAGGTGGCTGAGAACATGACCTTTAGCTGCATCAGAAGAGCTTCCAGTCCTCAGTTCATGCTCTCTGTTTTGCCGTCTGGCTTTTGTACATGTATAGTATTTGCACAGTAACAAAGAAGTTGGCCGCTGGAAGCAATTTCATAGGACCTAGCAGAGAGAAGCACCAGATGGAATCAAAGGTGGGTAGCAGGGAGAGAACATGTTCATTTGTTGGCCTCTTTTATGGGCCTTCATATGAAAGGGAGCCTCAAAAGTGATGGTAGAATTCTTTGATCCTTCTCCCCTATTTCAATCATTGGAATCACCCCCCCAATGAATCTTAAATGAACATGTCTCCAACCAAATAGCCATTTTTCTTTCCCCACACTTTCACACAGAGTTCACTGGATGTCAAAAAGGCAAGTTTGAAGAGAAAGGAAGCGACGACAAAGCGCCATGATAGAGCGGCAAGAAAGTTGATGGTATTCAAGACAGTCCTCACTGCTGCTATGAACTCATTATGAAAAGTTGGTAATAGCAATGTGGATTCTACCCAAGATATATCTGCTTAATAGTTTTTCAGAATGCACTTTATATGCATTTAGAAAAAATGAAAGTAGCTGTGTATATCCCAAAAGGAGTGCATGGACCCTCTAACAAAAAGATAATATTGCCTTCAGTGCAAATTAAGTGAACTTTATTGCCATTCCTCCTAGTTAACAAAATATAGTGTCACATTTTAGAGGCACTGATACTGGCAAAGTCCTAGCAAAGTTCACAGACCTTTGTAGTATTTTGATTCACCAATAGTGTGTATTAGCTCTTGGTGCTTTCATGATTTTTATCCAAGCCAAAAAAAAAAAGATCAAAGTGTGACATACATTGAATTGGCATTGCCAGAAAGGTGTGTAGTAGTTCTTAATTTTAACATTTTAGGCCACTTTTCTCCCTAAAGGGACCCAAAGCAGTTTACACAAAATAAAAAGGTCCCACATTACAAAATCATTTGAACAAGTAAAGAAAACACAAACAAACTGGGCAGATCCAGGTCTGCCAAGTGGATTACTGCTGATCCTAGGCTGTGAGCCATGAGCTAAGAGCCAAGAGCCCTTTGGCTT
The DNA here is from genome assembly GCA_029375565.1 of Gekko gecko. Classification (NCBI taxonomy): domain Eukaryota; kingdom Metazoa; phylum Chordata; class Lepidosauria; order Squamata; family Gekkonidae; genus Gekko; species Gekko gecko. The sequence goes on along the minus strand of JAPDNY010000008.1, from coordinate 29,143,330 downwards.
TCACCCAAGGACTTACACCTCTGGCCCTGCCCAGGCTGAACATCTGCAGGAAGGGGGGGAGTCAGCCTAGATGGAACTCATTATTAAAGTCTGCCTCGTTCTGTAAATCATTTTGGACTGCTGGCCACTCTGAATTGCATAACAGTTTTTAATTAGGAGCAGAAATGCTTCATTTTACATAGAGATCTTCCCACCCAGAGACAAAAAATGAATTCAAACACCAAAGAGAACCTGATGACAAGCCATTCAAAGGCACAGGGATATTGACTAAATCGCCTGGAAATGGAGTCCAACATCATGTGCTGAGTTTCTGCCTATCTTGAGAATTCCTGGAAGTTGCCCCCAACAGGCTTCTGGCACCTGACCATCTTAACTATGCAGTACTGATAACTGACTGAGGAACACATGAGAAGTTTCATGGGTGCTTTTTGTTTAAAACTTCAGGTATGTTTAGGGCTGGTGAAAGATGTATGGCTGAATGTAGCCCCAGAGAGACAGAAGATTTCAGTTCTCACAATACTCAGGAAGCAGCCCTCCACTGTCTGCAGACCACCCCTACCCCCACCTCTTGGCACATTACTGGCCCTCTGAGATTGTCTATACAGGCTGGGTCAAGCCATCAGTCAGCCAGTCCAGTTAGTTTCATCACACCTCTCTTTGAAACTGTCAACCAGTTGTGGTTTGGGAGATGGGGAGGGGGTCACCTGTTGGGTGTCAGGAAGTGGCCTGAGATGACCAGTAAATTTGACACTGGCTCATCGAACAACTGCTAGATGGGAACTCTTACCATCTGCTGGGCCTTGACTCATGCCGATATACTTCCTCGATCAACCACACTAGCCAGTTCTGAGCCTGCAAGAGCTAATGTTCATAGTGTACATCCTGTTTTTGACAGTATAGCAGCAGAAAGGAACAAAAATATGTTTTATTTCCAGTTCAAAGTTTTACAGACTTTCAAAACAACTCCGTGTTTCATTAAAAATGGTAATAAATAGAAGCATTGCCATCCCTCACAGCAAAGTTATTTGCTGTTTGTTGTGAGGTGATGGCATCACTACACTGGAGGAGCAGGGAAAGGCAGTGGGTCTGTGGGCCAGAGCCATGGGGCCCGGATGCAGATGTCAGCAGCATGGCATCCTGACTCTACAGGGCACGGAGAGCCTCTTCCATCCCATTCCCCACAAGGAGCCAAGCGGCTATATTCCGTTGCTTCCCAGTAGTGCAGGGGTCGCCAGTATGGTGCCTGTGGTACCTGCCCGACACCTGCCGAAACAAATTGAAACAAATAAATAATAAATTCTGGTGTCTGCCAAGTGTTTTTAGAAAGTGGGTGGGGCCAGGGGGGGCTTTTGCCCAGCAAGGCTTCTGGTTGACTCTGCAGACTTTAAAGATGCTGCTTCAATGGCAGCTGCCGCCCCAGCACAAGAATCATCACTGTGTGACTGAAGGGAAGCTGCAGCAGTCATTTTATTGCTGGTTCCACCTCCTGGGGCAGCCATTTTGTTGCAGCTGTTTTGTGGCTCCGCCCACCGCATGGTATCAGGATTACAAAGATGCCGGCAGGCTCAAAGGCTGGGGGACCCCTGCAGCAGTGAGCTATAAGGTACTATAAGGTTTCCACTGAGGAAAGGACAATGGGTTTCGGCTGCATCGATCTAGACTGCATTATCATGGAAAGCTTCCTAAATGCTAGATAATTGAATATGTTTTATGTGCTCTGACCTGGATAGCCCAGGCAAGCCTGATCTCGTCAGATTTTGGAAGCTAAGCAGGGTCAGTTCTGGCAAGTACTTGGATGGGAGACCTCCTTGAAATACCAGCAGTCAGGATGTGGGGGCAGGCTTTAATTCAGCCACCTCTCTGAATATCCTTCAGGCCCACAGCAGAGGTCAGTCACCAGAAGTCATCATAACTTCCAGGTGCGCATGTGCACACACATGCACGCATATTAAAAATATGGGGAAAATATGTTTTATGTGGTGTTTGCTTGTGTGTACTGATCAAGGTAATAATAATCCTTTGCTTCCTTACAAGCATTTGGCAAGACAGTTTTTCATTCGAGGCAATTAACTCAGCCACATTGTGTGTGGAGAGTAGAAATGCTAATGATCTGGGAGTTCTTTTCTAGCCCTGTTATAATGTATTTCTTGAATTTCATTCAAGGACACACTGAATAATTAGAGCTATAAAAAGTGTTCCCTGTTATTAGAAATGATCCTTTAAAAGAAGATACTGTTTGGGATGGCTGCAATAATTACTCTTGATAGCCAAGTTTTGGGGTCTTGCTCTCAAGATATTGCAGTTTGTCATTGTGGGAAGTCTCTGCACAATACAAAGCTGGCCTCCTCTAGGATTATACCCAACTAGGAATAAGGCCTGTTGTGGAAAGAAATACAACGAGCTCTAGAAAGAGGCTCTGGGTGGGTGCCCTCAGCAGGAGCTTACCGTTTTCTCCAGAGGAATTGATCTCTTCCATCTGAAGAGTAGTTGTAATTCTGAGTCCAGCCCTCCCCTGGACATTGGCAACAATGGTTTCCCAGGAGGAAATGGCTGGTTTGGAGGGTGGAGTCTATAGCATTGTACCTGTCTGAAGCCCTATCCCTCCTCAAACCCCATTGTCTCCAGGCTCCACCCCTCAAATCTCCAGGAATTTCCCAACCTGGAGTTGGCAACTCTCTCCTTCCCAGACAACCATCAACCTACCTTTCTCTGCCCTTATGACTTCAGCTTTCCATCTCCCCACCACCTCCTGCAGCCTCTACACAGGAAAAGTATAGTCTTTCTCCACAGTGGAGACCCAAACAGGAGGGAAGCGACCTCAGCAAGGTATAATGACACAAAGTCCACCCTGCAAAGCAGCTGTTTTCTCCAGGGAAACTGAGCTCTGCCATCTGGAGAGCAGTTATAATTCTGAGTGATCTCCAGTCCTCATCTGGAGAATGACATCAATGGTTCCCCAGGAGGAAATCGCTGGTTTAGAGGGTGCAGTCTATGGCATTGAACCTGTCTGAGGTCCCACCCCTCCTCAAACCCCACCCTCTCTAGGCTCCACCCCTCAAATCTCCAGGAATTTCCCAACCTGGAGTTGTCAACCCTATCCTTCCGAGTCAACCATCAACCTACCTTTATCTGTCCCTTTGACTTCAGCTTTCCATCTCCCCACCACCTCCTGCAGCCTCTACCTAGGAAAAGTAGTCTTTCTCCATGGTGGGGACCCAAGCAGGAGGGAACCAACCTCAGCACACAGAATCCACCCTGCAAAGCAGCCGTTTTCTCCAGGGAAACTGAGCTTTGCCACCTAGAGAGCAGTTGTAATTCTGAGTGATCTCCAGGCCTCACCTGGAGAATGGCAGCAATGGTTCCCCAGGAGAAAATAGCTGCTTTGGAGGGTGGACTCTATGGCATTCTATTCAGCTAAGGCCTCTCCCCTCCCCAAACCCTAGCTTCCATAGACTCCACTACAAAATCTCCAGGAATTTCCCGACCTGGACCTGGCAACTCTGGTCAGGACTGACCCCAATGAGTTACCCACAAAGGCCTGGAAAGGGCCTCCTGGCTTTGCCTTTTCACTGACAGAACCAAGCTTGGTTGCCTAGCAACAGGCACTGAGGGAAAAGTTAGTCCCACAGAAGCCAAGCAGGAGAAGTGTCTTCATGAGGAGAGACAGCCCTTTTGGCAGTTTCTGACAGGGAACAGTGGCAGAGGTGGCAGTGGGTGGGGAAGAGGAGTGGACTCATCCCCCAGCCAATGGCACGTGAGTACTCTTGAGTGGTGGTTGATGGGCCAACAGCTGATGGAGTGCACAGCACAGCCAATGGGAGAGCTGGAAATGATCGATGGGTTAGGGCAATTATATGTATCAGGCTGCTGTTTTTAGAAGTCCTTTGGCAGCTATGGCAAACCCCAACAATGTATTGCTTATATTCTCTAAGAAAATACCAAATATTCTAAAGGGAGAGAACTTGTTTATTAATACTGTATGTTATAATATATATAGAAATGTATAGTGTAATCCTAACAAAGGTTGTTGTGTGAAAAGTACTGAGGTCTGAGACTCAGCATAGTGAAACCAGCTCAAGTTTATTTGGTCACATCAGAACGAAGATAAGAATAGCTGGTCCACAGCCGGCTTATATTCATGTTTGCCCTCACACCCAACACCCCCCCCAATACCCGTGATAGGTTTTATTTACAAGGCCCCCAGTAACTATAGGTTCCCTTCAGGATCTGGGCGCTCCTATTGGTCCGTGCTAAGATCCGCAGTGTCTATTGTTCTAGGACTGAAGGTCTGAGGGTCCGCTTGACTGCATGGCCAAGCGCACGTGGTCACGGCCATCTTGATACATAACACTCCTCCCCCCTTAGTACCAAAGTACTAACACACATAGTCCTGCAAGTACTCTGGACACCTCCGTTCTCTCGTGGAGTGGCGTGGCTCCGTCAGATTGCTGTTTGGCGCGCTTGGGCTGGCGGGCAGCTCGGAGACTGCAGCCAGCATAGTCCCAGTTGTGGGGGCGAGTCCGGTGTTGGGTGCTGAAGCAGAACTTGGGGCAGAGCTGTAGCCATGTTGAACTCCACTGGCCCCAGTGTAGGTTCTTCCCTGTCCAGCTCCTCCTTGCTGTCCTCTGCATGTCGTACCTCTGGATCATCCAGGGGCAGCAGGCAACAGCGTAGATGGTCTACGTGTCTCCAGATGAGCTGGCCATCTTCGTAGGAGAGAGATCCCGTCACTCTTACCACCCGGGCTGGAATCCATGGTTTGCCTTGTGTGTAGTTTTGGGCGTAAACTGGATCCTTGGGAAAGAACCCACAGGGTGCCGGGCCCGGGTTACCCTATCTCCTTCCCAGACAACCATCAACCTACCTTTCTCTGCCGTCCATGCACCTCGCCATTTTGGTGGGTTTCGGCGTGAAGTACTTGTTCTGGACCTTGAGGATGTCCTCATATGATTTGTTGGCCAATTTAGCAGGAGCTAGCAGTCCCTTGGCCAGGCGGATGGTGGCCACTCCATACGTGCTGAGAAGTAGGGCCCATTTCTTACCGACATTGGTAATTTCTTGGAAGGTGAGGTAGTTGGTCAGCTGGTCCACCCATGCTTCCCAGAACTCAGGGTGAATGGGGTCGAAGACTTCAATGTGTCCCAGAGCTGCAGCCATGACTCGTTGTGGCGAGCAATGATCTGGGGAGCGGAACGTGGTGCGGTGCTGCGAAGGAGCAATGCAGGTCGTGGTGTTCCTCTGGAGATTGGTGCCGGGCTGGAGTGGGAGTCAGGCTCACTCATCGGGATCCCATCCTTGTCGCCAGTGAAAAGTACTGAGGTCTGAGACCCAGCATGGTGAAATCAGCTCAAGTTTATTTGATCACATCAGAATGAAGATAAGAATAGCTGGTCCACAGCGGGCTTATATTCGTGTCTGCCTTCACACCCAACACTCCCGCAATACCCGTGATAGGTTCTATTTACAAGGCCCCCAGGTGCACGTGGTGATGGCCATCTTGATACATAACACCATGGTTTTTTGACATCAAGTAACAGCAGAGTTATGTTGCCCAACAGGATTTTCAAGGCAAGAGTAGAGGTGTTATCCCTCGCCTGCCTCTGCAAAGCAACCCTGGACTTTCTTCTACCATTCAAGTTCTGACCAGAGCTCACCCTGCATAGCTTCCAAGATGTGATAAGTTCATGGCCTTTTTTCCCCTGTCAAGTCACATACAACTTATGGCAACCCTGTGGGTTTTTCGAGGCAAGAGATGGGCAGAGGTGGCTTGCCATTGCCTGCCTCTGTGTAGTGAGCCTGGTATTCCTTGGTGGTCTCCCAACCAAATACTGACCAGGGCCGACCCTGCTTAGCTTCCAACATCTTAAGACATTGAGCTAGCCTGGGCTATCCAGATCAAGGCAAGATCATGACTTTGAAGGGTATAATTCTGTTTAGGACATTGCATTTAATTATTCAAATGAAAAGGTGTGTACTCTAAGTTACAGCTCTCAGTCTCCTCTTGCCTCTCTCCAGCTCTAGGTTCTCCTTCAATCCCAGACCAAACAATCATCAGCCAAAAAGAAGCAGAAAGAAATCCCAGGCTAGCCCGATCTCATTGTATCTCAGAAGCTAAGCAGGCTCAGCTGTGGTTAGTACTTGGATGGGAGACCACCAAGGAAGACCAGGGTTGCTACGCAGAGACAGACCAAGGCTCATCTCTTGCCTTGAAAACCCCATGAAGGGTTGCCATAAGTCAGCTGCGTCTCGACGGCACTTTTCACCACTACCAACGAAAGCTTGAAGCAAAAGATAAAACGATTTTGCTTGCAGCTGCAGAGCCTTTCACACACAGGGAGCCATCCCCCCCCTTCCACACTCAGGGTGAACATGCTTTTAAACAATGATTGCAGTAAGAATAAATTGGACATGTAGCACCAATTACTTTTCAGGTGAACCTTGGTTAATTAAGCACTATTACAAGTGGTTAAGACGCTGAACTGCAGGCTGTAGAAGGTCAGTAGTTCAGCAGTTCAAGACCCGTGAGTGCCGCATGACGGGGTGAGCTCCCGTCTCTAGTTCTAGCTCCTGCCAACCTAGCAGTTCGAAACCAAGAAATTGCAACTAGATAAATAGGTACTACTTCAGTGGGAAGGTAACAGCGTTCCGTGCACCTTGGTGTTTAGTCATGCCGGCCACATGACCACGGAAATGTCTTCGGACAGCGCTGGCTCTTCGGCTTTGAAACGGAGATGAGCACCGCAACCCTAGAGTCGGATTCGACTGGCTTTCGAGCAAGGGAACCTTTACCTTTACCTTTACATATCCAAAAGTATATGACTATTGATACTTCAGTCTGTAGAACTCAAAAATCGTACTTTCTGAGATACTGGACTTCCTGTATCAAAATCTGTCAGTGTCCTTGAACAACTGGATGATAGAACTTCATGGTAGGTGAGTTTACTCTGAACACGTTATACAAACCCAAAGCCTTAATTGTCGGTTCTAGTAAAAGAATCCAGTTACTTGTGACAAGGCTTTTGGAAAGGACAGCTGATGAATTTCATTGCAGACTGCGTGCGCTACCGTAATGGATTGTGTAAGCAATGTCAGTATATTATTTATATCCCTTTATTATGCCTTAAACTCCCATGGTGCCATTGGAGAGAAACAGGTGCAAAGTCAACTGTGATACAGTGGCCAGGAATGTTCTCTTTGCTCTGGGAGCCAAGGCAAAGGCTGATCAGAGACGGGACAAATCCAGCGATCTGAAATTACAGATTAATACCGGTGGGCTGGAACAATAAAGACAAAAGCTTCACAGAACTGTCGGGACACGATGACTTGCTTGCAGCCCCGGACAGCGAATATGGTTAGGGAAGCAGAGAGAATTAACAAGAATTCCACAGCAAGTGCATAATCTGAGTTCATTTATATGAGGGTCAACTTGTTATAGCATTGGAGGATGGCAACTGGAGCCGAACCCTTTAAATCAACATTGCACATTTAATTCCCAGCTCAAAGACAGGACAGGAGGAGGGGAGGGGGGGTTCTCCTGGGGTTTTGCTATGTGCATGCACCTGTGCTGAACAGGCAGCAACATGTGGTGGAATCAATCGACCTTACACAGCTGCCCCATCACTCTCACTCAGGAACTGGTGTGGTAGTGGCTGTTCTGCAAAACCAAAAGTGCCTAGCCTAGGATAGTTTTTAAAGTTGCATGTGCAATGCGCGGGCTAAAAAGAACTGGCCTTTCCCACTCCTTGAGCCAAACTTCTTGTTCCATAAACAAGGAAGCAGATGGACTTTCTGGTGGCTAAAAGTTTTCAATTAAAAAAAAAGTTATTTATTTATTTATTGAGAGTCTATCCCACCCTCCCCCACAAGCGGGCTCAGGGTGGGTCACAACAAGTGGGTAAACAGTTAAAATACACAGTACATGCAATTTATAAACTGTAAAACCCATGATACAGTACATGATGGTGAGTTCCATGGCATATGCTGTATATGTGCGCAAGGGCTGGCCTACCAGAAGGTGGGTAAAACATCCACCGATGGAACAATTAAAGTGCATAGTACAAGACAAGCTGAGGCAGAGTAGGGCAGGGGAGGCTGATGTAATTTGACATCTATAGCCTCAAGCAAATGCCTGGCAGAACAACTCCATTTTAAAGGCCCTGCAGAACTCTACTATATTCTGCAGGGCCCTGATCTTACAAGGGAGAGTGTTCCACCAGGCCAGAGCCAGAGCCAAAAAGGCTCTGGCTCTGGTTGATGCCAAAGAGATGTCTTTTGGTCCGGGGATTACCAGCAGGTGTTGGGCAGCTGACTGTAAGGCTCGCCAGGGAACATATTGGGAGAGGTAGTCCCGCAGATAAGTTGGCCTCAGACTGCATGTGGCTTTAAAGGTTAGTACCATCACCTTGAACTTGATCCAGGTACTCAACTGGAAGCCAATGCAGGTGGTGAAGCACTGGCCATATATGTGCCCTCAAGGGTGTCCCAGTCAGGAGGCACACTGCTGCATTTTGCACCAGCTGAATTTTCCAGGTCAAATTCAAGGGCAGCCCTGCATAGAGTGAGTTACAGTAATCCAACCTGGAGGTGACCATTGTGGGGATCACTGTGGCTAGGTCATGGGAGGAGAGCTAGGGGACCAGTTGCTGGACCAGCCAAAGATGATAAAAAGCTGATCTGGCAATGGTAGTGACCTGGGCTTCCATTGACAATGAGGCATCCAGGATCTTTAAGGAGAGCTCCCCCTCCCTCCACAGCTGAACTGCTGCTTTCTACTCCTCATAATACACACAGGGATCCACAAAAGTAACAGCAAGAACTAACTGCCATTTGTTCCCACCTTCTCATCATTTCAAAGCCAAGCCACAGTCATCCTCCTGAGGTCCAACCTGTGATTCTTCAAATTGTCTCTAGCCTTGAGGCAATTGTCCTTTATAACCCTACTGTCCCCTGCTCTCCCAAGGTGTTGCTAGCTCTCCTTTCTCAATTCACAAGTATACTCAAGGGACAAATTGTCATTTCCTTCCTGCCTTTTCTTTAAATTCTTTCAGGGAGAATTTCCATTTCCTTTCTCATCTTCAGGACAAAGAGTGATATCCTCCCTATTCCTGGGGTGTTACTCTGTGTGCCTTACGCACATGTTTGGTGGTTTCAAGCTTTAGCCATACTCTGAGTCACACAGAAAAACCAAGCCTAAGAAAAGCCTCCCCTCTGCCACCTATTACTTCCTATCCTAGCTTGGATTTAAACATCTGCCTAGATAGAGTAATTGCACAAACCTGGACTTAAAGTCACACTTTATCTTAGCACTCGTTTTGACAGAAGTGATAAGGCTCCCATGCTGTGCTGGAGTGAAGGCAGAGGCAAGGATTTAACAAGATAATCAGAGAAAGTTTACTCAGAGGAACCAAAGTACAAACAAATAGAGTAATATTCAAGTAAATGACAGCATCAAAATACTAAGCACCAACATTCTAACATCCACCCAATATTTCTCTACACTTTACAGCATGTATCACAGAGAATGGAGGGCTGAAGAGGAGGGAAGAAAAAGAAGGAACATTGAGGAGCATGAAGAGAAATATTACTCATAATTTTCCATGTGGGGAAGTTGTATGGGATGGCTTAAGAACATGCAAGTATCCAATGATCTGAATGGACCTCAGACTGTCACAATGTATGGAGAATCACTGGAACTTCTGAATGTTGAGACATCTGAGGTAAAATTTGCATTTCTTCTTCTGCTGCCATTTCATTCTGGTGCTGCCATTTCATTCTGGTCTCAACTGGTAGAGTTTTGTGGATACAAACTGCTGTTCCTCTTCTTCCCTAATTTGGCATTTTAGTATGCTTCATTCTACAACATGATCAAGGAGGACTACACATTCAATAAACAGTGCTCTGGTGTTTCTAATCAAGGGTTGCTGCTGTCTCTTGACAATGCTGTGGTGGGTACAGAGGCCTGTTCGATGAATCTGGGAACTTTACCACGATTGTGAGGGAGGAGGAATCTGGAAATACTTTCTACCTTCCAGTATACAGTCCCAAATTAGCCCATTCCACAGCCAGCCCAGTACTCTCAGATTCAAATTCCCTTTCCTTTTCCTTTTAGAGGTGCCATAAAATGACAATTTTCATTATCTTTTCCAACTGATGGGATGCTTCGTTCTTCTGACTAAATTTCTAGTGGTTATTTTGGGATTACTAAGTAACAAATGCTCTATCGAGATACAACAGTTGTCCAAGATTGAACAGTTGTATTTTTTTCACCTGTTAGCTGCCTCAGCTGAGTTTAGCATAGGCAGCCAACACTGTGGTGATATGGTATTGAAAATCCAGGAAGAAATCCAGAAGCAGTGGTAGCAAAAGGATATTTTGTTTGCTGAGATGAACCCTAAATAGACAACTTTTTAAATTCTGCAAGTCCACCCCACTTTCTTCCTCAACTAGAAGTAATTACTATTTGAGCCACATCCCCCGAAGTGGAACACCCCATAAATCTCCCCTCACTAAAGCTAAGACAACATATAGCTCCCATAGCTCCTTGAAAAAGAAAGTGGCATTGTTCAGCATTGAAGTTCAGGTGTGACAGCAACATCCCATCTGGAGCATCTGCTTTTGAATCTGCATGTATGTCGAGAGACAGACTATGGGAGGAGAGACAGAGTGATAAGAAGACAGGGGAGGCTTCCTCCTCACTATTGACAGGGGACAAGCACTTCTGATTCCTACATTTCCTGCCCAGGAGAATAATAATAGCCCTTCTGAGTTTACAATTGAATTAACTGGGCTTCATACATCAGAATCTTTCCATTATTCCTGACTGAGCTTCTCTCCTCTTACTTTAATTGTCTCCTCTGAGTCACATAATTCGTTAGAACTCTGTAAAAAGATCGCCAAGCTTGCAGTCTTATACATATTTATCTGGCACTGAGTTCCACTAAAACAAAAGAAACATCTTCTGAGCAAACAATCCATAGGATCAGGATGCGCATCAGATTTGTTAGCTGGACTGTCTCCTAGTAGTTGATAGTTTATGTCAATAGAATTAAATGCCACATTAATTATTTTTAATGAAAACATAAGTGAAAATATAAAAAGCCATGACTAAAGGGTAAACATGAACATCACACCGTGTCTAGGACTGGGTACTTGCCTTGACCTACCACAGAATGGAGGCGCTTGGTGTATCTCTGAGTTCCATCTCAGAAGTACCAGAAGCAGTGGAGTAAGCAGAAGACGAGAATCATGGTCTGCCGCTCGTCCCGTTTGGAAGTGAGAGCACTGAGAGGCTCCTGTGGCATGTCAGGGGCCTACTTGGGGATCCCCCTTTCTGGGCTGGAGAAATGCTTGAAAGTGCCCATGGAGCACAAGAGTTGACTTCCACCACCGCAAGGCAACTCCCCCCCCGCCCCCCACACTGGGATATGGACTTTGAACCCAGAAGCTCCTATGATGTCACAGGGATATTTGAGCTGACCTCCCATATCTCTGCTGGAGCAATGCTGGATAGAGCAGACGGCGATCCTCTTGCCCTCCATGGAGTTGAACAATGAAGGAACATAAGTATGGGCTTCTCCTTTAAAAGAATTAATATTTTGAAGTGTTAATTTGAACACTGCAACTGAAAGAGATTGTTCATCCACTTCCTAGCATGCTTCTGCCTGCTAAAGAGAATATAAGTACTTGCACTGCAGGAAGCAGAGCCAAGGAGAAATGTAGGGTGGTTGTAACATTACTTCACTGAACATGATCCTGGTGTTGGAGGGGGGTGGGGCGTCAGCATGATGGCATAGTCTTTTTCTTAAAATGTGTGTAAACAGGGATCCTATCATTTTTCTCCTGAAAGATAGTCAATATCCTTAGCTTAACAGATTCCCTTAATCATTGGCAGGCTGAAGGCCTCCGGGAGGAATGAAGTCTTATGCTGTAATTGACCATTTGGCCAGGTGAGGTATGTGGGAAACTGTTACACTAACTGTTAGACATCTAAAGATGAACATATACAGCTGTATCACAGAACTGAGATCACCTGGAAGACAAGAAATGAATGCACCTCCCCATCTGTTCCTTATTGGCCAGAGGATTTGGGGTGCTAATCTTGTGAAGAATGGCTGGAATATAATGCTACAGAACCAGGGCTTGGTGAATAGTTATGACAGGGGTCCCCCAATCATTTTGAGCCTTTGGGCAGCTTTGGAATTCTGACACCAGGGAGGGGCAACCACAGGAGCTGCAGGAGGCGGAGCCAACTGCAAGGTATCGGGGAGAGATATTAAGCATCACTCTAATAGTAACTCTTCAACATTTCAGGCAGAAGCTCTGTTTAACAGGAATGCTTTTTAAAAGGAACATATTGTTTTAAAGCAATTCCGTGCATACATACAGCTTATCTTCAGTCACACAGTGAAGGTCTTTATGCTGTGGGGGCAGCTACTGCAAAGGGACATTTAATTTTTAAAAACTGCACATTCTCGGGTGGCCAATCAGAGGCATTGCTGGGCGAAAACCCCATCTGGCCCTACTGGCTGTCTAAGGCTGTGGTCACACACACTATGGCCGATTTCCCACAAGCGCTGCTCCACGCTCGCTCTTCCCTTTGCCCCGATGGTACGTCCACTTTCAATCCTCTTTCAGTGCACTTTCCAACCGGATTTTACTGTGTGAACTGGCAAAATCCAGTTGGAAAGTGCACTGAAAGTGGATTGGAAGTGAATTATTTAGTGTGTGTGACTGCAGCCTAAGAGTACTTGGTGAGCACCAAGAATGGTGTTGACGGGCAACATGGCTCCCAAGGACACTACAGGGGGGACCCCTAAGAACTCTTTGGCTTAGTTCAGACAGGACACATGGTAGTTAGTGGAGTTGTCTGCTTGCTGGCCACTCTGCTAACTGTAGTCAGTGAGGCTCCATCAAACCAGGATCTGAAGTTGGTTTATTAAGCACAGCTATTCTTCTTAACTATGGTGCTGACATACAAATATAGACATCACGATTTAACTCTAGTTTTTAGTCCTGGCATATTTTCCAGCAACACTTCCCCAGACAACAGAGAGAAGGGAATAAAACTACTGTTTGTTAAGGCAGACTAGGATCTGAGTGATGGTAAGATGAATCCTGGTTTTACAAACTAACCGTAGTTAAAAATGAACCATGGTTTCACATGATGTTTGAACAGAATCCTACACAAGCTTGTTCAGGGGAAAGTCCCACTGAATTCACTGAGACTTACCCCCAAGACATATGCATAATTCTGAAGTCTTCCTGTGTTGAAAGGCAGATAATATCATAAGATTTTTAAAAAGCAGGGAAATCTTTGGGTGAAATAGCATTACAGCAGACACAAGGCTGCCACTGGAAAAGGTATCCCCAATAGAGATGTTATCAAAACGATGAGCTTCGGAATGTCTGCTTTCAACACATAGGTGATCACTACATCTCCAGATTCTTTTCTGGTTCAGATTATATATCCAAGACATGTAACCCCTGTACCTCCCTGTTTGTTCCTTCTTCCCACAACTTCTCTACATCCTCTCTCTTGTTTTACCAGCAGTCAGGTAAATTGGGCTGGGGTTTCAACCACCCCCCAAACCCCTCTGTGACTACAATGTCAAGCACCTTTGGGACTACATTTCTCAGAATGTACTTGTCATACTGTTAAATACTGGGTTCCATGGATGAACAGGCCACAAGCCTAGTGATCAGTTCTACTTTATTAGTGATTTCAGCAAGCACAAGACAAGACTCCTGAGCATCAGCTCTGTTAAATAGCGTGCAATTGCCACACCCAAACACCCCCCCGCTCCCAGTGATAGGCTATTTACAATATTTGATTGGTTACTTTCAGAATCCTGGCAGGCTATTGTTCTTATGCTCCAAGCTCAGCCAGTCTCTGAGGTGATTCAATCAGGAATGATTCAATCCCAGTACATAACATATACCATGGGCTTGCTGACTCATTCCAAGTTATTGGCCTGAATGCGTGAGTGATTGCCTCTCTAGTTCCTATCTCATGATCTCCCTTCTCTTACTCTAAATATCTAATGTCCCTTACCTCATGATGATAACTTATGTTGTATATTTTGCTGCCATCACTCCACTGTCATCACTCCCATCCATTAGTAGGCAACTTTGTGGGTAGGAGACAGGGAATGCTATATCATAGGGTAAGTGAGACATGCAACCCTGGTTGCTCCCAGCTGAGGAAATCCCAGTTGAGGAAAAGTTAATTAATGGAAACTGGCTAATGGGAGGGAGAGGTAAAGAAGAGGAGAAAGTGGTCGTGGCAGGCGAAAGGGACTATAGCATGTAGGCAAGAAAACTCTAACCCTCAGCAGGTAGCTGCACTTATCACTTTTCAGCAGCAAGGGCATCTTCTCCAGAAGACAATCTACTAGCTCACTAAGCTTTTACATACAGAATTTGGAATTACGTGTTTGTGGTGTGTTTAAAAATCATTCTCACCCACAGACATTGCAATGGGCTGCTTGTTCTGAGAATGTGGAGAAAGAATTACTATAAAGAACATCTGTAACTAGAAAACAAGGTTGTGGTATTGATGGGATGTTCAATAGGAGATATTCCTTCTTGTGGGAGATGGATTCCAGTTATCTCAGTGACAACTTGGCTGGTAGTGGGTGACAGTGACACCTACAGGAAACATGCCTCATTAGAAAGCGAAGTGTCTCACGATTTCATTCCTGGAAGGGTTTAACATTTAGATATCTTAAATGGATCCACATGCAATATTCTCAGCATGTCTCCACCACCCTGTCATAGTGCCATGGAGAATTTACTAAAAGAATGTGTTTCCTTGAAAGCCACCAAACAGGCCTATCTAGATTGGCTTTTGACAGGACAGAGAAGATTTTTTTTTTGCAATAAATTAGTTAAAGAAGTACTCTTGCATATTCTATTGATCATGGCAGTTGTAGGAAGTGAAGAGATGTGTTGAATTTGTGCATTGAAGGGAAATAGGAAAGGTATTCTAATGTTGGAATCCTAAGAGCACTTACTAGGAAGTGTTTTCTTCTGGGTATACATGCATAGAGGCAAGCAATGGCCAATCCCTCTGAATGCCTCTTGCCTTGAAAACCCTATGGAATCGTCATAAGTAGTTGTGATTTGACAGCACTTTCCACCATCATACATGCTTAGGATTGCACTGCGTGACCCAGTTGATCAGCTGGGGAACAACTGCGTACTGGAGACTCTCCCAAGTCAGAGGCTGAGCATCTTCTGGGAGAATTACATTTTGGGGGATACTTTTAGTTGTTGGAGATAAGGGACTTGGCCTGAAAAAGATTTAGTTTAGGGTATTCAAAATCTCAGATTGATGTACTTTGTATATTCCATTTCCTAGTGTTGTGCCTTGGCTTTCAGAATTGGGTGAAGGTAAAGGTTTCACTTGCTTGAAAGCTAGTTGAATCTGACTCTAGGGAGTGGTACCAGCTCATCTCCATTTCCAAGCCGAAGAGCCAGCGCTGTCCAAAGATGTTTCCGTGGTCATGTGTCCAGCATGACTAAATGCCAAAGCACATGGAACGCTGTTACCTTCCCACCGAAGTGGTACCTATTTGTCTACTTGCAATTTCTTGCTTTCTAACTGCTAGGTTGGTAGGAGCTGGGGTCAGAGACAGGAGCTCACTCCATCACATGGCACTAGGGTCTCGAACTGCCGATCTACAGACCTTCTGGTCTGCAGCTCAGCATCTTAACCTCTGAGCCACAGCAGTAGGAATAACATAAATTTACTAAAGGATCAGCACCACCAAGGATAATTTAAAGTCATGACTTTGTATCACTGGAAAGACTCAAAATACTAGTCAGTTCAACTATATGCAATCCCCCCTCCTGTAATGATCAGTCTTTAAAACCGGATTTCAAGCACATCGAAGTGAGTTAAGTAGTAGCTTCAAATAACTTTAGCAAGCAAGCCAGGGCACACATGTTGCCCCAACAAACATTCTTTTGAAGCATTTTAGATACATTCTTGCTCATCGTTGGCTTTTTTCCTCCCAAAAGCTTATGGCTGTTTGTCTTTCAGCCAACACTGAGGACCAAGATTGAAAGACAGAATAAAAATACTGAAATAGCAGTATGGATGTCCAAGCACAGGACTGGTCTTTTAATTTTTTCCCCCTTAACACATAAATGTATGTTTATTTGTTTGTTTTTTTCATTACAACACATAAAAAACAGCCCAATGTTCCCAAAACTTATCTGTACACTGTAAACCATTTATTTACTTCCTTTGGTAATAAGTTTATTAATAAAGCTCATTCCAAACATGATTAAACTAATCTTTTATGGAGGGGGGTTCTGTTTTCTTCCGATATGCCACAATAACCATCTTAAATAGCTGTAAGCAAAACTGGAACAAACTCAATATCTCAATGAACAACCAATTCTTTTAAATGTCTTAATAAAGTTACTCAGAATCCAGTGGTATATTACTACATAACTTATCATTAATAAACTGAATTATAGCCCAGGCAAGCTCAACCTCATCAGGCCTCAAAAGCTAAGCAGGGCCAACCCTGGCAAATATTTGGATGGGAGACCTCCAGAGAATACCAGGGCCAGGAGGCTGGAGGCAGGCTATCAAGCCACTTGTCTGAACATCCTCTGTGCCCCAGTATGAGTTGGCAGAGGTTTCCATGACTTCCAGGCACAGGCATACACACACAAAATGCACCCCCCAAAAAAACCCCTGGATAACATATTGTCAAAATTAATTAATTTATCTATATTTATCAACTCTGAATACTGCAAACAACATCTCCAACATACAGTTGATAGATCTCTACATATAATTACTAATATATATATAACCACTAACTTTTGCAGAGTAAGATAACATTGCAGAAGCAGTTTACAAAAGCTTTCTCTCAGACCTACCAAGACTGATTTTGGAGTGACATTCTCCCAGATCCATTTCCACTTCTGTAAGTTAAGACTGATCTGTAGATCTTCTTTCTCCTGCATATTGATTTAACTTAGAGGAGTGGTCTCTGAACAATGAGTATGCCTGAGCTATCACTCCAGCAGAAATGTGATTGTTACTGATTATAGATTGCAAAACAGTTTTTGATCAAAATGGATAATATCAGTCTGGTGTCCCTGATAAAAGCTGACAGGAACCTGGGCACTGTGAAGGCCTGTAGTTTAGATCCTTGTGGTTATTATCTTGCTGGGAGAAGGTGATGGACTCGGAAGATCATTGGTGCTTCGCTTATCTCAAGACCTCTGAAAGAGGCAGTGGTTCATCTGATGTTTAAAAAGCCCTTACTGGATACAGGGCTTCCGTAGGCCAGGTGAGAAAATGACTGAGCAGGTGGTGTTGGAGCAGCTCCAGGGCTTGCTGAATGGCTCACCGGCTCTTGATTCTTTTCAGTCTGTTTTGAGGCCTGGCTATGAACAGTGATGCCTGTTTTTGCCCTAGTTTAGTGGATGACCCCCGTTTGCAGACTGATAAAGGGAACACTTCCCTTTTAGTTTTATTTGAGCTCTGGGCTACATCTGGCACAATTGATCATACAGTCTTGTTGAAGCACTTGAAATATAGAGCATTTATTTACCTATTTATTCATTTATACCCCAACCCATTCTCCATTTTATCCTTACAAGAATCCTGTGAGGCAAGTGAATCTAAGAGTGTGTGACTGGACCAAGGTCGCCCAGCAAGCTTCCATGGCAGAGTAGGGAATCCGAACCTGGCTCTCCAAAATCCTCATTTGACACTCTCACCCCTACACCACACTAGCTCTCTAAGGGGCTAATGGAATAGGCATCACATGGTTTCAGTCCTTTCCACTAGACTGGGTAAGAAGGTTATCACTGGTGATTCGCAGTGCAATCCTGAGGACACTTTCCTGAAAATAAACCCCATTGAGTGGACTTGAGTAGGACTCTGAGTAGACCTGCTTAGGACTGCTCTCTCAGAGTCTGTTGCTGGGGATGTATCCTATGGGATTCCTCATGGTTCTCTGTTGTCACCCATCTGACTCAGTTTTTAGGTAGGACCATTGAACAAGGTTGTCTGAAGTTTTGGAGGGGAATGTCATCAGTATGCTGGTGACACCCAGCATTACCTCTCTAAATATGCCTCTGGCAGCAGGCATTTCTGTGTTGGGCCAGTGCCTGGGTGCTGTGGTCAAGTGGCTGGGGGGGGAGAGATGCTGAAGCTGAATTCACATAAGATGGAGGTTCATTTGGTTGGTAAGGCAGACATTATGCCATGATTTCTGCTGCCTACTTTTAGATAGGGTGAATTGTAAGGATTATTGTGATGTAATGTCTTCAGTGTGCCTTGAGCACTTACAAGCTAAATGCTAAAGGTTCGTATTATCCCTTTTCTCAAATGCTGTCAGGTTTCAAGAGACCACTGTTGCATTCAGTTTCTCACCAAGGTCCCTTCACTGAGGATTTTCTCAGCCCTCTCCTGTTCTCCTCCAGGCACAGCCTGTTTTCCCTTTATAACTAATGAAGTCTTGACTCAGCAAGTGTGCAGGATAGGAGCATGGCTAATCCCCTGGTTGCTGAATCTGGTTGCTTTCTGGCTTTGTGTCTGAAGTGGGGATTGTCATCTTTTAGTTTCATGTGGAGTTCAATGATAAATAGTTCTGACTCCTGTCCTGTGTTAACCCCAGACTTGAACCCAGCCCCTAAGTAATCTTTAATCTGCCATCTTCACTAACTGGATGGGCGTATTGAGTTGGATACCTCTAAGGCTTCCACGGTGTGAATGAACTTCTCCCACCCTGACCTGAGGGTCCTCTTGCCTCCAGACTCATAAATCCTAAATACCTGTGAAACCTTAAACTCTTTGAATGCAGCATTCCTCAGCTACTATGGTAGGCTCTTCCTTGTGAACCTTGAAATCTGGCTTATCCCCTCTCTTACCATCAAAGCTCTTTCCTCCCAACTAGACTATCCCTTGAACCAGCAGACCGATTTGGGCAACTTTTACAGCTGACAGCCCGGCCCTCTGTTATCTATATAACATCTGCTTTGACAAGGAGAGACCTCCGTCCTGCTTGTAGCCACAGCAGGGAAAATGCTTCTTCCCCCTCTCTATGGCTCTCTGGGGGACTGGAGGTCAGAAGGCTGGATGGAGATTTATGAGCTTCTCCCGCTAAAAGACTTCCCCAGATGAACTTCTTTGCACTGCTCTCTTTCTTCAGGTGAATGGGAAGATTTGAAACAAGGGGAGATGGGTGGGGCTGGTCGGAAAAAGCACATGTTCCGGCCCATTGTGAATATGTTAAACTGTAGCATTGGCAGGTGGTTCTGCTCTCATTGGCAACTGACAGGCTCCTGAAATAGCCTTGGCTAATTTCACAGCAGGATCCTTTTCCTTGTTCGGAGCGGGATTTTTGAGCCAGAGGAAATCCCTCCGTGTAGGAAGCCTGTCCAGTAGTCACATTTATTTAAACTTGGCTCTGACCCTGCAGCATCGCTGCAAGTTTTTTGCCAGGCCACATTATAAAGACTGAGCTGAGACCAAAAAGCACTACCTGTATAGTATAGCACAGATGCTACAGGCAAGGTTCTGGGTCCTCTGTGCCAAAAATAAAGAAAGTGAATTCCGAGTCCTCTACAGTTCGGATACATGTGCATTGTTTGTTCAGCTGCTTCTCTGAGTCATGGGGAGTACAAGGTGCTCTACAGGCATCGATAAGCCTCTGGATACCAGTGCTGGGAGGCAGCAGCATAGAATCCTGACCTTTTTGTTGGTCCTCAGAGAGAATTGATTGGCCACTGTGTGGCACAGGATGCTAGCAGGTGTCGTCTTAGGCAATGGGCAATAGGGACAGCTGTCCTGGGCCCCATGCTGGTGGGGGGAAGATCTGACCATATCTCCCCCCCCAGTGGAAGGGGAAAGAAGAAAAAGAACAGGCTTCCATTGCCATCCCTTGCACCTGACCTGTCCAGTGACGTGACAGTCCCCTCCAGGACCCAGGCAGCCAGCTCAGCAGCAACGGCTCATGCCAGCTGCATCCGAGGCTCAGGCAGCCAGCTTCCAGTGATGGCTCCCACCCACCTCACATGGGGCAGTGGCTGTCTCTTCCTTTGGCTTGGCTGAGAGGGCCATTAGTGGAGTAGGGATCCTTGGACTCCGGCCAGGGCTTTTGCCCAGGACCCAAGAATCACTGAGATCACCCCTGGTAAATGGAGCACTGGTCAGATACAGCAGGGATCTACTTACATCTGGATGGTCACCCCTGACTATTGGAAAAACTAATCAGCCAACTGAATAACTGGCCTCTAAAATGTCACCGGGCGTTGCTCAACTGTGACAGCTACAATCTTGCTTTTAAAGAAAACAAATGAAAGCTGACATTCTGAGGAAGATTAAGTTCTGCTGTGGTTTTTCTGTTCTTGTGTGATGTGTCAACACCTACACAGCCTTGACAATAGTTATCTTTATACAGTATCAGAGCTTTGAGTGGTGTCAGCACAGTCAATAACTTCAGTCAACACTTCTGTAAGAAAGCAGCTAAAATCTTTCCCCCCCTCAGTCATAGGCTACCTCCATCCAGCAGCAACTCTCTGTTGCTTTCATTGCTGCTGTGAATACATAGTGGTAACAAATCATCCACAAGATTGGTTCAGCAGTGAATTCCTATCCCATTCCAGCCATCTTGCAGCTTCCCCTCCCGTTCTTTCCAGGCAATCCAGGCAAAAGCTGCCTGCACCTTTCCCCATATATCTCTGCAATGAAAACAGCTGGAGATTAAAAAACAAACAAACCTGGAAGCTGAGAGTGGAAAAAATGGAACAACTAGACCTTGACAATACATCATTGTAACGTTATTGTGCTATAGTGCAATAGCAATTATTGATTTTTTTTTTAATCTGAAATAAAAAACTCTTTGGCATAGTGGGGAAAATAGTGGCTGCAAGGAGCTGAGGGAATGAAAATGGCACCAGTGTGGGTGGGAGCTTAAAAATGCACACCTCCCCATTCAGGCAGTGTGTGCATTGCTTGGACTGCATTCTTTCAAAAAAGATTGGAGCAAAGCAGAGGAAAACAGGAAGTGGTTGAATAGCAGACAACATTGTGTGGCTGCTAAAAAACAAAAACTGTTCCAGCTTGGAAGCAAAGGCAGAGCAAAACATTTGTGTGGAAGCAGTTGTATTCTGCATACCCCACAATGATAGACACATGCTTTGGATGATCACATAATACAATCCTGCCATGTCCTTCTCCCCTTCCAGCATTCTCAGTTATTGATTTTGACCAGCTGACCAGCCAACTGCTGGAAATAAGAGGCAGGTTGCATTGTCATAAGACTTGTATGTGTGTATGTAGCTGAACACAAACTATTGTTCAGAAATCTAAAGACAGTCAGAATCACAGACATTCTTTTTTCTCATCCTGGTATGAACTCAAACTGGTTTTACTTCCAACATGCTTTTCTTCAAAAATCACTGAAAAACTCAGCTGTACCTCTCCTGGGATTATAACCGATCTCCAGGCAACAGAGATAAGTTCACCAGAGAAATGGCAGCTTTCGAAGGTGGACTCCATGGCACGATACCCCATTTAAGTCCCTCCCCTCTTCAAGCCCGGCCCTCCTCAGGCTCGATCTCCAAACACTTCAGGTATTTCTCAACCCAGAGCCGACAACCTGACTTCTACTGGATCTGTTTGTTTTCTACGTCCAATAAATCATTTTGTATGGAGGGGACTTCCAACATGAATTCACCACCTCCGAGAAGACTCAACCAGAGGAAGAATGACTAACCAGGAGCCTTTACCTGTATTATGCATTACCTGATGGAGCAAATAGAGTCCTCTAACTTAGGATGTTACATGCACGCACACAGTGTATCATCTGGCAGGAAGTGGAAATGCCAGGCATTCTTCGGCCATTTGTACGTGAGCCAAGTCTAAATGCCAGCTCTAAAAATACAGTCTGGAAGCTGCAGCATGCTAACAACCTTCCCTGCTCCAATCTCCTACCCACCCTCTGCCAGCACCATCAGATTATTTTTGAATGAGGACACTTCTTGAAAGTAACTTGAGGCTACTGAAGTCATTCCCTTTTCTTTTGTGTGTATGTGTGTGTGTTTCATTCAAGCTGTTCAGCATTAAGAATGCGGAAGGAGGAGAAATAGTTTGTGTCTAGACTTGTGCCGCTATGTTTTTATTCCAGACTGGGCAGTCTGGGTCTGTAGCTTGTGCAGCTCACGTTCTGCTTCTGTAAGCATGTCGGGGGCGGGCTTTTCTTTTTCCTTTTTTTAAATGTGGGAGTAACTGGGTGATTTTCCTTTGGATGCATGGACAGATCTTAGTATCGACCTTTGGTGTTTTTGTTTCAACCTGTTGTTCTAGTAGAGTTTCACAACCGTGAGTTGTGGGAAACCTGAACTCCCAGCAAATGTTATGTTCATAAGCTCATAAAAGTATAAATTGGAATGCATGAGATTACTGTTGTGAATTGTTTGCTTGTGAGGAACAGAACCTGAAGACTTTCTTATCTGTTAAGAGTCAAGGGAGATAGGAGGTCTGTGAATGGGTTCCCCGTGGCTTTTTAAAGATTACAATAGAAGCTAAGAAGGGTGATATGACATAGGGCAAAGTAGGGTTGCCAGATTCAGGCTGAGCAATTCCTGGGTATTTGGGGATGGAGCCTGGGAAGGACAGGGACCTCCATGGGGTACAGTGCAATAGAGTCCACCCTTCGAAGCATCCCTTTCCTCCAGGGCAACTGAGCTCTGTAGTCTGGAGATGAGCTGTGATTCTGGGGGATCCCCAGGTCCCACCTGGAGGCTGGCATCCCAGGGCAAAGGGAGTTTTGTCCTGTTCTCCCATCACATGCAGTCTACCTCTGGGGCTGCTGTCCACTTGCCGGGGGGGGGGACGGGGGACAAACAAGTACCATGTATGTTATTTCCAGGAAGCAAGTAGCTAGGGGCAACAGTGAGTCAGATCCAGGGAAATGGCACATTCACAGACTGTCCAATGACCTGTCAAGTATAATTAAAAAAAAATTAGAAGCAAGAACATCGGACTTACAGGCTGGAGCCAAGAATCCCATGGGAGTGTGGGTGTCTTTCAGTGCGCCTGAGGTCTGGGCCAGAAGACAGACGTTACCAAGTTCAGCCCAAAATTACTTATTCCTCTCCAACATAAAATCCTGAGAGAGAGAGAGAGAGAGAGAGAGAGAGAGAGAGAGAGAGAGAGAGAGAGAGAGAGAGAGAGAGAGAGAGAGAGATGCATTTGAATGCAGGTGAACATATGAAGCTGCCCCAAATGGCTTCAGTCCGCTGGTCCCTCTAACCAAGGGTGGAGCTGGAGGATCTTTGGAGCTGATCTTTCTAGCCCTGCCAGAGAGTGAGACCAGGCTAGAGCAATTTTGCTTTTTTTAAGAAAAAAAATGGCTTGCAAAGCCATTGATCGCATTTTATGTTTTATAAGGTTTTGGTTTTCTGACGGAGTTACAAAACTAAAAATAAACTAGGAAGCAATTTTTTAAAAAAACATACCAAGCTAAATGTTGGGATATGGCCATTATGTGCAAACTCACATGGAAAACACCTTTTTGGAAGTGCGGATGCCCTTGATTGCTTATCCTGTTAAAAGTAAATATAACCATGCCAAAGGCAGAGTTATATAAAGATATTTGTTTTCTCTAATAATAGGTTGATAAAAATACTAACATTCAACATAAGAACATAAGAGAAGCCAGTGTTGGATCAGGCCAATGGCCCATCCAGTCCAACACTCTGTCACACAGTGGACAAAAAATACGAGGTGCCATCCGGAGGTCCAGCAGTGGGGCCAGGAGACTAGAAGCCCCCTCCCACTGTTGCCCCCCCCCAAGCACCAAGAAACATGGTATATACAACTTCGGTTGCCCTGAATGTGCTGTTGTTTGGGTCAGGCTTTATTTGGATGCAGGGCGTCCGTTTGCTGCTGATATCACTGTGCCTTTCCAAATGGAGGAGATTCCTTCTTTTAGCATTGTGGTGCCTTTTTAATACTATGTTACGTATGATTTTTATGTGTTTGCCTTTTTCTTTCCTGTAAAGCAGAAGCAGAAACAAAACACCTTTTTCAATAAAATTCAGGTTTAAGAAAGTAACCAAACTCGGCTATTTAAAGCGTCCATGAACTGCAGTCCTGCTTACTCCCCATGACGCCCTGTGGCATTCGAGGGGACTTGCTTTCACATCCACGTGTCTAGGACGGCCACCTCAGAGTAATTCCTCTGTTCCCCCGTATTAATCCATTTTAGAAACACGTTAATGTTTAACGCTACATGTGATCATTGCAAACGTTTGGTACCTTTTTACTGTAGCACAGTTACTGTACACGTTTGTTAATATGGTCGATAAATGCTGGATATTATATTGTTTTTTTTAAAAAAAATGTGGTGCAGCCTTCCCATCTATTGCCTGTGCCTTTGATTTTTTTTTCTTTTTAAAATCTATTAAATCAATGAGGTGATGAATGAATGGATAAATGCACTTTTTAATAATTAAAAAGGGGGATAGCCAGACTGACACATTGGGGGCAGACAGGGAGCAAGACAGAGCTAGCATTTAATTTCGTGTCTGTCATTTCAGGAGCAAAGCAGAACTCACCCTGGAGCTGAGTGATGCTGTCAGGTCTTTTTTCCTGTTATGTCTTTCTTCACCTATAATGCTTTTGCCCTCTAACCATGGGTGAGAGACCAGGAGTGAGCCACAGGTCCAAATACCCCCTCCCCAGCCCCTCTCTTTTTGTGTGTGAACCCCCCTCCCCAGCTTTCTCTTGATAGCCTTAGCCATGAATTGTAGTTACCTCTGCAATGATCTTAAGCATGGGTAATGCTAACCATGGTTCCCACAGTACAACCAGGGTTTGAAAACTAATGTGCAAACTCTAGTTAAGAGGGATCTGGCTTAGGGTTGCCAGGTCCTCCCTGGCCACCAGCTGGGGATGGGGGGGTTAGGGTTGCCAGATCCAGGTTGAGAAACTCCTGGAGATTTGGAGGTGGAGCCAGGGAATGACAGGGACCTCAGTGGGGCGCAATGCCATAGAGTCCACCCCCCAAAGCATCCATTTTCTTCCAAAGAACTGGTCTCTGTAGTCTGGAGATGAGCTATAATTCCAGGAATCCCCAGGTTGCACTTGGAGGCTGGCATCCCTAATCTGGTTTAATGTTAAACATGGATGAGTTTGGGCTGGTAAAGCCCTCAACTGTAGTATGGGATGTCAGGGGTGAGGGGAGGAAACCCACAGCCACTTCCAGTGATAACCATATGTTGCCTCCAATAAACCATGACTGGGACAAGTTCACGGAATGGATCTCTTTCCCCTGCATCTTCAGCCAGGGCCCTGTAGCTTCCTGCATCTACAAAAAAACCCTGACTCTCCCTGAACAGAGTGGAATGCGCCATGGGAGACTGCAGCAAGACAGGGATAGGAGAAATGCACTCATCTCCAATGCTCCCTCTGAGCTGTGGAGTCTTGTGAGCAAAAATTCTACTTTGTGAGCTACTGACATTAAAGTTGTGAGCAAGCAATTTGGCTACTGTATACATTAGTTTGCTCTGGAGCCATCCTTCCTGAGCTAAGACCAAAATGTGTGAGCCGGAGGCTAAAAAACTGTGAGCTAGCTCACACTAACTCAGCTTAGAGGGAACACTGCATCTCCCACACTTTTGTGTATACTCAGGATCCATTTGAGGTGGCAGTGTGTTTTCTGCCAATTTTCCGTTGAACTGCAGCCCCCAGACTGTATCCTACTCTTTCAGGACCCTCAGGAACATCTTTAAGGGGACAGGAGATTGCAGGGGGCATGGAGAAAGAGAAGACATCCATTCTATGGGCTCCTTGTATTCACAGTTCATAGTCCATGATTACAGATGGAAAGTATTCCATTAGTGCTACTTCTTACTCTTTGCAACAATAACATGGAATCCTGGGGCTTGAGCACACATTGCAACCAGACTTCATTCTTACTTTACATTTTGTGCTTGGATACAGATTCCCACACGTACATTTTAGGAGGTCTGCAAGACACGCATTTGTACAGCTTGGTGGCATTTGCCTTTTAAAATGGTCAGGAAGTCCCAATTCCTTCCTGGCTTCTGCTTTTAAAAATTTTACAGGGATATACAGTATATTTCATCTGGGTGCACTCTTCACATTTGACAGGAGGCCATAATAGTGTGTGCTCAGGTATGGGCATCCAAAGGCTGCGGTGGCTCAGTGGTTATGACACTGAACTGCAGACCAGAAGGTCGGTAGTTCAGCAGTTCAAGACCTGAGTGCCATGTGACGGAGTGAGCTTCCATCTCTGGTCCCAGCTCCTGCCAACCTAGCAGTTCGAAAGCAAGAAATTGCAAGTAGATAAATAGGTACCACTTCAGTGGGAAGGTAACAGCATTCCGTCCACCTCGGCATCTAGTCATGCCGGCCACATGACCATGGAAATGTCTTTGGACAGTGCTGAATCTTCGGCTTGGAAACAGAGATGAGCACCATCCCCTAGAGTTGGATTCGACTGGCTTTCGAGCAAGGGGAACCTTTACCTTTATGGGCATCCAGGGCCCAAAAGTTGAGAAGTAACTCTTGACTGGAAGTAAATTCCTTTACAATCAATAAGAATTTCCAAATAAATACATTCGAACAGAAAATTCAGACCCTCATATTTTAAAGAAAAAATATTTCTTATACTGATCCTGATATACTGTATTAAAATATGAAAGCAAGGATCGCCAGTGTAGCCTGATCTTAGATTTTTTAGAATTGCAACCAGACTTATAACTCCTTTTGAAACAACTCCACGGATTGGAAAGCAGCATTTATTCTTTCTCTTCCTGCCCACTGCACAGCTGGTCTTTAATGTATTTAAAATATTTGTGCCTGTCAGATAAATTAGCAGCTGCATAAAGACTCCGCCCCCCTTTTTCTCACCACCATTCCTCACCTCACCATTTGTTAAGATGTGATGGTTTAAAACAGAAAACCTTGACGTTTTAAAATTCTGGCTTGAATAGTTATGTTTTATGTCACCATTTCACAAGCAAAGGGATTTTTATGCCCTCTTGCTTAGCTACCTGAGAAGCAGCAATAGAAAAAGAATACACCCTGGATCTTTAAAAGTCCAATACACATAGGCTAGTTTCCTTAAAGCCCTGATCCCCCCCCCCACCCGTTTCTTTTAATTCACTCTCTCTTATGGTGATATGAGAGATTTTTAAAAACGGATTATTGTGGACTACATGTCACTTGCCCAAGGCTGATTTTAGTGGCAGAATTACTTGAATTTGTTGTATATTGGGGAAAGCGTTGAATGGGGAAAAATTAATTGAAAATCCATATTTTATCCCCAAATTTAAACTCTGTGAACCAGTAGTTTAACCGCATGCTTAATCTTTATCAGAATCTAGCCAGGTTGTACCACCAGAGGGCACCCTGTACCTCCTAACAAAGGCACCCAGCCAGGCTTTCCTCTGTAGCCAAGAAGTCAAGATGGCTTGCTTGGTAGAAGAGAAGTTGAAGGGGCCGAAGGGAAGCAAAATGCAAAATGCATGCAATGCATGCAAACCCCCACAGACTGCTACATCCCCAACACATGTAGAAAAGCACCCTAAATCCCATTACGGTTGATGGTTAACAGGATGGGCTGTGATCCAGGACATCCTTGCTCCAAAAATCACTTCAGTTGTGAACTTAATGGGTGGCCTTAAGGAAATGGCTCTCAGCCCACCCAGCCCTGAAATCAGTAATATGGGAATGATAACATTGACCTTCTTTAGAGGACTTTTGTGCAGATAGGTGAGATAACAACAGGCAAAGCCCTTTGGAGAACTGCTGTGCAATTGCCAAGTTGCTAGTATTGGTGTTCCAATAGGACTTACCACTAAGTGAGCAATAACAGTATTGAGCGGGGCGGGGGGGGGGTTCTCCTCAAACACAGCGGTAGCAGGCAGACCACTAGACAGCTGCCACATACAGCAGCTGAGTGAGATTCCTGAGGACGGTGGGACTCACGGGGCCTCCCGGACTTCTGACCGCTCATTTAAGACACTTCACTCCCAGACTGCTCAGATAACTACTGGGAGGATTTGCCTTTACATTTTTTTCTGATCTTGCACTCTCTTTCATATATGAGTATCTCAGATTCCCAGCAGTGTCTTCCACTGGTAAATGTGGGTTGAGCGAGCTTTATTTTTGTCAATGGCTGTTGGCTTGAAGCAGAAAGCCAGCTAGTGGGAGCTTACTGTATCCTGGGCAAGTGCCTGTCCCAGGTTGCCCATGCTCTTCTTTATGTCACCGGACCCATGAGGCAAATTTGCCCACAAGTTGCACTTAACCACTACACCAAACTGGCCAGGTCCCTGTGATGGCTAGAAATGCCTGACTTTATTTCCATTTGATTGTTGGTGGAAAGTGCTGTCACGCTGCAGTTGACTTACGGTGACCCCTTAGGTTTTTCAAGGCAAGAGACCAGCAGAGGAGGTTGGCCATTGCCTGCTTCTGCGTAGCGTTCCTGGACTTCCTTGGGGGGGGGGGCGGGTCTCCCGAGTACTAACCAGGACCAACCCCGCTGAGCTTCCCAGATCTGATGGGATTGGGCCAGGCCCGTAGCTACATTGAAGCATTTTGGGGCCTGGCCCCTCAACTTCCTGCCAAGGCCCCGCAACTTCTCCACCTGCCAGCAGCCCCACAGGCTCCATCCCAGGCTGGCAGTCCCAAGCTGGCAGCGCAGGGCAGCCACGGCATGAGGCAGCGCAAGGCAGCCAGGCGAGTGGGCTGGCAGGTGAGGTGGGGCCAGGGGGCTGCAACTACAGAAATTCCTCCCCTTCACCCTCCAGTGCAAGATAGCAGACCTCATTCGCTTGCGTGGGCCTGTGCCCTCATCACCAAGGAAGCTGGCCGCCAAGGGAGAGAGAAACACAGCACTCCCTCCGCATCCCCTCCCGGGTTTTGCCTTCAGCTCCCGCCTTCTCCGTTCAGCCCGGTTGCACCAGTGCCGGATGCACACAAGCCACCAGCGGCAACAGAGCAGCCATCTCTGTCTTGCCTGCTTGCCCACCTCTCCTCCTTTGGCTTGTCTCCCTGGGCGAGCTGCCACTGCCAAGTCTGAGAAGTATTGCAGCAGAAAGCCCCCCAGCAGGGCAGTGGGTGGGGGGGTGACCAAGGCAAAGTCACCGTGGAAACACGAAGTCAGCCAGGAATAAAGAAAGAAAGCACCAAACAGGAGCCCACCACTTTTGCTGTAGTTCCCTGCACTCCACACAGCCAATGTGGTTGAGGGTGAAAGGAAACGAGGAGGGAATCCTCCTCAGGTTACTCCGAGTCAGTGGCTTCCACTTACACCCACCCTCCACAATAGGGGAAATAATCCTGCTCTTGCCTGCTCCAACTGGCGAGTGTGAGTTTATTTTATTTTAATTTTATCAGTGCCCCCTGACTTATTTAAAGGCCCCCTGGATTAAAAAATCCTGGCTACGGGCCTGGATCGGGCTAACCCCGGCCATCCAGACCAGGCCATTTGATTAGACAAATGCAATCATTTCTCTCGGACCTCTACTGTCATTCACCCTATTTGTAACTAACATTAGAGCTAAAATGTGAACTGCAATGACCTTGTGTTGGGCTGAACGTGGAGGCCGATTGAAAAGCTGATGCACTCGGGTGGGAGCTTCCCTCGTGGCAAGTGTAGGAACAGTCGCTCCAGCGACCTGGAATTTGCAGTGGCAGCCTTGCTCGTGGCCTTCTGCGCATCATCCCAGGTGCTAGAGAGCCTTAAGCAGCTCTTTCCCCATCAGTCCTGGTTACAGTAGCTAAGAACAGCAAAGAGTCCCCTCCTCAGCAAACCGTCAGTGTGCAGTAAGTCCATATGAAGGGGACCCTTCTTAGCAATCATCCCTACAAAATTCCACCACTTGAGAGAATTGTGAAAGGGAGCACAGGGTTGCCAACTCCAGGTTCTGGAATACCTGAAGATTTGAAGTGGAGACTCAGAGGCCGAGTTCAGACTGGCAGTTTGGCCCCATATAGGCATGTTTCACAAGTGGATTAAAGGGGCCGGTTCACACAGGCACAGCTGTCAGGCGTTCCCCAGCCGTACTCAACCCGCCTTGTAACGCTTCCCTCCCGAGTTTAAAAAGTACCAGGTGAAAGTGGTAGCAAACCCTGGAGAGCATGTTGTTCCCGCTTCCCGGACGTGTGCACGCTAAAAGCCGCGAACAAGCCGCATTGATAATTGCTGCTGTGCCCATGTGCCTAGGCGCATGTCGCCGGAGTGAGAAAAAGCCGCTTACAGCCATGCCTCCACCAGGGGTGGGCCAACAGTACGAATGCTCCCTTGCGCCTCCTCCCCAGTATGCTTCCACATCAGTCGGTGCAGTGTGACCGGGAATACCCGGAACACGTTGTTCCGAGTCTTTTTGCCACGACTCCCTCGCGCTTCATACTGCCAGTCTGACCTCAGCCAGAGAGCGGATTTTAGGGAAGGGAGGGGCCTCAGTAGAGCACCATACCAGGCAGTCCACCTTTTAAAGCAGCCATTTTCTCCAGAAGTGGGCATGATCTTTTAAATAAATAAGTAAGTGACTGATGTCGTTTGGCAATCAGCTGTGATTCCAGGAGATCTCCAGCCCCCACCTGAAGGTTGGGAACCCTAGGGAGCAAATACTTGAGTATCTTCTAGAAGCGGCATAAAAATCTTGCCGCTGGAGTTGGTTTTCGGTGATGTTAATCTAATAGGGGAGGAGGCTTAGGGTTTCAGTTCTGAAACTGGGGGAGTTCTCATCCTGCTTTCTAGTTCTTACATTTGGACACTTTTTACATTTGGGCTTTTTAAAAGGATATTTACCCAGTCTGGGCCTCAAGGGAGAGCAAGGGAAACACAAAATATACACATGCTGATGGCAAAAGTTGTATATTTTAAAATTACGGCCTGCATAATGGTGCTTGTTTAGGATAAAATGACTCTTTTCAAAGGACCGGTTTGGGAATGTTCCTTTAAATTCGGGGCCAAGGGCTATTTGTATGTCTGGCAGGCCAGCCCAGAGCAACATCTGATGCCTGGGAGGCTGAAACAATCGGTCTCTGTGAATCCAGGGTTTAACGTATGGCATCAGGGCTCTGGAGGCCACCAGCACGACCCGCCCAGCTGCCGTGGATCCAGAGGAAGGGCCCGAAAAGCGGAGGGGAAATTGATGATGATGAGGGAAGTCCATCACTCCGCACACTGGCCCAACAGATTAATGCCTCCAAGATGAGAAGGAGCAGAATGCAGCAGTTCAGGATGAAACAGTCGGAAGCTGAAAGGGAAGGGCCATAAATAAGATGGAGGAAAATAAAACAGAAAGAAAGCTGGCAAAAAACAAATACCTGCTCTTTGACAGTGAAATCTATTGGCAGGCCTGTAGGAGCAGAAGGGGGAGGGGGTTATATTTCCTGCAAGTCAAAGGCGGGGAGAAGATCAGGACTCCCGCCAGCCCTGCACAACATGCAACATAAAGGGACAGCAAAGCGAGACAAGAAACTGCCTTGAGGCCTCACAGCTGAACTGTGAGCTACATGCGCACGTGGACAGATGCTGTGTCTTACGCAGGGGTGTCAGGAGCCTTCTGCTGATGATATAGAGCCTTGGTTCTTGTGAATGGAAGCTGTACCCAACTGGATAATCCACACATCGCCCTTTTCACACAATAAAGCAGTCATGTATATCTGGTGCACTGTGGGGACCCGTGCACTCCTGATACACCAGGGCGGTAGGTTCCCACATCATGTGGCCAGAATGCCCACCTGATGATCAGCAGAGAGCAAAGTAAGCAGCACTTGGTCCTTGTCGTGCATCTGCCTTATGAGTATGGAAAGGGGTTGATACAGGGGCAGTTCTCAAGTGCACATGACATCATGAGATTATCCAGCACTCGGTGGCTCATAGCTGAATGTGTGAATGAACCTGAATAGTACTGTGTTAAGGCGATGTGCCTGCTCTGTCTACGGTGCCAAATGCATGTCTCTTGATGGTGCATTTAGATGTGCAAGTCAAGATGTGCAACTGTGACAGGAGAGTCACAGTTCTATTCTTGCTCATATTTTGGGAGTAGAAGGGATTTTGCAGAGTTAGGGCTGTCATTTTAGAGGGAATTATTACATGCACTTCACAAAATATTTTTGGATAAAGACTTTTTTTTAAAAAAATGATAAAGGTGGATAGCCAGTAAAAACCACCAGCTTTTTCTAATGCCCTGGTAGTCCACCAGCTTGCTCATTTGTGGCACTGTTAATGCCATGATCCTGTCAATGGACTTAGATGGGTATCACTCTGCTTAGGATGGCACAGCAAGTACCATGAAGCTCAACGGGCCTAGTCAGTGCTCTGTGTAAATAGGTTGTGCACCCTAGAATACATCCCCCCTAAGCTCTCTCTGCCCTGCCCTGGATGGCCCAGGCTAGCCTCCTCTAGTCAGATCTCAGAAGCTAGGCAGATCAGCCCTGGTTTGTACTTCGTTGGGAGACCACCAAGACAGTCCAGGGTTGCAATGGCAAACCACTTCTATTTGTCTTTTATTTGAAAACCCTGTGGGGTCACCATAAGTCAGCTGCCGCTACCACACGGTTCTCTGTAAAGTGTCAGTTTGGTGGCACTGAACTTCCTAAGCAGCCCAGTCTGTATGGAGACAGGCAGTTGCTTCAGAGAACTAAATATCATCTTGCAATCTCTCGCTCAGAGCGATTGCTCATGTGATTTTGGAGAAGACCACGTGGTAAGAAGCAGAAACCAGCTCTGCCTTTTGTATAAAAATGGTGTTTTCTTTCCTGTCTAGTTGAGTCTCTATTGCCAGGGCACATCTCAGTCCCACAAACGACTAACATTAAGGATGGATGGATCACTGAAGAGTTGGAGATGCTGTTTGCCTAAGCACCCCAAAGTTTTCTGAACCTCATCCAAACTGTCTGAAATTACAGAAACAAGCAAAGAAACGTTGCAAGATTTCCCCCTGGAATTCTGGTATTTCCTGTTCCTTCTTGGACATATTACAAAAACAGAAGCCGTTTCCTCCAAGGAATGAAATCTATATGCTCCTAACTCCTCCTTAAAGATAGTTCGTACCTAGTTATTCTTCCCAACTTAGTTTCTTTCTAACAAGGTGGTTTAAAAGTGACCAAACCCAGGAGGTTCTAAAGGGAAAACTCCCTACTGTTCATGTCTCACCTTTCCTGCAGGTGATCTGAAATCTACCTACATTAGCCATCCTGGTAATAAAGATGAAGCGGTTGTAGCTGGTTTTTGTTTGGGCTCTTCTGTTTTCTCATTCATTTTTGTTATCTTTCCTTCCACCGATTCCTTGCCTGCCTTATTCATCGCTCCATCCTTGCAACTTATCTTCAATCCTGGCCTCACTCCTTCTATTTCTGTCCTGCACATTTACTCTTATGTAGCTGCAGCTGTTGCACATCTTTTGAGGAAGGCTCTTTGGCGGTTTAGGCATGGGAACAGATCTGTTTTGGGAGGAGGCTGTGCCTGCGTGCCTGCCTCCTCCACTCTGGGGGCTCCCATAAGGGGCCTCGGGGTGTGGAGCCATTCAGCTGCATGCCCAGGCAGGGGCTTCTGGCTGGCTTACGCCACCAGGTGGCAAGGGGACCAGCTAGAGGCCAGCACCCACATGTGTCCCATTACCTTGCCACTCCGCAGTTTTACCCCAGCAGGCAAGCTGGGGAAGGGGTTCATACCTGGATCTGTCCCCATGCTGCGCCATTGCTCCTTTGTTTGTAGCTGCAGCCGTGTTTTCCCAAAAGATGCTGTGTGTGTGTTATCCCTTCGAATGACTCACCCTCTACCCCTCCTTGAACCCGCAAAAAGGTTTGTTGTTCTATCTGTTTTTAACTCTGTTATCTTTCTTGCTGGTTAGAACTTGGTCTCTTATCAGTTTGTAATCCTGCATCCCAGCTATCTTTTTAGTACATCTAGAGTGAAGACAAATTATCTGAAAGCAACTTCACTGCCTTGAAGGATATATGTGCGATTTTCTCTCCTGGCATGAGCTGTGGAAGAAAATGGTTCTGCAACTTTCCAGCATGCTGGAGAAAGTCAGCTGTGGTAAGCAGCTATTGGCTAGCTTCTGTAATGTCACCAATGCCATTTCCTCCTATCCTCAAGAGTAATTCAGTACTGTTTTTTAAAAACTTTATGAATTAAACTTTATGAAGGATGAACATATATACATATAATTCATGTATGCTGTTTAAAAATGTTGTTTAAAAGATAGGCAGTCCACTAGATACAAGAGGGAAGGCATGATACTGGAAGTTGATCCAGTGTTAGATTAGTCTATGTGTTTAAGGCCAGATTGGTACTATAGCTAAAGGCTGCACTACGACTGCTAATAAGAATGTTAAATCCCCTTTTCAGACCGATTTCACACAAGCTGCTGCTCCGCGCCTGCTCCCCCCTTTCCCCTGGTCTAACGTGTCAATTTCACACTAAATGGTCCGTGGCTGCATTTTCCCCACAGCTTCGCCTGGTTTTCCCCATGTCTAGTAGATCCTTGTTTTCCAAGAAGTTTCCAATTTGATCTGGTGAGATGTTGAAATGCACACCCCCTTTTTCCACGCCCACTCGCCTGCCCTTGCTTCTTCCCCCGCCCCTGTAGGGGCCCATTTTTTTAAAAAAAAAATCTCTCTTACGTTATAATAAAATGTCGAGGCAGTGAGATAGAGGAAGCAAAGTATAGCTTCATGTTTTATGAATATTACCTGCATTTATGCATTTGTTTACCACAGGTTATAACATTTTTCTAAAAAAAGTCCTCTGTGTGTTAAAGATTAATCTGCAATGGGTGTAGCGGGCTGGATTGGAGGATTGGAGGGAAGAGTGGGGTGATCTCAGGAGGACTGGCACCTTGGGGGGGGGGCTTTAGACTTCCTTAGGTGGTCTTGTAATGTGTTGAACCTAAGAAGGGCTGCTGGTTGTCAAGGTGGCTGATCTTTTTTAAAAGAGAAAACCCTGCTCTAGTTAATACAAAATGACAAGGCAGCAAAACATGAGCTAGTTTTTAAGGCATATTTTCCAACATTGCCCAAGTCGTCATTTGTTGTGCCATCAATTATGCTACTTCATAGCATTTGGAAGTGATTTCTTTGATAGGATGCCATGAACCCACCATTTTTTCCCTGAAAGCCAGCTGGCTATGCACCCGGCACTTTGATGCCATATCAGAGAATCTACCAGTCACGGCAGCAGACTGTTGACCAATCACTGTGCAGAAAAAGCAGCGGGAAAAATTGAATGGGAAGCAAGGAATTGTGGGAAGAAGAAGGATGGCATGGACATCAAACTCCATTGTGGGAAGAGGGAGGGGCTAGGAGGGCGAGGAGAGGGGAGGGGGAGCAGGAATCCTTGTCGAAGCCTGTAATGAGAAAATGAAGTTGCGGGGCAAATTTCAAACAGCAGCAAGGCAAAACCTTGAATGTGAAATTGAACAGAACGATCCGGGGCAATCTTCAGGGGGAAACCTCGCACGGAATGAGAGGCAAGTGGCATGTGCAAAATCGGTCTCAGTGTCTTTTTCCTCCATCACTTCCCTCATTTTCAAAGCAGGCTCTCACTTTCTTGCTTCCTTTGGCTCAGTCTATTGCATTACTGTTTTTGAAACAGTGTGCCTCGCTCACGAAAGCTCATACCCTGAATAAACCTTTGTTGGTCTTAAAGGTGCCACGGGACTCTAAATCTGTTCCAATGCTTTTGATGTCGTTTTCAGTGCTGCTTACAGGACAGCCAGTGACTCATCTTCTTGGCACATTTCTGCATGTTCATCAGGGTAGACTGAGAGGTGAAAGGGCCCCATCCCTGGCCCTGCCCCTCCATCAGAGGGAGGGAGGGAGAGGAGGCTGAAAACAAGCGTTCCCAGTGGCTCCTGCCCACCCACCCACCCACCCCACGCAAACTGAAGGCTGCAGAACTGCATCCACCTGCCTCACACAAAGGGAGGGCTGCCAGCTCATGGCAGTGGGTCTCCTGCCCACCTTGTGTGGGGCCACCCTGCATGAGGCAAGGTTATCTTGCTCGAGGACAGGGTGGCCCCAGCAGGGGACTACCCCCCCCACCAGGCCATCAGAACATTTCCCAGTGGCCTTAGTGGCTATTCTGTCCCTGATGTTCACGTTCTTTTTACCATGCAATGTCTATTGTTTGCTTTCACAGATGATAATAATATTCACTAGAATGTGAGATAGATAGATAGATGATAGATAGATAGATAGATAGATAGATAGATAGATAGATAGATAGATAGATAGATAGATTTTATTAAATGTCTTCTCAAAACACAACACCACCAATTTCAAAAAAAGGCTCCTAAAATTACATAGTTTGTTGGCATTATGTGGGAAAACATCTAAAAAGCGCATTAGACACATCAACAAAGGCTCTAGCAGCTCCGTCGTCGTAACTATTTAAAATTACTCATGGAATCCTGGCTAATGCAACAAGGAGGCAGCTGGAGAAAAAGACTTAATTCAACTTCACAAACACAATGACAACCAAACAAGAAGCTGCAAGAAGTGCAGGATGTGGTAAACTATCTTTATCCTTTAAAATGTGGTTTCCAAAGAACAACTAAACAAAAATGAACTACCCTGGTTTAAGAAAAGTTGACAAGGGGGCAAGGGGAGGATAAAATTATGCTGGTATCTAAAAGTGTTTACTAGTGATGGGGAATACCTAGTGACATGATATTTTTAATTTGTTGGTTCGTATTCATTTTTGTCTTGACCCAGCACTGGAGTCATTTGTATGTACGTACATTCCAAAGCCAGGCAGAGCAGGGCTTTCACCACAAATGAAGAACTCCCTTTGAATTCTTGTTTTATACAACCTCTGACTTCTCTCCTTTAAGTTCTATCAGCTTGATACAGGGTGCAATAAATTCATAATTCCAGACTCTGATGTTTGAAATCTTTCAGGGCATCAGCTTAACATTGGCAGAGTGTAGCTATGCAGTAAAGTGGAGTGCAAGCTGTTTAAAGGAGAGAGAAAGAGAAGCCTAACCAGGCTACAGTGGGGCATCTCGGGGCTAGGTCCCTCGACTTACTGGCAAGGCCCCTCGACTTCCCATTCAGCTCAGGGCCCCTGAGTGGCAGCGGGTGCAGGGAAGGAGCCAGGTATTCCTATGCAGCTGTCCAGCACAAGGGGCCAGAGTGAATTACCTTTATTTAGATTAGCCAGTGCCCCCTAAGACATTTAAATGCCCCCGACTAAAAAAAAGTCAAACTAGCTGGGAGGAGTCAGCAGAGAAGAAGCAGGAGCAGGAAAAGCCTAACTGAGCCAATCAGGAGACAGGAAGGGAATGATTTGAAAATAGCAGGAAGTCCCTAATCTTCACTAGTTGCCCCCTGTAGGATATTCATGGCGATCTTCTTTTCTATGCAGGATAGACCTTGCATATTCTAACATTTAATAGGCACAATGCCAGTGAAACAGGACAAGCTGTCCTGCATCTACAGTTTACTTTGGCTAGGTGCTTGTCACTTTCCAACTTCAGGCCTCAGCAGAAGGAAATCAATGCCTTCAGCAAGGCATATCCAGAACCATAATCTTGTAACAGTTCACAGCTAAGGCTGCAATTAGGGTTGTCAGTTCTCGGCTGGGAAATTTCTGGAGATGTGGGGGGGGTTGGAGTCTGGGGAAAGCTAGGTGTGGGGAGGGGAGAGACCTCAGCAGGGTATCATGCCATGGAGTCGACTCTCTGAAGCCGCCATTTTCTCTAGAGGAACTGATCTCTGTTACCTGGAGATTAGCAGCAGTCTCAGGGGATCTCCAGTCACCACCTGGAAGTTGGCAGCCCAAGCTGCAGTCTGGGAAAAAAAACTAGTGATAAGGGATAATAATAAGGGCTAAATAAAACAGAATTGGGAGAAAGCAGTGGGGGCTGGAGGGGTGGGATCAGTTGCTGGTCAGGTGTTCAGTGGATAGCCACTGACCTGATGGCCTGGGTAGTTTTTGAGCTGTTGGCCAGTTGCCAAAATGTTCTTTAACAGAATCCAGCAGTAGCCGTGTCAGAAAAGTGGGCATGCTTGAACTGTGCAGCCCCCATATTCACACCAAGGCACAAAGTTATTGAGCTCAGGCTCTACAGTGAGTGTGGTTTCTCTGTAGCCAACTCCAACAGGTTATGTTGAGCTAACTTAAATCTGGTTCCCTAATGCCAATCTTGCCTTCTGCATTAGGAGTAGGGTTGCCAGCCTCCGAGTGGGGCGTGGAGTGGAGTCCTCCCCAAACTACAAGTGACCTCCAGACTACAGAGATGTTCCCCTGGAGGAAAGGGCAGCTTCAGAGAGTAAACTCTGTAGTATCACCTCACTGCTGAGTTCCCTCCCCTTCACAAACTCTGCCTTCCCCAGTCACCACCCCGGATCTCCAGGGATTTCCCAAGCTGGAGCTGGCAACCCTAGAACCCAAGTGTCAGCTTAGCCCATCATATCTATCCATTTCAGCAAGACACAGAGAATACTAGCCATTGGCTTTGCCCCATGCCTGCCAGAGTTCAATAGGCTCTGCCTCTACCCTATCCCGTGTACCAGAATGGCTTAAATCAGAACTCGGCCATTCTGTAATCCAGTGGTTATCGTAAGGGGTCCACAAATCCTTAGGTGCCCTAAGCATTGTCATTTTTGATCTCTAGATCATTATGTATCTTCTCAATCAGCACGTACTAATAGCACAGCCACTATCACAGCCAGTTTGCCCTGGCTAGGTGGGATATAAATGGAAAGTAATAAATAAATAAATAAATATCATGGAGGGGGGTCCTATGAAATGTTTTGCTGTTAAAAAGAGGTCCTAAAGGTCAAGCCCTGCATGATTTAATGGATGCAAAATTTCAGTGAGGAAATACAGTTTCAGTGTTGGGAAAACCTATCCACAAAAGGTACTAGATTCACTGCTAGCCAAGCATTAAAAGAAAAGAAAAAAAGAGGTCCTCATAATCAAAAAGGTTAGGAACCACTGCATATACTGCAAATGCACACCAGGCCCATTTCTGCTAGGTTGCAATGGTCAGGTGGATCATAGCACATATATATATATATATATATATATATATATATATTATAGGGGACCCAGGGACATAAGAAATCAATCAAGGAAGCGAGATCATTTGAGCATGCTCAGATCTGGGGAAAGGATTAGGGATGCACCTTGCAAATGAGCCGCCACCATGGGGAAATGATCTGGCAGCGGGGCATCAATTCCTAGAGCATCGAGGTGGTCAGAGGCCTGCCAAAGCGACTCTCAGAACTGTCGACCATCCCTGCCATTTGGCCATCCCCACAGCCAC
This sequence comes from Gekko gecko, assembly GCA_029375565.1. Taxonomy (NCBI): domain Eukaryota; kingdom Metazoa; phylum Chordata; class Lepidosauria; order Squamata; family Gekkonidae; genus Gekko; species Gekko gecko. The sequence goes on along the minus strand of JAPDNY010000008.1, from coordinate 29,104,030 downwards.
CCTCGGTCTAGCTGAAAACACAACCCTGCTTTTTGAAAGCCTCAAGAACAGAGATTTTCACTGATGTCGAGGACATTTCATTTCAGCAGGCTTGTCACTAGCAGCTGTTTTAAGATAATTCAGACTGTGATCTAAGGAACAAGGGAATACTTTGCAAGCTGTATGTATGTGCTTCCTAGCACTGTCTGGGGGTGGAGACGAAATACTGGCAGTCCTGGTGTTGTAGGCCCAGTGCCCAGTGGGTGGGTGGGTGGAATTCAATAACATCCAGAGTTTACGTCCACCCCCACCCTCCCAGCTTTTATGTTTCCCCTCCTGAAATCTGGTGTGGAGTTGCAGCTACTGTTAGTCCAGCAGATTAAATTGAGCAAATCAAGTTCTGTTCCCTTGATATGCCCCAGAGGTGGGGAGGAGAGTCCAATTACAAAATCCCAGTGACTTCGCCACAGCCTGACCATGTTTTCCCAGTTTTTTTCTGTGGCTGAGCAGTCTACTTTATTATGCCTCATCTTTATGCCATCATTTCCCTGTAAAAATAACATGGATTGGAGACATCTGACAACAGTTTGAGCTACCAAAAGACTGAGGATAATAGATCTTGTTGCTAGCCTTTCACTCCTTAGTCTCCCATCTGGTTCTTCTTTTTTTCACCCCACTTATTTCTCTTTGGATTGGGGACTGGAAAAAAAGGGGAGAAAAGGCTGTGTATACTTCTGCTGTGCCTCTGTCTCTTTCTGCGTTTCTGTGAAAAACCAAACTCCTGAAGTTGCTGTGATTTACTGCAGTGTTAACAAAAATGTCAGGGTTTGGGAGCGGGGCAGGAATGGCCTGTTGGCAACCTGCCTGGACAAACACACTAAAAGTCAGTCCCGGGTTGGATACTTGAGGAATTAGTGTCCATACAAAGATGCTTTAAATACAAAGAGAAAGATGTGGGGTTGTGTTTTTTTTTTTACAAGGGAGGCTTGAAAGGTTCCTCAGAGCAGTTTAACATATGTTACTGAATGGAAGGCTGCACCTGCCTTTCTCGCTGATTGGAAGCCAGGCTCAGTTCCTGGTCCGGGAGCTTCCCCTTTTCCGCATTTCTCACTGGGAGAGATAGTGCCAGTGTCTGCTAAAAGAACACACATTGAGCCTCAGGAACGGCCCGTGCTGAGTGTTACAGGGCCTCAGGGCCAATCTGAGGTCTCCGTCAGAAGCCTCCAGCTTGAGCCATCAAGGCAAAACGGTCAAGGACTTGAAGCCCTGGTCACAGACAAAGAGAAATGTTCTACAATATAGGGAAATGTCGACAGATGGAAGAGGAAAGAGGAAAACATAAATGCAGAGGCATTTATATTGACAATGGAGTGTTTCCCTGCATTCACCACCACCACCACCATGCCAGAGGGCTTTTTCAGGTGGCCATGGGGGCTGTGAGGCAAGGGAAATGACATTGATGTGGGCAGGGCTTTCAAAATGTGCACCTTCCCATTCAAGTGGCTTGCTATCAAGTTCTGGTTGTGTTCTTTCCAGAAAGACCATACCAAACCAGGTTTGAGAAAGTATATACCGAGGATGGGAAAATCTGGAAAGCAAACAATTAGATGACATGTGGGTGCCCCCTCCCCCCAAAAAAACCTCAGCTGCTGTTGGACACTATCAAGTGCTGGGGGGCAGGGGCCACTTAGCCACTGTGGTATTTATTTTACTTATTTATTTAGGACATTTATTAGCCACCTTTCTACTTTGCAGACCTCAAGGCGGCTTACAATGTAAAAACAGCAGGTTTGGGGTTTTTTTTAAAGAAACCTCATGACCTGGAAGCTATATATTGTGGAACAAGTTGTCTTAACGGTGGTGGGCACTCCTAATATATGATATTAGACCACTCCTGGCTCCAAATGACATGCAGCCAGATTTCTTCTCAAACCCTTGCACCTCTTAGATTAGAGTATCCATGGAAACCCAGTATAATAGAGCAACATCATACAGTTATATTGAATATACATGTACGTACAACCACTAAGAGAGAACTACTGTGTCAGATTAAAATAGAAGCATAGCAGTTACCATAGAAGTAGACTTAGATGCAAAATCTCCAAGAAAAAATTGGCGCTTCCATTTATATATTAGTTCATCAAAATCCAATCTGAATAATATTTATACTTTCATACACCTGATCACCAAAAAAGAATGCCAATTTGTAATATTCAGAAACCTTGGGAAATTATCAATATTCTGGTGCATTACTGTCTACTTTTCACAGTTGCATAAAGCAATGGAAGGACCAGTGAGGGGAGACAGTGTCTCAGCAGGTAATCTAACTGAAAAGTGCCTCTTTCTACCAGAACAGCCAGCAGATGTCCCTGCCAAAGATGATCATCCTGATATGGATAGACATGCTTAGCATACCCTCTTTCTAGCAATCACAGTACTGCCTCGCTGGCTTGTGGAGGGCTAGTGCAACATGTGCACTGGCAGTAGTTGATTCCACTTGCCCTGTTGTAGTGCTGGGCCTACATAGCTCAGAGACAAACATTTTACTCTGGAATGCAGATGCTCCCCTCTGAAGGTGGATGCGAAGATTTCACCCACATGGTAGGCAGCTTAACTGTAGAAGACAGAGTCAAACATGTTGATTGTACCATCTGGAAGGCAGTCAGGAACTACTGCCACAGACAGGGAGGAGAGCGCAGAGGCAAGTTTTTTTCTTCCACTGAAAAGCAGGGTATACATACGTATGTACATACACTCACAGACTAACTAGGTGAGATATGAGAGAAAGTGTTTGAGAAATGAGAAAGGTCTGAGAAATCATTATGAGATCAGTGGTGATATATTCAAAATTTTGAAATCTCTCAAAATTGTTAATTTTGAAATCAAGCTAGAGGACTCCAGTAAGCCTTCCCATGCCAACATGTTCTGCCTTAGTTCTTCTAGACAAAGGACCCAACTCTGCCAATCTGAGTAGACAATACTGACTTTGATGGACCAAGGGTCTGATTCGGTATAAAGCAGCTTCATGTGTCCACTCTGCCCCCAGTCAAAGACTCTGGGAAAAGAGGGAGCATACACCCATATGCTAATTTGTCATCATGCCTCCCTTTATAGGACAGAATTCAATAGTTCTATTCAAGGAACAGTTCCACCCTTCTAAGCCCGCTAGAAGGACTTAAGTTGGTTTAGGATTGCAGTATACATTTCCTGTGACTCAGGGGATACTTTCTGTCATCTACCTGAATTCTGACAAAGAGGATTCCTTGAGTGAAGGGTACAGTCCCTTAGAATTTTATCCCAATTGATTGGAGTGGGGGAAGTTACAACAGAAATCTATTTCTCGCTTAAACTAATGGAAATGAATACGAAGAACCAAATGCACCTAATAATTACAATAAAGATTTTTTTAAAAAAACAACATTAAAACATAACATTGAAAAACCTAAGGAGTTCAACTATGCTCACAAATTTGAGTGAGGCATCAAATATTGCTCCCAGGTTCACAGTGTGTATGCCAAAAGACTCTCGGTAGCACAGGTGTCAACAGTTAGGTCAAAAGTCCTTCCTCAGAGATATGAAATGATAAAACCCAGAAGTGTTGTGGTTTAAAATTGACTTTTGCCAGTGGAGTTGTGTGTTGGGATCTTCTGAGAAGAAATGAGATATGAACCTGCACAGCAGAGACAGAGAAAACAATTGCATGAAATATTGGCCTGCCTAATAAATTTTTAAAAATGTGTAGTATTTCCTCCTCTGCAGCGATCCTCTCCCAAAGTTTTATTATCTGGAATGTTTCTTCCAGTCAGGAATAAGTGTTTGTCCATCCCACTCAACCCTTACGACTCTCTGAAGTTTCTGGTATTGCCATTTGCTGACATCCCAAATGCTCATCCATGGATCTGTTATTTTGTATGAGTTGGTGTATCTGTACGTGTATGGGGGGGGGGCGGGATGCTGGTGAGGGCAGGGCTTAATCTCTCCTCTGACACTTTCTGCTGGACAGATTTCTTCAGTGTTTGTCCATTTGGAGGCCAGTCTGAAGGAGGAGTGACCTCTGCCGAGCTAGGCATTCTCTGGCAGCATTCAAGCCATGTTCCCCTTCCACTGCCAAAGAAAATGAAGGGGGGGGGATATCCTGAAATCATCCAAAGTCCCAGGGAACTTGTCAGATTCAATCTTCCTTCTAAAGCAGAAGGGTTCCCATGAATGTATTTGCTGAAAAAGGAAGCCATAATGCAAAACTTTGTAGTGAGGGCGGCTGTGCTTACAATTTATATACAGGATCACTGCAGATCAGCAGGGGGTTTAAAGCTGGTTGTTATATTTAATATTTATTCTGAAAGCAAATCGTATATTATATGACAAGACATTGCACACATACACACATATCATTCTCCTTCTGTATGGGATTCACTCATTGTAAGACTCTGGGTTATTCCATAGAAAACCACGTTTCGATCTACATATAAAGGTGACCATTATATGCCTCTCCTCAGGATGCAAGATCCGTACATCCATAGCGTGGAAGCAACTGAATGGCAAAGCTGGAGGTAACAATCTGTTTTTGCTGAGATAATAATAACTCACTAGCAACATTCCACACTGTGCAACCACCAGAGGTGAGCTAGTGGTATCGTGCTGCTTCTCTAGTTCCCATAATCTTTTGTATTAAAATATCATATCCTGTCTTACAGAACTGTGTGTGGAATGGCAGACTTCAGGTTCATCTTTGTTTTGCTCATTTTGGCCCAGAGTTTGGATCATAATGCTCTTGTGATTAACCTTAACATCCTTTTCAGGAGTCTACCAGTATCTACGCTGATGGTAGAAAGCTTGGCAGACAAAGGGATGTTAAAGAGTTCAGTGTTTATTTAGACTTGGTTTGGAGTTAGAGAGTGCAGGATATGAGGAATATTTTGCATAACAGTAGCATAACAGGCTTCTTAACAGTGTTTTCTCAGATGGTGATTTATGCTGAAGGAGAGCTGATCAGCCTTTGCATAAGAAAAGGTGCTTCTTCAACTCCCACCCCCCCCTTTCTGGTGATAATTGACAGCAAGGATATCATTTTCATTTCCCAATTATCCTGTCTGTGACTTTCCTTGGCAGTAACTGCCTTGGATTCCAGGTCTTCTGGACCTCCTAGGGGTTTTCAGTTGTGTGGGAGTGCTCTTTCTCAGGTGTTAGCAGAAAATGAAAACACGAACTGTTTACATTTGGCTAGACAGTCTATCCACCTGCCTAGACGTAACAAGAGAACAGTTTCTTGTGACCACAGGACTCTCTGTGCCCAGTAGGAATCATCTGTCTGTTTAATGGATTATCCATACAGACAAGAGGGGGAAATCTGAAAAACCTGTGAAAATACTGAATTTGGGAATGTACAAGGCCCAGAGTCACAATGCAGGAGACTTGGGCTGCAATTTCTAGCAATGCAACTGTCATTGGTCCCCAAAGTCCTGGGCAAAAATCAAGTCTGGGGCTTCCACATCCCATCCTTCCCAATAACTATGTAGGGCTATAAGCCCAATTATAGCAAAGACAATGGAATGTATATTTGCAGCAAAGCTGTTATTATTCTGCTTTTGGGTGGGGGGACCAGGACCTGCAAGGGTACCATGCCTCCTGCCTATCTTTGTATACATGTAGCAGGATGGAAAGGTGAGGTCATTCAGAGTTGCTTCCTTTTTACCATAGGCAGGTTCAGAGTCACCCTGTCCCCAGTAAAGCTCTCCTATGCCGCTCTCTCTTTCCTCACCCCTTCCTGGCACAGCCTTCCCTGGCCACCTCTCATCCCCATTGGTCAGCCCTCCAATCTTCTATGTGTCCTTATGGCCTGGAGCCCCCCCATGAGGTCGTGAACATGGCTCCTCCTTTTCCTGTGGCATGTCACATGCTTGCTGCTCAGTGAGATCCATGCAGGCCCCTGGGGGTTAAAGTGCATCTTGGAATTGGAAAGGGTGAGCGCCTCTTGTGTAGACAACTGTCACTCATGTCTTCTTCTTAGGGTTGCCAATTCCAAGCTGGGAAATTCCTGGGAAATTTGAGAGTGGTGTCTGGTGAGGGTGGGGTTTGGGGAGGGGAAGGACCTCATTGGGGTATAAAGCCATAGAATTTGCCCTTCAAAGCAGCCACTTTCTCCAAGGGAACTGATCTCTCTGGTCTGGAGATCAGTTATAATTCTAGGAACTAATCTCTGTCATCTGGAGATCAGTCGTGATTCCAGGAGATCTCCAGATATCACCTGGAGGTTGGCAACCCTTCTCCTGCATGCACAGAAGCAAAAGCCTCTGCTACAGAGCTTTACATGAATAAGAAGCCTTCTTTCTACCCAGGCTACCTTCAGAATCATCACGGCTTGCAGACCACTTGTTGTAAGAGCACACTCCTGACCTCAGACTTGCCATCAGTCCATGGGGATAGCAAGGCTGAAGTCCTTAATGGGAATAACAAATTGCCAGAGGCAGAAAGGACATATGGAATCTTGGAGTGAGTAAGAAAGAAATGGTAGTCGGCCTTCCAGCCTGTCTGTGGCTTTGCCAGGAAGCCGATCTGTTATTAAAAATTCCCCTGGTGTTGCTACTGGTGCATCTCTAGCAGGGAGGGGCAATCTATCATTATTTCCTGTGTCATCTTCAGCTCAATGCTGAAACCATACCAGCTGTTTTGAAATAGCACCATAAATTAAATTGATGCTTCAGAAGATTTTAAAATCTTCACTTTGGAGACATGCTATGAAAACCTGGGAACCTATATTTTCAAAAAGGATTTAAAAGCAAAGAAACAAGTGCCCTTTTTGAGCAGAACTGCCTCTCATTTCATAGTGGCCTAATCTCTTTGAAAGAGATTCCTGATTGATCGTGGCAACATGTACTTGTTAATTAAATAACCAAATCTGAAATAAATCACTTGCAGGTGGGGCAGGAAGGGGAAGGGAAGGCTTCCAATACCCAAGCACTCAGCACATCAAAGCCATATTCAGAATATTTAAGAGAGTATTAAATATCCAGAATACAACAAATCAAATTTTGGTTCAAACACCCTGTGAGCCTCAGGAGGACAACTAAGCTGAATGAAATTGCTTCTGATAGTCAATGAGACCCATGGAACAGATCCGAGTAGGATGGCTCTCTAAATATGGTTAGCATCCGGAATGTGATTGCTTAGAATAATGACAGCTGGTCATCTCCAGAATCTTCAGAAATGACATTCTGGGGCCTCTCTGTCTGCTTTTCATAGTTGCACAAGGAAAGGGTGGTGGGAGGACCAATGAAGGGAGATCTAAGTAATAGGGGTATCTTCCAACCAGAAGAGTACTGTAGAACAACATTGTGGTAGATGTTTCTGCTCAGGGCATATCCATCTTCTGCTAATGATCAAACTTTCTCAGTGACATAAGAAGGGCTTCCTTGATCCTCTATCAAGGAAGTAGAGGACTGTGTTTGCTATTCCATTTTTTGCTCTAGTAGTGTTTGGCCTGCTACACATTGAGGTAAACCTTTTGGATTGTGCTGTCAGGGATCCTATTTCATTGTTTACTAAACGTCCCATCTTTTTAAAAATATTTTTAATTTTAACAAAAACAAGCAGAACATTATATAAGCAAAAAGCCACACTTCCAGCAATATGAGAAACCTTACAACATGTATATCAACATTAAAATTTCACTCTAAAACACACTATAAGAAGGTTGCCTAAGATACCAATCAAGAGAGAAGAGAGAAAAAACAACAATGTAACTTAGTCTAACAAACAGGGTCTCAGAATTCATACCAGCTATTTCAGATTAGAGATGAAGCCAAGAAGTATAATTTGAGTTGGATGGCAGATCATTGTCCATCATATACTGCAAGAAGGGAAAACAGGTATGTACAAATTTAGAGTATGTCTTGTGAGATCCTGGCTGGGCTTGAGTTAATGTATCAGTGATCTGATCCATTATGAATTGGTCCCGTACTTTCTCTAAGCCTCTAAAGTCAGAGGTCTGGGTGACTTCCAGATAGCTGCTATGGTAAGTTTGGCTGCTGTGAGTAAAATGGATGTCAGTTCCAGAAAACTATCATCACCTGTAGAAGGGTCTCGTAGGAGTAGTAAAATGGTTTCAGGTTCAAATGGGATTGTTTGTGACGTAATCTTGGTTCTTTCATCAATCACTTCTCTCCAAAACAATTGTATAAATGGGCAACTCCACCAGCAGTACAGATAACTGCTGATGGCTCTACATGTTTTCCAGCATAGTGTGGCATAACTTGAGTTCATATGATTTAGACGATGTGGAGTATAATACCAATGGGGACTAGTCTGAAAAATTGAAATTGGGTATTGAAGACCCGAGACCTGTTAGCTGAAGAATTCCAGATCAATGACCAATGAGAAGGTGAAAGATCTTTTCTGAGGTGTCATTGCCAAGAAACTTGATATTTCAGTCCTGACATGCTATACAGATCAATAAGGATCTTGTAAAGTTCTTCAAAGACTCAGAATACGTTTCCAGTAGTACTTCAGATGGAGATTTAGGTCTCTTAAAGGTACCCACAGCCGATATTCAGTTAGACTCTTTAATTGGTAGATTTGGAGCCAAGAGAGCTCTTTGCCAGCCTGATCCTCAAAGTAGGCCTTATTGTATATTTCTCCATGTTTCACGAGATCTTGAATACACACAAAGCCTGCAGATGACCAGTCCATGAACACTACCTGTTCCAAGTCAGGGGGAACCAACTTTGGTGTGTGAAGGTTGAGAGAGGCAAGATTGTAGGTGCAAAGGCATTTTTTCTTTTCGTCCCAAACCTTCAGCGTGTTTGCTAAAAATGGATTTTCAAAAACTTGTTTCAGTACCTGCAAGGTGGTAAGCCAAAAAGCTTCCCGTAATCATACAGTTCATCAATGGAGTTCATTGCATCATCTGAATTGCATTAGATAAGACAGCTGCATGATAATAGTGGATTCAGTAGATTAAGCCTACATCTCGATGTAGATATGAATAGGATGCGATGGTCAAGTCTCGATTTTTTGAAGGCCCAGATAAAGGTGGATAGAGTATCCTACCACAATTTCAGGTCTTTATCAGGAAACCAAATGGGGTAATGCTCTGAAGAGAAACAGAAAACTAGGGGATACAAAGCTCTGAATTAAAATGCAGGTGATCTGGTACCATAAGAGTAAGAGCATTCCACTCCTGTAGATGATGTTGGATATCCTTGTGCAAGCAGTAGAATTTGAAAGAAAGCAGATTCTTTAGATTAAGTGGGATTTGGACTCCAAGATGCCGCCAGGAGGAATCAATCCATTTAAATGGGAATTTCTGCATCAGCATGGACTTCAGACCCCAAGAAATAGAGATGGGGTAAATCTCAGATTTCAGAGGATTAATACATAAACCAGATATTTTCTCAAATCTGATCAGTATTTCTTGAATGACCAGCAAAGAACATTGAGGGTTAGAGATGTAAAAAGTGAGGTTGTCAGCATAAAGGATCACCTTGTGCTCCATGCCATTGATGACTATGCCCGAGAGCACCTCATTCTTACAAATTTCCTCCACCAAGGGTTCAATAGCCAGCACAAAAATCAGGGGGGATAATGGTCTCGTTCCTCATGTAGGATGTAAAAAAATAAGAGTTATGGCTGTTAACTTGGAATCTGGATATAGATTGAGAAAGGAACAGGTGCATTATCATCTGAAAGTTGTTTCCAAATCCCATTCTTTGAAGTAGAGTTAGCATATATGAAGGTCATAGAGAATCAAAAGCCTTTTCAAAGTCCAGTGCAAGAATTAACGAGTTAGAAGGCTATCTCCTCCCAGACATAATTACGTTAAGCATACATTGAATACTATTAACTGTTTAGTTTTTATTACTAGTGAATCCTAAATTAAGCAGGTGAAGACTGCACTTCAATATATATGTATTAGTAAAAAGCATTAGTTTAAGTAGTTAATGCAATTGTGGGATAGTTATAGTATTTAGTGTTATTCTCATAAGTTACAAATAATAAAATAATAACAATAAATAATAATAACAATTTTAGTAACTGTTGTTTGAAATTTGAAGTTCAAATATTTTTATATATATTGATTCCTAAGTGAAGTGTAAACTACTGATATACTAGACTACTCTTATTTATAAGGTGAAGTTGCATGTGAAATTTAAGAGATAATAAATAATAATAATTAATAAATAATATAACATTTCTAAGATATATCATGAATAATTCACTCAGATGTATGAGACATACCGTCAGAGGACTTAACAACCCCATAAAATGCAAAAGAATATATACTCAAATTAATAGAGACCATCCTAATATAGTCTTCTTACAAGAGACTCATAATAACTCCAAGTCTACATCTCTTTTTAATACGAATAAATATAAACATCAATATCAGTCCTTTGGTACATTCAAAGCAAGAGGAGATGCTATTTTAATTTCAAATAATACTAATTTTACATGTATAAAATCACTTAAGGACCCCTTAGGCCAGAGGTGTCAAACTCATTTGTTACAAGGGCCGGATCTGACATAAATTTCATTTTGTTGGGTCAGGTCATGTGTGCCATAAAATGTAATGCCAGGTACCAGAGATAGAAACTGTATAAAGGACAGCAGCTGGTAAGCTCCAAGTTGGTGTATCCTCACTGCAAGGCCCCATGGGCTGGGAGGGCGGTGCAGAGGAAAACCCATATAGGCAGACTGGAGAGGCAGCAGTGCAGTGCTGGGCAGATGCTCCCATGGTGCTTGACTTCTGTAGATGAAATAGTTCTGCTGTGCTGAAGCCACAATGGAGTGGCTCTGCCCACTCCCCCCAGCACTTCCTCCCTTGCATCAGTTGCTCGCGGAATGCATAAGAGCCCTGCTGTATCTGGCCCTCAGGTCTTATGTTTGACACCCCTGCCTTCGGTAGATATTTATTTGTTATTGGACATATAAATAAATATAATCTTAACCTTAGCTGCACTGTATGTACCTAATGTTGACCCAGTTTGATATATTAAATATGTTTTAGATAAACTCGCTTCCTTTCAAGAAGGTGATTTAAACTACGTAATAGACTATGCCCTTGATAAATCCAATATTAGTAAAACTTTGAAAAAAACCCACAAAAACCCCCCATAAATATACCCCACTTGTTAATTATTGGAACAATTTCCTCTTGTAGATGTTTGGAGACAATTTCATAAAGGTGAGAGAGAGTATTCATACTATTCACAAAGACACTGCACATATAAATGAATCAATTATATTTTAATCTCTATTAAGTAAAGTTCAATCTACTCAAATTGGACTATTGCAGTGGTCAGACCATAATTGGATAGACTGTGAAATTATAAAAAATAAGGAAACAAAGCACACAACTTGGATACTAAATAAAACTTTATTGAAAAATCAAGAGGTAGCTGCTGAAATAGAAACATATATTAGAAATTATGTTATAGACAGTACTACAGAAAATGTAGCCCCAACCATCATATGGGACACTCTTAAACCAGTAATAAGGGGCTTTATGATATTGAAGGCTTCATGTCTAAAAAAACAAAAACAGCAAAAAAAGAGCAATTAGTAATAGAAGTAAATAGATTGGAAACCATACATAAAAACAGGGAATTCTAAAATCTACAAAAAGCTTCTAACATAAGAAGACAATTAGATGCTTTAGATATTACAAAAATACAGCAAAACCTCCTATATCTGAAACAAAAATCATGCCAAAATTTGGCTAAAGCATTAAAAGTGCTAACCCGATAGGTAAAGCAAAAAAGAGAATTGAAAACAATTACATCTATTAAAGATAAAAAGGGAATTTACAATTTGATATGAAAAAATATCACAAATATTTTTAGAGTATTATAAAATATTATATGATTCTAAAGTTATAAGCCTAGATCTTATAAACATATGTTTAGAAAAATATTATAACAATGTTAAACTTTCTCCTAAACATAAGACATTGATGGATAGCCCAATCACTGTTAAAGAACTAACAATGTTAAACTTTCTCCTGAACAGAAGACATTGACGGATAGCCCAATCACTGATAAAGAAGTAACAAATGCTATTAGAAGAGTAAAAGTCAATAAAGCTCCTGGTCCTGATGGTTTTATAGCTGATTTTTATTAAAAAATATATTGTAATCCTATAAAAACCTTTAACTGCAGCTTGTAATCATATTCTGCAATTTCGAGTACGTCCTCCATCATGGACACAAGCAGCCATCATAGTTTTACCTAAACCAGGCAAAAATCCTTCCATAGTTACCTCTTATAGACCAATATCTTTATTAAATATTGATTTTAAATTTTTCACCTCCATAATAGCAAATAGATTAAATTCTATTGTTAACTCAGTCTCAGACTCTTGCACGAACTCACTCTCAACAACACTCTTTTGGTGAAGATTTGTTTATTGAAATATGTAACTGTGTCAAGTAGAAGCCATCTATGTCAAAACTGACTGGATTTGGTGCCAATGTGATAATATACCTGATTTGAACAACACCCCCCCGTGACCCATCCATTCAGCCCACTGAAAGCTATGTGCACTGCTCAACACACACACACGCTACTCTACAGTTATTTATCTATGACAGGATAGCTGGCAGAGACTGGCTTCAAGAACATTCGCATTCTTCCCAGCTAGAAGGTTCTGAAACTTAGTTACAAAGCGGCTTAGCAAAGCAGATTCTCACACAGACGTTCATTCAGTCTCTCATGCCCCTCCACAGGTCAGATACAGAACAGCACAGAGAAATTCCATGGCAAACGAGGCCCTGAGTTTGACACTCAATGCATTCCCCAAGACCAAGTAGGCTTTATGCTTAGACAAGATCTGACTGATGGCACATATAAGGCTCTGAGTTTATTAAATTACAGTAAAATAAAACAAAAAAAAGCAGTTTGTGTAGCCTTAGACACAGAAAAAGCTTTGGATTCAGTGAATTTTACATATTTGAAACAAGTATTTTTTTTTAGGATTTGGAGAAAACTTTATGAGAATAATTAATACAATTTATAAACAACCAATGGCATATTTAAAAATAAATGGCATAATATTGGAACAATTGAATTTAAAATGTGGTACACATCAAGGATGTCCCTTATCCCCTCTTTTGTTTGCCTTGGTAATGGAACCTCTGGCATCAAGAATAAGATCTGACCCCAAAATCCATGGCATACAAATTCAAAGAAAAGAATATAAATTATTATTTGCAGATGAGATTTTTTTGTTTCTTACCCATCCTACAATTTCTCTGCCTGTGCTACAACAAATTTTGAGATAATTTAGTATTATATTGGGACTAAAGATCAATCTAACTAAATCCTATATATTTCCAATAAACCTTGAAATTCATTTAGTAGAACATCTTAAAACATCCACATCCTATAGATGGATAACAAGTCATATGTCATATCTTGGAATCAGAATCCCATTAGATATAAAAATTTTCAGAAACACAATCATGATATAATATTTCAAGAAATTCAAAAACAACTGCATCAATGGCACAGAATGAAAATTTCATGGCATGACAGACTTAGTATTATAAAATCATAAATACTTCTGAAATTTATCTTTTTATTTAGAGCACTCCCAATAAAAATATCTACAGTACAACTAAATATCTGGCAAAAGGCTATGGTTGATTTCTTTTGGGAATATACAAGGCATCAAATTAGTATAATAACCTTATGTAGACATACGAATCAGAATGGCTTGGTATTCCCTAATCTGCATAAGTACTATCAAGCAACACATTTAACAAATATACTTAAATTGTTACATAAACATCATAATACTGATTGGATCAGAATTCAGCAATATTATACTTACCCATACAATACTCAAGAAGTCATCTGGCAAACTCCTTCGGAACGACCACATGGAATTCAGGACAATCCATTTCTTAAAATAACTCTATTTGCAAAAATAAAACAGTATGAGAAATATCTAGGTTTCAAACATTCTTTAATAAAAAAAGATTACTTTCTACAAATTACTCAGTCAATCAAGATATATGGAAAAAAGCTAATCTTACAACTTTTATATTGTTTTTAAAAATAATCTTATGAATAAATAAATGTTAGAAAGGAAATTAGAAACAAATATACCATGGTTTCAGTTTCTGCAAATTAAACATTTATGTTCTCAAATTCATTTAACTAATATACTTAAACAGCCCTATCAAACTTACAACAAGCATACAAATATTCACAAACATCCAAAAAACACTTAATCTCTAAGATATACTTAATATCTCTTTAGATGAGGAAAATATATTATCATAGCAAACGAGATGGCATACAATATGTAATAAAACTTTAACTGAAGACAATTGGCAACAAATTTGGACATCATTTCCATTTAACTCCAAAATAATAGATGTAAAATTACAAACTTTTAAAATACATTCTGGTATCTTACACCTCAAAAATTAGCTTACATAGCATCCTCAGCAAAACTATTATGTTGGAAACAATATGGTCAGACCAGAACTTATATTCACTGTTGGTTAGAATGTCCAAAATTAAAGAATTTCTGAGAAGATATATTAATACAGATAAAACAAATAATGGGACAAACTATACAATTCAGTGTGGAGAGTATTATTCTAAATGGATGGAAACCAGTGTTTCCTCAAAGCTGAGTTAGTGTGAGCTAGCTCACAGTTTCGTAGCCTCTGGCTCACATATTTTTGCCTTAGCTCAGGAAGGATGGCTCCAGTGCAAACTAATTTATGCAGCAGCCAAATGGCTCACTCACAACTTTAATGCCAGTAGCTCACAAAGTAGAATTTTTGCTCACAAGACTCCACAGCTTAGAGGGAGCATTGATGGAAACCCAAAGTCTGCTCAGATAGTATTAATAAAAGGGTAGCTATTCTTTTATCAGTGGCTAAAAATGCTGTTGCATTACAATCGAAAAACAAAATAAGTCCAACAAGACAAAACTGATACTCAAAACTATGGAATATGTATATTATGGCTAGAGTTAGAGAAAATCTCAAAGATATATATTCACAAACAACTTTATCTAATTTTATTTCAATATGGTTTCCTATTTTACAGTTTTGCAAAAGAAATACCAAAAATATTTTACAGTTTTACAGAATACCAAAAATAACTGCTGACTTAAATCTCTGGTAACTGACAGAGTGAATTTATAAAAGGCATTAAAGTGCTGTTAAGCTATATTTGCTTTTGGGGGGGGACAATCCCACAGTTATGTATATTGTAACATGTTATATTGTTATACCTGTTGTGCGTTACAAGTTTGTTATAATAAAAATATTATTTTAAAAAACTCTTTATAAATGTAAAAACCCTTTCACAATAAAATGATTCTACTCTGCTCCCCCTGTCAATCACCCCAACAGAATTAACAACCACAGGCTGAGTTCAGACTGGCAGTTTAATCCAGTAGCCAATCATGACAAAGAAGCCCCGGAATAAACTGTTCCGGGTTTCCCCATTCAGACAGCCCGGGCTGCTGCCGGAAGATGTGGGGCGGAGCCGGGCGGAAGTGTTCAGACTGCCGCGCGTGGGGGCGTGCTGTATTCGGTGTTTCCCCATTAATTCGGCTGTGGGTGTATGGATGTATGGGTATATGTGCGCATAAGCGCATTTTGCCGATTGGAGGAGGACCCCGCAGCGCCGGCACCGCATGGGGCAGTAGAGCGGAGCACAGCTAATCATACCGCTGCTGCCTTCTGCCCAACGCGGGTTGCTCCCAGCTTTTCGGCTGCGTGTTCAGACTTCCTGAAAGCAGAGAAATGCGCGACACACGCGGGCTTTCGGATTTGCTACCAGTTTTATGAGGTATCTTTTTAATCTGGCAGTGAAGTGCAACAGCACGGGTTGGCTACGGGTGGGGGAAGCCAGGCAGATGTGCCTGTGTGAACGCCCAATTTACTCCAGAATTGAATCGTCGGTGGCCCAGGTCCCTATCGGGGCAAATTGCCAGTCTGAACTCAGCCACAGTATCTGAAAAATTATAAAGCATCAACAAGTATAAGTCCCATCTTTTTTATTTTATTGGCTCACTCTGTGTAATCCATCTTGCGTTCCAGTGAAAAAGGCAGACTATAAATAATATAAATAAATAAATGTGATAACATCCCTGCAGATGAGAAAGGCAAACATTTTGTTAGTACCTCCTGATATGCAAGGAATGTGGCAAAATGGGGCATGTGTGTGTGCAGGGGGAAATCTGACTCCATGCCCCATTTTTTAAAAACATATTATTATTTTTTTTAAATATGGGGCATGGATAGTCAGATTTCCCTAAACACACACACATGTGCCTGCAGGAGACAGAGGCATGTATTTTGCTTGTACCTTCTGGAAGATAGGCAGGTAGCACAGTTGCAGACTGAGTGGAATAAGGGGATATGCTTTCCTGTCACCACCAACAGAAGGCAGCAATTTGAGTTACTGAAGGTATCTTTTAATCTGATCTATTGCTGAATATTACATTTTTAAAAGCCATATAGGATAGCACACCAAGATATGTTAACAATGAGTTTAGTTTTTGTTGTTTAAGATGTTAGGGGCTAGAGTGGATTGTGATATAGTGGGTTTTATCATTGTAAACTGTTGCAAAAATCTATCTGGCATTGTTTTTTGGCCTGTTACTTTCCATTTCATTTTATCACTATATTCATACTAAGGGTGAAAACAAGTAAAGAGCTGTCACACAAGGTTCTAGTGCCACAATTTGCATTGCAGGCATATCTCTTAAGTCAAACTATTACAGCTATGTTTCTACTCCACTTATGCTTCTAGTAGGGTTTGCACATCCATTCTTTTCCCTTGCCAAAAGAGAGAGAGAGGTTTTAAAAAGCAGTTTCAGATTGTTCCAAAGGGAGAGCACATTACTGACCTCATAGTCTCTGGCCAGTAGCTACCTTCAAATAGCCAACTTTTCCCTGGCTCCAACTGACTATGGTGGAAACCTGCAGGACTGATTTTTCAGAGCTTCCAACAGAACAGTAAGAAATATGTTTTATTGATTGAGAGAGGGGCAATTTCAAATCATGCCAACTGCTTCTGTCTTCACCCTGAGATAAGTTACTAGAGAATTCACATGTGATGCTCTCTTATCGTCACTCTGTGGCTTAGAGCTTCTCACCAAGTCTGCACAATCCACTAGTCTAGTTAGTAACTTTGCAGTCACTGAGACCGTGCCAGTCATTTTCCTCTGCCTTCCTCATTTCTGCCAGGAAACACATTCTGTGGCTGCATGTTCCCCCTTCCTCCACGCCTGATGATTATTCCACACTTGGTTCCGAAGTGCTGAAAGACAGCTCCTCCTGCAGGCTACTCACAGACAGTTTGGGGAGGGCCCTTCCTTAATCTCAGAACCATCAGGAAGGGCAAGAGGGATCAGATGTACTCCGCTTTAAATTCTGGGTCAGAGTCGGAATACACTTCCACAGCAATTGAGAGAAAGAGAGAATGACAGAGAGAAGGAAAGTGTTACATTTCTTCACCACAGCCTGCAAAGTCAGTTACTCGAGAAGAAATTATTTTAAAATACACAACTGTTCCATGTCATTTGAGGTCAAGACTGTATACATATTTCCCCAATGCAATTAAGGTTGCTTGTCTCAGCAGTTACAGCTAAGGCTATATATGTCTAAGTCTCTTCCACTGAAATCAGCTACTCTTCTGTGTAAATGTAATTAGTATTACATATGTAAAGACAATACGGTCCAACAAAGACAATCCACATCTTAAGTTGAAAGTTGCTGAGGACAGACTTAGATGTTTTGAAGCAGCACTTGCAGTTGCCTCTGACCTCTAAAATCAGGGGAGGGGTGATATTTACAGGAGAGCTGAAGTTGTGGAGAGGGGATGTTTAACCCTCCCCCTAAAGCTTTTCCTTTGCACAGCCCCAAGTCACCTTCTTGGACACTTTTCCACGACAACTGATCTTGGAACTCAGCTGGAGGGAACACAGCTCTCTGGGGGTGGGGACTGCTAAAAAAGTGGTGGACAGGAGCCTGGTCTAGCAGCATACACACACTTCACGCTCTTTCTTCCCTGATCCCCCAACTACCACCACCATTTTTACATCAGAAGCATACGCTGGATTCCATTTTGAGCGATAAGTCCCAAATCTGTGATGAATTACCCAGGGCTGAAGATGCTTGCATGAACAGTTCTTGGGACTTTGCCAAAGCAGGTTCCCAGGTGAACTCAATGGACACCAGTAGCCTGGAATCAGATCTCAGAAGGTTAGCCAAGGTGATCATTTTACCCAAGGCTAGGACACAATCACAGCCCGTGATACAGACGTACAAAGAAAATGGATTGATCCCAATGAAGACTCCAAATGCTAAATCCTTCTCAAAAGCCAAATCATAGCCAACTTTATGATGCCACAGAAGGGGAAGTTTCCTTTCAAAAGATTTGCTTG